>CAJGYO010000012.1:59471106-60094408 GCA_904845875.1 Miscanthus lutarioriparius
ATATATTATTAAAAGGTGTAAGGACCGAGGATCAATTGGCGGATATCTTCACTAAACCGCTAGATGAGGCTACATTTTGTAGATTGCCGAATGAGCTCAATGTGCTCGATTTTAGTAACTTCTCTAAAAGATGAGCTTGTGTTGTCCCTTGCATTGCATTGTAATATACAACATGTTTAATCTTTGGTAATGCATATAGGGCTTGTCTAACATGGTTAAGATAACCGCCAAAAAGCGTGTGAAGAAGCTTAACCTTGGATCAAACTTGACAAGCAACTAGATTTACTTACAAGTATTGCATATGCATGAATGTTGTTTGTCGTTTATCTTAATTTGCCCTCTTATTGCCTATTTTTTTTAAAAAAGAATTATAGCCTAAGGCAAAATATTTTGAAAAACTTGAGGGTTTGAGAGAGGTCACTCACATCAGTCCCAATTGGTGTTTATTTGGATCTTATTGGAGTTGGGACTTGATTGGGAACATGCAGCACGAAGAAATTTGAAGATTCGCTGAAGGAATGACCGGACGCTGCACCGGACTCTGATGTCCAGCGTCCGATCAGTTCACAGGAGGTGAACAACGGCCGAGCAGGAGTGACCGGATGCTAAAACAGTGTTTTCCCAGCATCTGGTCAGGAGGAGCTTCAGCGTCCGGTCGATCATGAAGACATCAAGGCTAGGTGACCGGACCCTGGCTGCATCCGGTCGGTGTCCACCGGACACGTCCGGTCACGATTCCAGAGGATTTGGACCTCTCTAGAATCGACCGGACGCTGGGTGGTAGCGTCCGGTCGCTACCACCGGAGCGTCCGGTCAGTAGATTTCGTGCGGCATCAGGTCTCTTATCTCCGTTTCTATTTCTATCTCACGGGGGACCCCATATAACGTCGCGCGCGTGCCTGACCTAATCCTTATCGTGCCGTCATCACCATCCCGTGCCCTAGCCACCGCAAGCGCCGCCGTGCTGCCCAGCTCCGCCACGCCTGCCCTAGCGCTGCTCCTCCCCACGCTCCCATGCCACCTGCCAGCACCGCCGTTCCGACGCGCCACCGCAGCTTCGCCTACGCCCACGCCGAAGAGCTCCCCGTGCCGCCGCCATGGCTAGCCCGAGCTCCAGTGCCGTCGAGCCCTGCTCCAGCACATCGCCGAGATCCACAGCAGCAGTGCCATCCACGTCCAGCGTCGGTAAGGCCCTACCCTAATGCCATTGCCCTTGACCTAGCTTAGCACCCTCATTGCAAGCACTGATTTGAATTGCATCTAGGGCCGTCGATTCACTGCTCATCGCGTACCCTAGCTTCGTTGCTGATTCAGTGGTTCCCCGCGTGTCGCTTCTCTTTTCTTCGGATCACCGGTTCGTCAGGTAGCAAGCCAGTCATTTCAATTTCATATCTAAATTGCTTGCTTTCTAGGGTTTCGCATCTATTAGATATATTGTATTTATTTGTATATCCTATCTATTCCATCGTGCAGCGAGTCGGTGCCGTTGAGGTGTCAGTGGCAGTTGTCAGTTAACTCGGGGCCAAGCTCGCGAGTACGGAATGAGGCCAAGCCTCAAAAGTGTCAAAGGCAGTTGTTTCTTGTCAGCGGCAGTTGATTCTCTTCAGATCCATCAGATGACTCGCACAAAGAATGTCGGAGGTGGTCCCGGTGATGAGGATCGGAGGCCCCCGCCTCGCCAGCCTACAGATGCTAAAGGCAAGGCAACGAAGAAGCTAGCAACCAGAAAGCGCAAGTAACCAAATGCAGAGACAGCGAGAGCAGCTGTAGTTGCTAAGGCCACAGACCATGCCAAGAGAGGAGGTGCTCGCAGTGGAGTTGTTATTGCAGATCCGCTTCCACCAGGAGCTATGGAGGGAATTGAGCGTGTTGAGCGCCTTCATGGTGGTCCACCTGGGACTGTCATGGTTGCTGGATGGCGTCATGTTATTGATGAGGTTCTGCCTCAGGGGGAGTCACAGCAGCAGGCACCGCTAGCAGAGTAGGCTCAGCAGGCAGAGGAGATAGAGCAGGCACCACAGTCACAGTTACGTCGCTCTGGCCATACCCGTGCTCTAGTTACACCTAGGCCGGACACTTAGCGGAGGGGTTCTCATCCTCCTCCTAGACCACAGGGTCCACCTCCCGTGACCCATCTTGACTTGAGGGCCGCCACAGCCAAGCAGGTGCAGCAGCTGAGGTTCGTGGATTTTGAGGTGTGGTTCCCATCGAGGAGAGATGAGAGAGCTTCAGAGGGTTTCTACACACCACTCTAGGAGGACTTCTACAATGCTTATCTCAACAGTGGTGCAGTTTTTAGATCTCAGAGGGTGTGCCATATTGACTCTATAGTTGTAGCAGTTGGAGAGCACATTCGCCCCTATCTTGCATATCTGTCGGGGCTGACAGATTTGATTGGACGGAGCGGATTATATGTTCCATCTTGGGTTCATCAGTTTTATGCCTCTCTCTTTATTGACCCACACCATAACTTCATACACTTTGCATTCAGAGGCAGAGACTATCGATTGACGAGCACTAGGGCAGGGGTGATATTGAGGCTTCAGGAGCAGCCAGTCAGACTTCATGAGGTTTGCTATGGATAGACTGCACCTCCCAGACACCCGCATGGTGGAAATGTGCCCCCTATTGACTTGGTCCATCACTGTTTCATAGAGCCTTTTGGCGAAGGGTCGAGGAGGAACCCTAGTGATCTCAATCCCACTGCTCGCATGCTTGAGGCTATTATGAGGAGGACATTGCTTCCCAGGATGGGATACAGAGAGGGCTTGACACGTATACAACTATGGCTCAGACAATTTTTGATATCTAAGATCTTATTCTGTCAGAGATGGAGGACACTATAGCTGAGGGCTTCAGAGGACACAGGCAGCTACCTTATGCTCACTGGATCACATGGCTTATCCACAGGGCAGTCATAGTGAGGCTGCCAGAGATGCTTGCTGAGTACAGTGGTGCCACCATAGAGTTTCCAGCCAATAACATGACATAGATGATCAGGCATAGTACACCTACAGCACCCAGTCAGCCACACCGACGTCCTGAGGTGCCAGAGTCTGCAGCCTAGCAGGATGAGATCATCAGAGGGATAGCAGCTACTGAGGAGGAGGAGCTTGCTCAGCAGGAGGGTGTGGTCATGAGCGACCCCAATGACAGTTCTAATAATGACTACCAACCCGTCCCTTGGATGCCTCCTTAGCGACATGACCATGAGGCCGGCAGCTCCAGCTTAGCACCACCTGCCCCGCAGATAGACCCCGCTCTCCTTGCTATACTTGAGCGGATGAGGCAGGACCAGGCACGCCAGGCTCAAGAGACAGCTGCTACATTTGCATAGTTCCAGACTCAACAGGATGAGTTCCAGTAGTAGCAGCAGCAGACTCAGGCTCTACAATAGTAGCAGCAGGCCATGCATCAACAGCAGATACTCATGGAGCAGCAGCTCCTTGGATTTATGCAGCATGTAGTGACAGCCATTGGGGCTCCACCGACACAGCCTTCGCCCCAGCTTGGTCAGGCAGCCACCACTTCGATGACTCCAGCATTACAGCCCAGTGGGCTTCAGAGTCAGGGACAGCCACCAGCACTATTTGCTTCTCCTACAGAGCAGGTGTCCCAGTACTTTGCTTCGCCAGCGCTAGCCCTGTAGTTCACACCCTTTCAGATGGGCTTCACATCGGCTGGGATGTCTTCACTGCTTGTGCTAGAGACCACAGTGTCCAGGAGCCTTGGTGCTTCATTCAGTGAGTTGACAGGGATGCCTACTCCTCCATATCTACATGTCCCAGGTCCTTCTATAGTTGCACCTGTTACCGGGACTACAGAGACGCTCCCTTCCTTAGTGGCATCATCAGAGCCTACTATAGTCCTACTAGCTCAGTCTACAGCAGCTCTAGTTCCTGATCTGACCCAGACTGCTACAGCACCGATTATAGTTACA
Organism: Miscanthus lutarioriparius; assembly: GCA_904845875.1. Lineage (NCBI taxonomy): Eukaryota > Viridiplantae > Streptophyta > Magnoliopsida > Poales > Poaceae > Miscanthus > Miscanthus lutarioriparius. The sequence goes on from CAJGYO010000012.1 coordinate 59,475,047, forward strand.
GAGGGTCAGACTACTCAGAGCTCAGGGTCAGATGATGATGGCACCCAGTTTTAGCTTGCTCCTCGTACTTCAGTGCTCGGCTCGTTTGCTGCATCCCACCGACCGACCCTTAGGTTTTGGTGTTTGATGCCAAAGGGGGAGAGGGTTTGAGTATGTTAGACTTAGGGGGAGCGACGTATTTAGGGGGAGCTTAGTTATTATATTAGCTTATTTATTACATTTGGAGTTTTTATGTGTGATACACTATTATGCATTCATCGTGTGTTTACTTTCATGCAATGAACTATATATATGTGATAGTGATATCTACATGACCATGATATATGACATGTGTGCTCTCTACTTTGAATTATTTATGTGTCATATCACTTGTGCTATGCTCATTTGCCTTTGCTTCCGCATTTTACTCCGATGCAAATGAGCCTTATTTATTGTACTCATGCTTATTTCATATCTTTTGAGTACATCATGTTGGCTTGGTTCATATAAGCTTGACTAACACCTTTGTTCTTATTGACAAAAGCTTATATGATCCAAGCATGTTAAAAACCTCAACTCTTTCACATACTCGAGGTGGTATTGTCATCAATTACCAAAAAGGGGGAGATTGAAAGCATCTAGGCCCCTAGTTGGGTTTCGGTGATTAATGACAATACAAAATTACTATGACTAATGTGTGTTTTGCAGAGGCAATTAAGTTAGGTCATGGTAATGGAGATCGATTGGGCAATCATGGTGGTCATGAACCTACGATGGAAATCGTTTTGGTTTTCAAAGGATGGACAACAAGGTTAAGGATGGACTAGTTCTAAGTGTCAATTGAAGTTGGAGAGAGACTTAGAGTAGTTTAGGACTTTGTTTTTCCTTTAGCCGTACTATTAAGGGGGGTATGGATGGGTAGCTTGACCTAGGTAAGTCTAGTGAGTTAGGTGTGGTGCACACTTATTAAAACTAGCACTAGGTAGCTCCAAAATATGCCCAAGATCCAATGGAGCAAACTTCATTCACATATGATCGAGAGTTGGAAGTGAATGGAGGGTCAAATACTGACCGGACGCTGGCTCCAGTTTGACCGGACGCTGGCTCAGGGTCTGGTCAGTTCATTTGACCAAGGTGATTGCGTTTGCCGTGACCGGACGCTGAGAGGTCAAGTGATCGGATGCTGAGAAGCAGCATCCGGTCGACTCCAGTAAGCTTCTGGAGAGGGAAAATTGTGACCGGACGCGTCCGGTCAGTGCTGATCGGACGCTGCCCAGCGTCCGGTCACACTGTAAACACTAGAGTTCGGGGTATACTGACCGAAGCGTCCGGTCACCCCGCAGAGGCACATAACGGTTCATTTTTTAGCCCATGATATAAATAGAAGCTCCACTCATGTGGGGGCTACTTTTGCTCATTTCAACAGCTGAAACACACCTTAGAGAGTGCCAAGAAGAGCAAGGTCCTAGTGAGGTGATTGAGATTTGAGAATCCCAAATAGAGCCCTCATTAGTGAGATTAAGAGTAGCAAAGTGTGCATCCATCTTTCTCCCTAGGCTTGTCGTGGTCAAGTGAGAGTTCGTGCTTGTTACTCTTGGTGATCGCCATCACCTAGATGGCTTGGTGGTGATTGGGAGCTTGGTGATCATCCGGAGAGCTTATGGATGACTCAACTCACATTGTGAGCGGTTGTGGGTGATTCACCGTGACGGAGTGTCGAAGAATCAACCCATAGAGAGCACTTGACCTTGCGCGGATCAAGGGGGAGCTACACCCTTGCGCGGGTGCTCCAACGAGGACTAGTGGGGAGTGGTGACTCTCCGATACCTCGGCAAAACATCACCGCGTTTCCTCTCCTCTCTATTTACTTTGAGCATTTACTTTGATCATTTACTTTGAGCAATTCAATTCTTGTTCTTACATTCATAGAATTGCCATGCTAGAGTAGGATTGGAATTTATGTTGCAAGTCTTTTGTGTGGTAGTACAACTAGGAACACTTTCTAGGCATAAGAGGTTAATTGGGCTAACCATAGGACTTAATTATTGCAAATAAATTTTTAATTAGCCCAATTCACCCCCCCTCTTGGGCATCTTGATCCTTTCAGTTTGTGTTAGGAATAACTCCCCAGCTGGTTGGAATCGATTCGAGTCGCCGTCTCTCCCAGATAGTGAGAACTTGACTGAGCAGTGGCAACATAGCATTAATTGATGGAATGTGATGGTTATGATGAATATGGAAATGGTACACCAGATATGGTTACTAATGCTTGTTAGCTTAATCACATGATTGCTCTAGTATAGGTGCTAATCTAGAGATGAATAGCTATAATTAACTTGGTTACCGAATTATAAAATGTATAGATCAACTAGTGGCTTTTATGCAAAATTTTGTCAAGCTAGCTCCACCTATAAAGCCTTCCGTACTCCTTGGTGTCACTTTATTTCTGGTTTATGATGGGTAAGTCTAGCTGAGTACATTCGAGTACTCAGGGTTTATCCCACGATGTTGTAGGTGAAGTTCTCGGCCTGCTGAAGATGGTGGCTAACCACCGGTGAGCTCGGTGACTCTATATTTATTTCTCATCTATATGCTTTTATCAGAGGATGTCATATATGCTAGCAATGTATTTGGAACTTATATCAATGTAATCATTTGAAAGCTATGTTGTTTCCCTAATCTGTTTTGAAACCCATACTTGTACTATTATTTGTGAACCCATTTGTCATATTATTTTCGCTACAACTCTATGTATGTGATGTGTATTTGCTTAATCACACGATCTTGGTTGTGATGCTGATTTATCGAGGTCCTTCATGACACTCGGCGGACTACCGGGTTTATATAAGTGAAAGTATGTGTGCGTCAACATGCTAAACGGGGACAGTGATACTTGATCTTGTATAAATTGGGCGGTTCTATCACAGAAAGCGCCTTTCGATGAATTATTCCATGTATTTATGTTTGTGACCTGCAAAATAATGTTCTCCAAATACATGTGAACTTGGTTAATAGTAAATGCATATGTGATTAGGATTGCTAATTTCTCCTCTTTTTGTGACTTATTGGGTTGATAAAGACCGCCAACAAGCTCCCCAAGCTTAACCTTTGCTCATCCCGAGCAAATAGCTAAGTTATTGGTTGTTGATCAATAGTTGCTACAATGAGGAATATAATTCACAAGTGCCATGCCTATAACAAAATATTCTTCCTTAATTTAAATAAGTTTGGCATTCTATCCACCCTTTTAACTTAATCCCTGTGGGGCTTATTGCTTTTCCAAGTCTTAGGCAGTTGCAAGATAGAACGGATTTAATAAAATTACCAGTTATTCATTCTTTGATCAACCTTCTATTCGAAGGTTTTATGATTTTTGCAAAACAAAATGTAAGTTCCTTAAATGATTCACTCGATCGCTCAATGTGTATGATCCTCACCAAGGCATTTGATTGTTTTGCCTTCTTTTCATCCTATCTCTAAAAAGCTTTGAGTGGAGTTTTAGGTAGGTATCAATGAGAGGCATACTTACATCACATATATTGCTAAGTCAAAAACCGGATCCAAGGAGATGCAAGTCATACACTTTGATCAAGAAGTGCGAGTGTGTTGCATATTTTCTAACCCTAGTATTTTTTATACTTTTTTGATCATGACTTTCTCTCTTTTGAATAATTGCCTTAGAAGTATGGGCTATCTCTGTTTTTTCAATACTTTGGAACCATCATGTGTTCCATCCTTTTTTCTTCTTTTCTTTTGCTATTTTCAGAGCTTCATATGTCTCTCTTTTTTTTCAGTATAGCCCCATACTCTTTTTGGCATATGAAAACTTTGGAGAGAAGGACTCATGACAAATGAATGGAATTTTTATTTTAGGTGGATGGAAAAGATGTTTTTGCATAACTCTCAGTGTAAGAGTCAACATTTATTTGTGGGTGTACGTGAATCTTGATCATGGGTGCATGATGAGAATCTCAACAAGAGTCACACCAATTTGACAAAACTCAATGTGAATATAGGTAGCACGTGACTAAGGTTTTGAATTTGAATCATATCATATGGCCGTGGTAGGAATTCATAATCATTGAGGAACTTTTGATTTTAGCATTTTTTAAAGAAAACTCCGGATAAGTTTCTCTTAGAACAAAGTAGTAGCATATTCTATTTACCATAACATAACTTGCAACAAGTTAGAAAATGATCATGCTTTTGCAACCCACAAGTGTCATGCTTTTAGGATAAGACATTTTTAGCCAACAAACTTGAATCTTGGGGAATACTGAGTTACAGCTTAGGCACAAATGAATTATAGACAGAGCAACTATTCATCATTTCAACAAGAGAGAAACTAAACATTCTTAAATCACATATGAGAGTGGAATAATTATTTTTTGTTGTTTTTATGATATAACTTTTTTTTTTGATTTTATACTTTTTTCATTTTTAAAAGCTAATAATTAAGTAAATGCAGAAAACTAAATAATGCAAAAATTTAAAATGCGGAAAATAAAAGATACTACTTACCTCTACGGGGGTCCTCCCCAAAGCTAGTTTGTCACCTACGGTCCTTCAGCTGCTTTTATTATATTACAGAGGCATAAACTTGAGGATTTTTATTATAGCTATTTATTGTTCATACTATATTATTTTGGGTTCACCAAAAGGTTTTGACCTTATCTCTGTTTATGACTTACCCTTATGGATTTGATTGTTTCCCTACAGGGATTATTCTAAATACCCAACCAAAATCTACACTCAACAGTTTTGATTCATCCATCAAACTAGACTTTGAGTTTTGTTTGATCAAGGTAGGCTAATTAACCTAAGCACCATGCTTAATTTAAAAAGCCTATCAAAGTATGATTGATCACAAATCATACCTAGACCAAAACATACTTGTTTAGAGCATGGAAGGATAACCAAGATTCATCCAACGAAAGTGAAGGCATTGAAAGGTGAACTAGAGATTCAAAACATTTATTATAATAATAATTATTATTATTTAAAAAAGTTGATTATGAGGCAAAATTTTAAATTTTGATTTTTGAAGCATAAATTTATTTAAAATTTTAAAATTTTAAGATAACTATCGATTTACCTTCGGCAAGGGCTTGACGTTTATAGTCGGTTGGGAAAGACTTTTCCTCCTTCATTGATCTGCAGCTGCATGAACATTTTCGAGGGACTTCTCGGGTTGCCCCGTGGTTTTCCCTGAATGATCGACAGGAATGGTGGCAGCTATTTGTGAAATTTGAGTTTCTATCATTTTGTTAAAACTTAATCGATTTTTCACTATGGAAGATAAACTTTCAATTTGAGAGTTGATGTTCTCTAACATTTTATCATTATACATCAACTTTTTAGTAATATTTTCATTAATTTTAACTTGGCCTAAAACCAAGTCTTTGAAGGAAGGTTGACTCGAATTATAATTGGAGTTGAGCTTGCGGGCGGGATTGGTTGTTCCACCTGTTATTACCTGGTTGGCGAAACCCATTGTTGATGAAGGCAGCTTCTTCACGGGTTTTGGGGCAATCTTTCCCCAAATGGCCAACATTTCCGTAGACCTCACACGTCATGTGTGAGTCCATGGATTGGACGATGCCCATCATTGCTTCTTTATCTTGGGCCCGTTCATCCAGTCTTTTCATCAATAAATCTATTTTTTCGAAAAGCATGTATGTCTCCTTTACGATATGCATTCCTTTTTGTGTTTTCCTTACCTCCCCCAGCTTTGATTTGACACCATTTTATTGATGAGAGCCATGGCTCCATCAATCAATTGGGAAAGGAAAGTGCCTCTAGTAGCAGCATCGAGGTGGCCCCCAGACATGGGTATTAATCCATCATAAGAATTTTGGAGCACTAACTAGTTTTCAATCCCATGATGTAGGCATGCTTGGATGTAGTCCTGCAACCTTTCCCATGCCTCAGGAATGGTCTCCATGGAGCTTTGCTGGAAGTTCAAAATTCATCTCCTCAGGGCATTGGGTTTGCCCATGGGGAAGAACTTGGCGAGAAATGCCGCGGAACATTTGTCCCACGTCTTGACATGTTCCTTTTTCTTGTAAAACCACTGCTTCGCCTTTCCTAAAAGGGAAAAGGGAAACAAGCAGAGCCTGATGCTTGCGAGCTCAATGTCCTTGATGACGATTGTGTCGTAGAGCTCGAGAAAGTGTTGGAGATTCATGTTCACATCCTCGCTAGACAAACCATGGAATTGGTTTGCCTGCACCATCATTATGAGGCCGGCACGAAGCTCAAAGTTCCCATCCCCAATGTTGACAGCAGGCCCAACGGGTATGTTGGCAACAGCGGGGGTGGAGTAGTTGTGGAGGGTCTTGGCCATGATTGGAGTAGCGGATGGTGCGGGGGTGACTAGTTTCACTATTAGAGGAGTAGAAGAAGAAGCGGTACGAGACCGTTTCTTCCTTAGGAGTGCCTTCGGATTTTCGATTAAGTTTTTTCGGCAGTTTGTAACTGGTCATACACTATCCTATTTTCACCCACAACAGGAGAAAACAAGTAAAGTTACCCTACATAAACAATGGCTACCTTACATGAATATTATCATGAACATGTCTTACTAGATTCTTTAATCAATATGCCTTCCCTAGCAACAGAGCAAGAAATGCTTGTTGGTATTTCTTAATGTCACTACTAAGTACGGGGTTTGAATCCATCCTCAACAATGGCACCAAAAATACCTTGTTGGTACTTCTTAGCAACATAACTAATGTGTAGCCATGCTACTAAGAAATAGCCTTGATAGTTTCTTAACAATTTTAGATATTTATCCGCAAGCGCACAAAGCTATCTTTGTAGCATTTCACTCGGAAGTATTCAGGGTATCATTATTTATATTTTCCCAAAGGAAGGCATTTGATTAAGAGTCTAGTATGGATATGAACTTGAATAATAATGCTTGCAAGTACACCAATGCTTATTGCAAGGGTAAGAATAGTAATTCCAAGATTGGGGACACACACTTGGCATTCCTCAAAGGATAAAATAGAAAATAAAGGATAAAAGAATAATCCTAAGTTGAGCAGGCATTGGTCTAGTGTAGTCATACAAACATTAGTTGATAATCATACAAATTACATAATTAGTTTTAGGGCTAAGTGGGAAGCAGGTCAAGAGGCCACCGAGTACTGGTAAGCTAGCAACCTCATGTGACAATTGAGACTCGTACACCCTAAACGAACATGGGGGATTATGAAGGACAAACATGGCTATCATCACCTGCCACCTACCACTCAACCGGAGAGAAGGACAATGCATTCACCTATCTCTCCATAGCCAAGCACCATGCTTGCATATATAGAAACTACTCAAATCCCCTCGAGTCCATGACCCTATGAATTGACAGGTAAAGAACTTGGGCACACCTGATGGCACGATGAACCGCCACCTCAACTTAGCTCTAGTTCCAATTATATAAGTTATATGATTGTTTAAGAATAAAGTTAAGTGTGCTATTCTCATGACACATAAACTCTGCACTAGTTCATATATCAAGATCATAACATAATAACTGTACTCTAGTTCATAAGTATGACTATAATAAAGTGAAGACATGACTTTGGAAGAACCCATATTGATATTCATACCAAGACTCTCTTCTTCCAAGGAGCCAAGCCCTCTAAGGTGGCTTTGCCTTGCTCTAATACAACTAAAAGGTAAAACTAAAGAGAGTAGAGAGTGAGGTGTTGCACAATGTGGTGTGTCTTTAGAGAGAGGGGGTACCCCTCTACTTATACAGGAGCATAGGTGGTGCTACAAGCTATAATTGGCGTGAGGACTGGCTCCAACCGCCTTAGCATGGCTCCATGCCACTACCACAACAAGGAGGGGCTGAGCAGTGCCGGCAAGGGGTCAGGTGGCCCTAGGGGTCGGCCGCCCCTTGACTGTGGCCTCTCGCCACCGCCTTCACCTGGCAGGCGGTGGGCTAGACTAGGATTGCTTCCCCATGGGGTTTTGCCCCATTTGAATTGATTTGATGGCGTCTCCCTTGTTCCTTTACACAAATCAGCGTTGGAAAGTGCCTTTCAATGAATTATTCCATGTATTTGTGTTTGTGACCTGCAAAATAATATTCTCCAAATACATGTGGAACTTGGTTAATAGTAAATGCATATGTGATTAAGATAGCTAATTTCTCCTCTTTTTGTGACTTATTTGGTGGTCGGATTTGATCGATACAGACCACCAACAGTAGCATGGCTAGAAATCCTCCAGTTCCTTCAGCCCTGGTCATGACAAATGGTATCCTTTGAGGCATCCTAAGACATTATAAGGTTGAGTCAGAAGTAACCCTTTTAACTAGATTATACTTGAAATGAATTTGCATAGTTCATTTTGATGTTTTGTAAACTAATACTACCATACTTCTGTAATGACATGCTCTAATACTAGCTATGATAGAACCACCCAAGTTATATAGCCCACATGTGCCTATCATTATCTTCCAGACTTCTGATGGCAGCACATGGGAGCTAAATAACTCCGGTAGTTTGTCGAGTGTCCTTGGGAACCCCGAATCATCCATGTTTCCTTTTTGAGCAGGATATATCACAGGAAGCATTGCAGTATTACAATAGTTTGTACAAATATACAAATATATTACATCGGAGTAAGTGGTAGAAGTATTACAAACCATATGTTTACAAACCATTTATTTAGTTGTTACAAACCATAAGTTTTAGCCATCCAGGCAGTGGGGTAGCAAAAGAGTACCACTTATATTACAATCAAAAGAAGTTCACCCTACCCAAGGGTGCACACAACAATGGCTCTACTGCTAGGACTCCTCCAGAACCATCATGCAGCAGGGGCAAAAGCTTAACTGCTCATGAGGCTCACCTACAACAAGGGTTTAACAAACCCTGAGTACAAAGGTACTCAACAAGACTTAACCGACAAAAAGGAAAGACTCCAAAACATGAATGGGTTTAGTGCTACCCGAGAGCATAATACTCCACCTCCCTGCACCACTCCTGGTGGATTCATAGGATGTGTACACGCTACTCTCACCATCACTCCACTCTTAGTGTGCGGTTAGCCTTTCACATAATGGAATTGCCGAGGTATTAGGCTTACCGGGGTATGTGGCCAGTACTATAAAGTCCCGACCACACGGTGCCCTACAATGGTACGGTCTTCAATTGACATAGATAGAACAAGCACGACTAGGTGACCCTGTCGGCTCAACCACCAGAGACATAACCTAGGTCCCGTCAGGTCTCCAGTTTAAGCATTATTCATTATTTAATGCTCATGACATTTCCTAAGGAAGGAACCATTGCAAATGATGAAATCACCACTCAATTCTTGTTACTAAGCAAAGCTAAGCATTACTAACCTATTATACTAAAAAGGGTATCAAGGAATAAGAATATCAAGGCAGATAATGTAGCAAAAGGTGATCAATTAACTCCTATAGTACTTAATGCACCAAACATAAGACTTAGGTGAATAATATTTGTAAAACACAAGGAAGTGGCTATATGCTCCGAGGCTTGCCTGCGGTGTTAGGGTTGTCAGATATTTCAGAAGTAACACAGCCCTCGATCCCAACCTCCACAGAGTGAAAAACCTCCTCTAGGGCTTGCTCAACATGAGGGTCCACCACTTTCGTTCACTAAACATAAATAAATATGCATGCTTTAGGATGATGAAGTGCTTCACATGTATCATGATGATTAACAAGAATAATTTAGCTTGAATACAACTTTCCTTCACTAACAATTGGGTTAATTACTCACTGAACACTATTGTTATTTATCATTAACATGTTAATCATGAGAACACAATCATGTAAGTAGCTGCCATGGAACAGCAAGGTGTTAGTGTTCCAAGGTCCACAATCAACCCCAAAGTTCACTCAATTCATTTTAATGATTTAAGGAAATCATTTTTGTATTTTTATTAATCCATAAAAGGCATCCAAATTAAGTGAGCACATTATTTTCATCAAAATAGGACCAAACTTTTTGTGGAGATTTATTTTTGCATATAAATCATATACACAAAATTTCATGATTTTAGGATAATTATTTTAACCTATAAAAATCATGGAAGGTTCATTTATTAATTAAAAGAGCTAATTTTTAGACCTAGCAAAAGTATTGATTTCCACCAACTCATATTTTTCTCTAATCAAACACAAGATAACCATCTTAAACAAAATTTTTCATAATTTTATCAGTTTTATTTATTTAGTTATGAATTAATCAAATTTCGGGGTTTAGTAGTATTTTCAGAAAAAACGAAAAAGGATAAAAGTCCTTTCTCACCCACTTCCCTCTCACCCTCTCTGACTGATAGCCAGGCCCAATCAACCACACACAGTGTGCCCACGCTGACCGCGACGCCAACGGCTATTGACCGGCGGCGCTCTTCTCGACGCTGGAGAAGACGACGTCATGCGGGCAGCTCTGGCGGGTAGAGCGGATGCGAGCAGGTCGAGCGGGTGCACAAGGTGGTGGCAAGCATGGATGCGAGATGAATTGCGGTGAGGTAGAGTCGTGGCAGCGAATTTGTTGGTGAATAGAGAGCTCAACGGCGGTTGCGAAAAGAGGAGAAGGTGAGCTCGGCGGCCGGCTGGGCGACTTAAGGTCGTCGAGGCAGTTTCTGGGCATCCAGCTCCTACTTGTAAAGCGTCTAGGCAAAGCAGCTATGTGTTGGTGTGCATGGAGGCATGAACTGTTTGGCGGCGGCGGTGACAAGCAGGCTGGCAGACTGTTGCCGGCGACGTGCATTGTTCATGACTGAAACCGCCCATTTCTTCTCCCTTAATCTCTTGATTCTAAACATGAACTCGATTGGCTCCAAAAACAAAAGTTGTTCATCTAACTATGATCTCCATCTTTGCTTTAAGCAATAACACCTAATTCTATCTGGATCAAGAGATAGGGATCCAAGAACAGAGGGAAAAAGAAACAACAAGCTCTAAACTGACAGATCTTCAGTTAGGGTTTTGCAACGCTGTTAGATTAGGGATGTTTGTGAATTAATTGGTGATTAATTAGTGATCACACAAATCAACCAAAAACACCATTGTAAAGTACAAATTTCATGCTTCATAATGATACTACTATTCAAACAAGTTTATTTATAAAATTCATTTTAATAATTCCCACAAAAGTGAATCCAATGCTGATTTTCAATACTTAACCAAATATGGCTAAGTGCTAAAATCCAAGTTTTGAATCAAAATTTGGGGCTCCATTTTTAAGGGTTGGAACTTGAATTCATTCTTCATGCTTGTCACTAGTGTAAAGCACTTACTTTACACCTCAAAGCTTATTAGAGCATAATTTCAAGTATTTTAGTGAAATTTGAAAGTAGGAGGCCACAAAGTACCTTAATAGAAATTTTAAGTTTTAACTCAAGTATCACACATGCATAACATTTCTATAAAATAAATATTAGTTTTAGTAAATGCAAGGCATGGTTAGCTACTTATAGATGATTAACAAGCATGATGATGACATGACCAAGTTTTAGTGATGCTTAACACCTAGGGTGTTACAACAGTTCACATACCAAACCAACACTTGCTAATCAATAATGCTCAAAACATCTTATACTGGGTAATTTACAAGAGAAAGTTTACATGAATTACAAGTCCTAGTCCAACCGATGGACGAGATCCTAGACGCTTTCTAAGGTTGGTCACTCAAAATCACTTAAACAAGGCTTCAGACTTAACTTGCTGCACGGTTGGGTTCACCATTCCTCGATGCTACTAGGCGGCGGTAATGGAGACTCAGCTCACATCAATCTATGGCGTTCCTGCAAAACAACTTAACGACCAAGCCGTGAGTACATTTCATACTCATAGGACTTAATTTCAACATATAATATTTGGTGGATGCATAGTTTAATTATTAGGCATTTGTATAAGTGTGGAAAGTAATGATATTCGTTAAGAGTATGACATGCTATGCTCAACATTAGAATTACAGTATTTATCATTATAGCAAAAGTGCTCATAGTCCATAATACATTCTACCATGCGTACAGAAAGAAAGAACAACCAAATAATTCCGTCCCGAAGGACTCCAGGCTTTCAAGACTCTGCAGAGGTGTACAACTGTACCCACATGGAGAAACGGGACGAACCTCCTTATCTCATGCACTAGAGATAAGGGTTGCATCATGTCTCCAACCTTTCCCTAATCCAGCCCGAGTGTGTAACAGAACCGTCTAATTTATAAGAGCACAAGTACAATGGCAGCCCACAAGCGGTCGCACTATCATACTTGAGCCTATATAAACCCGGTAGTCCGTCGAGTACCACGAAGGGTCTTAATTCATGACCAACATACAACCAAGATCATAAATGATTCAACATACATGCCACATGTTACATAGAGTTCACAAATACATTGCCATACATCAGAGTACGATTAAAGTTATTACAAACCAAGTTCAAATAAAGTAGTAGCGGACGCAAAGTAGTTTCTAAACCAACACCTCACACCATTGTTCAAATACTTGCCAGTCCATGATCACAACCCACAAAAGCATCATAGATTAGATATACAAATAGAAGTGCCTTGCCTAGGGCCTACTCCTCGTCCATAGTGGGATAGAAGCAATTCTTACAGTAGCCGTGAATGACTGTGTTATCTGCAACAAGTGGGAAATAAACCCTGAGTACAAGAAGGTACTCAGCTAGACTTACCCATCATGAATAAAAAATAAAGTGACTCCAACGAATCATGCAAGGCTTTATAAGTGGAGCTAGCTTGACAATATTTTACATAAAAAGCCACTAATTCAGCTATGCATTTTATAATTCGGTCATCAAGTTAATTACAGCTATTCATGTCTAGATTAGCAACTAGCCTATGCCAAACATGTGGTATATCAGTAGTGACAGAACAATAGTAACCATAGCAATTTATTATATCATTCTCAGAACCATTCCACTTGCCATTATCACTATGATAGAAAGAAGCTCAGTCAAGTTTCTCACTATCCGGGAGAGATGGCGATTCGAATCGATTGCAACCAGCTAGGCAGTATTCCTAACACAAACCTAGGTAGACCAGATCAATGGTCACCTTAGGTTACTTTTGGTTCAACTCGGGTCTAATTCGCGGGTTCGATCAACGCCGCACAATCAGGGACACTACCGGATGCCAGGTTGATCTAGACTCTAACCTGCCCTTGGCCTCACACCGGCTCCCCACACATCCTTACTACCTCCACTATGCGCACATCCTCACACCGGCCAGCTAAGTGAGTGGCATGCGTTCAAAATGACCGAGGACCAACAACGATGCATTCCTTAATCGGCGCAGATGGAATCACATGAGTCAACCTATAACATAGACTTTGTTTGGCCTCGATTTACAACATCCCATGGTTCTTTTACACGATAGCAAATATAGCCAACCGTGGTTCAGTGTCCACCTATATCTCGCAGGTGACAGGAAATCACCCGACTTCTACCGAGCTAAGCATTGCTAAGTAGTTATTCAATCCTAGACCTATATAGGATTCAAGGTATATTTCTAGACAAGGTAGTTCTATGCATCAAATGTTTCCAATCAACTCTTATAACCTAATGCATCAAATATAAAGGACTCAAGTGATTTTTATAAAACATAGGAGGCTTATAATGCTCTGGGGCTTGCCTTTCAGGAAAGAAGTGGGTTAGTGCTCAGGGCACTCTGCAAGTTCCTTAGTAGCTGGCTCGTCGCCTTCGGGAGCTACTGGCTATGGTGTCTACTGATTCTCCTCTGCCTCTTCTTTGAATTCCAGTAGGGTCACTCCTTCAGGCGATCCTATATGTATGAGCATGAAATAAAATATCATGGATGCATAGATAATGACATGGATGATATGATATGATAAAGTGCATACTCATAGTGTCCTTAATAGTAATGTATTAAAGTGATAACAACATAAATTTTCTTTTACTGAGTAGGTGCATATCTCTTCTTTAGTAATTAAACAAACACCTACTTAAAACATTTTTTGGACTGCAAGACAGCAGCCACTTGTTTTGACCCTAACTGGAATTATACACATCCAAACTATATGGTTGTTGACTTTCTAGAAATATTATGAAATTGCCTACAATGTTATTTTAATCATCTTAAGGTGATTCAGTAGCTATCTAGGTCAAAACATTTAATCTTTCAGATCTGTCCAGAGACTAAGCAAATATGAAAGCAAAGTTCTAGAAGGTATAAATCTAAAACCATTTAGCCTATAATTATTAAATTTTAGGACAAGACATATGGGTAAGTTATCTACAACTTTATTATTAACAAGTTTCACATAAAGGATCATTATCAACACAAAATTGTCACCACAACAGAAACTACACATGCAGCCATCTAGTTGAATTATAGAGCAATAAGTAACTAGCTGCCTATAACCAATTAACTTTGAGCATAACTACCAATACCAACAGACCATGTGCATCACAAGAACCCAAGAAAACATCATGGTAAAACCCCAATAATTTACTTACTTGACTTTATTAATTTCCTTATATAATAAGTTGATTTAGAGGATAATTATCTCCAATGGTTAATAAATTCAGAGAAAATTACAGTAGGATACATATGACCCCAATAGTCTACTGTACCAATTTCATGTCATTTGGATAAGTATAGCAATCTCTACAAAAATGACAAGTTGCATAGGCTTATTTTAGCAAAAATAGTTTAGCCTAGTGAAATGTGTCAAACAATAAATTTCATATTTTTCTTACTTTCATCCTAGCATAAGAACACTGGGTAAAAATTTGCATAATCATATGTTATGTATTTTTACCCCATTTATTTTCACTAGAAACTAGCAATTAATTAAGATTAAATAGAAAGACCATATTCCAATTATGCCTACTATAGGTTCAGCATTTTTTCTAGCTGTAGCATGTCAACACAAGGTCAGCAAAATTAGAATCAAAATTTTTGCACTTCCCTAGCTCAAGATATGCATTTTACAAGATGAAAATAAATTTAAAAGCACTTATCTAGCTCAATTTAATTCTCCTAGAAAAATATCCCAAACAGTAGGTTTCATATTTTTATCAAATAGCACACTTCATGATGAATCTAACAAAATTTAGTTCACCAAATTTGGACACTCCAAATTCAAGGTATCAATTTTTGAAGTTTGCATTCAAATCTATGAAAATAAATAAAGAAAATCAAAATTTAAATCGGACCCAACAGCTAGGTGCACCCGGTCCAGTGCACCCAGAGGCATTGACAGTGGGGGCCCACGGTCAACATGACCCCACGCGATAGACACACAGAGCGGGGGCACGGCTTGACCAGCGGCAAACTCGTCGACGGTGAGGTCACCGATGGTGAGGTCACCGGCATTATGTTCCCCACACTCTTGCGCATCGACTAATACCCTTGGTTAGCTCAGTGGATCACCAGAGCTACCTCATCAGCGACAATGGCGACATCGTGGAGGTGCTCTGCGGCGGGCTCATTGTCTCCAATGATGATACGGTCAGGCGAGCGTGGTTACAGCGTTAGGAGGTCCTAGCGGAGCTCTAGGGTTAGGTCTAGGTCACGGTGGAGTGGCGGTGTGCTCCGACCGCATGCATGGCAACGCGGCGGTGCATAGCGGTGAGGTCACCATTTCGACAAAATGATGGCCGAAGGCAGGTCTCCATCTTCGGGGAAGATGCGGAAGCTCTAGACAACACGGTAACAGGCACTAGAGGGATCTAAAGGTGGTAGGTGAGGTCGTCGGTGGCGAGCTCGTGCACGCGGCCATGGCTGACACGCACGGTGTGGTCGAGCGTTCCGATGTGGTGGCGGCGGTAATAGTTAAACCAGCTTCGGCCTTAGCATCTAGACCCTACGACGATGACTAGATGAGGGAGAGAGAGGTTGGATGTGAACGGGTTGTGGCTGGTCACAGGCGAGCTTGAGCTCGGTGGCGCACCGCGGCCATGGCAGCAACGGCGACATGAAATGTCGCTTTACGTTGGCTCGAACGGCGGTGCTAGAGACTCGGTCAGGTGGAGCAAGTCACGACGGAGCTATGCGCATAAAGGATTGAACGGTGGGGCTGCGGTGGTGGCATGCAAGCACGGTGGAGGCACGACGGCGATGGCGATGGCGGGTCGGCTCGGCTGTGCGAGAGCGAGAGCGAGACAGAGTGAGGTCGAGTGAGTGAGAGTGGGAGAGAGTAAGCGACTGGGTGACCCTTTTCTCCCCCTCGGCATGGCGTCGTGGGGCCAGCTCCAGCTTATGGTGCCACATGGTGGCCAACGCCTGCACACGGTCGGCCACCAGGGCCGATTCAAATTGGCCATCAGGGCCTAATGCAAATGACTGACAGCGCTACTTCGTGCACTTTTAACCCCTAATCCATGGTGAATCAGTGAAAACTATATTAGTGAAAGTTGTAGAGCTACGTGAGATCTCTAACTTTTCTTTAGGGAGTAACATCTAATTTGTCATGATTTTCAAAATACAAAGCTCCAAAGTAGGTCACATTGAAACTGAAATTAGCTTGTGAATTAGCAAATTTTTCTATGTTTGAAAACAACATTTCATTGCTACTTGTGGGCTCTATTTGACCATGCTAGGCACTAAATTAGCTCATGACCCTTAAATAAAGTTTGTTACGCATGTCAAGAAATACAACTTTTATGAAGGATGCATTGCCATGCAAACCTTCTATGCCATAGTTCAACTCTAGTCAAAGTAGTATCATGAGAAATGAAATTTTGAGTAAACTATGGCTTAGAAGCAAATTTGGCCCATGTCCTGAATACAAACATTGTTCCATTTACCATCCTAGATATGTCTAACATGTTTTTGTGACCTCACAACCATCTCTTACATTGGTCACACATGATCACAAGCATATGCATGTATATAATCAACATCACATGTGATAATATGTAAAGAATAAGATGAAATTCCATATGCTCATGCTCATGAATGCTTGGATGATGATGCAAGTGCCGAATACATTGCTTAACACTAGGGTATTACAACCCCTCCCCCTTATAGAAATCTCATCCTGAGATTTGAAAGACCTACCATTTTTCGTAAAAAGCGGGATAGACCTCACGTTGATAGTACTCTCGTTCCCACATGGCATCTTATTCACCGTGGTTATTCCACACCACTTTGTAGAACTTGATGACCTTGCTCTAGGTCACTCTTTCCATTTCTTCCAACACTCGGATGGGGTTTTCTTCATAAGTCAAATCTGATTGGAGCTTAATATTGGCGGGTTCAATGGCTTCATCAGTTATGTGAAGGCACCTTTTAAGTTGGCAAACATGAAAGACATTGAATATGGCTTGCATCTCTAGAGGTAACTGGAGCTTGTAAGCTACCCTTCCACTTTGCTCGATGATCTTTTATGGGCCTACATATCTAGGTGCTAGTTTTCTTTTCACACCAAATCGTCGTACTCCTTTCATTAGTGATACCTTGAGGTATACATAGTCACCTACCTCAAATTCAATGGGCTTTCTTCTCTTGTCAGTATAGCTCTTTTGCCTAGACTAAGTGACTTTCGTATGCTATTGGATAATATGTACTTGTTCTTCAGCTTCTGTGACAAAATCAACGCCATAGTATCTTCTTTCTCTGGGCTCAACCCAATTCAAAGGAGTTCTACATTTTCGACCGTACAAGACCTCAAAAGGAGCCATCTTGATGCTCTCTTGAATAACTATTGTTGTAGGAAAACTCGACTAAAGGTAGCCATTTTTCCCATGAACCCTTGGAAGAGATCACACATGCTCTCAACATATCTTCTAAGATTTGATTTACTTGCTCAGTCTGTCCAGAGGTCTAAGGGTGATATGCTGAGCTTCGAACCAAATTGTTATCTAACTACTTGTGCAAGTGCTTCCAAAATCGAGCAGTGAATTGAGATCCCCTATCTGACACAATTATTCTTGGTACCCCATGCAAGCGTACTATCTGAGCTATGTATATTTCTGCATACTAATGCGATCGATAGTTGGTTCTTACGGGAATGAAGTATGCGGATTCAGTCAAATGGTCTACAATTACCCATATCGAGTTGAAACCTTTCTGAGTAGTTGGGAGTCCAACAATAAAATCCATGCTGATCTCCTCCCACTTCCATCCTAGAACAGATAAAGGTTGGAGCAATCCAGCAATCTTCAAATGATCAGCTTTGACTCTACTACAATTATCACAACTAGCTTCATAGGCGGCTATTTCTTTCTTCATCTTAGTCCACCAAAATTGGGTTTTCAAATCTTGATACATTTTGCTACTACCCGGATGGATGGAGAACTTAGACGAGTGAGCTTCATCTAGAATTTGATTTCTAAGTTCATGGTCTTTTGGTACCACTAGTCAGTTCTTAAACCATAGTACACCTCTTTCATCCAACCTAAAATGCTTGGTTTCCTATTCCTTCATCTTTCTCTTTATGTGAAACACACCTACATCTGTCTTGTGTAGTTCTATGATTTTGCTCTCTAGTGAACAACTGACAGTGATGTCATGTAGCACAACAGGATGCAATAGATTAAACCCATCTTCCAACAAGGCTTCTAAGGCATTACAATGAGATTTCCGACTAAGTGCATCTACTACAACATTGGCTTTTCCTGGATGATAGTGCAATTCCAAATTATACTCCTTAATCAGCTCTAACCATCAATGCTGTCTCATGTTCATTTCAGGTTGAGTGAAGATGTATTTGAGACTTTTGTGATCAGTGTACATGTGGCATACATTTCCCAACAGGTAATGTCTCCATATCTTCAATGCATGAACAACAGCTGCGAGCTCTAAATCATGTGTGAGATAGTTGACTTCATGCTTTCTCAATTATTGAGAAGCATAGGCAATAACTCGACCTTCTTGCATAAGCACACACCCTAAACCTATACCTGATGCATCACAGAACACATCAAAAGGCTTTTCAATGTTGGGTTGTGCCAGAACAGGAGAAGTGGTTAACAAGGTTCGCAGAGTGTGAAAAGCAGCCTCGCACTTTGGAGTCCAATTAAACTTTTCATCCTTCTGGAGTAATATAGTCATGGGCTTAGCTATTTTGGAAAAATCTAGAATGAATAACTCTGAACTTGATGAACCGAAGTCGGGGCCTTCGAATCCATGACCTCTTGCACTTTAGATGGGTCTACAGTGATCCCATTTTTAGATAATATATGACCCAAGAAAGGTACTTTCTGCAACCAGAATTCACACTTGCTAAACTTTGCATACAATTTATGCTCTCTTAGCTTAGACAAGACAATCCTCAGATGCTCTGTATGATCTGCCTCATTCTCAGAGTAAATTAGGATATCATTGATAAACACGACCACGAACTTGTCAAGCTTGGGCATGAACACCAAATTCATCAGGTACATGAAATAGGCAGGAGCATTTGTCAGTCCAAAAGACATGACCAAATACTCATACAAGCCATATCTAGTGGAAAAAGCTATCTTAGGTATATCCTCTGGCCTGATCTTAATCTGGTGGTAGCCTGATCTCAAATCGATCTTAGAGAATACCTTTGCTCCTGCTAATTGATCAAACAAAATATCAGTACAAAGCAAAGGGTACTTGTTCTTAATGGTTACGGCATTGAGAGGCCTATAGTCCACACACATCCAAAACGATTTGTCCTTTTTCTTCACAAATTAAGCTGGACAACCCTAGGGAGACGAACTAGGTCGAATGAGACCTTTGTCCAAATGTTCTTGTAGCTAAATTTTAAGTTCTGCTAACTCATTGGGTGGCATCCTATAGGATCTTCTTGAGATAGGTGTTGTACCTAGCACTAACTCAATCTTAAACTCCACATCCCTATCTGGCGGCAAACCAGGCAATTTGTCTAGGAATACATCAAGAAACTCACATACTAGTGGAATATCATAGAGTAGTGGCTTGGATGGCACATGACAAGTTTTGAAGATCAAAACTTCAGGGAAGTGGTATTAGAAAAGCATTATCCCCTTTGGTTCTCTCAACATAATTGTTCTAGTGGTAGTGTCAATTAGAACTCCATGACCACTCATCCAACTCATGCCCAATATCACATCTATGGCTAATCCTGGCAATACTATGAGATCCGTAGTATACTCCCTCTCTTGTATGGAGATAAGCACATCTCTAACTAATTGGTTTGTAGAGATAGTAGCCCCCGCTGAACTTATACTATAGCCACCCTTGTCTACCTCAATTATTTTATGATCATGCTTAGATGCAAAAGTCTAACTCATAAATGAATGCAAAGCTCTAGAATCAAATAAAACAATTGTGGGGTGCTTGTTTACAATAAACATACCAGCAGTAACAACTTCTCCCGTGGGGATTTCCTCCACAGCTGTATAATGCACATACCTAGGACATTCTTTAGGATTGGCTTGCTTTTGGTTGCCTTGATTCTGATTACTACCCTTTTTAGGATAGGGGTACTCTTTGGCCCAGTGGCCCGTCTGATTGCAATTGAAACATGGGTGGTTACTTCTTGGCTCTGTTGAGCTTCCTTAGCCTGTGTTAACCTTGGGCATGTCAATGGTGAATGCCTTGCAAAATACCTTCTGAGGTCAGCTAGACAGGGTGTTATTTTGGAGAGGCCTAAACTTAGGTGCTGGGGGACATAATTGTGGCCTTGCTACCATGGAAGCCCTTGACTGAGTTGAGCTTGAGGCACCCGCCTCAGCGGCTCGCTTGTGGCCTTTTGCTACCACATGTAAGTTGTTTTGGTTCTCTTGCGTGAGGGCATCGCTGACTAATTCATTATATGTAGCACATCTAGAGTTGGCCATGGTTTTCATCAATTTGGTGCCAAGGCCTCGCTTCAAGCTTTTTATCTTTTTTCTCATCTATATCCACGAATGCTGATGCATATTTGGACAAGTTGTTGAATGCATGCAAATACTCGGTGAGAGTCGTTGTCCCTTGTGTCAGCTTCATAAACTCAGCGGCCTTCATCCGCATGATCCCCGGGGGTATATGTGGGGGGTATAACCCTAGGTACCCACAACAATGGACATGGGCCACACCACCAGGGTAGGTCCAGCCCATAAGATCAAGGCCTACAGTGCCTAGTTCTGGTCGACATGCACCACAAGGCAATCAGAAGACATCTTAGCGATGAAGGAATATCTTTTCGGATATGATAGATATCATATTCCTTATAAATACTTACTATATAACCGAATAAATCTAGGCCTAAATCGACTGGTAACCCTACCCCCTAGACTATATAAGGCAGGTAGGGACCCCCCTCGAATTCATCTCATATTCAATACAATCCAATAAAGACACAGGACATAGGGTATTACGTTAATCAGATGGCCCAAACCTATCTAAACCATTGTCTCTGCACCTTGTGTCACCATCCAGTTCCTATTACACGCACCTCCACCAATTTATCTACTACCATGGGTATACCCCTCGGTAGACTGCTGACCAGATTTTGTCGACAGTGGCGCGCCAGATAGGGGGTGTGCGTGCTGATTCCATGACCAACCAGATGGTCACTTTCTCGAGCTCCATGGCCTTTCCTGAGCTAGGTCAGATCTTCATGGTTGGATCCATGACTTGGATCATTGGCCCTGACGGCAACAGGGAGATCATGGAAGCGATGCAGGATTACCCTGCGCCGATCGTGCTAACACTTGCAATGATATCTCTGATCCCAATGACCCGCCGCTGGGTTAGGAGATCCATCAGCAATGATGATCTGATCGCATCCATCGATCATGTCACAGACTGCTTAGCAGAATTTTAGCTCCTCATGGGTTTGGTCCTAGATCAATCCAGAGCGAGCGACGAATTTCTCATACTCCAAGATCACCAAACCGCTACAACTAAGTGACCTGCTCGGCCACTTCGTTCAAGGCGGCCAGATTCTGATCTAGTGATCATGGCAACTCTGGAAGGGCGTACCGTTCAACTCCAACCACTCCTTGCCCCGACGGAGAGCATGCCAAAGCCCTATTCTTTTGGGCTGGTGGGTGCAGGCCTGATCTGTCAGAACACCGTGCACCATCTTTTCACTGACCACGCCAAGCATAGTCATGTCGACAACCTCTATCAGATCGACTTCTTGGTGGCTGATCAACCTACGCCAATGGTAAACATGGCGCAAATCCGAATAGATGTTCTGGACGACACGCTCCAAATAATCCTGGAGGAAAGCCCTGAGCCATACTTCGAAGGCTCTACCAGCACCTGCCCACCTTTCCCTCTAGGCTTTGGGAGAGAGCTCTTCATGGTTAGCCATGATAGCATCGCTATTGATGGAGAAACCAGTGTCTAGCGCTATGAGCGCAAAACCAGGAATGCTAATCGCTAGCGACGTCACAACGAAGAAGCAGAAAACACCGTCCAAGCTGTTGGAAGTGACATGCCACCTCTCGCCCATAATCTTCAACAAGAGTTCCTCATGGTGGACAACTAGCAAGTAGAGCAGACGTCGAGCGCCTATCTGGTTGTGGCTACCACGAGTTGCCTAGACTCCCACCAAAGCCGAAGGTACTCAAGATTCAAGCATTGCCTAAAGCAGCTTAGGTCCAAGTCAACAATATCTAGAACCTAGCTCTGTCTTATTTGACAGCGACCGCACGCAGTTGTAACCCCTGTAGTTTTCACCGTGATGGGGGAGTCATTACCATAGCAGCCAGATTGTCCAAGGGGGTCTAGGGGCAATGTCGCCATCAATCATGGATCACAAGGACCATGAAATTAGCAAGGACGACCAGCTCGTAATGCCAACTAGGAGGTTAATCAAACCCTACACGGTGACGCCCGTGACCGCATCAATGCCAGTCTCGATGTTCGCAATCGCATCGAGAATAGTAGTACCCAGAGACATCAAGCAGAACTCCAACACCGACAGGAGTACAACGACCAACATAGCAACCCCATTGGCCTCCGACCACTCCCCGCTATCGAGCCAATGGGACCCCACCCCTTCATAGTAAGGCTACGAGCTGTATAATGACCTGCAGGCTTCAAGATCTTTAGGGTTGATCCCTATGATGGCAAGGCTAATCTCGAGAAGTGGATGTAGCTCTATGAGATCACCATATGTGCCACCAGGGGAAACAATGACGTAATGTCAAATTATTTGCCTGTCATGCTCTCCCAGACAGCCAACAATTGGCTTATGGGCCTAAGGGAGGATTCCATCGAATCTTGGGATGATCTCAAGAAAGTCTTTGTCGAGACTTACATGGCAACATGCCAGCAGCCTAGCATGAAATAAGATCTGGAGAAACTCCATCGGACCTTTGGGGAACATCTGCGAAGCTACATCAGGCGCTTCTCCAAAACAAGGAACATCATCCCCAACATCGGGGATAGCGAGGCCATCTCCTCTTTCACTAGAGGACTCCATCACCATGAGGAGCTACGCTCCAAACTTTACTGCAAGAGGCCCGAGACCATCGGCGAACTCCTCAAGGTTGCAAACTCATACACAGATTCCGAAGAAGTTGATCGGTAGTTCAAGGATGACATTGCTCGTGCTTCCCGCTCGCATCGCCACCCACGTCGTGATGATGATCACCGTGAAGAACGGTTTTATGAAGATCACGATAGGCATTACGACGTTCGCGAATGCTGTCATAATGATCGGCTAGAGGGATCGAGGACTGCACAGCCACATCACCGCCGACTAAAAAACTTCATCAATAACGTAGAGCAGCCATGCACTAAGCACAATTTTAATGCTGCCTACAAAAAGTTCCTTGATGATCCATGCCCAATTCACAAGAACAACAAGCACACCATGCGGCAATGCTATGGCATGGCCAAAGCTTTCCACGATGAACAGCAGAAACGACAGACATGTAAGGACGATGAGTCTGATGACGGCAAGGAGGAGGAGCGTCCTAAGGATGCATGACTTGCTTTCCAAGATGCCAACAAGACGGTCACCACAATCTTTGGAGGATGCACCGCCTCGGAGAGCAAATGCCAGCAGAAGCTCACTGCTTGGCAGGTCATGTCGATCACCAAGTACAACACAGTCGTCGATCCCAAATATCAAGACTGGTCGAAGCATCCTATCACATTCAGTTGGGCCGACCAGTGGGCAGATATCCCATACCTTGGGCGTTTCCCACTCATGCTGGATCCAACCATCCACAATGTGTGGTTCAAGAAGGTCCTCATCGACTATGGGAGTGCCCTCAATATCCTCTTCGTCGGAGCCCTAACTGAGTTAGGCCTCACAAAGGACGATCTCGTCCATGTTGATTCTACATTTTGGGGTATTGTACTTGGCAGAGCGTCCCAACCTTTGGGGCAGATCACCTTGCCAGTCCAGTCTGGCAGTGCCAACCACTTCCGTACTGAGTAGGTGAATTTCTTTGTGGCAGACTTCGACACCACCTACCATGCCATCTTTGGCCGACTAGCTCTCACCAAGTTCATGGCCGTGCCCCATCATGTCTATCTAGTGTTGAAGATTCCAACGGAGCAGGGCGTCCTCACCCTGCGCGCCAACATCTCCACCGCCTACGAATGCAAAAGAGAAGGACTCGCCATCACCGAAGCGATGGACCTCTCAGCTAGAATGGAGACTTGCATTGCCAATTCTAATAAGGTCCATACATATAAAAGCTCTGACCCGACCAATGTCATATAGGCTCCGTGATCAAGACAACGTCGACACCCCTAATTCATGGTGCATTGAACACGTTCGGCTTTTCAATCCTTGAGACGTTCTACTAAAGATATGTACCTTCTTTATGTATTTCAATAATAATTATATCTATGATGTTTTCTCCATTTGTTTTCCATAATTTTTCTCAAGTTACTTATTTCTCCATACTAAACATCTTTAAGATGACATATACTATCACCCTTTGATTCGCCGACCAGCCACGTTCTCCTTCGCGTTATCCAGAAGAAGTCATGTTCTCGGTCTAGCACCTAAACGTGCAAGGGCAATAGTGCTCTGTGTCATGGGCAGTCGGCTGTGGCTCCTCGACGATACCTATATTCCTAAGCAAGCATAGGAGCTAAGCTCTTAACGCCATGGAATGTGGAATAGCCGACACAGATAATAAGATAAAGGACTAACAATGCATTGTTAATGTTAAATATTAACATTTCGTATATCTTAAACATAATGTTTCATACATAGCCGTTCGGCATAACATAGATAAATTTGTTACATGTATCATGGTTGAGGATCAGCATCGCTGAACAGATCCAAGTCGTCTGCCAGCTTGATTGCAGACACCTCCTCCTCTAGCGCGGTGATTTACTCGTTGCTTAGATTTTGGGCAAAGCCACCATCGATTCGTTCGAGCTTCACCGAGGGGTAGAATGACCGGACAACTACCAATGCATGGCCCACGGTAGAACAAGCGACGCCAGGAGTGTAATTCTTGAAGCTCTCCAGCGCTAACTTGCATCTCTCCATGATGACATCTGACTATGGTCGCTTGTTGGGCTCTAGCAATTGTGGGTCGATGAGGTCCAGCACGAGCTTTATCCCATCGGTCATGGCCTTCATCGTCTCTTTACTGGCTTCCAGCCAAAGTGCGAAGTCGTGGAACTGCGCCTAACTATTGGTTTGGATCACTATAGACAAGGAGGGCAATTGTCTTAAAAAGCTTCTCATAGCAAGATGAGTATTAACATGAAGAATAAGTCACGTTGCAGTTCATCGGCGAGTCATTTTTCCGCCATCTGAGCTTCATCCCTTTGTTTCTCCACTAGCACTATGGCTTCCCGCACTAGCAGAGCTTGGTTCTTTGCCTCCGCCTTGGCATCACGCGCCAAGCACGTTTTAGTTTCCACCTCCACCTTGGCAGCACACGCCAGACCCGCTTCGGCCTTCGCCTGCCTCAGAGCTTCAACAAGCTCTACACCAATAAAATATTTGGGTTAGCATGGGCAAACTGAAGATATGAAAGCAATACACTAAAGGGCCTAAGGCCTTACTTTTTTCTCAACTTACACCATCGCCTAGCTGATTCTTCAGCTCCTAGTTCTTCGCTTCAAGTTGCATTTTTTCTGCGCGTAGCTTATCCTGGTCGGCGTGTGCTCCAGCCGGCATCTTCTCTAGAGTCTTCATAGACTCGCGTAACCACTAGCTTTCGGCAACCGATGGAGCCCCCCGTTCTAGCTAGCGTCTGTGGCTCTCAGAAATCTTCATTACCTCCTGCTGTGACCAGCAGTTAACAGGCATAATCTGTAACCTCAATTGGTTGCGTAGACTGACTTACTTCAATTTGGCCAGACACTGACGCTAGTGCAGCCCTGAGCTTCTTCACCTACTCTCTTGCCTCCTTGTCCTCCACCACCTCCATCATATCTCCACGGCATACGAAGGTCCGCAAAAGCTGAGGAAGAGGATCCCAGGTATTTGGTGCTTCACGCTCAATTTCTTCAATCTCCTTGGGGGACTCCCTCGCCTGCCTTGGTGCTCAGCCAGCTCATGGTCGGATGGAGGGGATAAGTTCCATCCCTGGTGTCTAAGCCTGGGGACTAGCCCTTGACTCTAACTGACTACTCAGCTCGGCAGCAACATCTTCGTTCTTTCGCTCCGGGTGCTCGAGGACTTCGTCTTGGGGAGCAGCCAAGTCTATAGGTGCCTCTTGTGTTTCTTCTGGCTATCCCGCCTCAGCACCCTGAGCAGCGACTATCATGGCAGATGGCTTGGTGGCCCACCGAGCAGCGCTGATGTCGACTGAGTGAAGCTCCTCAGCCGATGTTTCCCTACAACATGATATCTTATCATCGATACTTCCACACTGGTTTTGGTTGGACTAAGTCTAGAGCAGAAACACTTACTCATTGGACCACCTACGTGCAACTCTAAATGCCCAGGGCTTTTTGGAGCTCCCCTACCCTCCAGTTGCCAGTACAAATCTTGAGAACACTAGAGGTGGCTGGTTCACCTCCGTTGTTTCTGTCCTCGCCGCAGTGGCCCTCTCAGCCGAAGCCTCTTGTCTAGGCTCAAGGACTTTGCCCCAAGCGGATCTCTGGCCAGCGGTGCCTTGGGGTAGCTGGTCGAAGGCTCTGGCGGTCGGTGCCAGAGCGGCCATCCACATAGCTTGCCGCTGCAGCATCTCTCCTGCGTCTTCTTCATCATTCGACCAATCCGCAATGATTTGTTGGCTGGCCAGAGGCTCTCTCATCGAGATTCCACCCTTGGGTGCTGGCAGATTGTTTGGTTTTCTCTTCTTCTTCGCTGGCACTTCTAGGGCTGGCTCTTTCCGCACGATGGCTGCCAACGCCTAGGAGGTTTCTCCACCATGTCCTCGGATGAGGACGATGAACTGCTCTTCGATGGCGGAAAGGCAGGAACCTAGGTTGGATGGGCATATACGCCCTTCGGCCAGGTGCCATCCAGCATGTTGGAGACATACACAGCATGATCCCACCCATAAGTTTTCAAGAAGACATTTCAACATCATCAAACTTTGACATTATAAGGATTTAAAAAGTACACTCTTACCCATGGTGGTGGATTCATGATGTTGTATGCCCTCCGCTGCCCCACATTGTTTAGTTGGGTGTTAGTTGAAAAAAGCTCTAGGAGCTAAGCATAGGTGATGTTCGAACTTATCCTCTCGGGGGCTTCCCGCGTGGTATCCTCATAGCATGCGTACTCATACGCAGGGTGGACTCTCTCCTTGCTTGGCTAAATCCAGTGGCAGACAAAGTTGATGGCTACACCAACTCCGTTAAGATTGTTTCACATCTGACCTAGAATCTACAGAAGCTCAGCGACCTAGTTCATCTCCTCACCATTCTGTCTTACTGACCAGTTTGCGCTTAGCACTGCTAAGTGGTCTATGCCGGCAGACAGGCTCGGTTCAGCATTTCTAATATAAAACCACTTAGCATTCCTTCCTTTCAACGACGTGTTGAGAGGCACTTGTATGTATTCTCTAACCATTCCATCCCTCAGCTGTAGATAAACACCGCTGACCACTTTGGGGGACCTAGATCCAGAAAAGGGTTTGAGGCAGAAGAAATAGTGAAAAAGATTGAATTGCGAAGCGATTTCGATGAACACTTCACACAGATTAATGAAGAGGGAGATATGAAAAATACTGTTGGGATGGAGATGGCACAGGCTAATGCAGTAGTAACCAAGAAGTTTCCACAGGAAAGGATGCATAGGAATCCCAAATCCGCGAACAAAATAACCACAAATACAATGAGTTCGCTAGTATCGGGGGTCAGGAACGGTTCACCTACAGCGGAGGCACCATCTGGCAGTTGCTTGATCGTGCAGGACGCCTTCGAACACCATTCCTTCCAGGATCTTCTGGGTGGTTGTAGATTTGACCCATTCCTGGTCATGGCAGACCTCATCGGTACTCTCCGCCACCTCCCTCCCTGGCTTCATCGGGCTTGAGCGGTTGCATTTCTTTCGGCCCTTCGCTATGGATCGTATTTTATTCGATTTGGCTATGATTTTGATTGCGGAGATGCTGCAGTTGCGACTATAGCAGTGTACGAGAAGGTGAAGCACCGAGTACTATGCGGTTGCAAGAAAGAAGGTGTGCTAATGTGGAATGAGGAGAGTGTGCCGCCGTGGGTGGATTGAAACAGTTAGACCCTGAC
This sequence comes from Miscanthus lutarioriparius, assembly GCA_904845875.1. Lineage (NCBI taxonomy): Eukaryota > Viridiplantae > Streptophyta > Magnoliopsida > Poales > Poaceae > Miscanthus > Miscanthus lutarioriparius. Next base: position 59,503,579 of record CAJGYO010000012.1, read on the forward strand.
CCTTTATCTTCAGGGTTTTTGGGAAACCGCGCTGACCCCGCCGCATTGTTCGCCCCCTCCGCAATATTTGCGCCACCTCCTTCACGCCCCTCCTACTTCTCCATCAATTGTTATTAGGCCGGTATAATGGGCCTACGGGCATACTAAATGGCTGAGCCTGCTTCGTCTGTTTACTTCTCCAAATTTCGCCACGATCTCCAAATTTCACCACAGGTCTCCAATTTTCACCACGATCTCCAACATTCGCCACGGGTCTCCAATTTTCGCCATGATCTCCAATTTTTGCCATGGGTCTCCAATTTTCGCCACAATCTCCAATTTTCGCCACGGGCCTCCAATTTTTGTCACGATCTCCAATTTTCGCCATGGGTCTCCAATTTTTGCCACGATTTCCAATTTTTGCCACGGGTCTCCAAGTTTCGCCATGATCTCTAGTTTTTGCCATGGGTCTCCAATTTTCGCCATGGTCTCCAATCTCGCCACGGTAAAGTGCTAAGAACTCTCCAAATCTCTCCATGTTCTCCAAATTTTGCCATGTTCGCCACGGTATAGTGCTAAGCACTCTCCATTTTCTCCAATTTCGCCATGGTATAGTGCTAAGCACTCTCCAAAATTCGCCACGGTTAATTGCTAAGTATTCTCTCCATTTTTAAGTGCTCAGCACTCTCCAAATTTTACTCCTATGTCTAGTGCTAAGCATGGAGATTTAGTCCTTTATACAATTATGAATAAACTCCAAATAAACATAAACTGCTCTGCAGGATATAAAATTCACCGATACATTGCTCCTGATAAATTTCGCTCTGTTTTCTTCATCATCGAGTTCATATATTTTATTTTTAAATCATGTACTACTCACCCTACATATTTGAATTGCAGGATCATCATCTAGGTGGTTGCACCATCTGGCCTTCGGATTTCTCTGTCGATCGACTGGTCGGACCACTAGGTTCATGACTTCGTCGCCGACCAGTTGGTCGGACCTTTCGTCATTCGCTTCTATTCGGCGCTCACTTTGCCACCGACCAGTTGGTTGGGCTGCTCGGTACTTGATTCTTCGCCAATCAACTGGTCAGATTGTCTGTCGTTTCATCGTCAGTTACTCTGGGGGCTTGCAGCTAAGTTGGGGACTTCATCTGTTGATTCGCTTGTTGGCTTAATATGTTTTGCCAACGTTGCATGTCTTGTGTGATATCAATATTTTCCATACTGTCCAGATCAGGTTGCTGATCTTGGGAGGCACGTTAGGGGCTTTGATAAGTATATCTATCGCAGCAATCCAGTGCTAAGCACTTTCCATTTTCTCCATGTTTTACCACTCCGTATTATTGAATATTACTCCACATACCCAGTGCTAAGTGTGGGGACTTCATCCTTTACACTTCATTCTTTGATCCTCCTACAAGATGTTTCTTTATCTTACAGCAAGCTCGGGGACTAAGTGTGTACACTTCACCTTGCGGTGAATGTACTGTTTTTTCTTCTTACTGGTTTTCAGCTAAATTGGGGACTAGTTGTGCTCCCGGCTAAGCTAAGAGTTGGTTATCCTGACTAAATGATCGTTGAAATTCGTTGATCCTGACACTAGGTGTCTTCTTCCCCTACTGTCAGGCTTAGGGACTACAATGTATATATTGCACCTTGCGGCGCATATATCAGTACTAATATCCTCTTTGCATAAGTCATGAATGATGATCATCTGACTTCGCCTACGAAGCCTAAGTGTGTACACTTCACCTAAGGTGGAGAATTTTTAAATTTTAAACTTGAGCTCCTTACATCCTTCTGGCAAGCCTTACTTGGCTAAGTTTGAGATTAGGTCACCTGATAAATTGGCTAGCCTCAATTTCCACTAGTCAGATTACTAGTTAAACTAGTGGGCACTTCGTTCTGTTGATTGGATTACCAGTTAAACTGGTCGGATTGCCAGATTTGTTGGCTGACTCCAAGTTAAACTGCTCGAACTTGCTCTAGATGGCATTGCTCAACGGATACAAGGCACTCGGGGATTAGCTGTGGGGGGTACAACCCTAGGTACCCACAACAATGGACATGGACCACACCGCCAGGGGAGGTCTAGCCCATAAGATCAAGGCCTATGTTGCCTTGTTCTGATCGGCGTGCACCGCAAGGCAATCAGAAGACATCTTGGTGATGAAGGAAGATCTTTTTGGATATGATAGATATCGTATTCCTTGTAAATACTTACTACATAACCAAATAGATCTAGGTCTAAACCGACTGGTAACCATACCCCCAGACTATATAACGTGGGTAGGGACCCCCCATGAATTCATCTCATATTCAATACAATCCAACAAAGACACAGGATATAGGGTATTACGTCAATCAGATGGCCCGAACCTATCTAAATCGCTGTCTCTGTGCCTTGTGTCACCATCCGGTTCATATTACGCGCACCTCCACTGATTCATCTACTACCATGGGTACACCCCTCGATAGACTGCCGACCAGATTTCATCGATAGTACATGATGCCCCCTAAAGGTTATCTTGAATTGCTCCCAGGTAACATTTGCTCTAGCAGGTAAGGCAGACAAATAATGAGTCCACCAGATACCTATAGGCCCCTAGAGTTGATGCGATGCATAGTCGGCCTTCATCATTTCGGTGACCCTCAACAGACAGAACTTCTGTTCAATAGTGTTCAACCACTCATCAACCTGGTGCGGTTCTTCTGCCTCTTTAAAGATAGGAGGCTTAGTCTCCAAAAAGTCCTTGAATGTACTGTATTGATTGGGTTCTGGTCCCTAATTTTGTTGGCGGGCACGGGCAGTAATTTGCGCAATGAGGCACAATGTTTATTCCATTGCTCATTGATTCCCCAAGAATTGCGCGAAAAACTCATTCGTGGAGGGTGGTGGCGGTGGTGGTAGGTCACCATCATTGCCACCTTGGCTGGTACCTACCCTAGCGCAAGTGTGAGTCATCTACAAAATTGCAACAATAAGTGATTATTAGCTTATGTCAAGAAATTGCAGAAGAATTATGTAATCATGCCAAACTGAATTTACTGGAGAGAATCTAAATTCATACAATAAAACAGAGGCACAATAATTTATTCTCACAACATGACATCACCAATTTAATCACTTATCGTACTCGTAATATGTTTGCATGCATGTCACATTTTACCAGTAAAACAAAACTAGAATTGCATTAGAGTTTGACTCATAGTGGACCAACATGCAAGGTTCCAATATTACATTAATGATACATCTGAAGATCGAAACTTAAATCACTTGTTCATTACATAAAAGATCGAAAAAGATAAGGAGCTATCGCATCTAGCTAAGCACTATAGCTGAGTTATGCCTCAGAGTGGTTACTGTCAACACCAGACATAACATTTGCCTCATCATTGTCCACAGGCACAAGTTGTTCTTCCTCTTCCTCTTCCCAACCATCATCTCCCATGAACATTTCTGGATCTTCCACTTCTTCTTCCATGGCTACTAGGGAAGGAATAGGATTAATGATGTTGTTGAGGCGACGAACATCATGCTAAAGCTCCATAATGGTGTTCTAGTGCTCCTGAATCTGACGTAGGTACTCCGTCTCCCTCTAATGGTAGTCATTCTCTAGCCACCCAGCTAGAACCATAGTCCTAGTCCTAGCTTCTACAAGACGGTAGGCCTCATCACTCTGCTGGATGGCCTGCACCCTCTGAGCATGAGCGGCCCGCGTCTCTGCCTGTGCTGCTTTCCTACCTACAACAGCATTCTCCATCTGAGTCTGGAGGGCTCCCAACACTGTATGAGTGTCATTAGTGTACCAAAGAGCCTCCCTACCAGTCTTCTTGTGCTTACGCACATGCTTCTTTAGCCTTCGCTGTACTTCCTAGCTTCCATGAGCTTGTTCAAACAGATGTTATAAGACTCTTGCTAGAAATAGCGGGCATCTTCTCGGGCATGAAACATCTACAGGATAGGGAACATATCACTCATAGCAGGACTCGAGTTCTGTGCTGTAGCACCCAGTTTTAAAGACAAAACCAGATACACACTATATGTGAGCCCAGGAAGCCACAAATAAAGGTAATATCAAGAGACAATACTTATTACATAACATATTAGTAAAAATAAAATAACCTCAGAGTATAGATAGCAGAAAGTTGACTCCGATCTTCTAGCGAAGACTCCAAATCCACAGGGACGACTGACTGGTTAACCACAAGCCTAACTTCTCCAAACTAGCAATCTGGTACCCATCCGGGATTTTTATCCAAAGTATAGAAAAAATAAAGTAAGCGTAAGTACATGTCGTACTTAACAATTATATCATGGGGTTCATGAGGCTCAAAAGGCTGACACTGGTTTAACTGCGATTAGCTTTAATTGGTCCTCTTTTTAAGCAATTAAGTGGCAAAGAATTTATCATTCCCATAAACACATGATCAGGTGAACATGAATAATGTATAGCATAAACAATCAATTATTAGCATCATCATTATCCATTAGTGATCATCTCTATTCCATAAGGGTCCAAGGCCGCTCGTGACCATGAGCACGACTGATATATCAGTTTTATACTCTGCAGAGTTTGTACACTTTCATTGTGAGTCGTGATTTACCCTTTCGCCCGAGGTAGCTAATCTCTTGACCCACTTCCAAGGAAGGTCGATAGGGTTCACTATGAAGCCTTTCAAAGGTTCGTCTAACAAGTTAGGGCCGCTAGGCGTATGTGGCCCATCTCTAGGAGTGGCACGCGTGGGCATCACAGCACGGTACACACTTCCCAGCAGCAAAGGAAACATACCCTGCGCCTTAAAGGTAACCACTAACAAGCTAGAAAAGATCCTCATACTGAGCTAAAGCTAGAGCCATATGGCCCTCACAATTTGTCTTTGTAAGTCTGGATGATCGCTACAGATAAGTCCTTAGGGAGAGGAATCAAGAATATATAAACACTCTAGCCCCCTGTTTCCATGTTACTAAAAAGTCATGTTTTAATGTTTATTGCATATACCATTAGTCAAGTTACAAGATCATGGTTTTGATTAAGCACTAGCAAAAACTATCCCATGCAATATCCCAAAGGTATCAAGGTACAAGATATCAAATATCTAGGATATCCTTAATGGTAACAAGGGAGACACATGCAATATGAATTAAGTGGTTAAATGTGAATAGGTAACAACGATGGTCCCATGCTATACTTGCCTTACACACCGATCCTTCGGTAAGCTTTAATCTTCATGTCCTTCTTCTTCTTCTGGATCATCACGTATATCTCACCGACTGGACGTAATCGTAGAACACCACACAAACATCCATACACATACATGCATAGCATACAATTACATTTATATCAGAACAATACACCAATCATAGAAAAATAAGTAAAAGAGATTGAAATACGATTCTACGCATCACTACGAACACATAGTCGCGAGAGGCACGCTAATCAGAGCTACGATTGAAAAGTTACAACTACCGAGAGATTTACTTAATACGTGGAAAATAAAACTATAGGCTTCATTTATGTTAACTATATGAATTCATATATAAAAGATATTTATAAATAATATAGATTAAATTAAGTCAATTTTAGATTTTAAATTATAAAACAAAAGTAAAACAAATCATATTTTATGTATAAAACCCAGCTGCATAATCATTAATCAAGATATGATTTAAACCATATTATTTTAGAAATAACAATATAGTAAACACTATTACTAACATATAGATCTCGTCGCTATGAATCTAACACAACTTGAACGGACTATTTCGGAGTTAAAATGAATAAGTTATGATTTAAACAAGTTTTACTTTAGTTAAATAATAGATTAAATCTACCCATAAATTTTAAATATTGAAAACATGTCTAACAGTTGTATAAACATATAGAAAACATAAATACAATCCTAACACAATTCGAACGAATCAAATCGAACTTAAAACGCAAAAGTTACGCATGAAATATGGTGTAATGGCATTTCTGTAATTTATTAAACTCAAATTTGAATTAAAACAATTAAAAAACTGAATTTAAATGGATTTTGGAATGGGCATACTATTTTTGGAAAACACAGGGTCTAAAGTGAATAAAAATAGGACTGAAATGTAATTGGTTTGAACTAGAACAGACTGCGGGTTGATTCACTAAAAATCAAGGGGCTGTTTTATAAAACAGGCGCGGCTGACCACGTGTTGACCAGGGCTGCTGACTCATCCGACACGTGGCGGCTGCTGGCTGGCACGGTGCACCATATGGCGTGGGCCAGCGCTGACGCGGCACCGTGGACCAGGTCCATGGGTCCACGGTGGACCGGTCATGTACCGAAGAACAGGTACGTTTTAATCTCAACTGTTCACCTAAGATCTAATGGCGCTGGTTTGTAGGCACGGAGGGATCGCCGGGGAAGACACAACCGACGCGGCGCCATGGGTGCTGGCATGCCGAACTCGCCGGTGACGCCGGTACGGGGGACTCCGGCCACCCTAGACCAATTTGAGGGCACCTAGATGATCTACAAGTAATCGCAAACACATTCGGATGAAAACCGAGAGCGAGGGTCGCGCTGGAGTGGCGTCTCACAGCAGCGCCATGGCTGGCGACTCGGATGCCCGGTGTTACAGCATCCTAGTGCACTAAACTACGAATGGATGGCACGGGAAGGCGGAGGAGCTCACTGTGAGTTGTCAGGAGGGGAGCGCAGTGTCTAGGGAGGCTTCGAAGGCACGGGTCGACAGCGGCGGCGACTAGAGAGAGAAGGAAGGGTGTGGGTGAGTGGAAATCCGAGGAAAACAAGACCAAAATGCGAAATCGATGATACCTACGGTTTCGAGGGAGTACGGCGGAGCTCTAGGACACGTCAGTGACGAGGATTGGATCACCGGAACGAGGAATCGTAGCGGCGTTGGCGAGCGTGAGCGCGGATAGAGGAAAAGGGAGAAGGGGAGATGTAGCTCGGAGCTTTATAGGTGGGGCTAGGCGCTGTAGATGGTAGGTAAGCAGGAGGCGAGCGGATTCGATGCTTTCCATGCGGGTGCGGTGGACCAGCAGCTTGCCATGCATGGCTCGCACCATCGCCGGGTGAAGGAAGGAAAGAGCGGGGAAGAAAGGAAAGGGAGAAGAAGGAAAGAGCGTGGCCGGCTGACGAGCGGGCTAGCGGGGCAGTGAGGGAGAAGGGCGAAGCGCGTGCGGGTGCGGGTGCGCGTTGTAGAGAAGGAGAGTTGCGACGGCGCGGGACTGGGCCAGGCCGGGAAGGAGGAAATGAGGGAAAGGGAGGGCAGTTGGGCTGGCCAGCAGGCTAGGCCGGTTGTCGGGCCAAGAGCGCGAAGGAGGCCGGGAGTTGGGCTAGAAGGGAAAAAGGGAGATTTTTCAAACAATAATCCTTTTCTATTTTTAGTTTTCAAATCCTAAGCCAAAAATCAAATCAAATTCAAATATGTTCTCAATATACTTTTCATCTCTAATATAAATGAGCAATTTTGGTAAGTTTCCAAAAATAAACTTTTCCATTTTTTAAATCCTCTTATTTTCAAATTTTCTTTTCTTTTATTTCAAAGCCATTTTTAATTTCATTTCAAAAGCATTTTAACCATTTTGACTTTTCAATTAAAGCCACTCAACCAATAAAATCCAATGCAATGGCATGTATGCTCAAACATGTTGCTACCTTATGATGAATTTTAATTTAATGAAAAATTTTATTTCCTAAATTTCATGTGCACAAAAATTCCAACTTAAATCATTTTAATACTATTTCAAAAGAGGCAAATTTTGGAGTGTTACATGTGCCCGCTCGTCATGGTCCTGCAACATAGAAATGCGGTCGTGCTACCTCCAAACTGCGATAGCGGGATCCACCTGAGGAATAGATCCTGTTGCACTGTTGGTGAGTGAATCACCATGCTGCTGACAAAGTGTGCTCAAGATCTCAAAGGCTACCACTTGAGCGCCTTCCCAAGGGGTTCTTCCCAAAGACTCCGGTTTCTAGCCCTGGTACTGCGGTGCCCGTGTACAAGCTAGGATGGACACTTGCACCTCAAACCATGGTTCCCCCTACACATGCCTCTGTGTCCAAAAGTATTGGGGCGGCTCTATGTATCCCACAAAATGCAACACTCTCAAGAGCAAGGCAGGTGTACCAAAGATACCCAAGAACGCCTCGTTCCCTTCCTATGGGTAATAGGCTACCATCTGTAGAAAAAATGGTGCAACTCTCATGAGAACAACATTATAATAGAAAAGAGTTACTTAACCAAATAAGAAACTTATAAGGGAAGAAACAATGCTAGTATGTAATGAATGATTTATCATGATGCATGCACGTTCCGTACATCCTCACAAACTTAGGAAAATTGAAACTTCTAGCGACATATACGGTGGCATACATACGTTCTCTCATATATAAACGTAACTAGTCGGGCTACATGTTTCGTTGTTAGTGTACATGCACAAGAATTTCATTTCAGCCTAGCCCCATAATTATATAAATACAGAAATGAAAATCTGGTCTCTAGGTTGAATACTAAATACTTCCATATATATATATACCCATATATATACTTTCATATCAAAGCTACTCGAAAGTAAATATGTCCTATATATACATATAAATATGCATATATAATCGTATCAAAGCTAACCCACAATTAAATACCTCCATATATATATGAGACATATATATACTTTAGTATCAAAGCTACCTCTCCCCTTAGACCACACACTCACAACTTGCGGTCAAGCCACTCATCATCTTACCTTGGGTGTAGATGCATTTGATCCATACATTACCACTCAAGTGAATGGCATTCATATAATAGCACGCCGTATGGACGACGAAAATAAAAATCCCCATGTTAGTACTTATTTAGCCACCTGAAATCCTTAACTAGGCATAAACGAAATGATCACCGGCACACTTTGGATTCAAATTACATATTTGAACACCTATATATATAACTATAAGTTGCCAAAAACTAGTTTTGGAAAACAAAAACCTTTATTTTAAATACACATATGGCAATAATGTTGAATCTTGCTCTAATACCAGCGGTCGCACTATCATACTCGAGCCCATATAAACTCGGTAGTCCATCGAGTACCATGAAGGGTCTCGATTCATCGCCAACATACAACCAAGATCATACATGATTCAATATACATGCCACATGCTACATAGAGTTCACAAAAACATTGCCATACATCAGAGTACGATTAAAGTTATTACAAACCAAGTTCAAATAAAGTAGTAGCAGAAGCAAAGTAGTTTTTAAACCACACTTCACACCATTGTTCAAATACTTGCCAGTCCATGATCACAACCCACAAAAGCATCATAGATTAGATATATAAATAGAAGCGCCTTGTCTGGGGCCTACTCCTCGTCCACAGCGGGATAGAAGCAATTCTTACAATAGTCGTGAAAGACTATGTTATCTTCAACAAGTGGGAAATAAACCCTGAGTACAAGAAGGTACTTAGCTAGACTTACCCATCATAAACCAAAAATAAAGTGACTTCAAGGATCATGCAAGGCTTTATAAGTGGAGCTAGCTTGACAACATTTTGCATAAAAAGCCACTAATTTAGCTATACAATTTAAATTTCGCTCATCAAGTTGATTATAGCTATTCATCTCTAGATTTGCAACTAGCCTATGCCAAACATGTGGTATATCAGTGGTGACAGAATAGTAGTAACCATAGCAATTTATTATATCATTCTCAGAACCATTCCACTTGCCACTATCACTATGATAGAAGGAAGCTCAGTCAAGTTTCTCACTATCCGGGAGAGACAGCGATTCGAATCGATTGCAACCAACTAGGCAGTATTCCTAACACAAACCCAGGTAGACCAGATCAACGATCACCTTAGGTCACCTTTGGTACAACTCGGGTCCAATTCGCGGGTTCGATCAGCGCCGCACAATTAGGGACACTACCGGATGCCAGGTCGATCAGGACTCTAACCTGCCCTTGGCCTCACACCGGCTCCCCGCACATCCTTACTACCTCCAATGTGCACACTCTAATGGAACGAGGGCCGGCCGGAGTTGAGCTACTCGGCTTCACAGTCAGAACAAGTTATCGGGCAAGCTAAGTGAGAGGCATGCGTTCAAAATGACCGGTGACCAACAACGATGTGGTCCTTAATCGGCCCAAACGGAATCACATGAGTTAACCTATGACATAGACTCCGTCTGGCCTCGATTTACAACATCCCATGGTTCTTTTGCACAATAGCAAATATAGCCAACCCTGGTTCAGTGTCCACCTTTATCTCGCAGGTGACAGGAAATCACTCGACTTCTACCGAGCTAAGCATTGCTAAGCAGTTATTCAATCCTGTATCTACATAGGATTCAAGGTATATTTCTGGACAAGGTAGTTCCATGCATCAAGTGTTTCCAATCAACTCTTATAACCTAATGCATCAAACATAAAGGACTCAAGTGATATTTTATAAAACATAGGAGGCTTATAATGCTTCGGGGCTTGCCTTTCAGGAAAGAAGTGGGTCGGTGGTCAGGGCACTCTAAAAGTTCCTTAGTAGCTGGCTCCTCACATTTGGGATCTGTTGGCTATGGTGTCTCCTGATTCTCCTCCGCCTGTTGTTCGAATTCTAGTAGGTTCACTCCTTCGGGCGATCCTATATGGATGAGCATGAAATAAGATTTCATGGATGCATAGATAATGACATGGATAATATGATATGATAAAGTGCATACTCATAGTGTCCTTAACAGTAATGTATTAAAGTGATAACAAGATAAATTTTCTTTTACTGAGTAGGTGCATATCTCTTCTTTAGTAATTAAACAAACACATATTTAAAATATTTTCTAGACTGCAAGACAGTAGCCACTTGTTTTGACCCTAAGTGGAGTAATACACATCCAAATAATATGGTTGTGGACTTTCTAGAAATATTATAAAATTGCCTACAACTTTATTTTAATCATCTTAAGGTGATTCAGTATCTATCTAGGTTAAATAATTCAATCTTTTAGATCTGTCTAGAGACTAAGCAAATCTGAAAGCAGACTTCTAGAAGCTATAAATTTTAAACCATTTAGACTATAATTATGAAATTTTAGGAAAAGATATATGGGTAAGTTATCTACAACTTTGTTATTAACAAGTTTCATAGAAAGGATCATTATCATCACGAAATTATCACCACAACAGAAACTACATATGCAACCATCTAGTTGAATTATAGAGGAATAATTAACTAGCTGCCTATAACCAATTAACTTTGAGCATAACTACCAATACCAACAGACCATGTGCATCACAAGCACCATAGAAAACATCATGGTAAAACCCCAATAATTTACTTACATGCATTAATTAATTTCCTTATATAACAAGGTGATTTAGAGGATAATTATCTCCAATGGTTAATAAATTCGGAGAAAATTACAGCAGGTTACATATGACCCCAATAGTATACTATACAAATTTCATGCCATTTGGATAAGTATAGCAACCTCTACAAAAATGATAAGGTGCATAGGCTTATTTTAGCAAAAATAGTTTAGCCTAGTGAAAAGTGTCAAACAACAGATTTCATATTTTTCTTACTTTCATCCTAGCATAAGAACACTGGGTAAAAATTTGCATGATCATATGTTATGTATTTTTACCCCATTTATTTTCACTCGAAACTAGCAATTAACTAAGATTAAATAGAAAGACCATATTCCAATTATGCCTACTATAGGTTCAGCATTTTTCATAGCTATAACATGTCCACACAAGACCAGCAAAATTGGAATCATAATTTTTGCACTTCCCTAGCACTTATCTAGCTCAATTTAATTCTTCTAGAAAAATATCCCAAACAGTAGGCTTCGTATTTTTATCAATTAGTACACTTCATGATAAATCTAACAAAATTTAGTTCACCTAATTTGGACACTCCAAACTCAAGGTATCAATTTTTGAAGTTTGCATTCAAATATGTAAAAATAAATAAATTAAATTAAATTCTAAATCGGGCCCAGCAGCTAGGTGCACCTGGTCCAGTGCACCCAGAGGCACTGATAGTGGGGGCCCGCATCAACGTGACCCCACGCGACAGACACACAGAGCAGGGGCGTGGCTTGGCTGGCACAAACTCATCGACGGCAAGGTCACTGGTGGTGAGGTCACCGGCATTGTGTTCCCCGCACTCTTGCGCATCAATTGATACCCTTGGTTAGCCCGGTGGATCACCGGAGCTACCTCGCCAGCGATAATGGGGTCACGGCGGAGGTGCTCTACAGCGGGCTCATCGTCTCCGGTGACGATACGGTCAGGCGAGCATGGCTACAGCGTCATGAGGTCCTAGAGGAGCTCTAGGGTTAGGTCTAGGTCATGGTGGAGTGGCAGTGTACTCTGGCCGCGTGCATGGCAGTGTGGCGGTGCACAGCGCACGGTAGTAAGGTCATAGTTCCGACAAGACAGCGGCCGAAGGCAGGTCTCCATCTTTGGGGAAGATGCGAAAGTTCTAGACACACAGTAACGGGCAGTAGAGGGACCTAAAGGCGGCAGGTGAGGTCGGTGGCGACGAGCTCGTGTGTGCGGCCATGGTGGACGCGCATGGCATGGTTGTGCGTTTCGGTGTGGTGCCAGCGGTAACAGTTAAACCGGCTTTGGCCTTAGCATCTAGAACCTACGACGATGACCTAATGAGGGAGAGAGACGTCGGAGGTGGATGGGTTGTGGCTGGCCACGGGCGAGCTTGAGCTCGGTGGTGCACCATGACCATAGCGGCGACGGTGACGTGAAATGCCACTTTACCTTGGCTCGAACGGTGGTGCCAGCGACTCGGTGAGGTGGAGCAAGTCATGGCGGAGCGACTCCGGTGTATGGTGCCACACGGCGGCCAGCGCCTATGCGCGGTCGGCCACCAAGGCCGATTCAAATTGGCCATCAGGGCCTGATGCAAATGACTGACAGTGCTACTTCGTGCACGTTTAACTCCTAATCTGTGGTGAATAAGTGAAAACTATATTAGTGAAAGTTGTAGAGCTACGTGAGATCTCCAACTTTGCTTTAGGGAGTAACATCTAATTCATCATGGTTTTCAAAATGCAGAGCTCCAAAGTAGGTCACATTGAAACTAAAATCAGCTTGATAGCAATTTTTTCTAAGTTTGAAAACAACATTTCATTGCTACTTGTGGGTTCTATTTGACCATGCTAGGCACTGAATTATCTCATGACAATTAAATAAAGTTTGTTACCCATGTCAAGAAATACAACTTTTATTAAGGGTGCATTGCCATGCAAGCCCTCTATGCCATAGTTCAACTCTAGTCAAAGTAGTATCATGAGAAATGAAATTTTGATAAACTATGAATTAGAAGCAAATTTGGCCCATGTCCTAAATACAAACATTGTTCCATTTACCATACTAGATATGTCTAAGGTGTTTTTGTGATGTCACAACCATCTCTTACATTGGTCACACAAGATCACAAGCATGTTCATGTATATAATTAACATCACATGTGATAATATGTAAATAATAAGATGAAATTCCATATGCTCATGCTCATGAATGCTTGGATGATGCTTGTGCTCATGAAATGCAAGTGCCAAATACAATGCTTAACACTAGGGTGTTACAGGCCCTCCCCCTTATAGAAATCTCGTCCCGAGATTTGAAAGACCTACATTTTTTCGTAAAAAGCGGGATAGACCTCACGTAGATAGTCCTCTTGTTCCCACGTGGCATCTTGTTCACCGTGGTTATTCCACACCACTTTGTAGAACTTGATGACCTTGCTCCGGGCCACTCTTTCCATTTCTTCCAACACTTGGATGGGTTTTTCTTCATAAGTCAAATCTAATTGGAGCTTAATATTGGTGGGTTCAATGGCTTCATTAGTTATGCGAAGGCACCTTTTAAGTTGGGAAACATGAAAGACATTGAATATGGCTCGCATCTCTGGAGGTAACTGGAGCTTGTAAGCTACCCTTCCACTTTGCTCGATGATCTTTTATGGGCCTACATATCTAGGTGCTAGTTTTCTTTTCACGCCAAATCGTTGTACTCCTTTCATTGGTGATACCTTGAGGTATACATAGTCACCTACGTCAAATTCGATAGGTATTCTTCTCTTGTCGGCATAGCTCTTTTGCCTAGACTGAGCGACTTTCAGATGTTGTTGGCTAATACGTACTTGTTCTTCAGCTTCTAAGACAAAATCAATGCCATAGTATCTCCTTTCTCCGGGCTCAACCCAATTCAAAGGAGTTCTACATTTTTGACCGTACATGCCCTCAAAAGGAGCCATCATGATGCTCTCTTGATAACAATTATTCTAGAAAAACTCAGCTAAAGGTAGCCATTTTTCCCATGAACCCTTGGAAGAGATCACACATGCTCTCAACATATCTTCTTAGATTTGATTTACTCGCTCAGTTTGTCTAGAGGTCTGAGGGTGATATGCTAAGCTTTGAACCAGATTGGTATCTAACTGCTTGTGCAAGTGCTCCCAAAACCAAGCAGTGAATTTAGATCCCCTATCTGACACAATTGTTCTTGGTACCTTATGCAAGCGTACTATCTAAGCTATGTATATTTCTACATACTGATGTGGTCGATAGTTGGTTCTTACTGGAATGAAGTGTGCGGATTTAGTCAAACGGTCTACAATTACCCATATCGAGTCAAAACCTTTCTGAGTAGTTGGGAGTCCAACAATAAAATCCATGCTGATCTCCTCCCACTTCCATCCTGGAATAGATAAAGGTTGGAGCAATCCGGTAGGCTTCAAATGATCAGCTTTGACTCTACTGCAATTATCACACCTAGCGACATAGGCGGCTATTTCTTTCTTCATCTTAGTCCACCAAAAATGTGTTTTCAAATCTTGATACATTTTGCTACTACCTGGATGGATGGACAACTTGGACGAGTGAGCTTCATCTAGAATTTGATTTCTAAGTTTACAGTCTTTTGGTAACACTAGTCGGTTCTTAAACCATAGTACACCTCTTTTATCCAACTTGAAATGCTTGGTTTCCTATTCCTTCATCTTTCTCTTTATGTGAAACACACCTACATCTGTCTTCTGTAGTTCTATGATTTTGCTCTCAAGTGATCAACTGACAGTGATGTTGTGTAGCACAACAGGATGCAATAGATTAAACACATCTTCCAACAAGGCTTCTAAGGCATTACAATGAGATTTCTGACTAAAAGCATCTGCTACAACATTGGATTTTCCTAGATGATAGTGCACTTAAAAATTATTGTCCTTAATCAGCTCTAACCATCTACGCTGTCTCATGTTCAGTTCAGGTTGAGTGAAGATGTATTTGAGACTTTTGTGATCAGTGTATATGTGGCATACATTTCCCAATAGGTAATGTCTCCATATCTTCAATGCATGAACAACTGGTGTGAGCTATAAATCATGTGTGGGATAGTTGACTTCATGCTTTCTCAATTGTCGAGAAGCATAGGCAATAACTCAACCTTCTTGCATAAGCACCCACCCTAAACATGTACCTGATGCATCACAGAACACATCAAAAGGCTTTTCAATGTCGGGTTATGCCAGAACAGGAGCAGAGGTTAGCAAGGTTCACAAAGTGTGAAAAGCACCCTCACACTCTAGAGTCCAATTAAAATTTTCATCCTTCGGGAGTAATCTGGTCATGGGCTTAGCAATTTTGGAAAAATCTGGAATGAAACGACGATAATAGCCTACTAGCCCTAGAAAACTTTGAACTTCATAAACCAAAGTCGAGGCCTTCCAATCCATGACCTCTTGCACTTTAGATGGGTCTATAGTGATCCCATTTTTAGATAATATATGACCCAAGAAATGTACTTTTCGCAACCAGAATTCACACTTGCTAAACTTTGCATACAATTTATGCTCTCTTAGCTTAGACAAGATAATCCTCAGATGCTCTGTATGATCTGCCTCATTCTTAGAGTAAATCAGGATATCATCGATAACCACGACCACAAACTTGTCAAGCTCAGGCATGAACACCGAATTCATTAGGTACATGAAATAGGTAGGAGCATTTGTCAGTCCAAAAGACATGACCAAATGCTCATACAAGCCATATCTAGTGGAGAAAGTTGTCTTAGGTATATCCTCTGGCCTGATCTTAATCTGGTGGTAGCCTGATCTCAAATCGATCTTAGAGAATACCTTTGCTCTTACCAATTGATCAAACAAAATATCAATACGAGGTAAAGGGTACTTGTTCTTAATGGTTACGGCATTGAGCGACCTATAGTCCACACACATCCGTAACAATTTGTCCTTTCTCTTCACAAATAAAGCTGGACATCCCTAGGGAGATGAACTAGGTTGAATGAGACCTTTGTCCAAAAGTTCTTGTAGCTAAATTTTAAGTTATGCTAACTCATTGGGTGGCATCCTATATGGTCTTCTTGAGATAGGTGCTGTACCTAGCACTAACTCAATCTTAAACTCCACATCCCTATCTGGCGGCAAACTAGGCAATTCGTCTAGGAATACATCAAGAAACTCACAAACTACTAGAATATCATAGAGAGTAGTGGCTTGGATGGCACATGACAAGTTTTGAAGATCAAAACTTCAGGGAAGTGGTATTAGAAAAGCATTACCCCCCTTTGGTTCTCTTGGCATAATTGTTCTAGTGGTAGTGTCAATGAGAACTCCATGACCACTCATCCAACTCATGCCCAATATCACATCTATGTCTAATCCTGACAATACTATGAGATCCATAGTATACTCCCTCTCTTGTATGGGGATAAGCACATCTCTAACTAATTGGTTTGTAGAGATAGTAGCCCCTGCTGTACTTATACTATAGCCACCCATGTCTACCTCATTTATTTTCTGATAATGCTTAGATGCAAAAGTTTGACTCATAAATGAATGCGAAGCTCTAGAATCAAATAAAACAATTGTGGGGTGTTTTTTTACAATAAACATACCAGCGGTAACAACTTCTGCCGTGGGGATTTCCTCCATGGCTGTATAATGCACATACCCAGGACATGCTTTAGGATTGGCTTGCTTTTGGTTGCCTTGATTCTGATTACTGCCCTTTTTAGGATAGGGGTACTCTTTGGCCCAGTGGCCTGTCTAATTGCAATTGAAGAATGGCTGGTTACTTCTTGGCCCTATTGAGCTTCCTTGGCCTGCGTTACCCTTGGGCATGGCAATGGTGAATGCCTTGCGAAATACCTTCTGAGGTCAGCTAGACTGGGTGTTCTTTTGGGGAGGCCTAAACTTAGGTGCTGGGGGATAGAATTTAGGCCTTGCTACCATGGAAGCCCTTAATTGAGATGAGCCTGAGGCACCAGCCTCAGCGGCTTGCTTGTAGCCTTTTGCTGCCGCATGTAAGTTGTTTTGGTTCTCTTGTGTGAGGGCATCGCTGACAAATTCATTATATGTAACACATCTAGAGTTGGCCATGGTTTTCATCAACTTTGTGCTAGGGCCTCTCTTGAAGCTTTCTATCTTCTTCTATTCTATATCCATGAATGCTGGTGCATATCTGGACAAGTTGTTGAATGCATGCATATACTAGGTGAGTCTTTGTCCCTTGTGTCAGCTTCAGAAACTCAGCGGCCTTCATCCGCATCAGCCCCAGGGGTATATGTGGGGGGCATAACACTAGGTACCCACATTAATGGACATGGGCCACACTGCAAGGGGGGGTCTAGCCCATAAGATCAAGGCCTATGATGCCCAGTTCTGGTCGGCGTGCACCGCAAGGCAATCAGAAGACATCTTGGCGATGAAGGAAGATCTTTTTAGATATGGTAGATATCGTATTCCTTGTAAATACTTACTATATAACCGAATAGATCTAGGCCTAAACCGACTGGTAACCCTACCCCTAGACTATATAAGGCGGGTAGGGACCCCCCTCAAATTCATCTCATATTCAATACAATCCAACAAGGACATAGGATGTAGGGTATTGCATCAATCAGACGGCCCAAACCTGTCTAAATCGCTATCTCTGCACCTTGTGTCACCATCCAGTTCCTATCACGCGCACCTCCATCGATTCATCTACTACCGTGGGTATACCCCTTAGTAGACTGCCAAACAGATTTCATCGACAGTATATGATGCCCCCTAAAGGCTGTTGTCGGTGCAGAAAGTGACCAACACGTAAATATTTGTAGTTTTGTCGTACGTTGTGATCGGAGGTGGCCTAGCACTCAATGACATAGGGTTTATACCGGTTCAGGCAATGTCCCCTATGTCCAGTTTGAGTCAGTCAGTGACTTTATTCCTAAGCCTAGGTGCTCGAAGTTTGATGTGGGATTACAAACGTGAAGGAGAAAGATGGGGTGTACGAGAGGTCCGATTGGACTCCGGTCAGAAGGGCCGAGAGCGACAGGAGCTCCACTACAAGCTAAGTGTTCAAGCGTGTGCTTGAGGTCTGAACCTAGCGGTTCTATGGTTGTGAGCTAGTGAACTTGATTGATCTAATAAATCTAGGATGGCTTGGAGAGCTTGGATTGACTTAGTTTTCTAGGAGAGAGCGCATCCCATTTTATAGATGAAGGGGATGGCTTTACAAGTGAGAGGGGGAGAGTACGAATGCTTCTAAACCTTGTTGCCCACACCGGCAGGTACAGGATGATGGTAGGCACCCACAACACTGTTGGATGTCAGGTGCATGTGGGAGGTTACGTCGTCTTGTTTTGGGTATGGTAGATGTTGGTACCTGCATACACTGTTAATGCCCAGAGGCATTTGAGGAGTTTCACCATGTTTGCTCGGTACGGTAAATTCTAGCACCCATAACACTGTCGATGCCTAGAGGTATGTGGGGGGCCTTACCGTATGGGAGTCAATGGCGCCACAATACTATAGAGGGAAATGTCGGCGCCTATAATACTATTTGTGTCAGGGCGATTGCAGAGTACTATTCCTATAGGTGTATAGGGTACGGTCCTTGGTATCGTGGTTTGACTTGTGCGATTTGCCTCGCTTTTCTCCACACGTTTCCTGGTCCCTACTGAGCGGGCGTCCCCAGTCGGTTGGTCCCAGTCGGCTATGATCGTGCCAGTCGGAGAAGAGCGATGAGCAGGGACTGGGCGTATCCCGATAGAGAGTGCAGGGTCAGAGTCAGAAGCGGTGCTTTTGGTTAGGCCTTCTGGTCGGAGAGGACGTCTAGAGGTGGGCTGGACACCGAAGCGAGTGCTCCAGTCGGAGAGGTGGGCCAGAGTCAGAAAACGGGCGTTGTTCCTCCTTGGCCTGGCCTTCCGGTCGCATATTGGATCACTCCCCCAGCCTATCGCTCAGGTATTTGGGTCAGCCCATGAGTTGCGTTCTATCTGCTTGGGCCGAGCCTTTGCAGGGAAGCTGGTCCGCGAGGGACCCTAGGTTTATGAACCCGACAGGAGCCCCCGAGCCCCCGGGCGATTCAGGCGGAATCATCTAGGGGATTTTTGTTTTGACGGTGGGTGCGCGCGAGCGCACCCGTGGGTGTAGCCCCCGAGCCCCCAGGCGGTTCAGGCAGAACCGTCTGTGGGGTTTTTCGTGTTGCCAGTGGGGGAGGTTTTCGCGGTGGGTGCGCGTGAGCGCACCCGCGGGAGTAGCCCCCAAGCCCCCGGGCGGTTCGGGCAGAACCGTCCGGGGGGTGTTTGTTAGCGGGCGTGTGCGTGTGTTTTTTGGTCGAGATAGAGTTGTCAACCAGGGCGTCGTTGTGCAACCAAGGTGGTTAGTTTGATTTTTAGGGATCGGGTGAGACAGAGCTTGTGGTTTCTGGCGTCGATGCGCATCGTGGGATCGGGCAAGGTAGTTTAGTCAAGGGATCGGACGAGTCAGAATTCGCTAGTCCTGGCGTCGGTGCGTGCCGTGGGATCGGACGAGTCGGAGTCATGGATCCTTGCATCGGTGCAGTCTGTGCAGCTGAGGTAGTTAGTTTAGTTAGTTTAGGGATCGATTGTGATGGAGCTCGCTGATCCTAGCGTCGGTGCGCGCCGTGGGATCGGGCGAGTCGGAGTCATGGAATCTGATGGCATGAGTTTAGGGTCGTAGACCCAGGCATTTTTTGGAGTGTAGTCGAAGCGTAGCCGGTGGGGCGAGTTCAAGGTCGCAGACCTAGGTTGTTTTGGAGTGCAGTCGAAGCGTAGCTGGATGGGGTGAGTTCAGGGTCACAGACTCGGGCATTTTTTGGAGCGCAGTCGAAGCGTAGCCGGATGGGGCGAGTTTGGGGTCACAGACCCAGGCGTTATGTGTCTTGAGACCCCGAGCCCTATTGGGCTTTAGTAGGGGTCGGTTTGAGTTGTGTGCGTTACCTCATCCTCGGTTCCTCATAACCGGAGGGGCTGAGTTTAGTCGCTTGTCCCGATCGCTCGGGCTCGAGTGACGCACTCGGTGAGTTCGCTAACAGGTATGATAGAGTGGAATCTGGGTCCGTCGTTCATGATGGGGTCAGCATAGCCCTCTTGTGACATTCCACTGCTCCTTTGCCTGCAACCCAACAGATGCCTAGGTCCTTCCGGAGAGTGACCTAGGTGGCCTAATGGCCTCCCTGTCGATGGAGATTCTATGGGCTTGGCAGAGGCTTAGGATCAAACGAGAAGGTTGAGATGACCCTATCTACCAGACTGGGTGAGGGCTGCACAGGGCTCATCTATGTTTTTCTCCCCTGGCTCTGTTGTTGCTCATGTCAAATGAGGCAACTGCCGCTTCGTGACGCAACACGGAGCGTTGTGATGCATTTCGCTGCACGTGCGATGCTTAGTTCCTGAGCCCCCGGGCGGTTCAGGGCCCGAATCGTTTGAGGGGCACAGGCATATGAAATGAATGCGCATATGGATGTATGAAATGATTTATAAAGAAATAGAGGGGGTTGGTAGTGTTACCTTGATGACTCGAGTGACGGGGTTCGGAGAGCTCCAGTCGGAAATGTCTGACCGGGACCCGTGTTCATCGTTCGTGACCGAGTCGGCATGGCCTATATGGGGTGTCCCTTCATTTCCTACCTATCTCTCGGTGTGTTTTTTGAGCCGTTTGATCGACTTAAGAAGCCTGATGGTCTCTCCTGGTGGAGATCTCGTTTTGGGGGTTTTTTTCTAGGTCCCGCCTGGGGATGCGAAGGGCCGCCTGCGTGCGGTGGTGCTTTGGTTCTTGTGCCCAACAAGCGGTAGTGGTTGGCGTGCGGTAGTGATGGGACATTCCTAGGCCATGTCCCGTCTGATCAGGAGTTGTTCCATCGGGCAGGGCATGTCTCATCGGTCAGAGCATGTCACATCTGCATTAAATGGGAAAGAGAGGGTTCTTTTGCTCACATCATTTTGTCTTCTCCCGATTGCCGTGCTTTCCAATTGTTGCACCCTTTTCCTTAAGTAGGAGAAGGGAGAGGGTTTTTGCCCTGTTCCTTTGCCTATTCCTCATCTACCACCACCTTTCCTTTTCCTCATTGCTGAGAGCATTCTTGAGAGCCATGGTGGTTTCTAGGAAAGAAAAGGGAGAGAGCGAGGGAGAAGAGAAAAACTCAAAAATCCTTTTGCGATCCTGGAGCAAAATGTCAGATTGGAGGTCATCCACCGTGAGGGAGTCAGTGTTGAAGGCCTTCGTCATGAAGGGGTTTCTGCCACCGAAGGTGGTGGCGCACTGGAGGGCTCCCGAGAGGGAGGTGTTCATGCAACCTTGTCCTGACAAGGTGGTTTCCTTCCTCACCTTCCTTGAGCATGGGTTAGGATCCCCACACATTGGTTCCTATGCAGGATCCTCGATGAGTGGGGTCTAGAGCTGCAGCACCTTAATCCGACGGGGGTGCTGCATATCGCCGGCTTCATCACCGTCTACAAGGCCTTCCTCGAGATGGAGCCGCATGCGGACTTCTTCCGACAGCTGTTCTCTAGGAGAGCTTTAACGGCGAGGAATCCGTCCAAGGTCGCGTCGGTGGGGGGTTTTGCCCTGCAGAGGAAACTGAGCATGGGGGCTCGTATCCCACGTACATCCCCTGTGACTCCAATCGGGGGTGGCACGGGGAGTGGTTTTATATCAAGAATCCAGCAGAGGCGTCGTTCCCAGCATTCACCGACGAGAGGTGGGAGAAGCAGGATAGTTGGTCGTGGGGTTGTGCTCGTAAGGAGAAGAAGAAGGTGGAGATCATCGAGGAGGAGCTGCAGAAGCTAGTGCGGCGTGGCCTTGATGGGGTGCGGGTATTCCACACCCTCTACCGCCACCAGGTTGCTTTGTTGGTGGAGAGGGCACGACCGATGTGGAGGTATAGTGGCACGTCGGACCCTGATCGCGTGTCACCAGAGGAGCTGCCGAACGACGAGGTCTGGAGTCGCCTCGGCCGAGTGCTGTAGCTGAAGCCCAAAGAGAAGGTCGAGGGAAAGCTCATACCTCTTAATGCCTCGGTGGTGTCCAGAATGGTGTGCTTCCTTTCTTACACTGTGTTCCTTTCCCTTTTGCTTTCCTGCTTTTTTGATTTTGAGTTGCCTGTGCGTAGGGGCTTGATGCTTACAAGTCTCGGCCACACCTTCTAAAGGGGCTGGAGGGCGTGGCTCGGCAGGCCACCCAGAAGGAGGTGGCAATTGCTAAGAAGAAGAAATCCGAGGTGGCCCAGCGGAAGTATAAGAAGGAGAAGGAGATCGCCCGATGCGTGAAGGCTGGGGAAAGAAAGAACGACATTGAGTCGGAACTCGAGTCGGAGGATCCCACAGAGGTGGATGACAAGGTTTTCTCTGAGGAGGAGGAAGCCGGGAGGTCGTTGTGACCTCAGCGGTGCATCATGACCCTGTGGTGATGTCCGCTTGTGATGAGCAGGAGGCAGAAAGGCATGCGGTGGTTCCCACGCTGAGGAAGCATGCGGCGAGCACGGACGCCATAGGCGAACGAGAGGCAAAGTGGACGCGGTCACCGCGCCCCTCTGTGGCGTCGCCAGTCTTGTCCCCGCCTGCTGCAGACGTGGCCGAGCAGGCCAGGTGGTCCGAGGAGCGGACTAGCACTAGTGCATCGCCGGGAGCGGTGCTAGCGCACGACTTGTAGTCGGGGGAAGCCTCGCCTGCCGTGGATGGGGTTGAGCAAGCCGAGCGGTCCAAGGAGCGGACTGGCACCCATGCGTCGCGCGACTTGCAGCTGGAGGAAGCCCCGCCTACTGCTCCGGTCGGGAAGTCCTGAGCTGAGGGTCGTGGCGACCCGTAGGCCGAGCAGGAGCCGGTTGGGGCGACTCTGCCCCTGGCTAAAGTGAGGGGCACGGGTCATAGCCCAGGAGCGGTCCTTGTCCTATAGGCCCATCGACGTCAAGTCTTGCCTTCAAAGTCATACCGCTCACCTCTTGATACGTTTTCCTTTGTTTCTTTTTGATCTTTTGCTGTCAAGTCTTTTTTTGAGTTTGACCTACCTGCCCTTTTTGTCAGTGGCTGGGCGATGATGGGTTTGAGCATCACCCCAACTCCCATGCAGGTGGCTTGGAGGCCCACCCTATAGCATGCCACGGCGAGCGGCGGGGGGAACAGGGCGGCGGCGAGTCCTTCTCTTCCAGGGGTGGTGCCCCCCGGGTTGGTTGTTGGTACGGTGGCAGCGGCGGTGGCGGCATTGGTGGTGATCCCGGTGCTGACGGTGGAGGTCACATCTAAGGTAACTCTTCCGGCCCTTCCTCCACCAGCCATGGTGGAAGAGAAGAGGGAGACTGAGCTTCCTGCCCCACCGGTCGGGGAGCTGCATGGCTCACCCTTGCGGTTGGAGCTAAAAGCACCAGAGAGAGACATGGCCGGGACGGGGTCAGAACACCGATGGCAGCCTGCGCACCCGAGGTGGTGGATATCCCATCTGACAATGGGGCGGAAGTCATGGCGAAGCCGCTGGTGTCATCGCGGGAGCTGGCGGTGGTTCGGTTGGAGGTGGGGCCCTCTGGTGGGCTACCAGAGGGTGACCTAGAGTGGCCCTGCCCCAAGGACCTGACAAAGGTGTGGTTCATCCTTCGGGATTCGCAGGAGGGTCAGCTCTAGGACATCCTTGGGGAGCAAGGACATGCCGCGGTGTCCGAACTCGCCAACCTGTATGCGAGGCTCAGAGATGCCTAGGAGCAGGTTAAGTCCGCTCAACAGTTAGTCGAGGTCGACCTGTAGCTTGCCGCGGAGGTGAGTTTCTTGTACTTGTCCTTGACCTCTGAATCTTTTGTTGGTTGCCTTAGCATGCTTGTTTTTCATAGAGTCTGATGGGGATGTCGTCCCGCAAGTCTCGCTTCCTCCGAATGGAGCACGCCCGGATGGCTAAGCTTGAGCGTCAGCTAGAGTCCACTCGCCGCGAGTCCCAGGATTGGGTGGCCAAGGGGACCATGGCGCGGGCGATGGGGCAACGTGCAGTAGAGCGAGCGACTACCGCCGAGCAAGGGCTCGAGGCGGCGAAGGCCCGCCAGGCGAAGACTGAGGTGGGGTTGTAGACATGCCTGGCGGACACCGAGGCGGTGCTCCAAGAGTCCTTGGTGGCCCTTGAGTCAGAGCAGAGCACCTTGGTGTCAGAGCGGAGTGCCCTAGAGTTGGCGCGGAAGGCCATGGAGTCGGAGTGAAAGGCCTGGTCAGAGGCGGACTAGGAGGTGATCGCGCTTTAGGGCCGGGTGATGGGGACGGAGGAGGTGACCGCCCGGCTGCATGAGCAGGTGGCTCGGTAGGCGGGGGAACTCTCAATCCTTGAGAACTTCCATGTCGGTACGTACCTTTTCTGTGTTTCATCGTGTTGGTTCCTTCAGCCTGTTTCTAAGCTTGTCGCTCCTCTTTTAGAGCTGGGTGGAAAGGTGAAGTCGCTGGAGCGGGACCTGGAGATGGTCAAGGCGACTTTTAGCCGGGATGCAGAGGAGCTAGCTAAGTCCCATGAAGAGCGACATGCTCTCAAGGGGGAACTTGACCAAATCTACAATGTTGCCCAGCTTGTCGTCTCAGAGGTCTTCGGGTCAGCGCCAAGCACTAGCGCGCCCGCCATCCAGCTGGCGGAGGTCTCGGATGTGGTCCGGGATCTTATCACGAGCGGACTATTCTATGGGGCGTCGGGGGTGTTGACTTTGGTGGCGACGCACCAACCGAACCTGGACTTCACCACTATCTACAGTGGGTACGCTGACAGCTTGAGCACAGAGGATATCCAATTGATTGGGGAGAACTTGCTGCCGCACGCAAGGTCGGTGGCAGAGCAAGTCTCTGCTCAGTGGGTGATGGATGTCCACCGTGAAGATATGGCCAGAAGCATGCGTCGGGAGGACGTTGCCTAGCCTACGGATGGCACGGAGCCTGGGTCAGAGGTGGACATCGCCCCGGCTTCGACCGAGCCAAACGTCGTCCCGCCCGGGAGTGAGTCGCCCGTGCCTTCGCCGGCCGCACCGACAACAGATGCCGCCGATCTGGCCCAATAGCTTGTAAAGTATGAGTAGTTTAGTAAATGTAAAAAGTTTAAGTTCATGGGGGAGCCCCCATGTAAATATTCCTGTGTACTTAATGACTATAGTTGGTTTTGTTTTCTGTGATGGAGTCACTCCGATCGGGGAAGCTTGTTCCTTAGTTTTTCCTTAGCATAATTTTGTTTTTTATCCTTTCTTTCTCGTACATGTCCATTTGTCGCGTAGGCTGCAACCTTGGGAGCCTAGGGTGTGGTCCACGGGGCTCAGCTGCTCATAACCGTAGGTGAAGGCGGGGTGCGATCAGTCGGAATGTTTTAATGTGAAGCTACGTAAGACAAATTAAAGGAACGAACTACCCTTTTGATCGGGTAGGAAGGAATTTCACCATACGATAGTAAACAAAATAGAGACGTAGTAGTGCATGCTTGTGGAGGCCCCGAGTGACCTGAGCCAAAAAAGTGTTCAGGTTGGGGTGCTCTTATAGGAGCAAACACTAAGTAAACAATGGTAAGACTGAAATTTAGGGGAGGAAAAAATGGCATAGCTATTCCAAGCGTTCGGTGAGAGTGTCGTCATTGTTGTCCTTCGGTTGGTAGGTGTCCGGTCAGATCATTTCAACCTTCAGTCATCCGGTTCCTTGCCCGATATGCCCCCATTCTCGGTTGCTGCTTCTTTGCCATTTTCTTCCTTGGCCCACCGGCTTGTCGCAGAAGGCGCTGGAGGAGCTGGCAGTCCTTGTAGAGGTGTTTGACTGGGTAGTCGTGGTTGGTGTATGGGCTCTCCATGAGCTCATGGAAGTGGCCCAGAGGGTCCTGCTGGAGCTACTTGCCCGCGTGATCAGCCGTGGCAACCAATGCGGAGCTAGCCAGTCCGCGGAGATCTTTTATGTTATTTTTTCCCCTCTGCGTGGAGGGGCCCTCGTCCTGATCTTGGCGCTTGGCCTTGCCTTTGCCCTAGCCTCTATTGGAGCATGGCGGGAGTGGCGCTTGCTGGAGGTGTTGGACAAAGGTCCGTGGTCCCAGGCCATCAGGGCTGGGACTCTGTTCGCTAGCGCGTGTGTCTTGGTTTGGTCTGAGCCGCGCGTATACAGGCGGTCGGTGTGGAGTGGTCGTCAAGTCAAGACGAGGTGCCAATGCGGCCTCCTGTGTCACGCTCGGCGATTGTAGCGGTGATCAGGTGGAGCGACCCATCTGCTGCGTCCCCATTCCCCTGGTGGGGAGCGAGGCCATGAGTCAGCATCGCGATATGGAGCTCTCCGCTTGTTGAACGGTGGTGGTCTCCACTAGTGTCCGGAGGTTCTGGTGGATCGCCTGTTCATGAGGGTCATTTGGCTTGGTCAGGCCGCGCAGAAGCATTGCCACGACGGCAATGTTCTGATTGGCCCGAGTGAACTATGGGGGATCGTTCCCCATTTCCATGGTGTTGTGCTAGACATGACAAGCGCGACCTCGGGCGTTGTTCGCCGGTCTATGTGCACGAGGCACCACTGTTGTCGTAGTTCCTCCCTGTGCTCATGTGTGAGCTTGGGGGTCTCCGCATGAGGGTTCGGAGGGGCTCTGCAAGGACTCCATTACCCCCGGTGGCTGTCCCAGAGCGTCCACCATAGTGCACTCCTAGGACGGACGGTGGCTAAGTGCCACATCGCCGATGCTGGAGCCATCACTCCCGACATCGTCATCCATGAGGTCAAGGAAACAGGTGGGAGCGCAGCTCATCATCCCCACGAATTCAGACATGAGAGGGGGCGTCACCGGCATCCTTTGGAGCCCCCGAGCATACGCGTCCGTGGGAGACACAAGGCCATAGGGGAACCGGCCATATGGCGGCCGCAACGGGGACAATGGCATCCCTTCGTAATTGGTGGAAGATAGAAAATAGCAAGTAAATAACAGCATGCACATTACTCACAATGGGGTTTCAGCAGAGAGTTTACTCGGAATGAAGCGCGGGTGCCGCGCTGTTGAAGTCGTGCGTCCCGGAGTTGATGGAGGGCACCCCTTTGATGGGGGCTAGAACGAGTGCCTCCTCGCGGAGGTGCAGTATGCTAAGCCGGTCGACAATGAAGTCCAGGCTTCCGAGGAGGAATGCCTAGGATGGCTCGAAGACGGGTGGAACCCACATCCCAATAGGTGAGAGTGCGGGAAACTCTAGTGAGCCTAAGCGAATCGTATCGCCTGAGCCTGCCATGGCGAAGGTGGTAGAAAAGTGGGCCATCCGATGACCAAAAAGTGTTGAACGTACAACGTCTTCCCATGGACGGCGCTAATTGTCGGAGCAGAATGTGACTAACGCGTAAATATTTGTAATTTTTCCATACATTGTGATCGGAGGTGGCCTAGCACTCAATGACACAAGGTTTATACTAGTTCAGGCAACGTGCCCTACGTCCAGTTTGAGTCAGTCGGTGACTTTATTTCTGAACCCAGGTGCTCGAAGTTTGCTGTGGGGTTACAAACCTGAAGGAGAAAGATGGGGTGTGTGAGAGGTCTGGCCAGACTCCGGTCAGAAGGGCCGAGAACGACAGGAGCTCCGCTACGAGCTAAGTGTTCAAGCGTCTGCTTGAGGTCTGAACCTAGCGATTCTGTGGTTGTGAGCTAGTGAACTTGGTTGATCTAATGAATTTGGGATGGCTTGGAGAGCTTGGATTGACTTAGTTTTCTAGGAGAGAGCGCATCCCCTTACAAGTGAGAGGGGGAGAGTACGAATGCTTCTAAACCTTGTTGCCCACGCCAGTAGGTACAGGATGATGGTAGGCGCCCACAACACTATTCGATGTCAGATGCATGTGGGAGGTTACGTCATCTTGTTTTGGGTGTGGCAGATGTTGGTAGCTGCATACACTGTTGATGCCTAGAGGCATGGGAGGAGTTTCACCATGTTTGCTTGGTACGGTAAATTCCGGAGCCCATAACACTGTCGATGCCCAAAGGTATGTGGGGGGCCTTACCATATGGGAGTCAATGGCACCCACAATACTGTAGAGGGAAATGTCGACACCTATAATACTATTTGTGTCAGGGCGGTTGCAGAGTACTATTCCTGTAGGTGTACAGGGTACGGTCCCTAGTATCGTGGTTTGACTTGTGCGCCTTGCCTCGCTTTTCTTCGCACATTTCCTGGTCTCTACCGAGCGGGCGTCCCCGATCGGTTGGTCCTACTCGGCTCTGATCGCGCGAGTCGAAGAAGAGCGGTGAGCAGGGACTGGGCGTATCCTAGTCGGAGAGTGCAGGGTCGGAGTTAGAAGCAGTGCTTTTGGCCAGGCCTTCTGGTCGAAGAGGCTGTCTGGAGGTGGGCTAGAGACCAAAGCGAGTGCTCCGATCGGAGATGTGTTCCTCCTCATCCTAGCCTTTCAGTCGGATATTGGATCACTCCCCCGGCCTATCGCTCAGGTATTTGGGCTGGCCCATGAGTTGCGTGCTATCTGCTTGGGCCGAGCCTTTGCGGGGAAGCTGGTCCACGAGGGACCCTGGGTTTATGAACCCGACAGCTGTCTTGAATTGCTCCTATTTAACATTTGCTCCAGTAGGTAAGGCAAACAAATAATGAGTCCAATAGATACCTATAGGCCCCAGTAGTTGATGCGATGCATACTCGAAATTCATCATTTCAGTAACCCTCAATAGATGGAACTTATGTTCAATAGTGTTCAACCACCCATCAGCCTGGAGCGGTTCTTCTACCTCTTTAAAGATAGGAGGCTTAGTCTCAAGAAAGTCCTTGAATATACTGTATTGATTGGGTTCTGGCACCTGATTTTGCTAGCGGGTATGGGTAGTATTCTGCGCAATGAGGTGCAGTGTTTATTCCATTACTCGTTGATTCCCCAAGAATTACACAAAAAAAATCATTCGTGGAGGGTGGCGGTGGTGGAGGTAGGTCACCATCATTGCCACCTTTGCTGGTACCTACCCAGCACAAGTGCGAGTCATCTACAAAATTGCAACAATAAGTGATTATTGGCTGATGTCAAGAAATTGCAGAAGAATGGTGTAATCATGCCAAACTGAATTTACTGGAGAGAATCTAAATTCATACAATAAAGTAGAGCCACAATAATTCATTCTCACAACATGACATCACCAATTTGATCACTTATCATACTCATAATACGTTCGCATGCATGTCACATTTTACCAGTAAAACGAAACTAGAATTTCATTAGAGTCCGACCCATAGTGGACCAAAATGCAAGGTTCCAATATTACATTCACAATACATCTGAAGATCAAAACTTAAATTGCATGTCCATTACATAAAAGATCAAAAAAGATATGGAGCTATTGCATCTAGCTAAGCACTATAGCCGAGTTATGCCTCGGAGTGGTCATTGTCAACACCGGACATAGCATTTGCCTCATCATTGTCCACATGCACAAGTTGTTCTTCCTCTTTCTCTTCCAAACTGTCATCTCCCATGAACATTTCCAAATCTTCCTCTTCTTCTTCCATGGCTATTGGGGGAGGAATAGGATTAATGATGTTGTTGAGGCAATGAACATCATGCTGAAGCTCCGCAATGGTGTTCTGGTGCTCCTGAATCGGACACCGGTACTCCATCTCCCTTCGACGGTAGTCATTCTCTAGCCACCCAGCTAGAACCATAGTCCTATTCCTAGCCTCCTCTTTAGCCTCCGCAAGACGGTAGGCCTCATCACTCTGCTGGATGGCCTGCACCCTTTGAGCATGAGCGACCCACATCTCTGCCTGTGTTGTGTTCCTATCTGCAACAACATTATCCATCTGAGTCTGGAGGGCTCCCAACGTTGTATGAGCATCATTAGTGTCCCAAAGAGCCTCCCTAGCTATCTTCTTGTGCTTATGCACATGCTTCTTTAGCCTTCGCTGTACTTCCCTAGCTTCCATGAGCTTGTATACACAGATGTTATAAGACTCTTGCTAGAAATAGCGGGTGTCTTCTTGAGCATGAAACATCTATAGGACAGGAAAAATAGCACTCATAGCAGGACTTCAGCTCTGTGCCCGCTCGTCATGGTCCTGCACCATAGAAACGTGGTCATGCTGCCTCCAAACTACCGTTGCTGGATCCACCTAAGGAATAGATCCTGCTGCACTATTGGTGAGTGAATCACCATGCTGCTGACAAAGTGTGCTCAAGATCTCATAGGCTGCCACTTGAGTGCCTTCCCAAGGGGTTCTTCCCTCAGACTCTGCTTTCTAGCCCTCGTACTGCGGTGCCCGTGTATAAGCTGGGATGGACACTTGCACCTCAAACCATGGTTCCCCCTACACATGCCTCTATGTCCAAAAGTATTGGGATGGCTCTATGTACCCCACAAAATACAACACTCTCTAGAGCAAGGCAGGTGTACCAAAGATACCCAAGAACGCCTTGTTCCCTTCTGATGGGTAATAGGCTGCCATCTGTAGTAAAAATGGTGCAACTCTCATGAGAACAACATTATAATAGAAAAGAGTTACTTAACCGAATGAGAAACTTATAAGGGAAGGAATAATGCAAGTACGTAATGAATGATTTATCATGATGCATGCATGTTCCATACGTCCTCACAAACTTAGGAAAATTGAAACTTCTAGCGACATACACGGTGGCATACATACATTCTCTCATATATAAACATAACTAGTCGAGCTACATGTTTCGTTGTTAGTGTACCTGCACAAGAATTTCATTTCAGCCTGGCTCCATATTTATATAAATACAGAAATGAAAATCTGGTCTCCAGGTTGAATACTAAATACTTCCATATATATACCCATATATATATACTTCCGTATCAAAGCTACTCGAAAGTAAATACATCCTATATATACATATAAATATGCATATATAGCCGTATCAAAGCTAACCCACGATTAAATACCTTCGTATATATTTGAGACATATATATACTTTAGTATCAAAGCTACCTCTCCCCTTAGACCGCACGCTCACAACTTGCGGTCAAGCCACTCATCATCTTACCTTGGGCGTAGAGGCATTTGATCCATACATTACCACTCAAGTGAATGGCATCCACACAATAGCACGCCGTATGGACGAAGAAAATAAAATCCCCCATGTTAGTACTTATTTAGCCACCTAAAATCCTTCACTGGACATAAAGGAAATGATCACAGGCACACTTTAGATTCAAATTTCATATTTGAACACCTATATATATAACTATAAGTTGCCAAAAACTAGTTTTGGAAAACAAAAACCTTTGTTTTAAATACACATACGGCAATAATGTTGAATCTTGCTCTGATATCAGCTATAACAGAACCGTCTAATTTATAAGAGCACAAGTACAATGACAGCCCGCAAGCGGTCGCACTATCATATTTGAGCCCATATAAACCCAGTAGTCCGTCGAGTACCACGAAGTGTCTCGATTCATCGCCAACATACAACCAAGATCGTACATGATTCAACATACATGCCACATGTTACA
The DNA here is from genome assembly GCA_904845875.1 of Miscanthus lutarioriparius. Lineage (NCBI taxonomy): Eukaryota > Viridiplantae > Streptophyta > Magnoliopsida > Poales > Poaceae > Miscanthus > Miscanthus lutarioriparius. Next base: position 59,535,306 of record CAJGYO010000012.1, read on the forward strand.
TAGAGTTCACAAATACATTGCCATACATCAGAGTACGGTTGAAGTTATTACAAACCAAGTTCAAATAAAGTAAAAGTAGAAGCAAAGTAGTTTTTAAACAACACCTCACACCATTTTCAAATACTTGCCAATTCATGATCATAACCCGCAAAAGCATCATAGATTAGATATATAAATAGAAGCGCCTTGCCTGGGGCCTACTCCTCGTCCACAGTAGGACAGAAGCAATTCTTATAATAGCCATGAAAGACTATGTTATCTGCAACAAGTGGGAAATAAACCCTGAGTACAAGAAGGTACTCAGCTAGACTTACCCATCATAAACCAAAAATAAAGTGACTCCAAGGATCATGCAAGGCTTTATAAGTGGAGCTAGCTTGACAACAATTTGCATAAAAAGCCACTAATTCAGTTATACATTTTATAATTCGGTCATCAAGTTAAGTTAATTATAGCTATTCATCTCTAGATTAGCAACTAGCCTATGCCAAACATTTGGTATATCGGTAGTGACAGAACAATAGTAACCATAGCAATTTATTATATCATTCTTAGAACCATTCCACTTGCCATTATCACTATGATAGAAGGAAGCTCAGTCAAGTTTCTCACTATCTGGGAGAGACGGTGATTCAAATCGATTGCAACCAACTGGGCAGTATTCCTAACACAAACCCAGGTAGACCAGATCAACGGTCACCTTAGGTCACCTTTGGTACAACTCAGGTCCAATTCGCAGGTTCGATCAGCTGCCAAGTCGATCAGGACTCTAATCTGCCCTTGGCCTCACACCGGCTCCCCGCACATCCTTACTACCTCCACTATGTGCATTCTAATAGAACAAGGCCCGACCTGAGTTGAGCTACTCGACTTCACGGTTGGAACGAGTTATCTGGCCAGCTAAGTGAGAGGCATGCGTTCAAAATGACCGGGGACCAACAACAATGCGGTCCTTAATCGGTGCACACGGAATCACATGAGTCAACCTACAACATAGACTCTGTCCGGCCTCGATTTACAACATCCCATGGTTCTTTTACATGATAGCAAATTTCCTACAACTTTATTGTAATCATCTTAAGGTGGTTTAGTAGCTATCTTGGTCAAGCAATTCAATCTTTCAGATCTGTACAGAGACTAAGCAAATTTGAAAGCAAACTTCTAGAAGCTATAAATGTTAAACCATTTAGCCTATAATTATGAAATTTTAGGACAAGATATATGGGTAAGTTATCTACAACTTTTTTATTAACAAGTTTCAAAGAAAGGATCATTATCATCACAAAATTGTCACCACAACAGAAACTACACATGCAGCCATCTAGTTGAATTATAGAAACTAGCAATTAATTAAGATTAAATAGAAAGACCATATTCCAAGTATGCCTACTATAGGTTCAGCATTTTTCGTAGCTATAGCATGTCAACACAAGAACAGCAAAACTAGAATCATAATTTTTGCACTTCCCTAGCTCAAGATATGCATTTTACAAGATGGAAACAAATTTAAAAGCACTTATCTAGCTCAATTTAATTCTCCTAGAAAAATATCCCAAATAGTAGGTTTGATATTTTTATGAAGTAGTACACTTCATAATGAATCTAAAAAAATTTAGTTCACCTAATTTGGACACTCCTAACTCAAGGTATCAATTTTTTAAGTTTGCATTCAAATATGTGAAAATAAATAAAGAAAATCAAATTTTAAATTGGGCCCGGCAGCTAGGTGTACCCAGTCCAGTGCACCTAGAGGCACTAATAGTGGGGGCCCGCAGTCAACATGACCCCATGCGACATACACACAGAGTAGGGGCATGGCTTGACCAGCGGCAAACTCATCGACGACGAGGTCACCGGCGGCGAGGTCACCGGCATTGTGTTCCCCACAACCTTGTGCATCGATTGATACCCTTGGTTGGCCTGGTGGATCACTAGAGCTACCTCACCAATGACAATGGTGACACGATGGAGGTGCTCTATGGTGGGCTCGTTGTCTTCGGTGATGATACGGCCAGGCGAGCGTGGCTACAACGTTAGGAGGTCCTAGCGGAGTTCTAGGGTTAGGTCGAGGTCACGGTGGAGCGGCGGTGTGCTCTGGCTGCATGCATGGAAGCGCAGCGGCGCATAGCGATGTCATTGTTCTGACAAGACGGGGGCCGAAGGGAGGTCTCTGTCTTTGGGGAAGATGTGGAAGTTCTAGATGACACGGTAACGGGCACTAGAGGGACATAAAGGTGGTAGGTGAGGTCGGCGGTGGCGAGCTCATGCGCGCGGCTATGGCAGACGTGCATGGCACAGTCATGCGTTTCGGTGTGGTGGCGGCGGTAACAGTTAAACCGGCTTTGGCCTTAGCATCTAGACCCTACAATGATGACCAGATGAGGGAGAGAGGTTGGAGGTGGATGGGTTGTGGCTGGCCATGGGCGAGCTTGAGATCGGTGGTGCACCACGACCTTGGCGGCGACAGCGACATGAAATGCAGCTTTACCTTGGCTCGAACGGCGGTGCTAGCAACTCGGTGAGGTGGAGCAAGTCACGACAGAGCTTTGCGCATGACGGATTGAACGGCGGGGCTATGGTGGTGGCATGCGAGCACGGCGGAGGCACGGCGGCGATGGCAACGGCGGGTCGGCTCGGCTGTGCGAGAGCGTGAGCGAGGCAGAGCGAGGGCGAGTGAGTGAGAGTGGGAGAGAGTGAGCGACTGGGCATCCCTTTTCTCCCCCTCGGCATGGCGTTATGGGGCCGGCTTCGGCGTATGGCACCATGCGGCGGCCACCGCCTGCGCGCAGTCGGCCACCAGGGCTGATTCAAATTGGCCATCAGGGCCTGATGCAAATGATTGATAGCGCTACTTCGTGCATGTTTAACTCCTAATCCATGGTGAATCAGTGAAAACTATATTAGTGAAAGTTGTAGAGCTATGTGAGATCTCCAACTTTGCTTTACAGAGTAACATCTAATTCTTCATGGTTTTCAAAATGCAAAGCTCCAAAGTAGGTCACATTGAAACTAAAATCTGCTTGAGACTTAGCAAATTTTTCTAAGTTTGAAAATAGCATTTCATTGCTACTTGTGGGATCTATTTGACCATGATAGGCACTGAATTAGCTCATGACCCTTAAATAAAGTTTGTTACCCATGTCAAGAAATACAACTTTTATTAAGGGTGCATTGCCATGAAAACCTTCTATGCCATAGTCCAACTCTAGTCAAAGTAGTATCATGAGAAATGAAATTTTGAGTAAACTATGACTTAGAAGCAAATTTGGCCCATGTCCTGAATACAAACATTGTTCCATTTACCATCCTAGATATGTCCAAGGTGTTTTGTGACCTCATAGCCATCTCTTAGATTGGTCACACATGATCACAAAGCATATGCATGTATATAATCAACATCACATGTGATAATATGTAAAGAATAAGATGAAATTCCATATGCTCATGCTCATGAATGCTTAGATGATGCTTGTGCTCATGAAATGCAAGTGCCAAATACAATGTTTAACACTAGGGTATTACAGAGTGTTCGACAAAAGTTTTGACTAGGTTCTCGATCAATGTCCCGAACATTCCCAACCGGTGCCACCCCCTTGCTAGTTTCACAGATAAATAGGCCGCAACTAGTTACTTGGCTTGTCGACCCCATCCACGACATGTGGTCTGTACGGGTGGTTACTCAGACTTACGTATCCCAATACATGGTCCTTACTACTCCACGAGCTATGTCGTCTGAGATCCCACACTCACAATGACCTATCCCTCGCATGCGCAAGATATCCAAGTTGTCATCAAGATTATTATATTAGGAATATCATTCCTTAACTAGGTTGGTTAGATAGGTCAAGTTGTACCCTCATTGGTTTTAGTAGTTAATTATCCAAGTGAAGCATCCTACACGCGCGGGTATGAGTTCCCTTATCATGCTCGACTTCTACCGTCGCCCAAGCAACTAAGCAATAAGCATTATGCGTTCCCATTCCCATTGTTTGGGTGAAAGGCTTCTAACAGATTAAAGAGTTACTCTAGGTGTTATGTGAAAGAGTTCATTATCCAACTCTATAGGCAATGCATAACTCATAATGCGACTTGACAAGTATCCAAAGTAGGGTTCATAATAGTGGGGTGCCTGCCTCATGGTGCTACTACTACAGTAGGGTTCATAATAGTGGATAGGATTATGTTACCACTTTTGGGCCTAGAGAGAGACATCTAACTGTGGCTCTACTACTACATTGGATATCACTAACCTCTCTTGGTTGTTGGTTGGTTACTCGGGTAGGTTGCTTATGCAAGCTCATTCTTCTAGTGACTGGTGGATGCTCCATGGAGTTCATAGAGACTTCAATAGGTTCTGGGACTTAGGTAATTCTAGGGCTCTCTGCTCACATCAAATAGTTCGATCAGCTAATGGATTCTCTGGTATGAACTGGGTGGTCTTAGGTTGTTGGGTATTTATTCATATAATTCAATGGATGCTCCATCGTGAATGATGGATGCTCCATTGTGCTGTTGGGTGCTCTCTGATACTTAAGTTGCTCTCTACATGGGTTAGCGGACTCTCCGTGAAGTACCATGGATGCTCCGCTGTGTTGAGCTGACAGGGGATAAGGTTCCTCAGTGGTTTCTTAAGGGCTGACGGACACTACGTCGAGTTGATGGACACTCCATCACACGGGCGACAGAAGCTATGCTCTCGAGAAATCCTAGGCTTCAAGCTTAGATTTATGGAGTGGTGCATCTTGCATGTGCCAAACATTCCTATGGTAGTTTAGGTGGCTTACTAGGCTCACTATGCCTATGTTATGAGCTAGTTTCACTAAGTGTGGCTTAGGACTTAGGAATCAAACTAAACTCTGAGATACATGATAAACCTTGAGATTGAGGTAGAGATCCTTGGCTCTAAGATTAAGTGCTTCCATAGTCAAAGGATTGAAGATCCAACTCTTCTTCAATCCAATCCTCCATCATTTCCAACCTCCATAAAAAACTACACACTAATCACTTTGGCAAAAATCCACAAAATGAGAGCTACTCTCTTGAGATCACCATGACTCTATTGAAGATGTTGATGGAATCCATGGTAAGGTGCTAATACTTCTCTTCTTCTTCCTTCTCTCCTTCTTCAATCCCTTATCCATTCCTTTCTCTCTCTAGTTCTAGGGTTCTTCCTTGTTCTTGAGAGGTATAGAGAGAGAGGGTGTTTGCAAATGAGTGGATGAGTGAGAGGGTGAGTGGGAGAGTGTTCCTTCAGCTAGTGAAGTGTCACAACTCGTACTAACATGTGGGCCTAGGTCCATAAATAAGAAACAACTTAATTCCACTTAACCGTGTTCTATCTTGACTCCTATCGGATGGTTTGGTACATTGGGGGACGTTCCAGTGTTCCCCCTCTTTGCTAAATTGACTAAGTCATTGAATGGATGTCATCGATGACCATGGCATCATGCTGGGGTATGTTCTTGGGGGTGATTGGGTGGTGATGATGTCAATAGGAGGATTGCTAATCCATGTAGAAGTTCTCTTCGAATCCAAATATGTGCCTACCCATGGTTATCCGAGGGTTCTCACAAGGTGCTTCAATGGTTTCTTGATGTCGGGTGTCGCATTGCACGTTGTGAGTCTGCATGGATGGTCGATGGCTGACTCCTTTCGCTAGTCAAAATGGTTGCCTAGGTTGTAATGAACTCGGGTCGTTACACCTCTAAACTTCGATCAGTCATGTTTATTAAGGAGATTGACTTAAGATCACCCTTTGGATCTAAATCTGGTTTGGGTGCTACCCTTAAGCCTTTGTCCTTGTCCATCCATTCAACAACATAGGAATTCTTAACATCCTCTAGCCATTGTTGTTGCTCTTCTTGGTCTTCCATAGATCCTTCATGATTTCTATGCTTTGGTTGTCTTAGTGGATTTCTAGGATCATCATGAGACTCAGGAAAAAGAGCATAAAGGGAAACATTAGGGTTCAGGATGGGTTTAGAGATGGGTTCATATGAGAGATCTAGCATGGGCATAGAAGGGGAAAAGATAGGATTAGCTTCTAAATGACTTGGCTCTCCTTCTATAGCATCACTTGACAAGACACCCTTGAGTTCTTCCCAATGTCCTACATGGGAATAAGGATGCGTCTTAAGAGATCTCTTCTTGAGAGGATTTGAATTATATTCACTCAAACGCCTCTTGTGTAATACAAAGTTTAAGGTTTTCCCAAAATCAGCATAAAAAAGATCAACCTTGATTTCAAAAGGGATTTTCATAGGTGGAATTTTTTCTTTCGTTGGAGGATTTTGGGGTATTGTTGGTTCAGGATTGATAGCTAAATCTTGGGATTGGAGTGGTTGTGATTTGGCTATCAAAACTTCCTCTTCTTGTTTGGGAGATGATTCCTTCTCTTCCTCAAGGAGTTCATCATAAATGCTAGTGTAGGGAATGCGTCCAATAATTTTATCAAAGATAATCCTTGCCTTACTAGCAGACAAATGAAGAAAAGCTCCTCTAGTGTCTGCATCAAGGGATTTCATGGAATCCTTGCTAAGACCCATATAAAAATGTTGAAGAAGTATAGGGTCTTAAATGGCAAGGTCAGGGCCAGTGGTGATGAGGTCATTAAAACGAGCCCATGCCGTGCCAAGAGATTCTTGTTCTTTTTATTTAAAAGATAGAACCTCAGATCGAAGGCTGACAACTCTAGAAATGGGAAAGAAAGCTAGGCAAAATTTAGAGCATAACGTTTCCCAATCTCCTTTCATACTTCCTATGGTTCGACTATACCATTGTTTAGCTCTTCTCGTCAAAGAGAACGGAAACAACTTCCATCTTAAGGTCTCGTCAGGCATGCTAGCGATATGCAAGCATGCACAGTTCTGTCCAAACTCCCATAGGTGTGAGTATGGGTTTTCATCAGCTTCCCCCAAGAAGAATTGTTTCAAAATCATTTTTATAAAACACAGGCACAACTCATAGCTAGGTGTTAGGATAGGCTCTGTAGATTTTAGTGGCCCTAGGCGTGCGCTCGTAGGTTTAGCATATTGATATATAGGTGTGGATTCCAAATCCATAGTAAAAAGAATAAAAGAATAAAAGATAAAAGAATAAAGATACAAGGTTAAGCTAGGTTCAGAGTTATCTCAGCAACCGTCTCCCCGGCAATGGCACCAGAAAGCTTGTTGGTATTTATTAACGCACACAAATAAATCTTCAAGCGCATGGATACTGCTGTAGCTTTTACTCGAAAGTATTCCAAGTATCACATGCATAGGGAAACATGTGAGATTAACTACGTCTAAGTTGACCTAGAGTAGCAACAAGTCTTAAGATAACAGGAGTATAAAGGAGACTACTAAGGTCTTCTAGTTCTAACTTCAGTAAGCTATGTCTTATATTATTCAATTCTAGGGATATTACTAAGGGAAACACAAGTAGAGTATGTTTCCTATAATAACTAAATCTTGCTAGGCCTACAAACGGGAGGTGGACTATAGAGGATTCAACGAGGCTACAAGAGTCACCCTCGCGAGCTACCACCGATCTGGAATGTACGGTACATCTACGAGTAACTGAGTCTAAGCACCACGCTTACACTATGAATACTACTTTAACCCAGGATTGATAAGGATTAAAGTACTAAAAAAGAGTCACAAACCTAAAGAACAATATAAACACATTACTTACTTGAATTTGAAGTTGATTACCAGACAAATCTCAGATGCAAGCTCATGAAGAACCTGATTCCGCTAGGGTACAAGCCACAGAGAGGGCAATGATAGGCCAGAACTTCCTCCAAACTATTCCCTCACACTCTATCTCTCTATTTCTAATACAAGACTAGATCCTATGGAGGACTAATTTTCTCTTGATAGCTGGCTCTGATCCTGATGAGGTGGATATGAATTAGGGTTTTAGGATGGCTCTGGGGAGGGGGTAGGGGCTACTATATATAGGGGGTAGCGTCAATTCTAGACCCTCAGATCAAACCGACTCAAAAGGATGGCGTAGATGCAATCTAGGAGGTGGTGGAGAACTGACGTAGAAAGGAGAGACCGACATTTGGGCCCCATAGGCCGGCTGGCCTATCTTAGTGACAGGTGGGCCCTATCTTCGGTGGAGTCTTCTAGAATCTTCCCAAGTTGGTACCGTCGTGGATAATCGTATTTACTTTGACGAATAGGTCCACCTTGATAGGTTTTTGATTAAATCCTCCTACAAACATAGATTCACCAAAACTCATAAAATTTATTTGTTTAAACCCCTAGACCTATGTTTGGTGATGGAATTAAGTACATATGCAAGTTATATTAACGGTTTATAGTTGATGTTAATGACCGTCAACATTGAGCAGATCTAAGAAGAAATGTGATGAAGGATTCTTGCTTGGATACTCCACTACTAGTAAGGCTTATAGAGTTTGGAATTTGGTAAGTGGTACTCTTAAAGAAGTTCATGATGTTGAATTTGATAAAACCAAGGGTTCCCAATAAGAAGATGAGAATCTAGATGATGTGAGAGGCACTCAATTGATCAATGCTATGAAGAACATGGATGTTGGTGATATAAGGCCTAGAGAGGTGATTGATGTTGAAGATGACAAAAATCAAGTGCTCTCTAACTCAAATGTGCAAGCTAGTGGTTCTCATGATCAAAATCAAGCTAGTAAAAGTGTGCTCAAGTGCAAGATCAATAAGTGGCTAGTTCATCATCTCAAGTGGATCAATCAAATGTCCATCCAAGTGCAAGCAATCAAGTTCAAATACTCCAACCAACCAATGTTGCAAGAGATCATCCTTTGGATACTATTATTAGTGATATCTCAAGAGGTGTGCAAACTAGATCAAGATTGGATTATTTTGTGAGCATTTCTCATTTGTGTCATCATATGAACCAAAGAAAATTGAAGAAGCTTTGAATGATGTTGATTGGGTTAATGCCATGCATGAAGAGCTAAATAACCTCACAAGAAATCAAGTATGGGAGTTAGTTAAGAGGCCTAAGGATCACAATGTGATTGGAACTAAGTGGGTCATTCGGAACAAGCAAGATCAAGATGGGATAGTTGTAAGGAACAAAGCAAGATTGGTAGCTCAAGGCTATACACAAGTTGAAGGTCTTGACTTTGGAAAAACTTATCCCTTAGTGGCTAGATTGGAAGCTACTCGGATTTTGCTAGCCTATGCTTGTGCCCACAACATCAAGTTGTACCAAATGGATGTGAAGAGTGCTTTCTTGAATGGGTAAATGAGTTGGTGTATGTTGAACAATCACCCGGTTTTGAAGATGTGAAGAAACCCAACCATGCTTACAAGATAAGAAAGGCATTGTATGGTTTGAAGCAAGAACCGAGTGCATGGTATGAGAGGTTGAGGGACTTCCTACTCTCTAATGGATTCAAGATGGGCAAGATTGACACCACTCTCTTCACCAAATAGATAGGAAATGACTTGTTTGTGTTGCAAATATATGTGGATGACATTATCTTTGGCTCAACCAATCAAGACTTTTGTGAAGAGTTTGGAAATATGATGGTAATGAGTTTGAGATGTCCATGATTGGAGAGATTAGTTACTTCCTTGGTCTTCAAATCAAGCAAATGAAGAATGGCACATTTGTAAGTCAAGGCAAGTACATCAAAGGCATGCTCAAGAAGTTTGGTATATATGAGGCCAAAGCTATTTGTACACCCATGGGAACAAATGGAAATTTGAATAGTGATGCTAGTGGCAACATGGTGGATAAAAAGTTGTATCTGTCTATGATTGGAAGCCTACTCTATGTGACCACATCAAGGCTAGATGTGATGTTTAGTGTATGCATGTGTGCTAGATTTCAAGCCTCACCAAGAGAGAGTCATTTGAAGGCTACAAAAAGAATATTGAGATATTTGAAGCATACACAAAATGTTGGATTGTGGTATCCCAAGGGAGGAAACTTTGAGTTAATTAGATATTCAGACTCCAACTATGCGGGATGCAAAGTGGAAAGTAAGAGCACATCGGGCACATGTCAACTATTAGGAAGATCACTTGTGTCTTGGTCATCAAAGAAGCAAAATAGTGTAGCACTTTCAACCACCGAAGCAGAGTATATTTCAGTTGGTAGTTGTTGTGCTCAATTACTTTAGATGAAGGCCACTTTGAATGACTTTAGAATCAAGTTCAAATAAGTGCCATTTCTTTGTGAAGCTTACCAATATATGGTTCAACAAGCAAGAACAAAGCACATTGATGTCCGCCATCATTTCATAAGAGATCATCAACAAAAAGGGGACATTTGTATTGAGTGTGGGCACAGAAGATCAACTTGCCAATATATTCACCAAGCCACTTGATGAGAATAGGTTTTGCAAGCTAAGAAATGAATTGAACATACTTGACTTCTCAAATATGTGTTGATGCACCCCATTTATATGACATGCCTCTCCTTTGAGCTAACAAAGGTAAAATAATTTAGCATGGCATTCATCCTTTGCTAAGGACTTATTTAGTGGATCTAGTCATTCCTCAAATGTCTTAGGTTCATTCATGAAAATCAAATGGATTTGATGCTTGTATGGTACCACTATTGCTTCTATGCTTGAAATGATCTAGTGGTAGCATATGACATGTCTGTGGGCTTATGAACCTAGTGTCGAATCTAGAAAGCAAACTAAAAGGGTTTAACTCAACATGGGAAGATAACCAATGAAAGTTGTGTGAAGAAGCTTGTTGTCCTTGGATCAAACTGAGTTAAATTTCTTTGGTAAATGATCGATTGAACCAAATTTGGGAAAATGATCCTCACATAACATGGTTTCACTTCAACCTATCTAAAATTTGAGCTCACCTTTTGTGTTAATTAATGACAAAGGGGGAGAAGTAATTCACAAAGATAGGGGGAGAAAGTGCAAAGATAAGATAGGAGAAGAGAAGGGGATCAATTAAAATTTGAAGCACACAAGTAGGGGGAGCAAGCTCATAAACTTACATGGTGCATTTGAATGTGCATTACATATACTTGCTTGCATGGCATAAGTTTTAAATTTAATATCCATGCTTGTTGGTGTTTGCTAGTTGTAAAATTGATTGGTGAAATGAAAAACTAGCATGCATAGGATGATAGCTAGATATACCTTGCTTGTTTACAAGTGGTACTATAGCCTTACTCAGAATGTTGATTTCATGAGGTATCTAGTGTGTTTTTGTTTTGCAAGTATATATAGCTTACCATGGTGCTAAGGATGATGTTCAAATGGCAACTCCAATTGGTATCACGCTTCAAAGGTCCATTCTTTACATCTTAGCATCATTTGGTAGTCATTACTCTCCCACACTTCCTATCTATGCATATGTGCAGGCTTTCAATCCAAATTCTTAGCACATATGTAGGGGGAGCTAATGCTATCAATTCGGGTTTATGAAACTAGTCCATATCCTTTACACATGGTAATATGCTTGGGCAAGCAACATGAATCCAAAATGATTTTATTGAATATCTGTGTGAAAGGGTTGTCATCAATTACCAAAAAGGGTGAGATTGAAAGCCCTAGTTTGGTTTTGGCTAATTGATGAAACCTAGTATGATAACTGATGAGGACATCACTCCTTTGGATGTACCCGCTGATCCTCCAACCATCATGCAAGGTCCAATGACCCAGGCTCGAATGCGTCAACTCAATTTAGAGGTGAGCTCGTTCTTAAGCGATCCTTTTCATACTTTTGAGAATAGACTACTACCTAATGATGTTATCTTGCTTAGTAACATTGGAGAGGGTCATGAGGGATTTAGAGGAAGAGGTGGAGGTGTTGATGACCAGCAAGGACGTTCAACAGAAACCGGAGACCCAGTCCAACATGATTTCGAGTCTGCCTCGGCCTCCAGGACCAGTTTGCCTTAAACTTGTCACCTAGGATGCATCTAGACTCCATTTTCAACGATCCACATATGGTTGGAAAGATAATTTGATAAGGAAGCCAATCCAAGTGGTCTGACATCAAAATCCAATCAGAATCAACAGGAATCATCGAAACAAGTCAGCGTCCAGAATCTACTAGGGTGCCGCGACACCGTCTTTTGGTCCGTTGGACCGTGTATCGTGTTTGGGCCCATTAGGGGGCGCGTCCTAGGTAGGTGATGACCCTAAGACCTTTATAATCATATGCTGCTGCCATCATTAGGTTTTTGGGTTTTTCTTAGATTAATCTGTCAAGAACAGTTTTACCGTTCATCGGTTTGTGAGACCCCAACTTCGTGAGATTAATCGTTCTTCTGCAATTTGGTTGCTTTCTTTCTTGTTCTTGCTTGTGTTCTTCGTTGCATAGGAAGGGATTAGCCTTCTTGGTGAGGTCAACCAGATCCATGTCTTGGTTGATAACTAGAGGAGTTGTGGTGCTAAGATTGTAGGGTTCGATCTTTCGATCTGAAGCCGGATCGATGTGTCATTCTCTGCCACAACGATAGTTACCACTACCTGATGGAAGATCGGGATCCCCATTCCCATTAAGTGGTATCAGAGCTAAGGTATACCGTCAAGTTCACATTTATCCCCTAGTTTTGATTATTTCGCATTCGTCCCATAGTCTAGTGCCATATTTTTTTTGCTGTCCTAGAACCTTCCGCGCCATAGCCTTTGCATATTTTGGTTTCAGAGTCTGTCGTGTTGAGTTTGTGTCCTGGTCAAGGTCTTGTTGCTGGTTAGGTCGTGTTAGAGTCCAGTTCGTGTGTTTTCCCCCATCGTTTCCATCAAATCCTTGCTGCCGTGACCAATTTTGCGCGCATTGTTCCCGTTTTGTCCTCTAATTCGGAGTCCGTTCTTAAAAATGGTCTAGTTTTCGCATACGTACTCTGATTTCGACGTTCTATATATCAAAATTGATCAGAAAAAATTTTAGATCTGTGCATCCCCCGTGTTGTTGGGGTCGGAAATTTTTATTTTGGTTAAAAACTGGTCACAAGATCCTCTTTTCATGGTCACAAGCTTTTTGTCGTTTTTAAGCACGTCTTCTAAAATTTCCACAAGTCACACCTTTCATTTGTTTAGGCTCATATTTTCTATGGTTACTTCTTTTGTGCTCCTAAGTGAATAAAAAATATCAAAAAAATAAAAATAAAAAGTCAAAATTTCCCAAAAAACAACGACAGCCCAAAAAAATAGAAAAAAGAGAGGGGCAAAAGAGGAACAATATCTAGAGGAGCACATAGAGAAGGCCAAAGTGAGCTGCGTGAGCATGTGATGTCTGGTTCCTTGTTTTTGTTGCTCTTGCTATCCGCCATACTTGTTTTTTCACACCCCTGTCACCATGCTATCCACCATACTTGTTTGTTACACCCCTAGTACTTGGAACATTTTAGACCAGCAACGAGAATAAGTACTTTGGACTATAATTCAGCATTACTTTATGTTACTGACTTGTGTGCCAGATATACATATTATTCTTTGTGTGCCTTCCAAGCTCCACAAACTCTTCAGATCAGTACAGAAAAAGGGCCTTACAATCTTGGTACCACTGCCTCACAGGTATCATGAACCAGCCGCCGGTTGTACCGCCCACTGCTTGCGTTGGTAAGAACTTTGTAAGAGCTTGGTAAGACGCTTCCACTTGCTGTGAAAAGTGACACCACTGCAACCACATAGTCATTTGGTAGGGATAACTTTCACCATTTGTTCCTGTTTTTGTGTTTACAATGGCAAGAGGTGATCAGGCTGGAGATAACAATCCTAAGGGTTTCAACGAGTGTGTCAGCCAAGAGCAACTACAAGCTATTGTAGAGGATGCCCAAAAAAGGATGAATGAGCTCGTTAGGAAGGCCGTCACTGACGCACTCATTGAACTCAACATTGGCAACAACATGGAGAGATTGGACAAACGAATTTCCACGCTAACCGACAAGGTTACTGAGTTGGAAACCTTGGTGGCGGTCAACAACAATGACATCTCCGACAACAACACCGATGGTCTCTTGCCAGAAGACATGGTGCATGATGCCATTGGGAACATAGCTCGAGCAGTCTTCCAACAAGCAAGATTACGACGACGTCTTCGCTACAACACGACAGGTATGGGTGGTGTCCACCACTATCAAGGTAATAATCACCATGTGCCCGATGATCCTTATGCTAAGATTAAGTTCACAATACCTTTTTTTTGGGTCATTATGATGCTGAGGGATATCTTGATTGGGAGATGATAGTAGAACAAAAGTTTAGCGCTCACCTTGTGCCTGAGCATCATAGAGTTTGACAAGCTACTAGTGAGTTTAAGGATTTTGCCATTATTTGGTGGAATGGGCTAGCTACACAGGATGCTTTACCTAGTTCATGGGAAGAACTTAAGATAGCTATGCGTGATCATTTTGTTCCTCCTTCTTATCATAGAGACTTGCGTAAGAAATTGATGTGTTTAGAACAAGGAGAAAAATCTGTACAGGATTACTATGGTGAGCTCCAAAAGGGATTGATGTGTTGTACTGTTGTGGAGGGGAACGAAGATTCCATTTGTCGTTTTTATTAGGGTTTGAGGCATGAGATTCAGGACATTGTTGATTATAAAGAATTTAACACTGTCAACCAGTTGTTTCAGTTTGCTATGCTTGCAGAAAAGGAATTGCTGGGCCATGAACAACAGAGCAAGGGAAGGTCAGCACCACATACACGCCATGATCGGCACCATCTTCGGGGCTGACCAAGCCAACCACTTTTCGGTTGCCTCCACCAGTGAGCAAGCGACCAATAGCCTCTGGAGTTACCGCTACACCTAAGGCACCTCCCGCACAACCTTCAAATTCAGGTAAAAATTCTTTGTAGGTGCCTACCAAGAGTGCCTCATCCGTTGCATCGATGGGACGCACTTCGGGCATTCAGTGCCACCGCTGCCATGGCATTGGTAATGTGCAGAAGGACAGCCCAAGTCAGCGGGCATATATTGCTACAGAAGATGGTTACATTAGCACCTCTGACATTGAGGATGAAGAAGACCAAGATGTAGATGAGGAGGACGGTGAAGTCCATGGTGATGAGGCCACGACGGCCTATAGGAGCATCATTGTACAGTGGGTGCTTAGCTCACAAGTACAGCAACCTGAGAAGCTACAACGCCATAACTTGTTCTAGATTTTCTTCATTATCAGCAACCGTCGAGCACGTGTCATTATTGATGGAGGTAGCTGCAATAATTTGGTGAGTTCTGAATTGGTCAAGAAGCTTGGCTTGACCACACGCCCACACCCACGTCCATACCATATTCAGTGGCTAAATAATTCTGATAAAGCAAAGGTAATACAAACTTGCAGAGTATCATTTTCTATTGGTTCTTATGCTGATTTGGTTGATTGTGATGTGGTACCTATGCAAGCTTGTTCACTCTTATTGGGTCATCCTTGGGAACATGATAATGATGCTACACACCATGGTAGAAGTAATAAATACACCTTTGTGCATAAGGGAAAGAAAATTACTTTGGTACCTTTGACCCCTACTCAAATTATACAAGCTGATAGAGAACGTGCTGTTAGTTTGAATGATGTTCAATCTGAAAATCAGCAAGTTGCTAATTCTATTCTTCCACCTAAAAAGGATAAGTCTACATCTATTTCTAGGGCCAAAGGGATTAAATTGAAGGGTGGTGTTATGCTTGCAACAAAATGTGACTTTGCTGAAATTTCTGATGATGATATTTGCTATGCTTTGGTATGCAAACGAGCTATGTTTTTGCTTGATGATATTGTTAGCTTGGTGCCTCCTACTGTCACTAACCTTTTGCAGGAGTATGAGGACATTTTTTAGCTGAGATACCCCCGGGGCTGCCACCTATGAGAGGGATAGAGCATCAAATTGATTTGATTCCGGAAGCAACCTTGCCCAACCGAGCTGCCTATCAAACCAATCCCGAAGAGACTAAGGAAATTCAGCGGCAAGTCCAAAACCTTTTGGACCGCGGGTATGTACATGAAAGCCTTAGTCCTTGTGCTGTTCCTATACTTTTGGTTCCTAAGAAAGATGGAACTTGGCATATGTGTGTTGATTGTAGAGCCATCAATAATATTACTATTCGGTATCGATATCCCATTCCTAGGCTAGACGACATGCTTGATGAGTTGTGTGGTTCTATAATTTTCACCAAGATTGACTTGCGAAGTGGCTACCACCAAATTAGAATGAAACTTAGAGATGAATGGAAAACCACGTTTAAAACCAAATTTGGGTTGTATGAGTGGTTAGTGATGCCTTTTGGTTTGACCAATGCACCTAGCACTTTCATGCGCTTAATGAGTGAGGTTTTGAGAGCTTTTATTGGTCGTTTTGTGGTAGTTTACTTTGATGATATATTGATTTACAGCAAGTCTTTTGATGAACATATGGATCACTTACGTCCTATTTTTAATGCTTTACGTGATGCACGTTTATTTGGTAACCTTGAGAAGTGCATCTTTTGCACTGATCGAGATTCTTTTCTTGGCTATGTTGTAACTCCACAGGGAATTGAGGTGGACAAGATGAAAATTGAAGCCATAAAGAGCTGGCCAGTTCCCCAAATCGTCACACAGGTGAGGAGTTTTCTTGGTCTTGCAAGATTCTACCGCCGCTTTGTCAAAGATTTCAGCACCATTGCTGCCCCGTTGCATGAGTTGACGAAGAAAGGGGTGGTGTTTCATTGGGGAAAGGCACATGAGGAGTCCTTTGACACTTTGAAGGACAAGCTCACACACGCACCATTGCTGCAACTTCCGAACTTTGGTAAGACTTTTGAGCTAGAATGTGATGCTAGTGGAGTTGGCATTGGGGTGTTTTGATGCAAGATGGTAAACCCATTGCTTACTTTAGTGAAAAATTGCATGGTCCTGTTCTGAATTATTCCACGTATGATAAGGAATTGTATGCACTTGTCCATTCTTTAGAGACGCGACGTCATTATTTGTGGCCTAAAGAATTTGTTATTCATTCTGATCATGAATCACTTAAGTTTCTTCGCTCTCAACATAATCTGAATCATAGGCATGCTAAATGGGTTGAATTTATTGAATCTTTTCCTTATATTATCGAACATAAGAAAGGGAAGGATAATGTGATTGCTGATGCTTTGTCTAGACGATATACATTGTTGTCCCAACTTGATTATCAAATTTTTGGGCTTGAATTAGTAAAAGAACAATATGCGCTTGATCCTGATTTTAAGGACGTATTGCTAAATTGTAGAGAAGGACGTACATGGAATAAGTTTATGATCAATGATGGGTTTTTGTTTAGAGCTAACCGCCTATGCATTCCAGTTGGCTCCGTTCGTCTTTTGTTGTTGTAGTAGGCACATGGAGGCGGATTGATGGGACATTTTGGAGCCAAGAAGACAGAGGAGGTGCTGTCCACACATTTCTTTTGGCCTATGATGAGGCGCGATGTAGAACGGTACGTGGCTCGGTGCACCACATGTCAAAAAGCTAAGTCGTGGTTGAACCCACATGGTTTGTATATGCCTCTTCCTATTCCTTCTACTCCTTGGGCTGATATATCTATCGATTTTGTGCTGGGTTTGCCAAGGACTAAGAGGGGGAGGAATAGTATTTTTGTGGTGGTTGATCATTTTTCTAAGATGGCACATTTTATTCCTTGTCATAAGAGCGACGATGCTGTTCATATTGCTGATCTTTTCTTTCAAGAAATTGTTTGCTTATTATTTCAGATCGCGATGCAAAATTCTTGAGTCATTTTTGGTGCACTTTGTGGAATAAATTGGGGACCAAGCTGCTGTTTTCTACAACATGTCATCCCCAAACTGATGGGCAAACTGAGATAGTGAATCGAACATTGTCCACCATGTTGAGAGCAATTTTGAAGCGCAATTTGAAGATGTGGGAAGAGTGTTTGCCGCATGTGGAGTTTACATATAACAGGGCGGAACATTCCACCACCAAGGTAAGTCCTTTTCAGGTAGTGTATGGTTTTAACCCTCGCGCTTCTATTGATCTTTTGCCTTTACCTACCACTGAGAGAACACATAGTGATGCTAGAGAGCGTGCTGATTTCATTCATAAGTTGCACGAAACAACAAAAGCAAATATTGAAAGAATTAATGAAAAGTATAGAATTGTTGGTAGTAAAGGTAGAAAAGAAATTAAACTTGAACCAGGTGATTTGGTTTGGTTACATTTGAGAAAAGATAGATTCCCTGAGCTGCGTAAGTCTAAATTAATGCCAAGAGCAGCTGGTCCTTATAAGATAATTGAGAAAATAAATGATAATGCCTACAAACTTGAGTTGCCACCCGAGTTCGGGGTTAGTCCCACCTTTAACATTGCAGATTTGAAGCCTTATTTGGGAGAAGAAGATAAGCTTGAGTCGAGGATGACTCCATTTCAAGAGGGGGAGGATGATGAGGACATCACTCCTTCGGATGTACTTGCTGATCCTCCAACCGTCATGCAAGGTCCAATGACCCGGGCTCGAATGCGTCAACTCAATTTAGAGGTGAGCTCGTTCTTAAGCGATCCTTTTTATACTTTTGATAATAGACTACTACCTAATGATGTTATCTTGCTTAGGAACATTGGAGAGGGTCATGAGGGACTTAGAGGAAGATGTGGAGGCATTGATGACCAGCAAGGACGTTCAACAGAAACCGGAGGCTCGGTCCAACATGATTTCGAGTTTGCCTCGGCCTCTAGGACCAGTCTGCCTTAAACTGGTCACCTAGGACGCATCTGGACTCCGTTGATGACGATCCACATATGGTTGGAAAGATAATTTGATAAGGAAGCCAATCCAAGTGGTCTCACATCAAAAGCCCTTCAAAATTAACGGTAATCGTCAAAACAATTCAGCATCCAGAATCTGCCAGGGTGCTGCGACACCGTCTTTTGGTCCATTGGACCGTGTATCGTGTTTGGGCCCATTAGGTGGTGCGTCTAGGGTAGGCGATGACCCTAAGACCTTTATAATCATATGCCGTTGCCGTCATTAGGTTTTGGGGTTTTGCTTAGATTAATCTATCAAGAACAGTTTCACCGTTCATCGGTTTGTGAGACCCCAACTTCGTGAGATTAATCATTCATCTGCAATTTGGTTGCTTTCTTTCTTTTTCTTGCTTGTGTTCTTTATTGCGTTGGTAGGGATTAGCCTTCTTGGCGAGGTTAACTGTATTTGTGTCTTGGTTGATAACCAGAGGAGTTGTGGTGCTAAGATTGCAGGATTCGATCTTTCGATCTGAAGCCGGATCGGTGTGTCATTCTTTGCCACAACGATAGTTACCACTACCTGACGGAAGATTGGGATCCCCGTTCCCATTTGTAACCCTTGTCATCAAGTGTTGTGTATGAGATAGGGTAGTACACACCAAGTGGTGGAGCTAGATGATGGTCATGGTGATAGAGGTGACCAAAAAGAGATGATCAAGCGCTCCAACTTGCAAAAGCAGAAAGAGAAAAACAAAAACCAAGGATGATCAAGGCAAAGGTATCAAATAGGTTTTTGTTTTGGCACTCAAAACACCATAGAGGGTGTGAGTGTATTTAGGATAGATAGCTGTACTATGAAGAGGGGAAAATCATGGTTAAGCGGTTATCAAGTGCCACTAGGTGAAGTCAAACATGCATATGCATTGGGACCTAGTGTGCTAACAATTAACACTCGAAAATGCTTGGAAAAATGCTAACACACGTGCACATGAGTTATACACTTTGTCGTTAGCAACTTAGAAGCAAGGGTGATGTGGTTAAAGTTATAGAAAAAGAAATGGAGGAGGAGTAGAGGGACCGGACCCTAGCATCGGCAGGACCAGACCCTGAAGGGGCGAGTCTAGTCTGGACTCAACAATAGGCCATCGCCGCGTGAAAGGTCCTAAATGGCTAGAGGGGGGGTGAATAGCCTATAATTTTTTTCTACAACAACACTAAGGCAATTTGTTAGATAAATAAATGGCAAAGCAAATGTTGCGCTAGCTCTACTAGTGTTGCAAGCTAGCTATCCACAAGTCTAGTATACTATGATCTCTATGTATTAATCAATGGCTAAGTCACTACTTGCTAAGCTAGTAAGCTAACTAAACAAGTAATTTAACTAATGACTTCTATACTACACAAGAGAGCTACACTAACTAGCAAGACTACCTCTACACAACATATTTATATAAATGTAATGCAAGAGAGGTAGAGAGGTGTATACCGAATTAGGCAAGCGAAAAATCAATCACAATGAATACCAATTGACATAATGATTTTCCTTTTGAGGTTCACTTGCTTGCCGGCAAGTTAGTCCCTGTTGTGGCGATTCACCCACTTGGAGGTTCACGCGCTAATAGGCATCACACGCCAAACCCGCAATCGGGTGCCGCACAACCAACATAAGATGGGGATCAAACAAGCCACGCGCAATCCACTAGACTACCTTTTGGCTCTCCACTGGGGAAAGGTCAAGAATCCCTCACAAATATATTCATTGATTGGGGGTGAACACAATCACTAAATCCTCTCACCAATCAACAAATACCAACCATCTAGGTGACAGCAATCACCAAGAGTAATAACAAATCCACAATTGCAATCACCACCTAGGGCCACCAAATATGCAACCTAAAATGCACACACTAGGCTTTCCCTCAAATCCTCTCAAGAATGAGCACCACGCTTGAGAAAGGAGAGGAGAGGGTAGAGATACTCTTGAAGCTCTCAAAAGATCAACACTAGGGCTCGATCTCCCACTTGAATGGAGCACAAATCCTTGGGAGTCAGAGATGAGGAGAGGAGAGCTTGTTCTTCTCTGTTTGGATCTCAGATGCAAGAATAAGGAATAGTTCCAAAGAGAAAGAAGGGAAGGGAAGGCCACTGCCTTATCCCCTAGCCGCACCAGCCAGGCTGAGCAGCCGTTGTGGCAGAACCACCCAAAAAATATGGCCCACGTGCGGCTATCATTGTCTCACATATTTCTAACTACGGCACATGTAAGCCACACAATCCCGGTAGTCTGTCGGGTGTCCTCGGGAAACCCGAATCATCCACTTTATCTTTCCGAGCAAGATACATCACAGAAGACATTGCAGTATTACAACAATTTATACAAGTATATTACATTAGAATAAACAGTGGAAGTCTTACAAACCATAAGTTTACAAATCATTTATTTAGTTGTTATAAATCATAAGTTTTAACCAACTAAATAGTAGGGTAGCATGCATGGTACCACTTTAATAACACACAAGGGAGATTCACCTAGCCCAAGGGTGCACAACAAACTTCTCTATTGCTGGCTCTCCTCCTGCAACAAGGGTTTAACAAACCCTAAGTACAAAGGTACTCAACAAGACTTAACTTACGAAAAGGAAAGACTCCAAGGATATGTAGGCTTACGGGGAATCAAGGTAAGTCTATAGCAAGAATCAAGATTAACCTTTGTAAAAAAGCTTACTAAAGATTAATCCTTACTTTCAATGTTTTAGCCCTAGTTAAATCATTATAAGTCTCTAGTTTGAACCTGATCTAAATCAATCACTTCATTAATCATCTTAGCAGGTGATCATAAGTACCATTATTCCATTAATTATCTACGATGATGGTGCGAGTATCAAGTCTCCTGTTACTGTAGAGCAAATGACGATTCAAGCCGATTAAACCTAGCTGGGGATTCCCAACCACATGATATATGCAGGTCTTAGTCTCAGACTTACATATATCAAACTTCAC
Source organism: Miscanthus lutarioriparius (assembly GCA_904845875.1). Classification (NCBI taxonomy): domain Eukaryota; kingdom Viridiplantae; phylum Streptophyta; class Magnoliopsida; order Poales; family Poaceae; genus Miscanthus; species Miscanthus lutarioriparius. The sequence continues at coordinate 59,556,942 of CAJGYO010000012.1, forward strand.
TCGAATCCTCCAAAACATGAATGGGTTCGCAACACCTGAGAGTACAATACTCCATTATCGTACATCATCCCAGATATTTTCATAGGGTGGGTACATGCTACTCTCGCCATCTCTCCACTCCTAGTGCATTGTTGTCCTTTCTCATAATGGAATAGCCGAGGTATCATGCTTACCGGAGTATGTGGCTTGTACTACAAAATCTTGATCCAAGGGCCAACAACGATTGGTACATAACTGACATAGGCAGGGCACTATGTCCAGACTCCATTCTTGACGCAAGCAAATAGTATGCCTGGTCTCCAATTACATTCATAAACATAATTAAGCCTTAGGGCCTTCCCTGAGTATAGGACCATTGAACCCTAACTTCATTACTCAACTCTTATCAACTTAGAATGGTTCAGCATCAAAAACCTACTATTACTAACAGGGTGACAAGGATAAGTACTAGAATATCAAGGTAGGCATGCAACAAATAGTATTCAATCAACTCCTATTTACTTAAATGCACCAAGCATAAGACTTAAGTGAATAACATTGTAAACACAAGGATAGGGGTTATGCTCTGGGGCTTGCCTTGGTGTTGGGGTTGTTAGTCACTTCAGAAAACCATAGAAAAGATATCCAACTCTCACTAACAGAAAATCCACTTCTAGAACTTGCTCAACAACTAGATCACCACTCTCGATCACTAAACAGAAGTAAATATTCATGATTTAGAATGATGAGATACTTAACATGATTTATGATGATCAAACAAGATTAACTATCTTGAGTACAACTTTCCTTCACGGTAAAATTAGGTTATCTACTCACAAAGCAACATTGTTTTATTATTAACAAGTTTAATTATGAGCATAATAATCATGAAATGGAGTTGCCGAGGAACAATAGGGAATTAGTGTTCCAAGGTCTACAATCAAGGCATAAAGTACACCCAAAGTATTTAAGCATTTATATAAATAATTTTTGTATTTATCCAATTAATAAAAGGTATTTTAAACACACCTAAAATAAGTGGGTAATTTATATTTATCAAAATAGTACCAAAATTTTTGTGAAGGTAGGTATAAGCATGTAAAGCATGCACAACAATTTTCATGATTAAAAGATAATTTTTTTAGCCTATAAAAATCATGGAAGGTCCATTTTCTAATTAAAAGAGGTAATTTTAAGCATACCAAACGACTGAAAAGCCCATCTCATATTTTTCCTAGATAGATTACATGATATCAAATCTACACAAAAATTTTCACATTTTTATCAGGCTCCAAGAATTAATTATAAATTGAACAAGAATCAATACATATTCGTATTTTTTTTAAAATAAAAAATTATCGAAAACCTTTTGTTACCCACCCTCCGGCTAACCCCAGCCACTGACAGGCGAGCCCAAGTCCAAGGCACAGTGCCAACCGCGCTGACCACGATAGTGCTGGCTTTGATCGGAGGGTTCTCGTCGCCGGTGAAGTCCTCGGTGACGGGGCTTACCCCGATGAGATCCTCTCTCTCACGCACACCCCAATGGTACAAGATGGGTGCCTAGCGCACCATAGCACACACGATGGTGACCATGGCAGCCGGCGGTGCTCCGACATGGTGGAACATGCCAATGATGAGGTCTCTGATAATGGAGACGGTACCAACGGCTTCCCTACGATCTACTGCACCCTAGACAAGGTGACAGTTGAAAGGATTACGACCACGCGCGAGCTTTACGCAGGCCATGGCGACTACGGCGGTGCGGCGAGCGGCATGTCGGCCACTAGCCGCCGGTAGCGGTAAAATAGAGGTGACCTACACAACCATGAGCTCACCGCAATTATGACTAGCTTGATGGTTGAAGCTGGGAAGGAATGAAGATGCGTCACCATCGTTGACGGCGGTCACGGTGGCGTTACCCCAATGGTGAGGTGACATTCCAGTGTGACCTATAGAGGAACAGATCAACCATCAAGTCAAAAAGCATCACGGTGCCAAGGTGAGTAGAGAACAAAAGATAGAAGGGAGAATGGGCAGCCGGTGGTGGCTGGCCATAGTGAGGTGAGTGTAGCGGCTATGGTGGGGTGGCCGCGGTGGCAACCAGCGCTAGAGAAGGTTGTAGTGGCGAGAGGCGAGGCTAGCTGGCCAGGAAGGTGTGCAAAGGCGATGCGGAACTATGGGCATGTGGAATCGGATGATGGTGTGGCAAGCACGATGAATTTTGGCTAGTGGAAGGAGGTTGCCAGCGGTGAGCAGGAAGAGGAAAAAGGGAAGACGATGATGGCATGGACTTTTATCGGCAAAGACGCGATGTCTCCGTGCGACAGCAGCTGCTTGCAACTACAACCATGAAGCAGTTGTGTGCCTTCGTGTTGCTGAGAGGCGCTAGGGTGGTGGCAGTTGGTGATGAGCTGACGAGCAGGCTGCTGCCACTGCTACTAACGATGACTGACCAAGCTTCTTCTCCTCTCCTTTTCTCCATGGTCCAAACATCAACTTGATCAATGCCCTGAACAAAAGTTGTTCATCTACACATCCTCTCCAACTTTGCTTACAGAATCAACCTCGAACTCCCACTAGATTGAGAGATCAAGGATGGGGAACAAGGATACATGGAACTAAAACATTGGATTCAGTTACGGTTTTTGAAAAATAATTTGATTAGCAACTTAGGTGAATTAATTAGTGACTAATTACCAAGCAACCGTTTCAACCATTAACACCATTGCAAAGTACAAACTTTGTACTAACAAATGATGTTAATGTTTGGACAACTTTATTTATGAAATTAACTTTAATAATTCCCCCCAAAAATGAATTCACAAACTGAATTCCAGGCCTTGGGCAAAACTGTCTAAGTATTGGATTTCAATTTTGAAGTTCAAATTTTAATGGTTTGAGCTTGAACTCATACTCAGCACTTGACACTAGTGTAAAGTACACACTTAACACCTCAAAGTTTATTAGGGTATGTTTTCAAGTATTTTAGTGAAATTCAAAAATAAAAGGTCACAAAGTACCTTAAAGTGAATTTTTGGTTTAAGCACAACACATAACAAATGCATTGCATAACTAACTAATAACATTGGTTTTAGTAAATCCAAGGCATGGTTAGCTACAAGGGATGCTTACTATGCATGATGATGACATGATCAGGTTTTAGTGATGCTTAACACCAGGGGTGTACAGCTGCTCCCCCCTTACAGAAATCTTGCCCTGAGATTAAGCAACGCCTAAAGCCTAGGGTTAAGTAATGGAAAAGAAAATTTGTAAAAACATTTACAAACAAGGTTTCCATAAAACAACAAGGGAGGTTACAAGATTACATCAACTTTCAAAAGAAAGGTTACAACTATAGAGGAGTTAGCAACCTAGATAGATGTAAGGAAATCTGGATGATTCTCCATCAGATAATCCTCAGATTCCCATGTAGCCTCCTCTTCTGAATGCTTGTTCCACTGAACCTTATAGAATTTGATGGTCCTCTTTCGAGTAACTCGATCTTTCTGATCTAGGATTCTAATAGGATATTCGGCATAAGTCAGATCTAGTTCAAGTTCAACCCCTTCAATCTCAATGGCTTGTTCTATCACTCGAAGACACTACTTCAATTAAGATATACGAAACACATTATGCACAGCTAATAAGTGTTCGGGTAACTTAAGGCAATATGCCACAGACCCACACCATTTTGTAATTGGAAAAGGGCTAATGTAGCGAGATGCTAATTTCCCTCTGACTCTAAAATAGTTAACTCCCTTCATATGTGATACTTTCAGATAGACATGATCTCCCATTTTGAATACTAATGGTCGGTGTCTCTTGTCAGTATAACTCTTCTAACAAGACTGCCCTACTTTCATATTTGCTTGGATATATAAGTTGAACCTTCCCTTTAGCTTCCTTCACTATGTCTAATACAAAGAACCAACTTTCTCCGGGCTTTGACCAATTTAGTGGAGTTCTACACCTTCGACCATAATGAGCTTGAAAAGGTGCCATCTTATTACTTTCCTGGTAACTATTATTATAGGAAAATTCTGCCAGAGGCAACCACTCATCCCACTTAGCCAAATAAGTGAGAACACATGATCTTAACATATATTCCAAAATTTGATTAACTCTTTTCGTATGTCCCCCAGTCTGAGGATGATAAGCTAAACTATGGATGAGCTTAGTACCTAGTGATTTATGCAAGTGCTCCCAGAATTTGGAGACAAACTATGTACCTCTATCAGAAATAATGGTCTTTGGTACTTCGTGAAGACTCAGGATTCTGCTGATATACAATTTGGCATACTTTTTAGCTCTGTAATCAATGGTCATAGGCAGGAAATGAGCTGACTTAGTAAGGCAATCAACAATGACCCAAATAGAATCAAAATGTTTGGCTGTCTTGGGCAAACCAACAATAAAGTCTATACTAATGTCATCCCACTTCCATATGGAATAGACAAGGGTTGCAGTGGTCCTATAGATTTCAGATGGACAACCTTTACTCGTTGACAAGTATCACACTTGGCTACATACCGAGCAATCTCTAATTTCATCTTGGTCCACTAGAATCTCTGTTTTAGGTCCTGATGCATCTTGTTACTTCATGGATGAATAGAGAATCTAGACAAGTGAGCTTCATCGAGGATTTGTTGACGTAACTCAGGAACTTTTGGCACTATTAGATGATTCTTGAACCAAAGAACTCCTTCATCTTTAGCATGAAAACTCGGGGCCTTTCCAGTCACATCTCTTTCTCTAATGTGAGCTATTCCTTTGTTCCCTTTCTGAGTAGCAACAATCTGACTCTAAATAGTGGATTCAATAGTAATATTGGATAAGGTTCCCTATGAAACAATCTCTAGATTCATCTTTTCCATCTCCTAACATAAAGTACTTATTGACACTAGATATGACAAACAGATAAATTCGCAAGTGCACGGATGTCAATGTAGCTTTCACCCGGTAGTATTCCAAGGTATCGTATTTCCACAGGGAACACGAAGCGAACTAGAGTAAGAACTAAGTGTGTCCGAGGATAGACCAAAGGTATAGGATAACAGGTAAACATGGTATCTTTGGTTCCTATGAACTAAAGCAAGACTTAAGAAAACTATGTCATGGTTGTTTACTTCAGGGCATAGCCCGCCTAGCAACCTAGGAGAGATAACTAGACAAGGTTTGCCACGAGCCATATGATTTAATAACTAGACCTATCATGGTGGAATACAGAGGATGGATAGGGCTGTCACTACCTACCACCTACCACAATCTATCTAGAGTCCTAGTCGTAATCATAGGTAAGTTATAGCCTAAGCACCACGCTTAATCTATAAACTCACTACTCTAATGCTAGCTAATAGATTAGAGCACCATAACCAAGCGGTGAAACCAATAAACAACAATAATATAAAAAATACTTAAGTAATGCAAAAGAGCAGAGTTGCCATGAGAGAAGATGTCGATCTTCACTCGAAGAAGACCTTCATCCATCGAAGCACAAGTTGGAGAGGATGCTGACAGCCCCGGCTCCTCCCCAAGCTTCTCCTCACTCTCTCCCTATCTTCTACTTCTAAGTAGTAGAGCTACAAAGCTTTGCCTATCTATTACTCTCACTTGGAGTGATGGAATGAGATGGTGTGTCTCTCCACCGAGCACCACTGCCCCTTTTATAGTGTCTTGAGGTAGTGGGGGTACTTATATGAAGCGTAGAAGGTCAGTGGAGCAAACTTGGGTGTCGGGCGACATGGTAGGGGCGCCGACCAGCGTTGGATATCACCGCCTCTTGATCGTAGGGCCTTGGTTGGCTCTGAAAGGCAGTTGTGAAGCCAGCACATGTCAAAATTTGGTAGGTAAAGCGGTTCTAAGGTCAGTTGGAGGGCTCCAAGTCCATGATAGTGGACCCATGGATCCAAGACCACTCCATTGTGACCCTTGGTGCAAACCAACTTAAGATCGACACTGGAGAAGGCTTGGAGGACCTCTCCCATGGATCAGTGATGTGGCAGGGCCACTTGGCACACCAGGCAGTGCCATGGTGGGGCTAACTGACATGGCATGTGTAGCAGAACCGTCCAATTTATAAAAGCACAAGTACAATAGCAGCCCACAAGCGGTTGCACTGTCATACTTGAGCCCAGATAAACCCGATAGTCCGTCGAGTACCACGAAGGGTCTTGATTCAACCAACATACAACTAAGATCATACATGATTCAACATACATGTCACACATTACATAAAGTTCACAAATATAGTTCCATACATTAGAGTATGATTAAAAGTTATTACAAACCAAGTTTAGGTAAAGTAGTAGCGGAAGCAAATAAAGTTTGAAACCAACATTTGTCATCACCGTTCAAATACGGTGCCAGCTCACGATCACATTTGCACAAAAGCATAAGAGAGGAATTAATGAGAGATGTCATGCCTAGGGCCCTACTCCTCATCCACGATGGGACAGAAGCAGTTCTTACAATAGCCATGATACATTGTATTATCTACAACAATGGGAAATAAACCCTGAGTATAAGAAGGTACTCAGCTAGACTTACCCATCATAAAACAAAAATAAAGTGACTCCAAGGATCATGCAAGGCTTTATAAGTGGAGCTAGCTTGACAACATTTTGCATAGAAAGCCACTAATTCAACTATACCTTTTATAATTTGGTCATCAAGTTAATTATAGCTATTCATCTCTAGATTAGCAACTAACCTATGCCAAACATGTGGTATATCATTTAGTAGCATAACAATAATAACCATAGCCAGTGTAGTAATTCCATGTTCTTCATAACCATCATTCCATAATACAGTTACTACGATGCTAGAGCTAGCTAAGTTTCTCACTGTCCGGGAGAGACGGCGATTCGAATTGATTTCAACCAGCTGGGAATTTATTCCTAACACAAACCCAAGTAGACCAGATCAACGGTCACCTTAGGTCACCTTTGGTACAACTTAGGTCCACGTTTCATGGGTTCGATCAGCTCCACCCAATCAAGGACGACCAGCTGCCAGGACGTTCAGGCCCGGCCTACCCTTGGGCTCATGTCTGGCTCCTCGCACATCCTTACTACCATCCAAAGTGTGCACTCTTATAGAATAGGTCCTGGTCTGAGTTGAGCTACTCGGCTTCACGGTTAGAACGAGTTATCCGGCTAGCTAAGTGAGAGGCATGCGTTCAATCTCAATAGAAGTTCCAACAATGATATGGTCCTTAATTGGCACAAATGGAATCACACGATTAAACCTACGCATAGACTCCGTCCGACCTCCAGTTACATTACCCCATGGTTCTTTTCCACGATAGCAAATATAGCCAACCGTGCTCCGGTATCCACCTATATCTCGTAGGTGACAGGAAATCACCTAACTTCTACCGTTCTATGCATGGCTAAGCATATATTCGATCCTGGACCTACATAGGGTTAAAGGTATATTTATCTGGACAAGGTAGTTCTATGCATCAAGTGTTTCTAATTCAACTCTTATAACCCAATGCATCAAACATAAAGTACTCAAGTGATATTTTGTAAAATATGGGAGACTTAGAATGCTCAGGGGCTTGCCTTTGATAAAGGAAGTTGGCCTGTGATCCGAGCACTCGGGTAAGTCCTCAAGAGTTTGCTCCTCTCCTTCTAGAGCTATGGCCTGAGGTGCCTCCTATTGTTCCCCCGGCTCTTCTTCATTGAATTCCAATAGAGTTATCCCTTCAGATGATCCTATATGCATGAGCATGGAATAAGATATCATGGATGCATATATAGTGACATGTATAATATGATATGATGTGATGAATGCATCCTCATAAGTGTTCTCAGCAACATTGCATTAAGGTGATAACATGTTACATTTTCTTTTACCGAGTAGGTCCATATCTCTTCTCTAGTAACTAAACAAACACTTATGTGGATCATTATCTGGACTACAAGGTAGCAGCCAATTGTTTTGACCATAACTGGAGTTATCCACATCTAAATAATACGGTTGTGGACATTCTGGAAAGATCATGAAATATCCTACAACTTCGTTCTAATCATCTTAATGTGATTCAGTAGTTATCTAGGTCAAACAATTCAATATTTTAGATCTATCTAGAGAGCAAGTCATTTCTAATAGCAGACTTTCGACCACCATAATTCTAAAACCATAAGGCCAATGACTATGAAAATTTAACAAAAGGTAGATAAATAAGTTATCTACAACTTTGTTATTAACAATCGTTACAGAAAATATAATTATCATCATGAAATCATCACCACAACAGAAACTATACATGCATCCATCTAGTTGAATTATAAAGCAATAATTAACTAGTTGCATACAACCAATTACTTTTAAGTCTAACTAATAACATCAACAGATTATATGCATCACAAACACCATAGAAAACATCATGGTGAAGCCTAAGTAATTTATTTATATTCATTTATCAATTTCCTTATATAATAAGGTGATTTAAAGGATAAATATTTCCATTGCTCAATAAATTCTGAGAAAATTATAGTAGCCTACAAATAAGCCCAATAATCTACTGTACAAATTTCATACCATTTGGATAAGTATAGCCACCTCTAATAAAATGACAAGTTAAATATGCTTATTTTAGCAAAAATAGTTTAGCCTAGTGAAAAGTGTCAACCAACAGATTTCATATTTTTCTTACTTTCCTCCTAGCATGAGAATACTATGTAAAAAGTTGTATGATCATATGTTATGTATTTTTACCCCTAATTAATTTCACTAGAATCTACCAATTAATTAAGATTAAATAGGAAGACCATATTACAAGCATGTCTACTGTAGGTTTAGTATTTTTACTAGCTAAACATGTTAACACAAGACCATCAAAATTAGAATCACAATTTTATCACTTTCCTAGCTCAAGCTATGCATTTTACATAATATAAACTACTTTAAAAGCACTTATCTTGCTCAATTTAATTCTCCTAGAAAAATACCCTAAACAGTACATTTCATATTTTTATCAAATATTACACTTCATGATGAATCAAACAAAATTTGGTTCACTCAAATTGAACACTCCTAACTCAAGATATAAAATTTTCAAGTTTGCATTCAAATCTATGAAAATAAATCAAGAAAAACATTTTAAATACTGACTGACAGCTGGGACCCACTGGCCAACGGGACCCACACATTAGCGACACACAGAGCAGGGGCATGGCTTGACCGGTGGCAAACTCGTCGATGGCGAGGTCACCGGCGGCGAGGTCCCCACACTCATGCGCACCTACTAGTACCCTAGGTTAGCCTGGCAGATCACCGGAGCGACATCGCCGGCGAGCATGACAGCTCGGCGGCGGTGCACGGTGGCGGACTCACCGTCTCCGATAAAGATCTAACCAAGCAAGCATGGCTATGACTTCTACGAACCCTAGCGATGCTCTATGGTGCGGATCGAGCCACAGTGAAGCGGCAGTGAGCTCCGCCCACGTGCATGGCGGCACGGCGGCGCACAGAGCACGACGGTGGTGTCACTGTTCTAATGAGACGATGGCTGAAGGTAGGTCTCCATCATCAGGGAAGGTGCTACACCTCTAGGCGACATGGTAATGGGTACCAAAGTGGGCTAAGGGTGGCCGGTGAAGTCGACGGCGGTGAGGGCGTGCTTGCAGCCATGGCAGACGTGCGCGACGGCGAGCGCATTCCTGCGGGACGGCAGCAGTAGCAGTTAAATAATTGATGACATGAGCATCTATGACCTAAGGAGATGATGGAACCCGGGAGAAAGAGGTAGGAGGAGCAGTGGATAAGGCTGGCCACGGTGAGCTCGGAGCTCGGCGGCGCTCCATGACCATGGCGGTGACATCGACGTGAAATGCCGCATTACCTAGGCTCGAATAGTGGCAATGGTGGCTTGGGGAGGTAGAGGAGATGATGGTAGAGCTCTAAGTGAGATGGAATGGATGGTGGTGCGGTGTGGTTCGCGTGCGAGCGGTGCAGAGCTCGACAATGGCGACGGCGGTGCTCGGCTTTGCTGCTGCGGGCCCGAAAGCGAGATAGACAGAGCGAGAGCGAATGAGGGGAGCGAGTGAGGGCAGGGACGTGTGGTGGCCTCTTCATCACACACTCAGCCCAGCCTCGGTGTGTGCATGCCACGCGGTGGCCACGTCCTGTGGCCAGTCGGCCACGACGTCGGCCGATTTAGAGTTGCATCGAGTGATTGACAGCGCGACTTCATGCACATGTAACTCCTAATCCATGGTGAATCAGTGAAAATGGTATTAGTGAAAGTTGTAGAGCTACATGATTACTACAAGATTGATTAAAGGAGTTTTGTCTAAATCACCATGGTTTTCAAACTATAAGGCTCCAAAGTGGGCTACATTGAAACTAAAAACAGCTTTAAGACAGCGAAATTTCAAGTTTTGAAAACAACATTTTGTTGATATTTGTGAGCTCTATTTGACCATGTTAGACACCGAATTAGCTCATGACCCTTAAATAAAGTTGTTACCCATGATGTGAACTACAACTTTTATTTAGGTCACACAGCCATGCAAACAATCTAAGATACTGTTCAACTTTGGTCAAACTAGTATCATGAAAATGGCATTTCAAATGAGACCAACACTTAGAAGCAAATTTGGTCTATGTCATGAATATATACATTGTTCCATTTACCATCCTAGATGTGTCTAAGGTGTTTTCATGACCTCACAACCATTTCATACATCGGTCATACATGATTACAAGCATAATTAAGTATATGAGCAACATCCCATGTGATAAAGAGAGGGTAAATGAAGTGAAACTTCATATGCTCAAGCTCATGAATGCTTGGATGATGCTTGTGCTCATGAAATGGAAATACCAAATGCAATGCTTAACACTGGGGTGTTACAGCCCCTCCCCCTTAAAGAAATCTTGTCACGAGATTTGGAAGATCTACCATTCTTTGTAAAAAGCGGGATAGACTTCTCGCAAATAATCCTCCCATTCCCATGTGGCATCTTGTTCACTATGGTTATTCCACACCACCATGTAGAACTTAATGACCTTGCTTTGGGTTACTCTTTCCATTTCTTCTAACACTCGGATTGGTTTCTCTTGATAAGTCAAATCTGATTGCAGCTTAATGTTTGTGGGTGCAATAGCTTTCTCAGGTATGCGAAGACATCTTTTTAACTGAGAAATATGGAAGACATTGAATATAGCACTCATTTCTAGGGGAAGTTATAACTTGTAGGTGACATTTCCCTTCCGTTCAATAATCTTGTATGGGCCTACATATCTAGGCGCAAGCTTCCTTTTTACTCCAAATCTCCGCACTCCCTTCATGGGCGAAACTTTTAAGTACACATAGTCTCCCACTTCAAAGGTTAGTGGTCTTCTTCTTTTATCTACATAACTCTTTTGTCTAGACTGAGCTACTCTCATATGCTATTGAATGATGCATACTTGCTATTCCACTTCGATGACAAAATCTATGCCATAGTATCTTCTTTCTCTAGGCTCAATCCAATTCAAGGGAGTTCTACAGTTCTGACCGTACAAGGCTTCAAACGGAGCCATCTTGATGCTCTCTTGATAACTGTTGTTGTAGGAAAACTCAGCTAAACATAGCCATTTCTCCCATGAACCCTTGGAGTGTATAACACAAGCTCTCAACATATCTTCCAAGATTTGGTTCACTCGCTCGGTTTGTCCAGAAGTTTGGGGATGGTATGCTGAACTTTTGATTAGTTTAGTTCCCAAGGCCTGGTGCAAATGTTCCCAGAAGTGAGATATAAACTATGGTCCACAATCTGAGATTATGGTCCATGGTACTCCATGTAGTGTCACGATATGAGAAATGTATAGCTCAACGAAGTTCCCGGCGTAATACATTGTGTTAACTGGTACAAAATGTGCTGACTTGGTGAGGCGATCTACAATGACCCATATAGAATTGTGACCTTGTTGTGTCAGCAGGAGGCCTATAATAAAGTCCATACTTATTTCTTCCCATTTCCAGCTTGGAATAGGCAACGACTGAAGTAATCTAGAAGATTTCAAATGAATGGCCTTGACTCTATTGCAATTATCACACCTAGCGACATAGGCGGCGATCTCTTTCTTCATCTTGGTCCACCAAAAACGGGTTTTCAAATCTTGATACATTTTGCTACTACTCAGATGTATAGACAACTTGGATGAATGAGCTTCATCTAAAATTTGATTTCTAAGTTCTCGGTCTTTTGTTACCACAAGTCGGTCCTCAAACCATAGCACACCTCTTTCATCCAACCTTAAATTCTTGGTTTCCTGTTCTTTCATCTTTCACTTGATGTGGAACACACCCACATCTGTCTTCTGCAGTTCTATGATTTTGCTCTCAAGTGAGCAACTGACAGTGATATTGTGCAGCACAACAGGATGTTACAAATTAAATCCATCTTCCAACAAGGCTTCTAAGGTGTTACAATGAGATTTCTAACTAAGTGCATCTGCTACAATGTTATCTTTTCCTATATGGTAGTGCACTTCCAAATTATAGTCCTTGATTAGCTCTAACCACCTACGTTGTCTCAAGTTCAGCTCAGGTTGAGTGAAGATGTATTTGAGACTTTTGTGGTCAGTGTATATGTGACATATGTTTCCCAACAAATAATGCCTCCATATCTTCAAGGCGTGAACAATTGCTACAAGCTCCAAATCATGTGTAGGGTAGTTGACTTCATGCTTTCGCAATTATCGGTAAGCATAGGTAATAACTCGACCTTCGTGCATGAGCACACACCCCAAACCTATACCCGATGCATCACAGAACACATTGAAAGTCTTCTCAATGTCGGGTTGTGCTAAAACCAGAGCGGTAGTTAACAAGGTCCTTAGGGTGTGAAAAGCGGCTTCACACTGTGGAGTCCAATTGAACTTTTCATCCATCTAGAGTAGTCTGGTCATGGGCTTAGCAATCTTGGAAAAATCCTGAATGAAACAATGATAGTAGCCTGCTAACCCTAGAAAACTCTGAACCTCATGAACCGAAGTTGGGGCCTTCCAATCTATGACCTCTTGTACTTTGGATGGGTCTACCAAAATTCCATCTTCAGATAAGATGTGACCCAAGAAAGGTACTTTGCTCAACTAGAATTCACATTTTCTAAATTTGGCATATAATTTATGCTCCTTCAATCTGGACAAAACAACTCTTAGATGCTCTGCATGATCTACCTCATTCTCTGAGTAAATCAAGATATCATCAATAAACACAACCATGAACTTGTCAAGATCGGGCATGAATACCGAATTCATCAAGTACATGAAGTAGGCAGGAGCATTTGTCAGTCCAAAAGACATGACCAAATACTCATACAAGCTGTACCTAGTGGAGAAAGCTATTTTAGGTACATCTTCTGGACTGATCTTAATCTAATGATAACCAAACCTCAAGTCAATCTTAGAGAATACCATTACTTTTGCCAGTTGATCGAACAGGATATCGATGCGAGGCAAAAGATACTTATTCTTAATGGTCATAGCATTAAGCGGCCTATAATCCAAACACATCCATAAGGATTTGTCCTTCTTTACAAATAAAGCTGGACAACCCCATGGAGACGAACTAGGTCGAATGAGACCTTTGTCCAAAAGTTCTTGTAACTAGATTTTAAGTTCGGCTAAGTCATTTGGTGGCATCCTATAGGGTCTTCTTGAGATAGGTGCTGTACCTAGCACTAACTCAATCTTAAATTCCACATCCCTATCCAGCGGTAAACCTGGCAACTCATCTAGAAATACATCAGGAAATTCGCAAACCACTGAAATATCATAGAGAGTAGTGGCTTAGATGGCACAAAACAAGTTTTGAAGATCAAAACTTCGAGGAAGTGGTACTAGGAAAGCATTACTCCCCTTTGGTTCTCTCAACATAATTGTTCTAGTGGTAGTGTCAATGAGAACTCCATGACCCTTTATCCAATTCATGCCAAGAATCACATCTATTGCTAGTCCTGGCAATATTATAAGATTCGTAGTGTACTCCCTCTCTTGTATAGAGATGAGCACATCTCTCAATAATTGATTAGTAGAAATAGTGGCCCCAGCTGAACTTATACTATAACCACCCTTGTCTACCTCAATTATCTTCTGATGATGCTTAGATGCAAATGTTTGGCTCATAAATGAATGAGAAGCTCCAGAATCAAATAAAACAATGGTAGGATATTTGTTAAGAAGAAACGTACCGGCCGTAACAACTTCTTCAGTGGGAATTTCTTCCACAACTATATAATGCACGTATCCAGGACGTGCTTTGGGATTGCTAGTTTCTGATTTCCCTAGTTTTGATTGCTATTCTTCTTGGGATAGGGACACTCCTTGGCCCAATGGCCCAACTGATTGCAGTTGAAGCATGGCTAGTTGTTCCTTGGTCTAGCTGAGCTTCCCTAGCTTGCATTACCCTTAGGTATGGCAATGGTGAATGCCCTATAGAATGTCTTATGGGGTCAATTGGCTTGAACTTTTGGCTGACGAGGCCTATACTTAGGCGCTGGTGGATGAAATTGTGGCCTAGCCGCCACTGGAGCTCTAGCCTGAGATGATCATGAGGCACCTGCCTCAGCTGCTCTTTTACGGCCCTTTGCTACTACGTGCAAGTTATTCTGATTCTCCTGGGTTAAGGCATCACTGACAAACTCATTATAGGTGGCACACCTTGAGTTGGCCATAGTCTTCATTAGTTTGGTGCCAAGGCTTCTCTTGAAGCTCTCTATTTTCTTTTCCTCTGTGTTGACAAACTCTAGGGCATATTTGGACAGATTGCTGAAGGCATGCATGTACTCGGTAGGGGTTTTGGTCCCTTGAGTAAGCCGCATAAACTCGGTGGCTTTCATGCGCATTAGCCCCAAGGGAATGTGATGTCCCCTAAAGGCTAACTTGAACTATTCCCTTGTGTCCAGTGCATTTGCAGGTAAAGAAGACATGAAATGGGTCCACCATATCCCTACTGGTCCCTACAATTGATGGGACGCATATTCTGCCTTCTGATGCTCAGTAACCCTCAATAGATGGAACTTTTGCTCGATCATGTTTAGCCATTCATCTGCCTGGAGCGGTTCTTTGTCCTCTTTGAAGATAGGAGGCTTGGTGTCTTGGAAAACTTTGAATGAGCTGTACTAATTTAGTTTAGGCCCTTGATGTTGCTGGCGAGCTTGAGCGGTATTCGGTGCAATGAGGCGCAGTGTATCCTCCATGGCTCTCTGATTACCTAGGAACTATGCGAAGAATTCATTCGTAGATGGTGACGGCGGTGGTGGTAAGTCACCATCGTTGCTACCTTGGCTGGTGCCTGCCCCAGCATGGGTGTGAGTCATCTGCAAAATTGCAACAATAAATGATTATTGGTTGATGTCTAAAGATTACAGATGAATTGTGTAATCATGCCAAACTAAAATTACTAGAGATAATCTTAAATTCATACAATAAAACAAAGGCATAATAATTCATTCTTGCAACATAACATCACCAATTAGGTCACTTTCGTACTCGCAACGCGTTAACATGCATGTCATATTTCACCAGTAAAACATAACTGGAATTTCATCAAAGTTCAACCCATAATGACACAATATGCAAAGTGCCAATATTACATCGAAGTTACGTCATGAGTACTGAAATTCAAACTACAAGTCCATTACACAAATAGCAGGGATACAACTAGCGCTTCAAACTAGTCACTAAATGGCTCTATTCTTCAGCGTGCTCATTTTCTAGGTCAGAGATTGCATCATCCTCATCCTCTAGATCCACTTCTTCTTCCCAACTGTCATCTTCACCAAACATTTCTGGATCTTCTTCCTCATCTAGGATTGGGTGCAGTTGGTTGTTTAGATAATGCACCTCATGCTGAAGATCAACCACCACATTCTAGGTCTGTGCAAGCTGCTGGCGCAAATCCCTCTCGACACTGTCCCACTACGTGGTTAGGGCCTCGGCTCTATTTTGTGCTGCTTCTGTCAGGGCTGCACGGTTGTTTGCTTGGATCCACTGGCACGTAGCTGTGAGCGCCTTGGCACAAGCAGCCTCCAACTACTCCCATAGTCTTGCTAGCACTGCCTGATCATCAACTCTTGCCTCTTGTGCGATAGCTCTCTGCTGATCAACTTGCTCCATATGAGTGTGGAGATTTCCCAATGCTAAATATGTCTGATCAATTTCCCATCGAGCCTCACTTGCTGCCTTCTTGTGCTTGCGAACACGCTTCCTCAGCTTTCGCTTGGTAGCTTCGATTCTCATGAGCCTATCCATGCAAGTGGTATAGGACTCCTACCAGATGTCCCGGGTATCCTAACGAGTATAGAACATCTTCATCACGGCAAACATTGCACTCATAGCAGGACTATAACTATCTGCCTGCTCATCCTGATCTCGGATCAATTCATTATGGTTGCGCTGTGCCCAAACTACTGTGGATGGATCCATCCGAGGAAAAGTACCAGCAGCACTACCGATAAGCTCATCCTCGTGTTGCTGACATATCTGGCTCAGCACCTCAAAAGCAACTACTTGGGTAGCTTCCCAAGGAGTTTTTCCTTCACATTCTGCCTTCCACTCCTACCACAGGGGTGCTTGGGTATGAGCTGGTATGGTTAGCTGCACCTCATACCATGGCTATCCTTCTAGGTATACCTCACTCTAGGAATAGAGAGGCGGTTCGGTATGTCCCGCATAATGCAAGACCCTCCAAAGTAAGGCAGGGGTACCAAACATCTCCAGGAAGGTCCCACTCCTAGCTAATGCCATCATCTGTTCCAACAAAATGGTGCAACTCTCATGAGAACAACATTATAATAGAAAAGAGTTGTTTAACTGAATAAGAGACTTATAAGGGGAGGAACAATGCTAGTATGTAATGAATGATTGATCATGATGCATACATGTTCCATACGTCCTTACAAACTTAGGAAAATTAAAACTTCTAACAGCATACATGTGTTCTCTCATATATAACATAGCTAGTCGGGCTACATGTTTCGCTATTAGTGTACCTTCACAAGAATTTCATTTCAGCCCAACTCCACAAGTATATACGTAGAAATAAAAATATCTGGGCTTTAGGTTGCAAGCTAAATACTTCCATATATATATACACCCGAAAGTAAATATGTCCCATATATACATATAAATATGCATATACAATCATATCAAACCTAACCCACAATTAAATACCTCCATATATATATGAGACATATATATACTTTAGTATCAAAGCTAACTCTCCCCATTAGACCGCATGCTCACATCTTGCGGTCATGCCACTATGATGATGAGTGGCATCTTACCTTGGGCGTAGAGGCATTTGATCCATACATTACCCCTCAAGTGAATGGCATCCATACAATAGCACGCCATATGGATGACGAAAATAAAAACCCCAAAGTTAGTACTTAATTAGCCACCTGAAATCCTTAACTGGGCATAAAGGAAGTGATCACTGGCACACATTAGATTCAAGCTTTAGGTTTATGTTTAAACACCTATATATATCTATCAGTTGCTAAAAACTGATTTTGGGAACAAAAACCTTTGTTTTAAATACACATGTGGCAATTAATGTTGAATCTTGCTCTAATACCAGCTATAGTAGAACCGTCCAATTTATAAGAGCACAAGTACAATAGCAGCCTGTAAGCGGTCGCACTGTCATACTTGAGCTCAGATAAACCCAGTAGTCCGTCGAGTACCACGAAAGGTCTCGATTCAACCAACATACAACCAAGATTATACATGATTCAACATACATGTCACATGTTACATAAATTTCACAAATACAGTTCCATACATTAGAGTATGATTAAAAGTTATTACAAACCAAGTTTAGATAAAATAGTAGCAGAAGCAAATAAAGTTTGAAACCAACATCGGTCATCACTGTTCAAATACGGTGATAGCTCATGATCACATTTGCACAAAAAGCATAAGAGAGGAATTAACGAGAGATGCCTTGCCTAGGGCCCTACTCCTCGTCCATGACGGGATAGAAGTAGTTCTTATAGTACCCATGATACATCGTATTATCTGCAACAATGGGAAATAAACCCTAAGTACAAGAAGGTACTCAGCTAGACTTACCCATCATAAACCAAAAATAAAGTGACTCCAAGGATCATGCAAGGCTTTATAAGTGGAGCTAGCTTGACAACATTTTGCATAGAAAGCCACTAATTCAACTATTCCTTTTATAATTCGGTCATCAAGTTAATTATAGCTATTCATCTCTAGATTAGGAACTAACCTGTGCCAAACATGTGGTATATCATTTAGTAGCATGACAATAATAACCATAGCCGGTGTAGTAATTATGTGTTCTTCATAACCATCATTCCATAATACAGTTACTACAATGCTGGAGCTAGCCAAGTTTCTCACTGTCTGGGAGTGACGATGATTCGAATCGATTTTAAACAGCTAGGAATTTATTCCTAACACAAACCTAGGCAGACTAGATCAACAGTCATCTTAGGTCACCTTTGGTACAACTTAGGTCCACATTTCATGGGTTCAACCAGCGCTGCACAATTGGGGATGACTAGCTACCAGGATGTTCAGGCCTGGCCTGCCCTTGGGCTCACGTCTAGCTCCCCGCATATCCTTACTACCATCCAGAGTGCGCACTCTTATAGAATGGGGCCCGGCTGGAGTTGAGCTACTCGGCTTCGTGGTCAGAACGAGTTATCTGGCCTGCTAAGTGAGAGGCATGCGTTCAATCTCAACAGAAGTTCCAACAGGCATGAGCCAACTCAAGACTCTCAGACCTCTAGTGTCCAAATAATGGTATGGTCCTTAAATTGATCGCAGAGATGCATGTAATCAAGAAAATCACTTGAGCCAACCCTACTCCCGTAGACTCATTGTATGATATTATGGTGTGTTTGAGGGGGTCCTCTTATATAGTAGTTGGATCTAGGAGAGAATATCATTACAAGAATCATGGGATCGAACGTATCCTAACAGATAGTCCTCTTCCGGTGGGGGGCATCCCAAGAAGGTAAATTGATGTGGGCTGGACCACCCCTAGATGCCCATGTAATCCCCCAAGAAGTCCTTGAGATAGGCATGCAACACCATCTTGAGACACAAGAGTTAGATATAGTCCCACCACCATCTCGTTGCTAGCCATCGTGAATGATCGTCGAAAGCGATATCCTAATACCCTACTCCATAAGGATGTAAGGAGCTCAAGATCAAAATCGAAAATTTTCTCATTGGCGAAGTGTGCCCACTTAGATGATACGAGAAAGGGAGGTCATTGTTTCAACTTCGAGGGGGAGTCCCCAGCCACTCACCTTAAGTATAGTAGGTGACGTAGTCATGTGGGCCAGGTCCAAAGTAGGTTACAAGTTGGTTAGATCTAGGAGAGAACCAAAAGTAATAATAGATTACAAGAATCATGGGGATAGTAGTAGGTGCGTGGTCACATGTTGCTAGGGTTAACCAGAAGAAGAAAATCCTTAGTGTGGTGAGGAAAGTCATAGTGATGACGTAGTCCTCGAGCCATATAATCTCGGAGAAATTAATCATGGGAAGATTACGACGAGTTACAGAGCCTTAATGGTATTGCGGAGAAGTCCGAATATTTGATGTTGAAGCCTGTGTAGTGAGCTTCTTTATAATCTTGATGCTTTTGAATGCGAGGCTTTATAATCACAATTAATTTGCACTCAAGCGCTCCCACCTTGCCACTTCACCACTTCATCTTCCTCCTCACCCTCGTGCTTCCCGATTCACATTCTGCGCTCCGCCGGTCCCAACCATCAAAGAGGATGGAGAAGGCCATCACAAGCCGTGACAAGGAATGGGTGCCATCACTCATGGGGGAGGCGAGAACGGGCATTCTTCCTAATCGTGAAGGAGTCCATGAAAGCCCTTTTCGATGGAAAAAAAGTGTCCAGGATTAGGACTTCTATCCTTTCTTGTAGGATCTGTTGGAGTTCTAGAGATCTTGTAATCTGAATCAAACCATCTTGAGGACCTAGAGGACCAATTCTCCCCTAAACCTCTTCCGGCACCATATCCAGAAGAAGCGGTTGAGGCGCAATCTGACTCCACAATGGGATGGCGGGTTGTTGAGGGTGCAACTCCGCCATTCGGTGACATCACCAAATTTTGGAGAACCAAGCTGGTCGGGAAGCCGAAAGCAAAGGCCGATATGGATCAGGTGAAGGCTCCTCGGCTGATAAAGGGCATGAAGATGAACAAAGTGGTGAGAAGCATCTCTCCGAATATCGGTGTGACATCACCAAATTTTGGAGAACGAGCAAAAGAAAGGTACTGCAGACGGTGAACTTGTTCCGATCTCATCTAGATTTTGACTTCAAGGGAGACACCGATGAAAAAAAAAGGAGGCTAGATGTTGCTAATGATCGCAACCAAGAGCCTTCAACTCGCATGAACCCACCTCACTTTGTGAGAGCAAGATTCACTTGTGGAAAGATCCATTTGCGGGGCGGCGATTCTGGGCGCGATTAGGTGAGGTGCTCATCCAACTCCAATGGTAGAATCCGGCGGCGGCATCGAATGATAGTCCACCCTGCGGTGTCGGAGAAGGTCTAGGAGAAGAGGGCGAAGAACTGGCCCAAAAAAAGAGGAAAACGGTGGGTGTAGCTCCCATAAGCCGGGCGCTCACTTGGCGGTGATCGGAAGAGTGTGGCGATGTCCGGTGGTCCTGGACGACGAGGGGCTCCAAATAGTTCATGGTTAGAGTTGTTGCAAGATGGCGAAGGAGTTGAGGTGGAGGAGAGGCCAAGTGATTTCTTTGACCCTAGAGCCGTGATGGATCCTTTTGGTATCTGTAGATTACCGCCAAAAGACCAAGGCGTAGTTCGACATGCTGGAGTTGGAGGCTAGAACCCAGAGGGGGAAACTTGATGCCATGGTGGCTAGAGTCAAGCCTATGCTCGACTATATTGACATGGAGGTGGCCCCTCAACCCGGCGACAAGCTGCCATGTCCGGACACCATCATCGACATGTGCAAGGTGGCGTGGGAAAACTTCAAGAGCTTTAACCGAGACGCCACTGTCTCCGCCATGACCCATGCCCTAGCGGTGGTCCAGTATCATTACCCTACCATCGATCTTTGAGCGATAGGGACGGTATTACGTCGATTCATTAGAGGGAGATTCTTTATAATCTTGATGCTTTTGCGATAGCGAATTGCCATACAGCATAAGCATCATCGAAGATGAGTTGGAGGACACGCAAAGTGAAGGAGTCCATGGCTGGAAAAAATGTCCAGAGGACCTAGCGAAAGAGATGTCGAATCTATTTGGCGACCTAGAGGACCAAAAGGGCACCATATCCAAGCGGTTGAGGGCCAACTCGTAATGACCTCCGAGCAAAAGAAAGGTCTCAGATCGGTGAACTTGTAACCTATATGGAACATCTATAGAGGAGAGTTAGATGCGCAAGGGCATAAACAAACATTTATGTACATGTATAAATGTTGTAAAGTGACATGTGCATGTTTATGCAGTTTGCCAGCACTTTCGATGAAAAATAGATGTAGTGTTAACCCTAACACAATTATGCGTGGTATAAATAGCGTTTGAGCAGTTAGTTTGTTACTGGGCTCTTGGCCTTGGCTAGCCCGTATTCCATAACATCGAGCACGGAGCCCATGCACATGTAGGAGGAACAGACATGATCGAAGAACCGCAGCCGACCACCCATAACTCGGTGAGGGCAAGCGTAATGACCTGGAGCCCAACCTAGCATCTATAGAGGAGAGTTAGTAGGAGAGATAAATCAAAGACACATGTGTTTTCTCCAAACTTTCGATGAACATAGAGTGGAACGTGCGTGGTATAAATAGCGTTTGAGCGATTAGTTCACATCGGGGTTGGCAAAATATCTTAGAGATATTTTAGTATGGAGAAATGGGGTGGAGCTTTTATGGAGATCACGTATTAGAGTTTAAACTAGAGTAGCATAGAGCTGGCGATCACAAATGGAGATTAAACCGGAGTGGAGAAATAATGGAGACAAATTATGGCGACAAAAACTTTGTTCATTATGGAGTAGAGAGTACATATCTGGAGTGTTTCAAGGATAGAAACGTATATGGTGCTCGATGTGCCACAAATTGGGGATATCGATTCCGTCCAAGTCACATAGCCGGTAATACCCTAGTCAGGTAACCTCTTTGACCATGTAAGGACCTTCCCAGGGGGAGGAGAGCTTGTGCATCCCTTCAGTTTTCTATTTTCTATGGAGAACGAGGTCACCGACAACAAATGAACGACCTTTGATGTTCCGATTGTAGTATCTTCGCAAACCTTCTAGGTATTTGGCTGTGCGAATGCAAGTGATCAGGCAATCTTCTTCGACCTTGTTGACATCCTCTGTCTGAATAGCTGTGGCTTGCTCTTCATTATAATGTTCCACCCAAGGTGCTCGGAAGGCAATGTTCGGTGGAAGTATGGCTTCTGAGATGTAAACCAAAAAGTATGGAGACACACCAGTGCTACGACTAGCTTGAGTGCGTAGTCCCTAGACCACAGCTAGGAGCTCTTTGAGCCATCTACCCAGATGCTTTTCCTCTTTCTGATACAACCTCTTTTTGAGGGCGTCGAGGATCATGCCGTTCGCCCGTTCAACCTGGGCATTGGCTCTGGGATGGGCAACAGAGACGTATTTGATGGAGATGCATCGGTTTTCGCCGAAGTCCCAAAAATGATGACCAGTGAATGTAGTTCCGAGGTCGGTGATAATGTTGTTCGGGAGACCGAATCTATGGATGATATCTTTGAAGAGCTCGACTGCTTTCTTTGAAGTGGTCGAAACAAATGGCTTGAATTCGATCCACTTGGAGAACTTGTCAATGGTGACATATATGTACCGAAAACTACCTGGCACAGGCTTGAAAGGCCCAATCATGTCCAGTCCCTAGCATGCAAAAGGCTAAGAAGCTAGGATGGTCTACAATTCCTACGTCGGCACATGTATTTATTTGGCAAAAATTAACATCCTTCACAACGTCGAACAAGGTCTTCTGCATCGGTGATGGTCGTGGGCCAATAAAAACTAGCTCAGAAACCTTTGCTGACCAAGTTTCTAGAGGTCGTGTGATTGCCACAGGAACCAGAGTGAATTTCGAGAAGTAGTTTCACTCCCTCTTCTTGGGTGATGCATTTCTACAGTATCCCTTCCTTGGCACTTTTCCTCATCAAGTTCCCGTCTACCAGCACGTATTGCTTGCTGCGATGAATGAGGCATTCAGTTTCGATCTTTTTGGTGGGTACATCGGTGCTGGTGAGATACTTGATGAACTATTCCCTCCAATCTACAACCGGCGAAGGTGCTATAAGTACCAGCGGCTCGGCAGGGGGGGGATTTCTTGAACTTCCTTCTCTTCCTTGATAGATGGCGTAAAGAGGTCTTGAATGAAAACCCTAGGTAGAATCGTGGAGCAAGAAGAGCCTAACTTAGATTGGTGATCAATGAGCCGATTTTGATCTCATGCCACGTGGTGGTACTCGATACCGTAGAACTTTCCTTTGAGTTTCCTGATGTCGGCGCAGTATGCGTCCATCTTCTCACTGAAATAGGTCCAATCTTTGTTGACTTGGTTGATGATCAGCACAGAGTCTCCATATACCATAAGGCATTTGACGCCGAGCTCGACGACTATACGGAGTCCATGGAGACATGCTTCATATTCTGCGGCGTTGTTGGAGGTTGGAAAATGAATTCAGAGGATGTATTAGAGCTTGTCCTTGGTCGGAGTAATGAATAAAATGCCAGCACCAGCATCATTGATGTTGAGGGCGCCATCGAAGTACATCACCTAGTGCTCAGGACAAGTAGTGGGGATGGGCTCTTAGATCTCGGTCCACTCAGCGACGAAGTTAGCCAGCACCTATGACTTAATAGTAGGTCTTCTTCTGAATTCGATGGAGTAAGTGCCGAGCTTGATAGCCCACTTGAAGATGCGACCATTGGCCTCTTTGTTGCGGAGGATGTCCCCTAGAGGGAACTCGGTGACCACAACAATCTTGTTGTACTCAAAGTAATGGCGGAGCTTGCGCGACGTGATCAGAATGGTGTATAATAGCTTCTGAACCTGAGGGTAATGAGTTTTGGACTCATTAAGAACCTCACTGATGAAGTAGACCAGACATTGTACCTTCTAGGCATGTCCGGCTTCCTCGCGCTCGATGACGATAGCTGTGCTAACGATGCAAGAAGTGGCGGCGATGTAGATCAGTAGGGTTTCATCTGGCTAAGGCACCGTCATGATCAGAGGCTTCATTAGAAACAACTTGAGCTACTCGAAAGTTGTATCAGGCCTTGAGTAGCTTGAAAAACGATAGTCCCTTTTTGCCGAGGCACGATATAAAGTGGCTGAGAGTAGCCATGCACCTTGTGAGCTTCTGTATTTCCTTTACGTAGGTTGGCCGCTTCATGTTGGTGATGGCAGAGACCTTGTCAGGGTTGGGTTCGATACCACGAGCATTGACGATGTAGCCCAGGAGTATGACGGATGGAACTCCAAAGATGCACTTTGAAGGGTTCAACTTCCATCTATATTTTTTTAGGTTGGCAAACGTTTCTTCGAGGTCGCCGATAAGATTGTCGGCGGTTTTGGATTTGACGACCACATCATCGATGTAAGCTTCGACATTGTGGCCTATCTATTGGTCAAGGCATATCTGGATGGCCCTTTGGTAGGTCGCCCTGGCGTTCTTGAGTCCAAAGGACATGGTGGGATAGCAATATGCACCGAAAGGCATGATGAATGACGTCTTGATCTTGTCGTCTTCTTTGAGGGATATCTGGTGATAGCCGGAGTAAGAGTCGAGGAAGGAGAGCAGTTCACTGCCGGCGGTGGAGTCTACAACTATCGTAGAACCGTCCAATTTATAAGAGCACAAGTACAATTGCAGCCCGCAAGCGGTCACACTGTCATACTTGAGCCCATATAAACTTGGTAGTCTGTCGAGTACCACGACGGTCTCGATAAACGATCCACAAACAACCAAGATCATACATGATTCAACATACATGTCATATATTACATAAAGTTCATAGATACATTTCCATCATCAGAGTATGAAATAAAGTTATTACAAACCCAGTTTGATAGAGTAGTAATAGCGGAAGCAAATTAAGTTTGGAAACTAGCATTTGTCACATAGTTCAAATACAGTGCTAGCATGGGATCACAATCCAAAAAAGCATAATAGAGGGATTATTAAAGATGCCTGCCCAAGGCTTACTCCTCATCAACGGTGGGATAGAAGCAACTCTTGCAATATCTATGATAGACGGTACCATCTGCAATAATGGGAATAAAACCCTGAGTACGAGAAGGTACTCAGCTAGATTTACCCGTCATAAACCAGAAATAAATTGACTCCAAGGATCATGCAAGGCTTTATAAGTGGAGGTAGATTGACAACATTTTGCATAAAAAGCGATTAACTCAATTATACAATTATACTTCAGTCATCAAGTTAATTATAGCTATTCATCTCTAGATTAGCAACTATCCTATGCCAAACATGTGGTATATCATTTTAGAGCATACAATAGTAACCATAGTAGGTGTAATAATTCCATATTTATCCGAACCATCAACTTCCATAATACCATTACTACAATGTTGGGACTAGCCAAGTTTCCCACTATCTGGGAGAGACGGTGATTCGAATCGATTTCAACCAGCTGGGAATTTATTCCTAACACAAACCCACACTTCCCCCATCGGGGTCGCGTCGGGTCACCTTTGGTACAACTCAGGTACACATTTCGTGGGTTCATACAGCGCAATCAGGGACTGACGGTAGCCAGGTCGCTCAAGCCATGCCTGCCCACGGTCCCGGACCAGGTCGCTCAGGTCATGCTTGCCCACGGTCTATTGATCTGCTCCCCACAGAGGGCACACAATAGAACGAGGCACAAGCTTGTATGGCCCTACATATCTAGGCGCAAGCTTTCTTTTCACTCCAAATCTCTGTACTCCTTTCATGGGTGACACTTTTAAGTATACATAGTCTCCCACTTCAAAAGTCAGTGGTCTTCTCCTTTTGTCAGCATAACTCTTTTGTCTTGACTGAGCTGCTTTCATATGCTATTGGATAATGCGCACTTGTTCTTCAGCTTCAGTGACAAAGTCAATACCAAAGTATCTTCTTTCACTGGGCTCAACCCAATTCAACGGAGTTCTACATTTTCTATCGTATAATGCTTCAAACGGAGCCATCTTTATGCTTGCCTGATAACTGTTGTTGTAGGAGAACTTGGCCAAAGGTAGCCATTTCTCCCATGAACCCTTGGAAGATATAACACAAGCTCTCAGCAAATCTTCTATGATCTGGTTCACTCGCTCAGTCTGTCCGGAAGTTTGTGGATGGTATGCTGAACTTCTGATTAGCTTAGTCCCCAAAGCCTAGTGCAAGTGTTCCTAGAAATGAGCTATAAATTGTGGTCCTCGATCTGAGATTATAGTTCTAGGTACTCCATGTAGTCTCACAATCTAAGAAACATACAACTCAGTGTACTTCCCAGCTAAATACCTGGTGTTCACCGGTATAAAATGTGATGACTTGGTGAGACGATCTACAATAACCCATATGGAATCATGACCTTGCTGTGTCAACGGAAGGCCTGTGATAAAGTCCATACTGATTTCCTCCCATTTCCAACCTGGAATAGGCAATGGCTGAAGTACTCCGGTAGATTTCATATGAACAGCTTTTACTCTACTGCAGTTATGGCACCTAGCGACATAGGCGGCGATTTCCTTCTTCATCTTGGTCCACCAAAAATGGGTTTTCAAATCTTGATACATTTTACTACTACACGGATGGATGGACAACTTGGACGAATGAGCTTCATCTAAAATTTGATTTCTAAGCTCACGGTCCTTCGGTACCACAAGGCGGTCCTCAAACCATAGCACACCTCTTTCATCTAATTTGAAAGGCTTGGTTTGTTGCTCTTGCATCTTTCTCTTGATGTGAAATATACCTACATCTATCTTCTGTAGTTCTATGATTTTGCTCTGAAGTGAACAACTGATAGTGATATTATGCAGTACAACAGGATGTAGCAAATTAAATCCATCTTCCAGCAATGCTTCCATAGTGTTGCAATGAGACTTCCGACTAAGTGCATCGGCCACAACATTGGCTTTCCCTGGATGGTAGTGCACTTCCAAATTGTAGTCCTTAATCAGCTCTAGCCATCTTTGCTGTCTCATGTTCAGCTCAGGTTGGGTAAAGATATATTTGAGACTTTTGTGGTCAGTATATAAATGACATACATTGCCCAATAAATAATGTCTCCATATCTTTAATGCATGAACAACTGCTGCAAGCTCTAAATCATGTGTAGGGTAGTTGACTTCATGTTTTCTCAACTACTGAGAAGCATAGGCAATCACTCTTCCTTCTTGCATGAGCACACACCCCAAACCAATACCCGATGCATCATAGAACACATTGAAAGACTTTTCAATGTTAGGTTGTGCTAAAATAGGAGTTGTAGTTAACAGAGTCCTTAGGGTGTGAAAAGCTGCTTCACACTCTGGTGTCCATCTAAACTTTTCATCTTTCTAAAGGAGTTTAGTCATGGGCTTAGCTATCTTGGAGAAATCCAGAACGAAACAACGATAATAACCTGCTAACCCAAGAAAACTCTGAACTTCATGAACCGAAGTCAGGGCCTTCCAACCCATGACCTCTTGTACTTTCGATGGGTCTACAGATATTCCATCTCTTGATAAGATGTGACCTAAGAAAGGTACTTTACTCAACCAGAATTCGCACTTGCTAAACTTGGCATATAACTTATGTTCCCTCAATCTGGACAAAACAATCCTCAGATGCTCTGCATGCTCTGCTTCATTCTCTGAATAAATCAAGATATCATCGATAAACACAACCACGAACTTATCAAGCTCGGGCATGAATACCGAATTCATCAAGTACATGAAGTAGGCAGGAGCATTCGTCAGTCCAAAATACATGACCAAATACTCATACAAGCCGTACCGAGTGGAGAAAGCTGTTTTAGGTATATCCTCTGGCCTGATCTTTATCTGATGATAACCTGACCTCAAGTGAATCTTGGAGAATACCTTTGCTTTTGCCAACTGATCAAACAAGATGTCGATGCGAGGCAAAGGATACTTGTTCTTGATGGTCACAGCATTAAGTGGCCTATAATCCACACACATTCTTAAGGACTTGTCCTTCTTCTTCACAAACAAAGCTGGACATCCCCATGGAGATGAACTAGGTTGAATGAGAAATTTGTCCAATAGTTCTTGTAACTGAATATTAAGTTTTGCTAACTCATTTGGTGGCATCCTATAGGGTCTTCTTGAGATAGGTGCTATACCTAGCACTAACTCAATCTTAAATTCCACATCCCTATTAGGTGGTAAACCTGGTAACTCATCTAAAAATATATCAGGAAACTCACAAACCTCTAGGATATCACATAGGGTAATGGCTTGGATAGCACATGACAAGTTCTAGAGTTCAAAGTTGTGGGAAAGTGGTACTAGGAAAACATTACCTCCGTTTGGCTCTCTCAACATAACTGTCCGAGTGCTAGTGTCAATGAGAACACCATGATGTTTCATCGAATTCATGCCTAAGATCACATTTAGAGATAATTCGGGCAATATTATCAGATCCATGGTGTACTCCCTCCCTTGTATAGAGATGTGCACATTTTTAACCATCTTATTTGTAGAGATAGTGGCCCCAGTAGAATTTATACTATAACCACCCTTGCTCACCTCAACTATTTTCTGATCATGTCTAGATGCAAATGCTTGGCTCATAAACAAATGAGAAGCTCCCAAATCGAATAAAACAATTACAGGATGCTTGTTAACAAGGAACATACCAGTAGTGACAATTTCTCCTACAGGAACCTCTTCAACAGTAGTATAATGCACGTGTCCAGGACATGCCTTAGGTTTCGACTGCCTCTAATTTCCTTGGTTCTGATTGCTGATCTTCTTAGGATGGGGGCATTCCTTGGCCCAATGACCTACTTGATCACAGTTGAAGCAGGGTTGATTATTCTTGGGTCCTGTGGAGCTTCCTTGCCCTCCATTCCCCTTGGGTAAGGCAACGGTGAATGCCTTACAAAATACTTTCTAAGGTCTACTGTTCTGAGCTTTTGGTGGAGGAGGTTAGAACTTGGGTGTAGGTGGTTGAAACTGTGGCCTAGCTGCCACTGGAGCTCTAGACTGTGAAGATCTTGAGGCATCTGCCTCAGCTACCCTCTTGCGGCTCTTTGCTGCTGCATGCAGATTGTTTTGGTTTTCCTGAGTCAATGCATCACTGATGAACTCATTGTAGGTGGTGCACTTGGAGTTGGCCATAGTCTTCATCAACTTAGTGCCAAGACCTCGCTTGAAGCTTTCTATCGTCTTTTCTTTAGTGTTAACAAAACCTAGGGCATACCTAGATAGGTTGTTGAAAGCATGCATATATTCAGTAAGGGTCCTCATAAATTTAGCCGCCTTCATGCGCATTAGCCCTGGGGGAATGTGATGTCTCCTAAAGGCTAATTTGAATTGCTCCCACGTGACTTGTGCATTGGCAGGTAAGGAGGATAGGAAATGGGTCCACCAAATCCCTGCCAGTCCCTGCAACTGATGGGACACATACTCAACTTTTTGGTGCTCAGTGACCCTTAGCAGACGAAACTTTTGCTCAATAGTGTTGAGCCACTCGTCCGTCTGGAGCGGTTCCTCAGCCACCTTGAAGATAGGAGGCTTGGTATCTAGAAAATCCTTGAAGGTGCTGTACTAGTTTGGCTCAGGCCCCTATTACTGTGGGTGAGCACGAGCCGTGTTCTGCGTAATAAGGCGTAGGGCTTCCTGCATAGTCCTTTGACTTCCCAAGAATTGGGCAAAGAGCTCACTAGCAGATGGTGGTGGCGGTGGTGGTAAGTCACCGTCATTGCCCTCTTGGCTGCTGCCTGCTCCAGCATGAGTGCGAGTCATCTATAAAGTTGCAACAATAAGTGATTATTGGATGATGTCAAGAGATTGCAGATGAATTGTATAATCATGCCCAACTGAAATTACTAGAGAGAATCTTAAATTCATACAATAAAACAGAGGCATAATAATTCATTCTCGCAACATGACATCACCAATTTAATGACTTATCAGGCTCGTAGCATGTTAACATACTAGTCACTAGGTGACTCTAATCTTCATTTAGATCGCTGTCGAGGTTGGAGATAGGATCATCCTCATTCTTTGGCTCCACTTCTTCCTCCTCCTAGTCGTCATCTTCTACTAACATTTCTGGATCTTCGTCTTCCTTACTAAGGATTGGGTGCAGTTGGTTGTTCAGATAATGCACTTCATACTGAAGATCCATCACTACATGCTAGGCCCGTGCAAGCTGCTGGCGCAAGTCCCTCTAGGTATACTTCATTCCAGTGATAGAGGGGCGGTTCATAATACCCCGCAAAGTGCGAGACTCTCCAAAGCAAAGTAGGAGTTCCAACATCAACAGGAAACTCTCATGAGACAAAGTCATAATGGATAAAAGTTACATAACCGAGTAGAGATCTATAAGGGGAGGAACAATGTAATTATTGAATAATTATTTATCATGATGCATGCACATTCCGTACGTCCTCACAAACTTAGGAAAAAATTTATCTGACGACATACGCGGTGGCATACATACGTTCTCT
The DNA here is from genome assembly GCA_904845875.1 of Miscanthus lutarioriparius. Taxonomy (NCBI): domain Eukaryota; kingdom Viridiplantae; phylum Streptophyta; class Magnoliopsida; order Poales; family Poaceae; genus Miscanthus; species Miscanthus lutarioriparius. The sequence goes on from CAJGYO010000012.1 coordinate 59,587,607, forward strand.
CATATATAGCGTAACTAGTTGGGCTACACATTTCATTGTTAGTGTACCTGCATAAGAGTTTCATTTCAGCCCAAACCCCACAATTATATATGCAGAATGTAAATCTAAATACTTCCATATATGTATACCCATACATATACTTCCGTATCAAAGCTACCCGATGACAGTTTATACCCACAATTAAATACGCACCATATACTCATGCAAGCATGCATACATAGCCGTACCAAAGCTAACTCTCCCCGACCGTACGCTCACATCTTGCGGTCATGCCACTCGTCAACTTACCTTCTTACCTTGGCGTAGAGGCATTTGATCCATACATTACCATTCAAGTGAATGGCATCCATACAATAGCACACCATATGGACGATGAAAATAAAAACCCCCAAGTTAGTACTTAAATAGCCACCTAATAGTCCTTAACTGGGTATACGGAAAGTGATCACTGGCACACTTAGATTTCAACACTAGGATTCAAATACCTATTTATATAGCTATTAGTTGCTAGAAAATGGTTTTGGAAAACAAAAACCTTTGTTTTAAATACACATGTGGCAATTAATGTTGAATCTTGCTCTAATGCCAACTGTCGCAGAACCATCCAATTTATAAGAGCACAAGTACAATGGCAGCCCGTAAGCGGTCGCACTGTCATACTTGAGCCCATATAAACCCGGTAGTCTATCGAGTACCACGACGAGTCTCGATAAACGATCCACAAACAACCAAGATCGTACATGATTCAACATACATGTCACATATTACATAAAGTTCACAGATACATTTCTATCATCAGAGTATGAAATAAAGTTATTACAAACCCAGTTCGATAGAGTAGTAATAGCGGAAGCAAATTAAGATTGGAAACTAGCATTTGTCACATAGTTCAAATATAGTGCCAGCATGGGATCATAATCCACAAAAGCATAATAGAGGGATTATTAAATATGCCTGCCCACGGCTTACGCCTCATCCATGGTGGGATAGAAGCAATTCTTGCAATATCCGTGATAGATGGTACCATCTGCAATAATGGGAATAAAACCCTGAGTATGAGAAGGTACTCAGCTAGACTTACCCATCATAAACCAGAAATAAATTGACTCCAAGGATCATGCAAGGCTTTATAAGTGGAGGTAGCTTGACAACATTTTGCATAAAAAGTGATTAACTCAATTATACAATTATACTTCGGTCATCAAGTTAATTATAGCTATTCATCTCTAGATTAGCAACTATCATATGCCAAACATGTGGTATATCATTTTAGAGCATACAATAGTAACCATAGCATGTGTAATAATTCCATATTTATCCGAACCATCAACTTCCATAATACCATTACTACGATGTTGGGACTAGCCAAGTTTACCACTATCCGGGAGAGACGGTGATTCGAATCGATTTCAACTAGCTGGGAATTTATTCCTAACACAAACCCACACTTCCCCCATCGGGGTCGCGTCGGGTCACCTTTGCTACAACTCAGGTACACATTTTGCGGGTTCATACAGTGCTGCGTAATTAGGGACTGACGGTAGCCAGGTCGCTCAAGCCGGTCCCGGACCAGGTCACTCAGGTCATTCTTGCCCATGGTCTATTGATCTGCTCCCCATAGAGGGCATACGATAGAACAAGGCCCGCCCTGAGTTGAGCTACTTGGGTTCACGGTCGGAACGAGTTATCTGGCCAGCTAAGTGAGAGGCATGCGTTCAATCTTGTCAGAAGCGCCAACAATGGTGCGGTCCTTAATCGACATAGACGGTGATAGATCCACAACCAAGACCTCCATGTCTTGTTGCTTCTCTATTGACATCCCACCCGGTCTCCATTTACATTACCCCATGGTTCTTTTCCACGATAGCAAATATAGCCAACCGTGCTTCGGTATCCACCTATATCTCGCAGGTGACAGGAAATCACCTAACTTCTACCGCTCTAAGCATGGCTAAGCATATATTCGATCCTAGACCTACACAGGGTTTAAGGTGTATTTCTAGACAAGGAAATTATATGCATAAAGTGGTTCCAATCAACTCTTATAACCTAATGCATCAATCTTAAAGGACTCGAGTAATATTTTGTAAAACACTGGGAGACTTAGAATGCTCCGGGGCTTGCCTTTGAGAAAAGAAGTGGGGTGGTGATCTAGGCACTTAGGGAGCTCTTCTGGAGTCTGCTCCTCTTCTTTGGAGCTGCGGCATGAGGATTCTCCTGCTGGTCCCCTTCCTCTTCTTCGTTGAATTCCAGCAACATTATCTCCTCGATCGATCCTATATGCATGATCATGGAATAAGATATTGCGAATGCATATATGATGACACGTATAATATGATAAGAAGTGATGAATGCATCCTTGTAAGAATTTTCAATAGCATGGTATTAAGGTAATAACAAGTGCATCCTAATTTACTGAGTAGGTGCATATCTCTTCTCTATTACTTAAGCAAACACTCATGCGACTCATTTACCGAACTACAAAACAACAACTACTTGTTTTAACCATAACTGGAGTTATATATATCGAAATCATATGGTTATGGACATTCTGGAAAGCCTATGAAATTTTCTACAACTTTATTTTAATACTCTTCAGGTGATTCAATAGTTATCTAGGTCAAACAAATTAGTCAATCCAATCTGTCCAGAAAGTAAACATTTTAGACAGCAAACTTGTAACACCTAGAACTCTAAAACCCTAAGTCCTATGACTGTGAAAATTTAACACAAGGTATATTATTAAGTTATCTACAACTTTGTTATTAACAAGTTTTACAGAAAAGACCATTATCCACATGAAATTATCCACACAATCAAAACTATACATGCAGCCTTGTATTTGAATTATAAAGTGATAATTAGTTAGTTGCATACAATCAATTGCTTCTAAGCCTTACTATTGACATCAACAGTTACTATGCATCATAAGAACCATAGAAAATATCATGGTCAATCCCAATCTATTTATTTAAATGCCTTTATTAATTTAATTTATATAATTAGGGTAAATAACAAACATACACCAAATATGCACAATAATTTCTAATAAATTACAGTGGCTTCCTAGTGCTCACAATAGGCTACTGTGAAAATTTCATACCATTTGTACATGTATAACCTCCAAGGTAAAGATGACAAGCTAGCAAGGGTTATTTTAGTGAAAATAGTAAACCCTATAGAAAAGTGTCAAACAACAGATTATATATTTTTCGTAGCTTCATATTAGTTCCATTGTACTGTACAAAAATTTTCATATCAATATGTTACATATTTTTATCCCTACAAATTTGCTTAGAAAATACCATTTATTAATAGATAAATAGAAAGACCCTACTTTAATCAAGTTTATAGCAAGTTTCATATTTTTCCTAGCTAGAGCATGTCAACACAAGACTAACAAAATTGGAATCAAAATTTTATCACATTTTTAGCTCAAGATATCTATTTTACAAGATTGTAAACATACAAAAATGCACTCATTTAACTATATTTAAATCACCATGAAAAATACCAGAAAATGCACATTTCATATTTTTATAAAAAATTACACTTCCTAAGGAACACAACAAAATTTGATTCACCAAAAATGGACATCTAGAACTCCACTTATCATTTTTCAAAGTTTGCATCAAATTTGAAAATGAATGAACTATCCTTCAGCCCTACAGTCACTGACAGGCGAGACCCGTAGGTCAGTTGACCCCACACGTCAGCGATGACAAAAATAGAGGAACGCGCGGGACGGCACTATCTCGTCGGCGGTGACCTCTCCGGCGACGGCACCTAGACTACAGTGACCCCCACGACTTTGCGCACACGATAGGGTATCTAGGTGGATGGATTATCGAAGAGAAGGATGACAGCGGTGGCTATGGCGGTGCGGTGGACACGGTCGACGGCGATACACCGGAGGTGACCACGATGACTCGATCTAGGGCTCAGCCAAGACTATACCAGCTATGGCGAAGCTATCTCAACCACTATCATGGCAAACAACGGACGGAGGCGGTGCAGCCACGGCGACACGGCGGCTTACTGGGTGCGGCTAGTAAGCGAATGTGGGCGCGGTGTGACGGTGGGAACACAGTGAAGCTGCTGCGGTGGCGGAGAAGCGATGTGGGGCAAGCTTGGTGACCGACAAGGCGACGGCGATGAGCTTGGCGCTGCGACGGCTGCAGTGGACCGAGGCGGAAACGAAGGAGGCAGCAAGAAAGGAAATGTGAGTGCCGGGAGGGAGCGGGTGAGTGCGGGACGTGATGTACTACGCTGTGGCTCGACGTGGCCTAGCTGGGCAGGACATCGGCAATGCGCGGCCGCCACTGGCTCCACGCGTCGTTCACATTCTGGCGCCGGTCGGCCACCGAAGCCAAGCCGATCAAGCCATCAATGTTCGACAGGCCGACCTAACGACGTGTTTTGCAAGCGATCAAACTCTTAATCCGTAGCTCCTAAGAGCAAACAATCTGAACAAGAGTGGTAGACCTACATACCAGCTACAATTCTTATTTAAGGATCAAGGTCTAATTCTAAATGGTTAGTCAGTAAAATCATCTCAAAGTGGAGCCTGTCAAACTGTAAACACGAAAAGGACTTAGCAAAATTCCAAGTGTTCAAAAACAGTGAAACCTTGATTCTTGTGAGCCAATTTCAAGAATGTTAGGAGCTGAACTAGCCGATGACCCAAAAATAAAAGTTGTTCCTCTCATCAAATACTACAACTTTGCTTTAGTGAACACATCCATGCAAAGTCTCTATCACATAGTTCAAACTAGGTCAAACATACTACATTCAAATGATGACTAACATTTGAACTATGACTTAGTGACCAAGCTAGCCCTAGTCATGAGTACCAAAGTTGTTCCTAATGACATTCTAAACATGTTTAGGGTATTACTAAGGTCACACAAGCATTTCATACATTGGTTACACATAGAACTCCCCAGGTCAACATGCATATCATCACTTAGGAGCTTAACCATGCAAAGTGATCTACATGAACATTGTTCCACTAGTCATCCTAAGTGTATCTAAGGTGTTTTAGTGACTAACATTACCCACTTGCACTCATTTACACATGATCATATGCATACATACAAGGAAACATAAAATAACAAGCATGTTTCATATGTTTCAATCCTATGTTTCAAATGTAAAAGCTTATATATGAATGCTTGATGAGTATGCTCATGCAATGCAAGTTAAATTATGCAAGGCTAACACCTAGGGTGTTATAGCAACCTCATCTATCCGAGGCAGACCGAAGGGGTATTTAGGGCAGTGTTTGTTGAGATTAGTGTAATCAACGCACATTCTCCATTCTTTATTCTTTTTTGAACAAGAACAGGGTTTGCTAACCACTCAGGGTGATACACTTCTTTAATAAATCCAACAGCCAGGAGCCATTTTATTTCTACCCTAATAGCCTCCTTCTTGTCTAGCGCAAATCATCGGAGTTTTTGCTTGATCGGTTAGGCAGTTGGCAAGACATTCAAGGAGTGGTCGATCTTCTCCCGTGGTACCCCTGGCATATCTGTAGGTTTCCAAGCAAACACATCGGCGTTGGCACATAGGAAGGAGATGAGTGCGCTTTCATATTTGGGGTCGAGGTGAGCCCCAATATTAACGGTCTTGGAGGGGGTCATCGAGGCCAAGGCCGACCTCCTTTGTTTCCTTGGACTTGGTGGAGGCGTGAGGAGGCTCCAGTGCTAGGATCTCTGGGTCATTGGCGAGCACCGTCTTGGCGTCGGTGACCACGCTAGCCATCTAGAAGGAGAGGTCGGTGGCTTCGGCGAGGGCGAGACTCTCTGTCTCACAGGCATAGGCGATGGAGAGGTTGGCCCATAGGACCAAAACTCTTGCAGGTGAAGGCATCTTCAACACCAGATAGGCATAGTGCGGAATGGCCATGAACTTAGCCAGAGCTGGCTGACCAAGTATGGCGTGGTAGGCGGTGTTGAAGTTGGCGACATAAAAGTTGATGTGCTCGACGTGGTAGTTGCTAGCCGTGCTGAATTGCACTGGGAGGGTGATCTCTCCAAGCGGTTTGGATGCCCTGCTAGGTACCACACCCTAGAAGGAGGAGTCGGAGGGTGTGAGGTCTTTTATTACAAGGCCTAGCTCCTTTAGGGCTCCAGCGAAGAGGAGGTTTAGAGCACTTCCGTCGTCGATGAGTACTTTCTAGAAAAGCACTTTCCTAATGGTTGCATCAAGAATGAGGGGGACGATAGCTAGGGTTGGTGATGGCGTCTTCCTGTGTAAGGGATGTCCACCCACTGGTCGGCCCTACTAAAGGTGATGGGGACCTTGGACCAGGGACGATAGCTAGGGTTGGCGATGGCGTCTTCTACATTGACGGCGAGCACTTGGAGAGCGGTGAGCTTCCGATCTCATCTACTCTCAGCGGCAGCGAGTCCCCCGAAGATAGTAGTGACCACTTTGTTGTGATCCTAGAAGCCGTTGTTGTTGTCCATCATCGTTGTCGTCGTCTTTCTTTTTGTCCTAGAATTCCTTAGCCAAGCCAAGGTAGTCCTTCATCTTGTGCTTACTGTTCTTGTGGAGTGGGCACGGGCCTTCGAGGATCTTCTTGTACTGCTTGTCATAGTTGCGCTTGGCGCGAGGTTCTTCAATAGCGGCAATGATGTTGTCTGGTCAGCAGCGGCGATACTGACCAGCTCTGGACCCTTCCGGCCAATCACGGCCATTGTTCAAACGGTGGCTACGGTCATCGTAGCGGTGGTCATTGTGGCGTTGGTCTTCGGGGTGCTCGTCTCTGCGGCGAGTCGAGCGGTGAGTGCCAACATCCTCGTTGAAGCGTACTTTGTCCTCTTCAGCGTTGGCATACTGATCGGCGGTCATAATCATCTCGCCAATCCCCTTTGGCGGCTTGCGATTGAACTTGGAGCAAAGGTCGCAGTGATGGAGTCCTCGGATGAAGGCGGTGATGACCTCTGCTTTTGTGATGTTGGGAATAGAATTCCCCATCTCAGAAAATCATTTGATGTAGCTATGGAGGAGCTCGGACGGTTTCTGGTAGATGCGGTTCAAATCATGCTTGGTGCCCGGCTGAGTATACGTAGCCATGTAGTTGTCGGTGAAGACCTTCTTCAGCTGTTCCCAAGATCTAATGGAATCCGGGGCAAGGCTCGTGAGCCAATTCATCATGGTTGGCTTGAGCATGATGGGAAGATTGTTTCCCATGACACTGGTATCTCCCCTAGTGGCATGCACAGCAGTGGCATAGGCTTGTAGCCACTGTGTGGGGTTCATCCGTTCCTCATAGGGCTCGACCCCGGTGATTTTGAAACCATGGGGCCACTGGAGTGTTCGGAGTGCCCTTGTGAATGCTCCGGGCCCTTCAGGATCATCGCTGTCGTGATCTGCGGCATTGCCGGCGTTGAGTGGCTGGAGGGCTATGTCTGGATTACCGAACTCTTGCTCGTATTCTTGATGCCGGTGTACTTCTTCATGGCGAGAGAAATGGCGCCCGTGGATATGACGTCGCACGTCTCAGAGATTGTTGATGTGCGCTCGGACGTCTTGGTCGACATCATGGTCCTGTTGGTGAGGGTAGTCGATGCGGTTCTCCCTAGCTCCCCCCTAGAGGGCTTGTCCATCATCACAATGCTAGTCAGTGAAATGGCTTCTGCTAGGGTGGCAATTAGATCTTGGCGCTGCGGATCGGCGAATCGAACTTGTCGAGTAGGAAGGTCTCTGATCCTGGCAGATCTCGTTGACCTGGCAGTGCGCCGCTTTAATCAAGGCGGCGACCTTGGTGACCTCTGGTGTTTGCTTGAGCCGGGCGAGCTCATTAGCAGCCACAGCCAAGTTGGCACTTGGGGTCTTGTAGACATCATGGCCATCGACACGGATGAACTTGTCGTCGAGGTTGCGGCGGAGAGGGCGTGGCCTTCCTTACGAGTCGAGCTGTTCTTGATTGCGAGCAGCCTCGGCTAGCTCAATGGCGACCTCGTTTGCTTGGCGCTGCGCACGGTTGGCATTCCTGTTGACACGAGCGACACGGTCCTCATCGGTTTCTCCATCCCATGGAGGGCTATCAACGCTGACGTTAAAAATCCCACCCCCTCGAAAGGGTGGGAAAGGAGATTGGACGGCAATGGTTTTGGCGACAGTCTCTATGGAGCCATAGGACTCAGAGTCTGGGTTTTCCTCTGGGATGGTGTGGAGGGATACTTCGGGGTGTTGGCCAATATGTAGCATGTTGATAGTCGGTGAGGGCTGGTCGGCGATCTAGTCGGTGAGAGGATAGATGTCTCTCACCAGGTCGGCGAATTTGCCCCTTAGGGCTTCTTGATTGGTGGTGGCGATGCTAGTGAGTCCAAAGGGTAGGGCCATAACCCCTGGAGTTTCCTGATCAGCCTTCGATAGATCTGAATCGGAGGGTGGTCGGCACTGAACTAGAGTGGTTAGAGCCGATTCTGTGATGGAGAGGCAATCGGCAAGCTTCTGGCCGACCTAATCGATGGATGCGATCAGATCATCATTGTTGATCTGCTTCCTCGGGTAGCGGGGGAGCAGATGGTGGATTGTTGGTGAAGACGACCTCGAAGGCAGTTCCAAGATCGGATCTATTGTCGCAGGTGCTGGAGTGATCGGTATAGAATCGTTCTGCACCAGCTTGATGAGCTCTCCGTCTCCCTCAACATTGATGACCCAGGAGATCGATCCGACCGTAAAGACCTATCCGGGCTGTGGGAAGGATGAAGAGCCTACAAAACATACCATCTTGTTCGATAAGGAAATAGCATGCACACCCCTACCTGGTGTGCCAACTGTCGACAGAATATCATCGGCAGTCCTCCGAGGGGTATCCCACGAAGGTAAATTGATCGGTAGAGATGCGTGTAATCAAGAACAAGAAGGCAACAGAGACACAAGAGTTAGACAGGTTTGGGCTATCAGCACGACATAATACCCTACTCTTGTGTCCTGTTAGTTTGTATTGGCGATTGTATGATATTGCGTGTGTTTTGAGGGGGTCCTTGCCCGCCTTATATAGTTTGGGGGCAGCGCTACAAGTTGGTTAGATCTAGGAGATAACCAGAAAGTAATAATAGATTACAGGAATCATGGGACCAAACATATCCTAATTGATCTCGTAGTATCTTCAGGATATCTTCCCGGTGTCTTGCAGGCCACGCCGAGCAGCGCTGTGCTCCATAAGGCTTTGTCTTGTGGGCTGGACCACCCCTAGGGGCGTAGCCCATGTAGCGTGCCGTGGGGATCCAGGGTCGTACCCCCCACATCCAGTTACATTACCCCATGGTTCTTTTCCACGATAGCAAATATAGCCAACCGTGCTCCGGTATCCACCTATATCTCACAGGTGATAGGAAATCACCCGACTTCTACCAGTCTAACCATGGCTAACCATATATTCGATCCTGGACCTACACAGGGTTAAAGGTATATTTATCTGGCCAAGGTAGTTCTATGCATCAAGTGTTTCCAATTCAACTCTTATAACCTAATGCATCAAACATAAAGGTCTCAAGTGGTATTTTGTAAAACATGGAAGACTTAGAATGCTCCGGGGTTTGCCTTTAATAAAGGAAGTTGGCCTGTGATCCGAGCACTCTGGTAAGTCCTAAAGTGTTTGCTCCTCTCCTTCTAGAGCTACGGCCTGAGGTGCCACCAGTTGTTCCTTGTCGCACCCAATTTTGCATAACAAAACCAAGTGCTCATATATGTGCGCCTAGGATGTTCAAACACACATATAATCCCAAATAGCAACAATATCAAAGTAAAGTACTTTATTACATCGCATATCTCATCATACTGTTATCACATAGTCTTGCTCATTAGCAACATTATTACAAAAAGCAGAAAACTAAGCCCAAACTGCCACAGGGACTCCAACTGGTGAACATCAATCTAGTAGTCTTGGACATCCTCTAGAAATTCTTCAAATGTATTATCTATTACCCATCCGGGATTTTCATTGAATGTAAAACAAGTGTAAGCTCACCATGGTTAGCAAGTATATCAAAGGGATCTATGAGGCTCAAAGGCTAGACACGGTTTGACTGCGGTTAGCAATTTTAGTTGGTCAAGTTTTAGCATCATGAATCACTACTTTAGTGAATAAACTCAACCCAAGTGGTAATAGTGAATAATCAAGATTATATCAATTTCCCAACCATCCATAGTAACCACTAATCATGAAGGATGCAGATCGCTCGTATCCATGAGCACGACAGTTATAACAGGTTAAATATTTCTACAGAAATTGTACAACTTTACCCATCGAGCTGTGATTCCCAATGCCGGGGTTTGCAAAACCCACATCACCTCTACCTAGGAAGTGTGGTAGGGTCTCACTACGTAACCCTTCGCTAGTCACACTAACAAGTCATAGCCGCTAAGGTTTCAGCCGTCTAGCCGTATGTGGCCCACCTCTAGGAGTGGCACATGTGGTCGCGGCACGATACACACCCTAGTAGGGAAAGAAACATACCAACTAGTGTCCCCCCTCTTGCCCTTATGGAAAGCTACAGACGAGCTAGTACAATTTAGTTAATAGGTTAAAGTCAGAGCCATATGACACTTGGGGTTGTATGAAACCTCCTGGGTGGCCGCTTCAGAATTAAGTCCTTATGGAGAGGCACTAGAGCACTCAACCCTGTACTCTAGCCCCTAATTGTTGCTAAAAAGCTCCATTTTAACACATTGCATAATACCTCTAGTCATGTTTAACAATTATTTCATGTTGAGCACTGCAGCATCTATCCAAAATGCATCCCAAACCCTAGGTATCAAGGATATGTGGTACAAGTAGTAATCTAGGTAAAGTCCTTAAAGGTAATTCAAATTTAGACACATGCATGTATAAGAATTGTAGAGTTCATAGGTACAAGGGGCCTTTGCTATACTTGCCTTCCTCAAAGTTCTCCTCTTGGTATTGCTGGTCACCTGAGTGCTCCTCAGAAACCTCGAACTGATCCCCCTCTAAACATGTTCCAATTCACCAATCTAGAATCCATTCCAGTCATTACATGCATACAAATAGACTTCTATTAGAATAGTACACCAACTAGTAGAAACATAGACTGAAAAGCTTATAAAACTAATCTATGTATTGCTACGAACACATGAGCAAAAGAATCACTCTAATCGGACTTAAAACACAAAAGTTATGCTTAAAACAAGATTCAATGGCATTTTTGTAAATAAACCGAACTCATTTATGACTTAAAACAATTAAAAACTAAATTCTAATGCAGGTTGGATGGCGCGCACTATTTTCCAAAAGTACAGGGGCTAAAACAGAAGAAAACAGGACTAAGAAGTAATACGTTTTGAAAAGATATGTACCGCGGTTTGATTCTGAGAAAACCGAAGGGCTAAAGCACAAAAGTGCACGACGGGTCACGGTTGACCGCATCGCAGGCTGACTGGGCGGCCACATGGCTATGTAGGATTGGTGCGGTGCACCACGTGTACGTGGATTGGTGTGGGTGATGGTGTGGACCGAGTCCACGGCTCTCGCGGTGGACCGGTTACATAACCCGAAGGGGTATGTGATCTCGGCCGTCCATCTAAAATCCGACGACGCTGGCACGAAGGCACAGAGGGTCACTGGGGGAGACAACTCCCACGGCCAATGCCATGGACGGCAATGAGTCAAGCTTAGCGGCGAATGCTGGAACAACGATACCGGCCACGTAACTCCAAAACGAGGACACCAAAATGTGGCGCACGGTCACGCAAACTCAATACGACACAAAGCAAGGTAGAAATCCCCGTCGGGACGATTGCTCTGCGGTGGCGCCATGGCCGGCGGGCACTGGAACTTGCCGATATGGCACTCTAGGGCACCAAACTCTAAATAGGAAGGGCGGGGAGCATGAGTAGTATACCGCGAACTCGATGATGGGGTTCTCGACGTCCGGGAGGGCTCCATTGAGACCAGCGGCATGCAGCGGTGAGTTGAGGAAAATACAACATTGCGGGTGTGTGTAATCTTGTGCAATCCGAGGCCAAAACAAAGAGATGAGGGCACCTACGGACGCGGTGAGTCATGGCGGAGTTCTGGGGTGCGTCGGCGACATCGATTGGGCACCGGAGCGGGCAGACTACGGGGCAGCGGTACGAGCTCGGGTGAACGGGAAAAAGGAAGAGAGGGAGGGGCTCCGTGGTGGGTCTTAAAGGCAAGCGGGCATGCCAGAGATGGGAAGCGGGCGCGTGGAGCTGTGAAATCAGTGGATTTCGAAAGCTTTCCATTGCTGGCGCGGGCGCGGCGGTGAGTTGCCGTGCATGGCGTGCGCCATCGCCGAGAATGAAGAAGGAAAGGGAAGGTGACTGACGTGCAGGTCCCGCATGCAGTGAGTGAGAGAGGAAACGACATGCGGGCATGGGCACGGAGCAGTCCTCCGCCTGGGCCAACGGCGTAGAACTGGGCCATGGTCTCACGCGCGCGTGCAGAGGAAGTGAAAACGCTGAGCGGGCCGTGTTGCTAGGCTGCAGGCGCGCGCGCGTGCATAGGCGCTAGAGCAGGCCATGTTGCTGGGCCACGTGCACGAAGAAGGGAAGGGAGGGGAGGCATGGGGCTAGACCGCCAGCAAGCCATGGGCCGAAATGAGGTGCATGTGATAAATAGAAAAAGAATCTTTTTTCAATTTCTAGTTTTCAAATCCAAGCCAAAATTCAAATGATTTTGAATTTTTAACTCCAAACAACTTAGCCCTACACTCAACCAAAATCATGTACTTCAGCATGAATGTAATCAATCATGTTTCTAAGCCTTATAGTTGATTTTAATTAGGCAAAAATTATTATTTTACCTAGGTTATAATGCATCAAAATTTAAGTAAATGCTCAAATTTAATAACTAGATTATATATGAATTTTTAGGGTGTTACAAACCTACCCCCTAAAGATGAATCTCATCCTTAAGATTTGGATGATTCAAAAAGATTAGGATAGTTAGATTTTAGATCATTCTCTCTTTCCCAGGTTGCCTCATCCACCGAATGCTTGTTCCCCTGAACCTTACACATTCTTATAATCCTTCTCCTTGTGATTCTCTCAGTTGTTTTCAAGATTCTCACTGGATATTCTTTGTATGATAGATCCTCTTGGATATCTAGTTCATCCAAAGGTAATTGATCCTCAGGTACTCTCAAACATTTCTTAAGCTACGATACATGGAAGACATCATGAACACCTGAGAGTTGTTCCGGTAATTCTAGCTGGTATGCAACTTCTCCTCTCCTGTTGATGATGTTGAAGGGTCCCACATACCTGGGTGACAACTTTCCCTTGGTATGGAACCTCTTAACTCCTCTCATAGATGAAACTTTGAGATAAACAGAATCACCAATCTCAAACACCAAATCCCTTCTTCTCGTGTTAGCATAGCTTTTCTATCGAGATTGTGCGACCTTTAAGTTTTGCCTTATTGTTTGTACCTATTTCTCCGCCTATTGCAAAACTTCTAGTCCGAAGACTTGACTTTCCACCGTTTGATTCCAAAATAGTGGTGTCCTGCACTTTCTGCCATACAACGCTTCAAATGGTGCCATCTTAAGACTTTTCTGGTAGCTATTATTATAAGAGAATTCAGCATAGGGTAAACTCTTATCCCAACTTGTCCCATCCTGTAAAGCACAAGCTCTCAACATATCCTCTAAAATCTAATTTGTTCTCTCGATCTGCCCATCTGTCTGAGGATGATAAGCTGAGCTAAAGTTCAACTTCGTGTCCATGGACTCATGCAACTTCTACCAAAAATGAGATGTGAACTGTGTACCCCTATCTGAAACAATCTTCTTTGGTACCCCATGTAAACATACAGTCCTTTCCATGTATAGCTCTGCCAACTTTGCACCAGAGTAGGTTGTCTTGACAGGAATGAAATGTGCTACTTTTGTCAGACGGTCTATGATTACCCAAAGAGAGTCATATCCCCTCTGTGTACGGGGTAATCCCACTATGAAATCCATTCCAACTTCTTCCCATTTCCACTCAGGTATCTTCATAGGTTGAAGTAAACCTGCTGGCCTCTGATGCTCTGCCTTTACCCTCTGGCACGTATCACATATGGCCACATGTTCAGCTACATCTATTTTTAGTCCATACCACCAATATCTCTCTTTAAGATCAAGATACATTTTAGTACTCCCTGGGTGTATAGAATAGGCCGATTCATGAGCTTCCCTCAAAATAGACTCTCTAATAGACTTCACTTCTGGCATACAAATCCTTTTACCAAACCATACTATTCCTTGATCATCCATGTGGAAACCTGGGGCTTTACCAATCACTATACGTTTAGCAATATCTTTGATCTTCTCATCATTCAACTATCCCTTACGAATCTCTCTGTTCTAAAGTAGGTTCTACCTCTAACTCCATAGTGTTAGCCATAATATCCAAATTCATGTGTTCGAACTCCTCACACAACTCTCTAGGTAATTGAGTTGTATAGGCCATGTTCACATAACTCCTCCTACTCAAGGCATCTGCTACAACGTTAGCTTTTCCCAGGATGATAGTGTATCTCCAAATCATAATCCTTGATTAACTCTAGCCATATGCACTGCCTCAAATTCAGATCTGACTGAGTGAATATATACTTCAAACTCTTGTGATCGGTATAAATCTCACACTTATGACCAATCAGGTAATGCCTCCAAATCTTGAGAGCATGTACCACAGCTGCTAGCTCTAGATCATGAGTCAGATAATTTAACTCATGTTTTCTCAGTTGTCTGGATATGTAGGCAATAACTCTACCCTCTTGCATAAGAACACAGCCTAGACCTTGCTGTGAGGCATCATAATAGATAGAGAAGCTTTTGGTAAGATCAGGTAAGATAAGCACTGGGGCAGAAGTCAGTCTCTTCTTTAGCTCCTCAAAACTATCCTAACATTGCTTAGACCATACAAAATTTATCATTGTTCTCTAACAGAGGAGTCATAGTTTTGGCTAATTTAGAGAATCCCTCAATGAATCTCCTATAGTACCCATCCATACCAAGGAAACTCCAAATCTCACTGACATCTTGAGGTGGCTTCCAACTCAACACATCTCTAACCTTCTTGGGATCTACTGCTACTCCTCCATTAGAGATTATGTGACCAAGGAAAGATACTTCTTTTAGCCAGAACTCACATTTGCTAAACTTAGCATAGAGCTGATGTTCTCTAAGCTTTTGCAATACTAGCCTCAAATGTCCCTCATGTTCTTCTTCATTCTTAGAGTAGACTAATATATCATCAATGAACACAACGACAAACTTATCAAGGTACTCCATGAATACTTTGTTCATCAAATACATGAAGTAAGTAGGTGCATTTGTCAAACCAAAAGACATGACTGTGAACTCATATAATCCATATCGGGTCACAAAAGCGGTTTTGGGAATGTCAGAACATCTTATCCTCAACTGATGGTATCCAGATCGGAGGTCAATCTTGGAAAATACACAAGCTCCTTTCAACTAGTCAAATAGGTCATCGTTTCTAGGTAGTGGATACTTGTTCTTAATTGTGACCTCATTAAGTGATCTGTAATCTATGCACATTCTTTGAGTACCATCTTTCTTCTCTACAAACAATATTGGTGCACCCCAAGGTGAAGAACTAGGTTGGACATAACCCTTATCTAGCAGTTCCCTTATTTGTTTCTTAAGTTACACTAATTCATTCACTCCCATTCTATAAGGTCTCTTAGCTATGGGTGTAGTTCCAAGTAAAAGTTCAATTATAAACTCAATATCTCGTTCAGGTGGCATACCTGGTAACTCCTCAGGGAAGACATCCAGATACTCATTTACTATCCATATATCCTCTAGGGTTGTGCCCTCTAATTGATTTACCCGACAGATTTCCGAGGCTAACTGTGTTGCCACATACTCAACTTTCTCTCTAGATGGAGTGGTTATATTCATGGAACTATTCCCACAATTTATAACAGCATTTCAGGACCTCAACCAATCCATACCCAAGATAACATCAATTCTGGATGAGTCTATGACTACAAGGTTGGCTTGAAATTCTACCCCCTTATGATGAGACTAGCAGCTAAGCATATCCAATTTGCTTTCATTTCCCCTCTAGGTGAGTTTACTAACATGGGTTTCTTCATAACACATACGGGAATACCATGCTTTTTTATGAAAGTGTATGCTATGAAGGAATGCGAAGCACCAGAATCAAAAAGAACTGTAACTGAGTATGAGTTGACCAGAAACATGCCGATCACCACATCAGGTGCCTCCTGAGCTGTCTCTGTGGTCACATGATTGACCTTTCCATGAACATAGTTCTGCTGTATATTAGCCGTCTTCTTAGGACATCTATTGGAGTAATGTCCTGGTTCTCCACAGTTGAAGCATCTATTGTCATTGACTGCATTTGGCGCCTTTGGTGCTCCATTCTTTTGTGGAGCATTAGGGACATTGCTCTTCACAGGAGCATTGTTAGTTTGTTGCTGGCGCTGGACTGGTGCCTTATACTATTGCTGCTACTGTTGTGCACGCTGTGGTTGCTGGTTGCATTTGATCAGACTGGACTGACCCTGATATCGCTGCAGTGGGTAAGCTTGCTAAGGAGCAGTGCGAACACGAGTGTTACTCCTGGGCTATTGCCCCTAGAATTTTCTCTTCTTGTCCTCCATTTGATGGTGCTTGTTCTCTATAACCAAGGCCTTGTCCACTAGCTGCTGGAAACTAGTAAAGGTATGGGACAACAGTTGGTACTGGAGACCATCATTTAGACCTTCCATGAACAACTCCTGCCTCTTCTCATCATCTTCCACTTCAGTAGGTGCGTACCATGACAATTGTATGAACTTATCATGATACTCTGCAACAGACATGCTCCCCTGCTTGAGAGCCAAGAATTCCTTCTTCTTGAGTTTCATCAATCCAGCAGGCACATGATGAGAGCGGAAGGCACTGCGAAATTCTTGCCAAGTGATGGAATTAGCTTCAGTACGACCAAAACAAAAAAAGTCCCACCAGTCAAGTGCAGCCCCCTGCAGCTGCCCAGAAGTATACAAAACCTTCTCCTTATCATCACATTGTGCAATCTCAAGTTGCCTCTCAATTGCACACAGCCAATCATCAGCTTGGACTGGGTTAGTGGAATGCTTGAAGACAGGTGGATGTCCCTTCAGAAACTCTCCCCTCTGGTCTCTAACTTGAAGGGGTGCATTCCTATTTCCATTCCCATTATTCTGCATAAAATGGGCCATCTGCTGAAGCAATTGAGTTTGCATCATCATCAGTTGCTCCATTGTGATAGGCGGTGGCGGCGGCAAGTCCTCGCCTCCTGGTGTTCACCATCTATAGATACATCATATAAGTCTAATATGTCCCAAACATATAACCTTTAAAAGATAATGGCCTAATGAGAGTAGGTATCACAAGATCAAAGACAAGAGATATATATATAGGGTATACAAGAAGATAATTGTTCTGAACTTTCCGACGAGCTGGACAGACAGCAGTGCAGTAAAATGAGTATATCTCACTCTCTATTTATCATCTGATTGCAAATTTTACCTTTCTGGAAATCTTATGAAATTATATACAACTTTCATTTAGAACACATTCTCAGATTCTGATATTTTAGTCAGGCAAAAATAGACGACAAGCAGTACTATTCCAGATTTCTGACAGCACAGAAACATCAACTTACAACAGCTGTATCTCACAATTCGTAATAGGTATTGAGGTGATTCTAGAGACAAAAGAAAGATGTAGAAGTCTACTTATCTCCATAGAATTTTCATGACCATTGGACATCCATAACATGAGATATAAACTAATACAGGTGGATTGCTCAGAATGATACATAATGGATAGCAAGATAAAAATAAACCCAACTATTTATTCATATCATCCTTAAGCCTTAATCTTAACTAAATGACTATGAACATGCCCACAAATCATCAGAATCATGACAAAAATCCAAATCAAACATTATTCATCATGACAATCATCCAACCATTCAAGTAACAATTGTTCAACCATTAAAAGGAAAAGAAACTAAACACACTCTCGCACATCTATGCATGTTTATTACATATTTTGGGAAATCCTCCTATGGGTCGATGTTGGTGCTAGTGTTGGGGTCTCTAAATCCTCCTCTGTTCCTTGGGGGCAATTCAGCAGGAATACGTGGCGTCTCCACATAAGGACTTCCTTACTGCTGCTTCAACGTAGCATTATTATGGGCAAGCTACAGGTATGCCTTCCCCATGACATCTAGCTCATCCAAGGCTCGATCCAAGTCAATGTTGGTCTAGGCCAAGTTCACTAGGGTAGGCCTAAGCCTATGGTTCTCCTCCCCAAGTGGTGCAGTGATGTTGCAGGTGGACTGGCCACTCCGACAGTGGGGAATATAACGATCCTCCTCCCATTTGATGTCGTCAAAGTGGCGGTCATGATTGACCACCAACTCCTATCGAGCAGCATCCCGGATGGTGGCTGCACATGTGAGCCATGTAGTGATAGCACAGTGGATGTAGCGCACCCGAGTCCCTTCATGGATGTACACCTCTATCTCCCAGAAACTGGTGTGTCGGTGTGGGTCCAATGCTCTGTTAGGTACTGCACAGTGCACCTGGTGTGGTAGCGACGTACAAGTGAGAGAAGCTTGGGGTGGTAGTAGGCATCGCCCTACAAATCATAGTGGATCTCTACGGTCCACCCCTTAGCCAGCAGTGCAGCATGGTAGTCGTCACCATCATCTCCACGGTCTCCTCCATCTCCGTCACCATCACCACCATCATCTCCACTATCATCTCCACCATCACCACCATCATTAGAATCAGCGTTGTCAGAATCATCACCATCATCAGGGTCACCAGCTCCATCCTGACCCCCCTGTTCATTTTCCTCTATGGGCTCTTCCTCAGATTCTTCATCTTATAGGCTCCTCATACATGGGCCCCTCTTTAGTCTCTTCATCCATGGGTCCATCCTCCATCTGGTCCTCCAGAGGTTCCTCCATGGGCACCTCCACAGGCGGTTCCTCCTCCATGCTCCTCAAAGCCTCAACTAGGTGTGCAGGAACACGCTTGCCAAGCGTGAACCTCATCCTCCTTGTTGGCATCACAATGGTATGCTTGCGGGCTGTCAGCTTGGTGTGGGCCATCTATAAGATTGAAAAGGTTGAGTATTAGAATAAGATAATTTTTGTAACAGATAAAAGACAGAATATAAGCAAAAAATCTTATAGTAAATTAAAGGTTGTAAAATAAAGATAATGTGATCCTAGAAACGTCCATTTCTAACTAGGTTGATCGTCCTACAGTCAGTTATAGCTCTGATACCAATTTGTCGCACCCAATTTTGCATAACAAAACCAAGTGCTCATATATGTGTGCCCAGGATATCCAAGCACACATATAATCCCAAATTGCAATAATATCAAAGTAAAGTACTTTATTACATCGCATATGTCATCATACTATTATCACATAGTCTTGCTCATTAGCAACATTATTACATAAAGCGGAAAACTAAGCCCAAACTGCCATAGGGACTCCAACTAGTGAACATCAATCTAGTAGTCCTGGACATCCTCTGGAAACTCTTTATATGTATTATCTAGTACCCATCCAAGATTTTCATTGAATATAAAACTAGTGTAAGCTCACCATGCTTAGCTAGTATATCAAAGGGATCTATGAGGCTCAAAGGCTAGACACGGTTTGACTGCAGTTAGCAATTTTAGTTGGTCAAGTTTTAGCATCCTGAATCACTACTTTAGTGAATAAACCCAACCCAAGTGGTAATAGTGAATAATCAAGATTATATCAATTTCCCAACCATCCATAGTAACCACTAATCATGAAGGATCTAGATCGCTCGTATCAGTGAGCATGGCTGTTATAACAGGTTAAATATTTCTACATAAATTGTACAACTTTACCCACCGAGCCGTGATTCCCAATGTCGGGGTTTGCAAAGCCCACATCACCTCTACCTAGGAAGTGTGGTAGGGTCTCACTACGTAACCCTTCGCTAGTCGCCCTAACAAGTCATAGCTGCTAAGGTTTCAGCCGTCTAGCCATATGTGGCCCTCCTCTAGGAGTGGCACGCATGGTCGTGGCTCGGTACACACCCTAGCAGGAAAAGAAACATACCAACTAGTGCCCCCCTCTTGCCCTTACGGAAAGCTACAGACGAGCTAGTACAATCTAGTTAACAGGTTAAAGTCAGAGCCATATGACACTCGGGGTTGTATGAAACCTCCTAGGTGGCTGCTTCAGGATTAAGTCCTTATGGAGAGGCACTAAAGCACTCAACCCTGTACTCTAGCCCCTAATTGTTGCTAAAAAGCTCCATTTTAACACATTGCATAATACCTCTAGTCATGTTTAACAATTATTTCATGTTGAGCGCTGCAGCATCTATCCAAAATGCATCCCAAACCCTAGGTATCAAGGATATGTGGTACAAGTAGTAATTTAGGTAAAGTCCTTAAAGGTAATTCAAATTTAGACACACGCATGTATATGAATTGTAGAGTTCATAGGTACAAGGGGCCTTTGTTACACTTGCCTTCCTCAAAGTTCTCTTGGTATTGCTGGTCACCTGACTGCTCCTCAGAAACCTTGAACTGATCCCCCACTAAACGTGTTCCAATTCACTCTAATCGGACTTAAAACACAAACGCTATGCTTAAAACAAGATTCAATGGCATTTTTGTAAATAAACCAAACTCATTTCTAAATTAAAACAATTAAAAACTAAATTCTAATGCTGATTGGAAGGAGCGCACTATTTTCCTAAAGTATAGGGGCTAAAACAGAAGAAAACATGACTAAGAAGTAATACGTTTTGAACTGATATGTACCACGGGTTGATTCTGAGAAAACCGAAGGGCTAAAGCGTAAAAGTGGGCGGCGAGTCATGGTTGACCGCGTCGTCGGCTGACTAGGCGGCCATGTGGCTGCGCGGGATTGGTGTGGTGCACCATGTGTACATGGACTGGTGCGGGTGATGGTGTGGACCGAGTCCACGGCTCTCACGGTGGACCGGTTGGTGCGGGTGATGGTGTGGACCGAGTCCACGGCTCTCGCGGTGGACCGGTTACATAACTCGAAGGGGTACGCGATCTCTGCCGTCCATCTAAAATCCGACAGCGCTGACGTGAAGGCACAGAGGATCACCGGGGAAGACAACTCCCGCGGCCAATGCCATGGCCAGCGGTGAATTAAGTTCGGCGTTGGACACTGCAATGGCAATACTAGCCATGTAACTCCAAAACAAGGGCACCAAAATGTGGCGCACGGTCACGCGAACTCAATTTGACACAAAGCAAGGCGGAAATCCCCATCGGGACGACGTCTCCATAGTGGCGCCATGGCCAGCGGGCACTAGAACTTGCCGATACGGCACTCCAAGGCACCAAACTCTAAATAGGAAAGGCGGGGAGCATGAGTAGTATACCGTGAACTCAATGACGGGGTTCTCGATGTCTAGGAGGGCTCCAATGAGACTGCCGGCGTGCGGCAGCGAGCTGAGGAAAAGAAAATGTCATAGGTGAGTGTAATCTCATGCAATCCGAGGCCAAAACAAAGAGATGTGGGTACCTACGGACGCAATGAGTCACGGCGGAGTTCTGGGGTGCGTCGGCGACGTCGATTGGGCACTGGAGTGGGCGAACTACAGGGTAGCGGTGCGAGCTTGGCTGAACGGGAAAAAGGAAGAGAGGGAGGGGCTCCAAGGTGGGTCTTAAAGGTGAGTGGGTGTGGTAGAGATGGGAAGCGGGCGCGTAGAGCTGCAAAATCAGCGGATTTCAAAAGCTTTCCATTGCTGGCGTGGGCGCAGCGGCGAGTTGCCCTACATGGCGTGCGCCATTGCTAGGAACGAAGAAGGAAAGGGAAGGCGACTGACGAGCGAGTCCTGCAAGCAGTGAGTGAGAGAGGAAACGGTGTGTGGGCATGGGCACGGAGCAGGCCTCCACCTGGACCGATGGCGCCGAACTGAACCACGGTCTCGCATGCGTGTGCAGAGGAAGTGAAAACGCGGAGC
Source organism: Miscanthus lutarioriparius (assembly GCA_904845875.1). Classification (NCBI taxonomy): domain Eukaryota; kingdom Viridiplantae; phylum Streptophyta; class Magnoliopsida; order Poales; family Poaceae; genus Miscanthus; species Miscanthus lutarioriparius. The sequence continues at coordinate 59,609,623 of CAJGYO010000012.1, forward strand.
GGGCCACGTTGCTGGGCTGCAGGCGCGCGCATGCGTGTGTAGGCGCTAGAGCGGGCCACGAGAAGGCCATGTTGCCAGGCTACGTGCGTAAAGAAGGGAAGGGAGGGGAGGCGTGGGGCTGGACCGCCAGCAGGCCATGGGCCGAAATGAGGTGCAGGTGATAAATAGAAAAAGAATCTTTTTTCAATTTCTAGTTTTCAAATCCAAGCCAAAATTCAAATGAGTTTGAATTTTTAACTCCAAACAACTTAGCCCTACACTCAACTAAAATCATGTACTTCAGCATGAATGCAATCAATCATGTTTCTAAGCCTTATAGTTAATTTTAATTTGCCAAAAATTATTATTTTACCTAGGTTTTAATGCATCAAAATTTAAGTAAATGCTCAAATTTAATAACTAGATTATATATGAATTTTTAGGGTGTTTCATTCCTCCGGCTCTTCTTTGTTGAATTCCAATAGAGTTATCCCTTCGGACTATTCTATATGCATGAGCACAGAATAAGATATTATGGATGCATATAGAATGACATGTATAATATGATATGATGTGATGAATGCATCCTCATAAGTGTTCTCAGCAGCATTGCTTTATGGTGATAACAAGTTACATTTTCTTTTACTGAGTAGGTGCATATCTCTTCTCTAGTAACTAAACAAACACTTATGTAGATCATTATCTAGACTACAAGGCTACAACCACTTGTTTTGACCATAACTAGTGTTATACACATCTAAATAATATGGTTGTGGACATTCTGGAAAGATTATGAAATCGGCTACAACTTTCTTTTAATCATCTTAATATGATTCAGCAGTTATCTAGGTCAAACAATTCAATATTTTAGATCTATCCATAGAGCAAGTCATTTCTGATAGACTTCCAACCATTATACTTCTCAAACCATAAGGCCAATGACTATGAAAAGTTAACACAAGGTACATAAGTAAGTTATCTACAACTTCTTTATTAACCATATTTATAGAAAAGATCATTATCATCATGAAATTATGACCACAACAAAAACTATACATGCAGCCATCTAGTTGAATTATAAAGCAATAATTAACTAGTTGCATACGACTAATTACTTCTAAGTCTAACTAATAACACCAATAGATTATATGCATCACAAACACCATAGAAAACATCATGGTTAAGCCTAAGTAATTTATTTATATTAATTTATCAATTTCCTTATATAATAAGGTTATTTAAAGGATAAATATTTCTATTGTTCAATAAATTCTGAGAAAATTACAGTAGCAAATTTCATGCCATTTGAATAAGTATAGCCACCTCTAATAAAATGATAAGTTACCTATGCTTATTTTAGCAAAAAATAGTTTAGCCTAGTGAAAAGTGTCAAGTAATAGATTTAATATTTTTCTTACCTTCCTCCTAACATGAGAATACTATGTAAAAATTTGTATGATCATATGTTATGTATTTTTACACCAATTAATTTCACAAGAATTTAGCAATTAATTAAGATTAAATAGGAAGACCATATTACAAGCTTGTCTACTCTAGGTTTAGTATTTTGCTATCTAGAGCATGTCAACACAAGACTAGTAAAATTGGAATCACATTCTTATCACTTTCCTAGCTCAAGTTATGCATTTTACAAGATATAAACTACTTTAAAAGAACTTATCTTGTACAATTTAATTCTCCCAGAAAATAACCTAAACAGTAGATTTCATATTTTTATCAAATAGTACACTTCATGATGAATCCAACAAAATTTGGTTCACCCAAATTGGACACTCCTAACTCAAGATATAAATATTTGAATTTTGCATTCAAATATATGAAACTAATCAAGAAAAACATTTCAAATACTAACCGACAGCTGGGACCCGTGGGTCAACGGGACCCACACGTCAGTGACACATAGAGCAGGAGCGCGGCTTGACCGGCGGCAAACTCATCGATGGTGACGCCACCGGTGTCGTGTTCCCCACACTCATGCGCACCTACTGGTACCCTAGGTTTGCTCGGTAGATCACCGGAGCGACCTCGCCGACAAGCATGGCAGCTCAGCGGCGGCACGCGGTGGCGGACTCACCATCTCTGGTGAAGATGTGACCAATCAAGCATAGTTATGACTTCTATGAACCCTAGCAGAGCTCTACGGTACGGATTGAGCCACAGTGAAGCGGCGGTGAGCTTCGGCCACGTGCATGGCGGCACGACGGCGCACAGAGCACGACGGTGGTGTCACCGTTCTGATGAGACAGCAGCCGAAGGTTGGTCTCCATCATTAGGGAAGGTGCTACACCTCTAGGAGACATGGTAACAGGTACCAAAGTGGGCTAAGGGTGGCCGGTAAAGTCAGCGACGGCGAGAGCATGCTTGCAGCCATGGCGGACGCGCATGGTGGCGTCGCGCATTCCCATGTGTGACGGCAGCGGTAGTGGTTAAATAAATGACGACATGAGCTTCTATGACCTAAGGTGATGATGGAACCAAGGAGAAAGAGGTAGGAGGAGCGGTGGATAAGGGTGGCCACGGTGAGCTCGGAGCTTGGCGGCGCTCCGTGACCATGGCGGTGAAGTGACATGAAATGTCACATTACCTAGGCTGAAACGGTGGCAATGATGGCTCGGAGAGGTAGAGGAGATGATGGAGGAGCTACGAGCAAGATGGATTGGATTGTGGTGAGGTGTGGTTGGCGTGCAAGCATGGTGGAGCTCGGCAATGGCGATGGCGGCGCTCAGCTTTGCTGCTGCGGGTGTGAGAGCGAGAGATAAAGCGAGAGTGAGGGGAGCGAGTGAGGGCAGGGACACACAGCAGCCTCTTCAGCATGTGCCCAACCACAATGCAGCCTAGCCCTGGCATGTACACGCCATGTGGCGGCCATGGCCTATGGCCGGTCGGCCACGACGCCGACCGATTCAGAGCTGCATTGGGTGATTGACAGCGTGACTTCGTGCACATGTAACTCGTAATCTATGGTGAATGAGTGAAAATGGTATTAGTGAAAATTGTAGAGCTACATGAGTACTACAAGATTGATTAAAGGAGTTTTATCTAAATCACCATGGTTTTCAAACTATAAGGCTCCAAAGTGGGTTACATTGAAACTGAAAACAGCTTCAAGACAGCGAAATTTCAAGTTTTGAAAGCAGCATTTTGTTGATACTTGTGAGCTCTATTTGACCATGTTAGACACTGAATTAGCTCATGACCCTTAAATAAAGTTTGTTACCCATGATGTGAACTACAACTTTTATTTAGGTCACATAGCCATGAAAACAATCTAAGCTATTGTTCAACTTTGGTCAAACTAGTATCATGAAAATGGCATTTCAAATGAGACCAACACTTAAGCAAATTTGGACCATGTCATGAATATAAACATTGTTCCATTTACCATCCTAGATGTGTATAAGGTGTTTTCATGACCTCACAACCATTTCATACATTGGTAATACATGATTACAAGCATAATTAAGTATATGAGCAACATCCCATGTGATAAAGAGAAGGTAAATGAAATGAAACCTCATATGCTCATCTTCATGAATGCTTGGATGATGCTTATGCTCATGAAATGCAAATGCCAAATGCAATGCTTAACACTGGAGTGTTATAGCATGTGGGCCCCTAGCCCCCCTGCCACGTCCACTTGCCTCCTATGTGCTTGGGTACGAAGTTTGGTCACATTTGAAGCTTTCCTTCTATGGTTTGTGGACTTGTCTTGGCTTGTGTTGAATTGGGCCACCTTGTCCGGGCTTTACCCAAGCGCCATGTGATCCAAAGTGTAGAACAAGGCTTCCCATGGGCTCATGGGTGAATGTAGACGCCCTGGACCAAGTTTGATGGCCATTGGACACAAGTCTAGGTCGGCCAGTGTCAAATGGGGTCGCCCGGCGTCAATCTATGCCCAAATCCAGCCTGGCCGGTCTTGCGATCTTCTAGAAGGCATAACTTTGTCATCCAGACTCTGAATTGGGTGAACCAAAACTTGAGTTCATGTATCTCAAGGAGCTCTTCGACATGGTTCAGTCAAAATAAGCATTTGATGAAGTATTTTTGCATGTATGTAGCCTTCTTGCTCCTACACTCACATAGTCACCACAACTTGTTGAAATGGTTGGAAATAAGCCCTATGACTATGGTTTATGTCATTTATATGACCAAATTAGGCATGGTTGATGGTCTAAAATGAGGTGTTAAGGATCGTCAACAAGCTCCCCCACATCGAACCTTTGCTCGTCCCAAGTAAAGGATTCAAACAATAAAGAGGACCGAGCCAAGATTCAGGTGGATATGATACACAACTTTCTCTAGATATTATGCAAGCATAAAAGATATAACAAGTCAAATACTCATACCTATGGGTTTTGAAGTGGATAGAACATCACCTTGGGTGGTTGAGAAATGGAATAGTTCTAACTTGAAGACATAGATCACTTCTTCTCAAAACATAGCTCATGTTACTCCTCCTATGGTTCTCTCAAATCACTCAATGGTATTTTTGTATGTGTCCTTACTAAGATCTTTCTTTGCCTCATGGCCCTACAACTATAGCTTATGTGGAGTTTTGGGTAGGAGAACTTGAAGGGCATACTTAGAATATTTATATTATAAAGTCAAAGCATGGATCTATGGAGAAAAACAACATACAAACTTGATCAAGAGTGCAAGTGTGGATATGAGTGGAAGGTTGACTCCTTAAAGATTCTCTCTCCAAATCTAGATGATTGAGATCATGGGCTATCTTTGATGCTCATACTTTATCTTTTTTTGCTCAACACTTTTTTTCACTCATCTCTCTCTTTTTTCATCATCTTTTCCAACTCTCTTTTTTCATAACATATAGCCCATGTCTCTTTTTTAGACTTGTATGGAGAATGGAGAGAGATCCTAGATACATGGAGTCTTTATTTTGTGGAAAGGTGGAAAGGCATGTTTGTGGAGAGGTGGAAAGGAATGTTTGTGCTAGCTCTTAGTGTAAGAGCATAGCATAAGTGCGGAAAACATGTTTTTGCTTACTCTTAGTGTAAGAGTAAAGCATATATGGGTGGAGTGTATGTTATCTTGATCATGTAAGCTGTTGATAGTGGTTAATGTCAATCATAAACCATCAACATATCCTACATATATACTTAATTCTATCACCAAACATAGGATAGGGTTTTAAACTAATGGATTCCACAAGCTTTGGTGAATATTTGTATATAGGAGAATTTATCCAAAAAATAGCCCCGAGACCACTATCATACACTTCGAACAAGCAAACCAACGACAACAAGTGATTCAACTCATGAAAACTACAAAAGGCAACTCAAGACGGAGTCTAGGACCCACCACACGAAGGGGAGGCCCACTTTCCAAAGTGGTAGGCCAGCCGACCCAGTGGGAGGCCAGTTTGGCCCACTCTAGAGCTTGTTTGCTCTCTGCCGCCTCATATGCGTTTCTAAGATCTACATTAATTTTAAGACGATTTTAAGTCAGTTTATCCAATGGTGACCAAGGGAGTTGACGTGGATCAATGACGTGGGAATGTCTTGCCCCCTACTCCATCTCCCCTATATAAGGTGCCCTCTACGCCCTCCAGGAGGCCATCATTCATTGAGAGCCATCTCTCATTTAGATCAAGATACACGACAAGAGAGGAATCTCCACAGAGCTCTCAAGATGTAGAAGTAGAATAGTTAAGTTGAGAGTTAGGGATAGTTGAGCTATGCTCAGGTTCTGGAGAAATCTTTGAAGGTCTAGTATATCTTTGTATCTTACCTTTGCAAGACTTATGCTTTAATATAGTTATCTTCTCTATTTACTTTTATGCCTTTCATGTGTATGGTTAGTATAGTTGTTACACCTTGGCATGGGATCTCCTCTCGCATCGAGTACTCTAGTTATAGATCGTGACTAGAGTAGTAATCGGTAGTATAGACATGGTGTGCAGACTATGTGGTTACCTGAGATTGCACCCAACCACATGGGTTGTGGTAGCCCCAAGTGGTGATAGCCCTGACGGCCGACATAGTCCACCAAGTTTGGGTTGGTGTTTGTAGGACCATAGTCAGAGCTTCCTAATCCCTTTCTCATCTGTGGCAAAACAACCTAAATTATATGGCCCACATGTGCCCGTCATTGTCTCATCGGCCTCTGACTCCTACACATGAGGGCTAGATAATTCCGGTAGTCTACAGGTGTCCTCGGGGAACCCCGAATAATCCACATTTTACAACTCATACAAGATCAACATGGAGTTACCACAACATTACAACACTTGTTACAAAAATAACTTATATCGAATTGTGGAAGAGTTATGTAACATTAGGTTCCAAAACATGTTCAATTGAAACTTAACTAATTTCCAAATGTTGAGTAGAATTGCGGAAGCAACTTAGGCGAAACACCTAATGTAGGAGAGACGGTCAGATCATGTCGAGCCCACCAACATGACCTCAATAGCAACATGAGTCAGAACCTGCAACAGGGGTTAACAAACCCTAAGTACTTGAGGGTACTAAACAAGTCTTACCTGACTAAAAGAAAAGACTCCAAGGGTATGTTGGCCTTAAAGAAAAGTTTGAAGCAAGAATAACTTTTGCAGAAAAGCTTACTGAGTGGATCCTTACTTTTAATGTTTTTGCTTGTTGTTAAGTTGTCAATAGAATCCAGTTTGCACCTGATCTAGCTCAATCACTTCATTACTCATCTCATCTCTTTTCATCTCATATCCATAAGTAACCATGTTCCATTGAATAACTATGATGTAGGTTAGTTGATCGTGTTTCCTGTTACCGTGGAGCAAACAGCGATTCATATCGATTTAGCCTAGCTGGGGTTTCCTTACCACACAACATATGTAGGTCCTAGACGTACATATATTAACCCTCACTCGGATCCTCCAAAACAAGAACGGGTTCGCGCCACCCGAGAATACAATACTCCACCTCCCTGCGCCGACCCAACGGTTTCACAAGATGGGTACACGCTACTCTCACCATCTCTCCACTCTATTGGTATTTCTTAACGCATATAGAAATAATCTGCAAGTGCACGAAATTACCGTTGTATCATTTCACCCAGAAGTATTCAGGGTATCGTATTTCCTCTGAAACGAATGTGTAAGAGTCTCTTAACTAGTTCACCTAAGATAACAAGAAGAAAGATAGCTCGGGTAGTGAGGTTTTCTAGGGATAGAGATCCTAGGCTAAGATAGCTTTGCCACTATATACTTACTTCAGGCACCGGATCACACTTGGTCTGCCAGGCAAGGCCGGCCTATAGCCTATGATGAACCTAGATGTGGGGGAATATGAGGGATGGACATGGCTATCACCACCTGCCGCCTACCCCTCAAATGTGGGGAACAAGGTAAACAAAGGTAGCCTCTAGCATATACACCATGTCTACGCTATCGACTACTACTCTAGCGCTGTACAGGGTTATCCATCTTTATCAGGAGCCCTCTATTAGAGTATCCGCTATGAGAACGAACGATGAACCTGTAACAGAACCGTCCAATTTATAAGAGCACAAGTACAATAGCAATCACCAAAGCAATTGAACCGTCATACTTGAACCCATATAAACCCAATAGTCCAATGAAATCACGAAGGATCTCAAACAAAAAAATGTACAAGCCAAGATCGTATATGATTCAACACAACCAGTCACATGTTACAATAGGTTCACAATTAGTTCTCATACATCGGAGTTTCAACGAAGTTATTACAACCCAATTTAGAAGTAGCGGAAGCAATATAGTTTTGAAACAACATCACAATAGTTCAAATACATAGCCAGTTTAGGATCATCTCCAACAAAAGCACATAGGTGAGATGATATAAAATGACCATGCCCTTGGTCTTACTCTCCATCAACTATAGGAGTTATGCAATGCTTGCAGTAACCATAGTACATCACGTCATCCACAACAAATGGGAATAAACCCTGAGTATGAGAATATACTCAGCTTGACTTACCCGTCATAAACCAAAATAATAAGATACCAAGGAGTATGCATGGCTTTAAAGGTGGAGTTAGCTAGACAACATTTTGCATAAAAGCTTAAGTAATATAACTTGGAGATTTAGTACCTCTAGCATCAATTTAAATACCTATTCAATTAAGCATCTCTAGATTAGCACTTGTACTAGAGCAATCACTTGATTAAGCTAACAAGCATTAGTAACCATATTCAGTATAAGAATGATTTGAGCATCATCATAACCATCAAGTTTCCATTAACTTAATCTACGTTGGCGTTGCTCAGTCAAGTTCTCACTATTCGGGAGAGACGGCGATTCGAATCGATTCCTACCCAGCTGGGAATTTATTCCTAACACAAACCGAGGCACACCCCACGAAGGTAGCCTCAGGTCACCTTTGGTACAATTCAGGACTAACTCACGTGTCCAATCAGCGTTGCACCCTTAGAGATTCTACCAATCTACCAGAAAGATCGGGACCTGGTCCCGCCCTTGGACTCATGCCATTGGCTCTCCGCACATCCATACTGTCTCTAGTGTGCGCACTTTCACTTATCGGGCCCGGCCTGAATTGAGCTACTTGGCTTCGTGGTCATATCATCGGATCCAGCTAGCTAAGTGCTAGGCATGCGTTCAACATGACATGAGGGCGTACAGTGAATCGGTCCTTAACCGACACATATGAGGATAGATAGGCACCCAAGACCTCCATGCCTTGTTGCTTCTCTATCATGATCCCGCCCGGTCTCCTTTATTCATTGACACATGGTTATTTTCATGCTAGCACATATAGCCAACCGTGATTAGTTATCAGCATATATCATGCTGGTAACAGGTAATCACCCGACTTCTACCGACTAAGCATGGCTAAGCATATATTCGATCCTGGATCTAAATAGGATTCAAGATGTATATATATCTAGACAAGGAAGATATATGCAGCAAGTGGTTCCAATCAATTCCTAGTACTTAATGCATCAACATAAAAGGACTCAAGTTGATAGTTCGAAAACATAGGAGGCTTAAAATGCTCCGGGGCTTGCCTTTCACAAAGGTACTGGGCACTCTGGCAACTATTCACCATCAGGCTCGCCTTGTCCTGGGGCCTCCTATTGATGCACTTCCTGATGCTCTTCCTAGGGATTGGCATTGTACTCCAACACGGTGATTTCTTCCGTCGCACCTATTGCATGCATATGCAAAAAGTGAGAATCATGAAAGCATAAGAAGGGTCATGGATGACATGTCATGATAATGCGCATGGTTAAATGATGACTATCATATCAGTTCATTAGGATGATAACAAGGTTAAATTCTTATTTACTGAGTAGGTGCATATCTCTTCTCTAGAAATTTCAAGAATCCACACTAAGTCCATTTTTGGACCACAACACAACAGCTATAAGTTTTAATCATAACTGGAGTTCTACTTAACCAAATCATATGATCTTCGACTTTCTGGAAAGCTTATAAAATTACCTACAACTTTCTTACTAACCATTTTTATAGCAAACTCCATTTTTCCTATGCAAAACACCTAGCAACAAAATCTATCCAAAACAACTTATATAATTGAATTTTAGAGCAATAATATTTTCATTACATAAAAGCAATCAAAATTGGGCACAACCAATGGTACCAACAGTTCATAGGCATTATACACACTCTAGAAAACATGATGGTGAAGACCAAATAAATTATTTATATGCCTTTATTAATTTATTTGGACACTGAGGTGAAATAAGGAAAATATATCAAAAGTGCACAATAAATTCTTATAAAATTACAATAGCCCACATATGACCCCAAAAGTCTACTGTACAAATTTCATGCAATTTGGATAAGTATAGCCATCTCTACAAAAATGACAATTTGCATAGGCTTATTTTAGCAAAAATAGTTAACCCTATTAAAAGGTGTCAAACAATAGATTTCATATTTTTCTTCGATTCCCTAAAACCCATTAACACTGTACAAAAATTTTCATGGCAATAAGTTACTTAATTTTCTCCTTATGAATTTCCTTAGAAAACACTATTTATTAAAAGATAAATAGAAAGACCCTACTTAAATCAAGTTTACTGCAAGTTCAACATTTTTCCTAACTAGAGCAAGTCAATACAAGATCAGAAAAATTAGAATCACAATTTTATCACTTTTCTAGCTCAAGTTATGCATTTTACAAATTGAAAATAATTTAAAAGCACTTATCTAGCTCCATTTAATTCTCCTAGAAAACATCCCAAATAGTAGGTTTTATATTTTTATCAAATTCTACACTACATGATGAAACCAACAAAATTTGGTTCACTCCATTTGGACATCTACAACTCTACTTATGAATTTTTGAAACATACATTCAAATCTGTGAAAACAAATAAGAAATCCAAGACACACAGTGACTGACAGATCGGGCCCGCTGGTCAGTAGGACCCACTCGTTAGTGATACAGAAGCAGAGGAGGTGCTCTGGCCAGCCTTATCTCATCGGCGGTGAGATCATCGGCGACGTTGGTGACACCCACTTGTTCCCCACATCGAGCCGCGTCGGTTGGTGGTGAAGATACGACATAGGTTTCATCGGAGACAGTTTGCCGGCGGTGATGGCGGACGGTGGACGTAGCGCCATAGTATGCCAGTGTTCTTTGGCCATCACATGCTCCAGTGAGGTGCGCTATAGCTTCGTGGAATCCTAGCGAAGCTATCTAGGGTAGTTAGGGTTCCGGTGAGGCAGCGGTGAGCTCCGACCGCGTGCATGCCACCACGGCAGCGCATGGAGCACAGTGGTGCTCTCACTGTTCTGGCTAGATGGCAGCAAAAGGTAGGTCTCCATCATGCCATCCGCTAGGTCTAGGCTTACACAACCTAAGGCGTGCAAGAGAGGAGGGAGGTGATGGGCCAGCTCGGCAACAGCGAGCTCGAGTGCCACGGCGGCCGTGGCGGGAGCGGCGGTGTGTTCGCGCTCGACCGTGTAGTAGCATATAACCTAGTTCCTACCTAAGCATAAGGACCACAAAGCGATTATAGACCACAGAAGAGGAGGATAGGAGGTGCAGTGGAATGGTATGGCCACGGTGAGCCGAGCGCATGATGGCGCTCCAACAAAATTGTGGCGACGGCGATGCGAAATGCGTCCTTACCCGGGCTCGGCAAGAGGGGCTAGCGGGTTGGGGTGGAAGAGGTGACGATGGTGGAGCTACTGGCGAGCTAGATTGGGTGATGGTGTAGCGATGATGGTGCATGAGTGGGTGGAGCATGGTGGTGGTGGCAATGGCGGGTGCGGTCGCCTCGGTTCGACATGGAGAAGAGAGCGAATAACGAGAGATGGAATGGGAGTAGTAGCAGCATGTCGCCCGGTACCTCCACTTCCTCATGGCATCGTGGGCCAATGGTGGCATATGGGCACCACGTGGTGGGCACATGCTGTGCGTGGTCAGCCATGACCCGCGCCGATTTGAATTAGCTCAGCTGATTCAGTCTCTCCTTGGCCCGACTGACAGCGTGAGTTTGCGACCGATTAACTCCAAATCCGAGGCAATTTAACGAAAACCATAATAATCAAAGTTGTAGAGCTACATATGATCTACAATTTTACTTAAGTGAGTTTAGTCTAGATCGGCCTAGTTTACAAACTACAGCATGTCAAACACAGGTACATTGAAACTATAAACCACTTCCAGACTCAGAAAATTTTCAAAGTTCAAAACATTAATTCTATTGCTACTTGTGAGCTGTTTTGGAGCATGCTATGCATAGGGTTAGGTCTTGACCCAAAAATAAAAGTTGTTACCCTAATCAAGTACTACAGCTTTTCTTAAGGGTGCACTGCCAGGCAAACACTCTATGCCATAGTTCAACTTAGGTCAAACATACAACTTGAAAATGGTAACTTACACTATAACCATGACTTAGAGGCCAAATTGGTCTAAGTCATGAATACCAAAGTTGTTCCATGTGACATTCTAAACATGTTTATGGTACCCCTAAGGTCCCACAAGCATTTTATACATTGGTCACATGTAAACCCTAGCATATATAAAACATTTAGTGACAACACATGTGATATAAGCAATCATAGAGATAAAATTTGAGATGCTCATCCTCATGAATGATCAATGATGCTTGTGCTCGTGCAATGCCAATGCCAAATGCATGCTTAACACCAAGGGTGTTACAGGGTTTGTGCAACACAACCCTATTCCATGGACTATTCCGCATCTCAAACCATGTAACACCTTAGGTGTTAAGCATGCATTTGGCATTGGCACTGCATGAGCACAAGCATCATTGATCATTCATGAGCATGAGCATCTCAAACTTTATCTCTATGATTGCTTATATCACATGTGTTTATTACTAAATGCTTTACATATGCTAGGGTTTGCATGTGACCAATGTATAAAATGTTTGTGGGACCCTAGGAGTACCTTAAACATGTTTAGAATGTCACATGGAACAACTTTGGTATTCATGACTTGGACCAGTTTGGCCTCTAAGTCATGGTTATAGTGTAAGTTATCATTTTCAAGTTGCATGATTGACCTAAGTTGAACTATAGCATAAAGTGTTTGCATGGCAGTGCAACCTTAAGCAAAGTTGTAGTACTTGACTTGAGTAACAACTTATATTTTTGGGTCAGGACCTAATTCGGTGCATAGCATGCTCAAAAATAGTCCACAAGTAGCAATAGAATTATTGTTTTCCACTTTGAAAATTTTCTAAGTCATGAGCTGGTTTACCGTTTCAATGAACCTATGTTTTACATGTTGTAGTTTGTGAACTACGCGGATCTAGACTGAACTCATTTAATCAAAGTTGTAGATCTCGTGTAGCTTTACAATTCTTGTAAAAGAAGTTATTGCAAAGGACGAACAGTTTAGGAGTAACGATCGCGTGAAATCGCTCTATCAGTCGTGTTCATCAGGGCCTAACGCTATTTCGATGCCGGTGTTAGTGGTTGACAGGGGGCAGGGCAGGCATGCCGCGTGGTGGCCATATGCCGACACTGGCCCGGCCGGTCAGGCCAGCACAAAGGGATAAGGCACGTGCCTCTGCTGCTCGCTCCATTTCACCCTCGCACCCCGCTCTCTCTCACCCACGCTAGAGCAAAGCGGAGCACCGCACCACCACACCATCGCCGTCGCTCCATCATGCCAGCTTGCCACCATCGTTCCACCACCGCCCAATCCAGCTCGTTGGCACCTCTTCCATCTTCACCTCTTCCACCCTGACCCGCTTGCCCCACTTGCCGATCCAGGGTAAGGGCGCATTTTGCTTCGCCGCCACCGCACCATCACCGAAGCGCCACCACGCGCTCGGCTCATCGTAACCATGCCATTCCACCACACCTCCTATCCTCCTCTTCTCTGGTCTGTAGCTGCTTTGTGGTCCATATGCTTAGGCACGAACTAGGTTAGACGCTACTACGTGGTCGTGCGGGAACACATCGCCACAACCGCTGTGGCCGCCATAGCCGTGAGCTTGAGCTCACCGCGGCCAGCCATCTCGGGGTCACTCCAGTCCTAGCTCTTAGTCGTCTCTTCACAACTTTGTGACCTAGATCTAGTAGGCTAGATGGAGACTCCTCTCTCACCACCGGCTAGCCGGAATAGAGAACCCCGCCACAGCATACCGTGCACCGCCGCTTGGCCATGCATGCGGCCAAGCTTTTCTACTGCATCACCATGGCCTAATCCTCGTCGAGTGCTGCGCCAGGCCACTAGGATGGAGTAGACATCCTCACTGGCACATACCAATGCACCACTACACAGCTCCACCGTGCCACCATCGCTGCCGATGAGGGGGCCCTAGTGTACCACCGGTCCATCAAAGGGTACCACTAGGTGGGGGAGATCACGGGGAACACGTTGGTGTCACTGTCGTCACCGATGATCTCACCACCAGCGAGATAGGGCTGGCCGAAGCACCTCCTCTGCTCTAGAGTCGCTAACGTGTGGGTCCTACTGACCAGCGGGCCCCATCTGTCATTTTGTGTATTATTTGATTTTCTAATTTGTTTTCACATATTTGAATGCATGTTTCAAAAATTCATATCTAGAGGTAGGAGTGTCCAAATGAGGTGAACCAAATTTTGTTGGATTCACATGAAGTGTAGTATTTGATAAAAATATGAAATGCACTGTTTCTATTATTTTTCTAGGAGAATTAAATGGAGCTAAATAAGTGCTTTTAAATTGTTTGCAATCTTGTAAAATACATAACTTGAGCTAGGGAAGTGATAAAATTGTGATTCCAATTTTGCTGGTCTTGTGTTGACATGCTCTAGCTAGGAAACATACTAAACTTGCTGTAAACTTGATTGGATAAGGTCTTTCTATTTATCTTTTAATAAATGGTGTTTTCTGAGGAAATTCATAAGGATAAAAATAAGTAACATATTGCCATGCAAATTTTTGTAAAGTGTTAATGGGTTTTAGGGAAGCTAAGAAAAATATAAATCTGTTGCTTGACACTTTTTAATAGGCTAAACTATTTTTGCTAAAATAAACATAAGCAAGTTGTCATTTTTTTATAGAGGGCTATACTTATCCAATAAGCATGAAATTTTTATACTAGACTTGTGTGATCATATTTATGCTACTCTAATTTTCTCTAAATTTATGGAGCAATGGAACTATTTATCTCATAAATCACCTTATTATATAAAGAAATTAATAAAGGTACCTAAATACATTAGTTTGGCATAAACATAATGTTTTCTGCAGTCCTTGTGATGCATATGATCTGCTGATAATGGTAGTTGTGCTTGAAGTTGATTGGTTATAAGCAGCTACTTAATTATTGCTTTATAATTCCGCTAGATGGCTGCAGGAGTAGTTTCTGTTGTATTGATAAATTCATGATGATAATGACATTTCCTGTGAAAATTGTTATTAACAAAGTTATATATAACTTACATATCTTACTTGTGTCAAATGTTCCTGTTTGGGAGTTATAGCTATTAGAAGTCTGCTGTTAGAATTTCCTTATCTAGTGGATAGATCTGGATAATTGAATTGTTTAACCTAGATAGCTATTAAATCATCTTGTGATGACTAAATAAAAGTTGTAGGAAATTTTATGAGATTTCTAGAAAGTCCTATATCACAACAATTTGTTGAGTAAAACTCCAGTTATGATCTAAACTTGTAGCTGTTGTGTTGTGGTCCAAAAATGGACTTAGTGTGGATTCTTGAAAATTCTAGAGAAGAGATATGCACCTACTTAGTAAATAACAATTCAACTTGGTTATCATCTAAGTAACTTGATATAATCATCAGCATAGAATTATTCACATTCGCATGTCATATCATTCACAATCCTTCTTATGCATCCATGATAATTACTTTATGCATATGCATGCAATAGGTGCAGCGGAAGAAATCACGTTGGTGGAACTTGAAGCTGATCCATAAGAGGAGAACCAGGAAGCTCAGCACCAAGAAGCTCCAGGCAAAGGTGAGCCTGAAGTTGATCATCTCCAAGAGTGCCCTGACCACCAGCCGACCATGTTTGTGAAAGGCAAGCCCCGGAGCATTCTAAGTCTCCCCTGTTTTACAAAATATTACTTGAGTCCTTTTATGTTTGATGCATTAGGTTATAAGAGTTGATTGGAACCACATGTTGCATATACTTTCCTTGTCCAGAAATATCTATCTTGAATCCTATGTAGGTCTAGATCGACCTTTATGCTTAGCCATGCTTAGACCAGTAGAAGTTGGGTGATTTCCTATCACTTGCGAGCTTTAGGTGGTGACTTAGTCATGGTTGGCTATATTGTGCTATCGTGGAACATAACCAAGTGATGTTGAACAATTGGAGATTGGGCAAAATCTTATATGTTAGGTGTGATGACTTATAGTGATTCAGTCTGTGTCATTTAAGGATCGGCTGTTGGAGGCCCTCTTGTCATGTTGAACGCATGCCTCTCACATAGTTGGCCAAATAAGTCATTCCAACCGTGAAGCCGAGTAGCTCAACTCAGGTTGAGGACACGAGCAGTTAAAGTGCGCACCCTGGAGGCAGTAAGGATGTGTGGAGAGCCAATGGCGTGAGTCTAAGGGCGGGTTTGAGTCCTGAGCTTCCTGGCAGATTGGTAGTATCTTTGACGGTATGGCGCTGGTCTTACCCGTGATTTGGACCTGAGTTGTACCAAAGGTGACCCGATACGACCCTAATGGGGGGAGTATGGGTGTGTGTTAGGAATAATTCCCCAGCTGGGTAGGAATCGATTCGAATCGCCATCTCTCCCGGATAGTGAGAACTTGACATGAGCCCCCTTCATCGGAGTAATTGATGAAAGTGTTGGTTATGTGGGTTATGAAAATGCTCAACTTGATATGGTTACTATTGTGATGATTTAATGGTACACCACATGTTTGGCATAGGATAGATGCTAATCTAGAATGGAATAGGAATAATAAACTTGTTATTCAAAAGTTAAAAGATACTAGATAAATATTGGCTTGTAGGCAAAGGATGTCAACTAGCTCCACTATAAGCCTTGCATGATCCTTGGTTTCTCTTATTTTTGGTTTATGATGGGTAAGTCTAGCTGAGTACCTTCTCATACTCAGGGTTTATTTCCCTATTGTTGTAGATAACGTGATGTACCACAGTTACTGTAAGCACTGCTTTGCTCCTGTAGTGGACGAGGAATAGGACCATGGGCATGGTCATTCTATATATCATCTCACCCTTGTGCTTTTGTTGGAGATGACTATGAAAACTGGCTATGTATCTAAACTACTGTTGATGTCATTCAGAACTATGTTGCTTCTGCTACTGTTAAACTGATGTTGTAATAACTATGTTGGAACTCCGATGTATGATAAACTATTTGTGAACTTGTTGTAACATGTGGCTTGTATGTTGAATCATGTATGATCTTGGCTTGTATGTTGGTTGATTCGAGATCCTTCGTGATACTCGACGGACTACCGGATTTATATGTGCTCAAGTGTGATGGTTTGACTGCCTTGGTGGTGTTATTGTACTTGTGCTCTTATAAATTGGATGGTTCTGTTATAGCTGGCATCAGAGCAGGATTCAACACTAAACTTGTCACATGTGTAATTAAAACAAAGGTTTTGTTTTATAAACTTAATTTCTACAACTGTAGTAATAAGTTTAGAGTGTTGAAGATTAAACTTAAAACTATAGTGTGCCAGTGGTCATCTCCTTTATGCCCAGTTAAGGACTATTAGGTGGCTATTTAAGTACTAACACAGGGGGTTTTACTTTCATCGTCCATATGGCGTGCTATTGTATGGGTGCCACTCACTTGAGTGGTAATGTATGGATCAAATGCTTCTACGCTAGGTAAGAAGGTAAGTTGATGAGTGGCATGACCGTAAGAAGTGAGCGTGCGGTTGGGGAGAGCTAGCTGTGATACGATTGAATATGCATGCTTGCATGTGTGTATGGTGCGTATTTAATTATGGGTAGTGTAATTGATCATCGGGTAGCTTTGATGCAGAAGTATATATATGGGATATATATGGAAGTACTTAGTTTACTGCTTTCATATATATCTTGCTATCCTTGATATTCGACTTAGAGCCTAGATTTACCTTTCTATACATATAACTATTGGGTTGGGCTGAAATGAATCTTCTGTAGGTACACTAACAACGAAACATGTAGCTCGTTTAGTTACGATTATATTGAGAGAACGTATGTATGCCACCGCGTATGTCATTAGGATTTATTTCTCTAAGTTTGTGAGGACGTATAGAACAAGCATACATCATGATACATCATTCATTCATGTCATTGCATTGTTCCTCCCTCTTGCAAGATCTTATTATTAAGTAACTCTTTTCTATAATCGTGTGTCTCACTAAATTGTAACATTTGCTACAGATGGTAGCCCCAGGAGCCCCTATTGCAAGCGACACCTTTTTGGCACTATTTGGGAGTCCCACCTTACTGTGGAGGGTACTGCACTCTATCGGGTATGCTGAACCACCTCGCTACTTTTGGAGTGAAGTGGTAACTAAGGGACAATGATGGTGTGATGTGTGGGTCACTGTCCCCACCCATGTGGACAACCCTCAATGGCAAGGATGGAGTATCTAGTCAGATGGACAGACCCCTTGGGAGGGTGCCTAAGTGGCCGCTTTTGAAGTTCTCAGTGAAATCTGCTTGGAATTCGATGATGAGCTTGTCAATGGGCCCGTTGGATCTTTCCCTCGGGTGGATGCATCATAGACCGCTTGGACCCAGCCAGGTGGTAATGCTTTGGTAAGAGATCGGGATGAAAGAGCAAGAAGTAGTAATGCTGCCATGAGTGCCATGTACGCAGTTATGAGGATGTTTTACTCTCGCCAGGATAGCTACATCAGCTATATGCAAGAGCTCCAAAGAGCATAGGCTGCACAACATAGGATGCGAGGACGTGTGCGCAGGCATCAAAGGGCAGTTAGAGCAGCTCAGAAAGAGATAGGTAATTATATAACAGCCTTGGAAGCTCGTTGGGCGCAGTTTGTCCATGCTATTGCCGAAAGAGATGTAGCTAGGGATGAGTTATAGGACGTTCATGCTGAGAGGGACGAGGTCATTCACTTTGCTGAGACTAGGGAGGCAGCTAGGATCTAGACTGTGTTCTAGGCTGCTAGGCAGGCAATGGAGTTTGATCGTAGAGAGCAGGAACTCATACGCCAGATTGATGAGCTTCAGCTAGATGTTCATCGTCTCAACAACATGGTGAACCCAATTCTTCCTCCCTCTCTAGAGGTGGAAGAAGATCCCAATGTGTTGATTGCTGAGGATGATGGCATGGAGGTGGACACCGAGGATGAGTCTGAAGAGGAGGAGATTGAGAATTTTGAGGACGACCACGATGATGGTGTGTCCGACATCGACAATGACCACCCTAAGGAGTAGCTTAGCTATAATATCTAGCTAGATGCGTTAGCTCTTTATCTTCGATCCTTGTGTAATGAACTCGTAATGTAGGTTTCGATTTCATGATGTACCCCTTTGATGTTATTGGAACCATGCATGTAATATGTGTGGTGATTGCACTTTTTAATGAATTCCCAGTTGTTTTTTACAAGAAAAATTTAGCATGTATGGAACGCATTGCGAGTACGATAAGTGGTCCTATTGGTGATGTTATGTTGTGGAAATGAATTATCGTGCCTCTATGTTATTGTATGAATTTGAGATTCTCCACAGTAATTATAGTATGGCATGATTATACAATTCTTCTGCAATCTCTTGACACCATCCAATAATCACTTGTTGCAATTTTGCAGATGACTCGCACTCGCGGAGGGGCCAGTACCAGTTGTAAGGGTGATGATGATCTCCCACCACCACCGTACCCCACACCAGCGGAAATGATGGCCCAGCTCTTGGAGACCCAACGGTCAATGGGGGAAGTACTGCGTGGGCTTGCGCAGAACACCAGTCATGGACGGGGATGGGACCCAAACCAGGGACCCAAACCAAATTAGTACAGTGAATTCAAGGACTTTTTGGACACTAAACCTCCTATCTTTAAGGAGGTAGAGGAGCCATTGCAAGCCGATGAATGGCTTAGTACCATTGAGCAGAAGTTTTGTCTCTTGAGAGTTACAGAGCATATGAAGGCTGAATATGCCTCACATCAGTTGCATGGTCCAGTAGGCATTTGGTGGACTCATTACCTGTCTACCCTCTCTGCTAATGCTCAGGTTACATGGAATGAGTTCAAGGCTGCTTTTAGGGGGCATCATATTCCCCCTGGTCTTATGAGCATGAAACATACATAGTTTATGAGGCTTACTTAGGGCACCAAAAGTCTCACTGAGTACTTGCATGCCTTCAACAACCTCTCTAGGTATGCGCCTGAGTTTGTGAATAACAATGCTAAGAAGATTGCAAGTTTCAAGAGAGGACTAGGTCCAAAGTTGATGAAGACTCTAGCAAATAACAAGAGTGAGACCTACAATGAATTTGTTAGTGATGCGCTCACACAAGAGAATCATAATAATATTTATGTTGCATCCAAGAGCCATAAGAGGGCCTTTGAAGCTGGTGCATCTCAGCAGAGAGCTCTAGTGGTGGCAAGAACCCAATACAGCCCACCTGCTCCAAAATACTAGCCACCTCAGAAGAAGGCCCAGCCAAGCCAAGCAAATAAAGGGTATCATCGGGCATGCTCTATTGCTCTACCACTAAGGGTGGTGCAGGACAAGGCAACTCGAAGGCTCTGCCTAACAATCAACCATGTTTCAATTACAACAAGACTGGTCATTGGGCGAGGGAGTGCCCTTACCCCAAGAAGAACAATCAGAAGCCAGCAGTTGTAAATGCATGCTCAGGGTATGTGCATTACACCACCATGGAAGAAATTCCCTTTGGCGAGGTTGTCACAGCTGGCATGTTTCTTGTGAACTATTACCCTATAGTTGTTCTGTTTGATTCTAGGGCTTCACATTCATTCATGAGTCCAACATTTGCATCCAAGTATGATCAAAAAATATTTGTAGTAGACAAAGGTGGTTATTGTATAAGTGCAGCCGGGAATAACATTTCTACCAATCAGATAGTTAAAGATGTACTTATCCAAATAAGTGAACGAGAGTATACTGCAAATTTAGTGATATTACCAGCATTGGGTATAGATGTGATCTTGGGTATGAATTGGATGAGGAACCATGGTGTCCTCATCGATACATCGACTAAAACCATTATGTTGAGAGACCCTAGGGATAACGATGCTTTTCTAGTACCCCTTTCTAGGGAGTTTGATCTCCAAAATGTGGCCAATGCTATCCAGCCTGTGGCCTTTGCTAATATTCCTGTAGTATGTGAGTTTTCGGATATCTTTCTAAATGAACTGCCCGGGTTGCCACCCAATAGGGATATAGAGTTCAAGATTGAGTTAATACCAGGTACAGCGCCCATCACTAGAAGACCTTATAGAATGCCACCAAATGAGTTAGCAGAATTGAAGATCCAATTGCAAGAGCTCTTAAAAAAGGGTCTCATTTGCCCTAGTTCATCACCATGGGGTTGTCCAGCCATATTTGTGAAAAATAAGGACAAGTCTTTCCGGATGTGTGTGGACTATCGACCACTCAATGCTGTTACTATCAAGAACAAATATCCTTTGCCTCGCATTGATATCTTATTTGATCAATTGGCAAAAGCAAAAGTGTTCTCTAAGATTGATTTGAGGTCAGGTTATCACCAAATCAAGATCAGGCCTGAGGACATACCTAAGATGGCTTTTTCCACTAGGTATGGCCTTTATGAGTATTTAGTCAAGTCCTTTGGGTTGACCAATGCTCCTGCCTATTTCATGTATTTAATGAACTCAGTATTCATGCCTGAGCTTGATAAGTTTGTGGTCGTGTTTATCGATGATATCTTGATCTATTCCGAGAATGCAGAAGATCACGCAGAGCACTTGAGAGTGTTGTTGTCTAGGCTGAGAGAGCATAAGTTATATGCTAAATTTAGTAAATATGAATTCTAGTTGAGGAAAGTACCTTTCCTAGGCCATGTTTTATCTGATGATGGAATCTCGGTGGACCCATCCAAGGTGCAGGAGGTTCTTGATTGGAAAGCCTCAACCTCTGTTCATGAGGTTTGGAGTTTCCATGGTTTAGCAGGATATTACCGTTGGTTTATTCTGGATTTCTCCAAAATTGCCAAGCCCATGACTAGGTAGCTTCAGAAAGATGAGAAATTTGTATGGACATCAGAGTGTGAGGCAGCTTTTCACACTTTACGAACGTTGCTAACTACTGCTCCTATTTTAGCACAGTCCGACATTGAGAAACCTTTCGATGTGTTTTGCGACGCATTGGGTACTAGTTTGGGGTGTGTTCTAATGTAGGAAGGCTGAGTCATTGCTTATGCCTCACGGCAACTGAGAAAGCATGAAGTCAATTATCCAACCCATGATTTAAAATTAGCAGCAGTTCTCCATGCTCTAAAAATTTGGAGACATTACCTGCTTGGTAATGTTTGCCATATCTACACCGATCACAAGAGCCTCAAGTATATTTTCACCCAACCTGAATTGAACATGAGGTAGAGAAGATGGTTGGAATTGATCAAGGATTACAACTTAGAAGTACATTATCATCCAGGAAAAGCCAATGTGGTTGCAGATGCCTTAAGCCGGAAGTATCAGTGTAATTCTTTGTTAGAAGATGGTTTCAACTTATTGCATCCGGTTGTCTTACACAATATCACTGTTAGTTGCTCTCTTGAGTCTAAAACCATTGAGCTCCAAAAGATCAATGAGACCATATTCCATATCAAAAGAAAGATGAAAGAGGAAGAAACTAAGCATTTTTGGCTAGATGTGAGGGGTGTGATGTGGTTTAAGGATCGGCTTGTAGTGCCAAAAGATAGAGAATTGAGAAACCAAATTCTAGAGGAAGCACACTGTTCCAATTTGTCCATTCACTCAGGTAGCAGTAAAATGTACCAAGACCTGAAAACACGCTTATGGTTGACAAAAATGAAGAAAGAAATTGCAGCATTTGTTGCTAGATGCGATAATTGCCGTCGGGTCAAGGCCATCCATTGGAAGCCAGCTGGACTACTTCAGCCACTGTCTATCCCAAGTTGAAAATGGGATGACATCAGTATGGATTTAATAGTTGGGCTTCCAACCACTAAAAAGGGTCATGATTCCATATGGGTAATTGTTGACCGCTTGACTAAATATGCACATTTCGTCCCTATTAAGGAAAGATATCGACCCCATCATTACGCCGAGTTGTACATTGCCCAAATCATACGATTGCATGGTGTGCCTAAAAGCATTGTGTCAGATCGAGGACCGCAGTTTGTTAATCATTTTTGGGAACATCTGCATAAGCAGCTAGGTACCCAAATAATCCGTAGCTCTGCTTATCACCCTCAAACAGCTAGTCACACTAGGCTAGGTCTAGAGGGAGGCAACCAGGCTTCGCTTGGATTCCCGATCGTGGCAAGAGCGTGGTTTGATATAATCCTTGTACCCCATCTCTTTTCTATCTCCATTACTTTTATATGCTAGCTACAATTGTTATGACAATATTAGTATTCATCTTATTCATGTTCTTCGTTATAATGTTCATGGTCTACTTTGATTATATGCTTAGTATAGTTGGATTATCATCATGTTCATACATAAGTTCGTATAGAGCTCACTCTAAGGTACCATGGTTGAGTGGTCGACATTGTGTAAACATGGTGCTTATATGTTGTTTACCTGTGGATACACCCTATATTCTGGGTGATGTGATAGATCGTGGAATGTCGACCCAGAATATAGGGTGTATCCACAGGTAAAATGTGAATACTCTCGGGTGTATAGATCGTGGATACACCCTATATTCTGGATACACCCTATGGTAAAAATATAAATAACAATACCTAGAATACTCTCGGGTGAAGTGCTATAATGGTATATTATCTGTGCGCTTGTAGATTTCCATTTCATATCTATATATTCTTTCTAGTCACATAAAATGATAAGAACTACTTAGTATCACTCTTGTAGTAATGCTAGGTAAAACCAACAAGCATCTTTGGCATCATCATTAGGGATGACAACCTAGTACAAGTAATGCTGAGAGATGTAGTCATATAATAGGTGGCTACTTAAAACAAGTGACAAGTTAATAAATACCAACAAGCATTTCTAGTGCCGTTGCCGAGGAAGGTAGCTAGGCAAAGGAAGTATTGATAAACTTATACTTATTGATGTGATCGAAATAACCATTGACCTTTGCTCAAGCAGAGTTACCCCTGTTTTGTCTACTTGTGTATCTTATTCAGGGTAATGTATGACCAGTTTTGATCTTTCGACAAACTACGTTGATGATCTAGAAGCATTACTTAAAAGTACTAGGGCTAAACTCAAGAAAGTTTCAGCTCTAGAGTGGGAAGACAAACAGATAAGGCGAAGCTTAACACCAGAAATTGAAACCATGGCTGATAAGGCTCTCCGTGAATTTTCTGCTCCAACTACGGCCAACATCCGTACTGAACCGGTGATCAATGTCGGAGACAATGGATTTGAGCTCAAGCCATCTCTCATCACCATTGTGCATGCAACCCAGTTTTGTGGGAAGGCACATGAAGATGCGAGTGCTCATCACCAACACTTCTTGGAGATTTGTAGCACTTTCACCATCAAAGGAGTGACCAGAGATGCCATACTACTTCGCCTCTTCCCATTCTCACTTTTGGGGAAGGCGAAGCAGTGGTTCTACGCCAACAAAGATAGAAATACTACATGGGATAATTGCTCCACTACCTTCCTAGCCAAGTTCTTTCCTATAGGCAAGACTAATGCTCTGCGTGGAAGAATTTCAAGTTTTTAGCAGCAACATGATGAATCTATCCCTGAGGCATGGGAACGCTTTCAAGATTACATATCAGAATGTCCTCAACATGAGATGGAGAATTGGCTACTCATGCAGACTTTCTACCATGGGTTAACCAACAGTACCCATGAGACTATGGATCCTGCTGCTGGAGGTGCATTCCTGTCACTTACACTCCCAGCTACAACAACTCTCGTGGAGAAGATGGCCTCCAATCAAGGTTGGAATGAAGAACGCGTTCAGACCCGCAAGAGATGTGGAGGTATGCATCAACTCAAAGAGGTGGACATGCTGATGAAGAAGCTCAAAGACCGAGCTAATGAGAAGTAAGAAGTCTTACACATTCATGATTCGTGCATGACATACGAAGTATGTGAAAACACTGGGCATTCATGGAACAACTGTCTTGAAACCCAAGAGGATGTGAACTTTGTCAACAACAACTACTTTTGTCCTCACAAAATCAAGGATGGAACCAGCAACAGAGGTCAAACTACCAAGGTAATTATCATGGTAGCCCTCAAGGTAATAATTATAATAATTTCAATCAACCACCCTTGAGAGAATTAATTTCTAGCCAAGCTAGATTAATTGAGGGTTTATCTAAGAAGCTAGCTCCCAATGATAAAATTTTAGAAAACATAAAAAATAGAATGGATAGCTTTGCTTATGCCATTAAGAATCAGCATAGCTTTAATAAAATGATAGAATCACAAATAGCTCAGCTGGCAGCTGCTATTCCTCCGACCGACAAAGGTAAGATTTTGGGGCAACCAGAAGATCTAGAAACTACAAATCTTGTTGATATTCACAATGCAACTTACTACTACACGGTGCCATCGATGGGAAGGTGGATAGATTATTCCCTACCTGACAAGAAAGGTGACCCTGGGAGACCTGTCATCCCTATCGCCATTGGATGTCACTTTTCCAAGAAGTTGTTTGTGACTTCGGAGCAAGTGTCAACATCACGTCTAAGGTAATCTATGAGAAAATTTTAGGAGATCCTTTGTTGTACACAAATATGCATTTGCAGCTTGCAGATCAATCACTTTGCTACCCCAAGGGAGTTCTTAAAGATGCCATCATATGAGTGGGACAATCATATGTTCCCATAGATTTTGTGGTTTTGGAAATAGGTGGAGATGAAAGGGCACCCACCATCTTGGGACGACCCTTCCTAAGCACTGCAAAATTCATCATGTATGCGGATAGTGCCAAGATCTGCTTCACGATCAAGGATAAGAAGGAGAAGTTCTCTTTCAAGAACCGCATTTTGCAATCTTCTAGTCATCCACAAAAGGAGTACCTACCCGAAGAGACAACAGTGACCAAGAAGAAGAAGAACCGAAGAAGGAGGAATAACAAGACTAGGCAGTCACTAGAAGAACCAGTCAACATGATCAACACACTCCGATCACAATACGACCACCTCCTCGCTTCACCATTCCTTGCCAAGAAAGATGATCTAGGCATACCAACGATCGAGTGTACCATTGGACAAAGAATCTTCCACAAGACCTTCTGTGACATCGGATCGAGTGTCAATATAATGTCCAAGGTAACGTATGCGTATTTATTTGGTGATAAACCTTTGTTTCCTATATATATGCAATTGTAGATGGTAGACCAATCAATCAGATTTTCGGAAGGAATAGCAAAAGATGTCATGGAAAGAATACATGACCAGTTTGCCCTTGCCGACTTCATGGTTTTAGACATGGGAGAAAAAGACTGATACAACCATCATCTTGGGAAGACCGTTCCTCAACACTACCAACGCAATCATCTACGTCGGATCTAGATAAGTTCACTTCCAATTCCCTAGAGAAAAGGTACGCTGTTATTTCAATAGTTATACCACTTATGAACAGCCGAAGAAGAGCTGCTCTAGGAGGAGATGTTAATCATCCCAACGCCAAAGGAATCAACCCCCAAAGAATGGATGGGAGGAAGATGAAGAGCATGAAGAGCCTGTGAAAGATGAACATACTCCGCCTAAGTCAAATCCACAGACCAAACAGGTATGGAAAGAAAAGGTGATATCTTCATCAGAATCACCATAGCAAGAGGTGCAACCATCAAGGTCTCCATCTTTGAGACTGGATGATGCACCCGAAGAATAGAGGACTTTTCTCCAGTCAAGTCCCATCCAAAGAATTTAAAAATCCAAACCCTCAACGGGAGGTAACATCAGTAGTTATCCATATTTACTTTCTAACATTGCATAAATCATTTTTCATTTTAGCATATCTACTTTTCTATATTAGCATTGCATTTAGAAAAGAAAATAAAAATCTTACTATTGCATCATAAATCCTAAAGCCACATGTGAGTAATTTTACAATGTGTAAAAACATGTAGGAATATTCAATGTGGTGGCATAAAAAAATAGAAATAACATATATACATATTTCTTGCATGCATATAAAAATGGAAAATCCAAAAAGATATTAGAAAGACATCCTATTAAAAATATGCCAAAACAGAAATATTTCTTAACCGCAAGAACAACTAATCTCTGGACGGCTGACCGCTAACCCTTTATCCTAATCCGTTCCATGAGTTTCGGAATTCTTGTTGGTATTTTGCAGGATGATGCACCAAGATCAAGAGCAAATTCACCCGGTTGTCTTCATCTCATTCCATCTCGAGACGAGAGGAACATCCGCTGGCAAATCTGCTCTGAAAAGGATCATTCAACTTCAACATTTGACCGCGCCAACATCCAGCTTGGGGGAAAGGCATCCCCATGTACCTAGCTAAGTATTTCTTTCCCTTTTGTTCTATTATTTCTAAGTCATAAATAGATGCATAACAAACTAAAAGCAAAATAAAAAAATTATCTTTGTCTTTTATATATAATAGTAAGGTGTGATCTTAAAAATGAAAACAAAATAAAAAGTTTGTGTCTAGTTTTCTGCTTTTAAGAGCTAAATAAATAAATAGACTCTGAGGATAATCTCTTGCAATAGAAATGATGAATAGTTGCTCTGTCATAATTTCTTTCAAGTACCTAGTTTTTAGTCTTGAGTTCTCCCGAGCTTTGGATACGACTGTTTTGATATAAGAATTTACTCTGAACTTGAAACTCGTGGGTAGCATTGCTTGATCTAAGTCTACGTAATTGACAGATATGATATGAGAAGGTCTGAGCTGTTGTTTACCTTGTTCTAAGTGATACTAAAGTTCTGGAGATTTATCTTTTGAAAAATATGAAAATCCTACATGATGAGCTCCTGTATGACAAAGCTTGAATTCATACCAAAGCCATACATGATATTTAGATTAGGAAAATTTCTACATATATGCTGCTTGTTTTGCATTGAGTTTAATCAAGCTTTGTTAACCCTTCTGAGAGGTTTGTCATGCTTTTAAAATCAAGATCACATACACCACCCAAATATGCACTACTCCTACACTGGGGGTAGGCGCAACAACATGCCATTCCATCTAGTCCACCCAAAAATGTTTTACTCCTACATTGGGAGAAACCATAAAAAATATTCTCGATAGGATATCCACTAAATAAATGCTCCAAATTCTTGTTGCTATCTCTCAAAAGTTTTGTTGCAAAAAAGAGACATGGGGCTATGCAAAAGTTATTCATAAAAAAAAGAAAGAAAAAAAAGTGAAAAAGAAAAAAGAGACAAGAAAAAATGGACAAGTGTCCGAGATATTGAAAACAATGGGTACTCAGATGCCCGCCTAAAAAAAGAAAAGATGAATAAGATAGCTCATGTTTTCTTGCAAAGTTGTTTCCAAGTTTCAAAAGAGAGATATGTTTTCAAGGAGGATAGTAGAATTAGGTTAGCCACCATATAAATCTACCATATATCCACACACATGCACATCTTAATTTGATTGTATGACTCAACTCTCTTTGGATCTAAGGTTTGACTTTACAATATATGTATTACAAGTATGCTCTTTCATGCTTTTTCCACTCCTATGAGCTCCACATAAGCTTTAGTTGTAGGAAGAAAGAAATGCATAACATTACCATTGCCTTGGTGAGAATCCACAAATAATACATATATTGAGAGACTTGAGAGTGTCATACAAAGAAAGCTTTGAGTTTTATTTTGAAAAACTATAAAAACTCTAGAATAATAGTTGAACAAAGAACTTAAGACATATTTCTTGACTTGATCGTTCTGTCTTTCAATTGCTCAAAGACCGAAGTGAAGGCTGAGAAGCCCCATGGTTGAAGGTAATATGGGTGAGTTTGAAAGTCAGATCAGTTCATTCTAATCCGGAGGAGAATTCTTGTTTTAACGCATGTGTACTTTTGAGGAGTGAAAGCATTGAAGCAACTCCTGATCCATTTACTGAGTTTAGCAAAGATTAAGTTTGGGAGAGTTTATCGACGGTAGTTACCAACCATTATAAACCGTCAATATAACATGCATAAGGTCATAAATATAATCACCAACGAAGGTCTAGGGGTTTAAACTAACAAATTCCATGAGTTTTGGTGAATCTATATTTTCTACAGGGTTTGTCCAGAAAACTGTCAAGGTGGACCTACATGTTGAAATTAAATGTGCTTATCCACAGCGAAACGGACACCAAAAGACTCTAGAAGACTCAGGAGGACTCCACACCGAGGCAGAGCCTGAGTGGCTTTTAGGTGGGGCCGGCCGGCCCCACCTATAGGCTGCCTAGCCCCCTGAGCCCACATGTCAGCCCCTCCTTCGAATGTCGGTTCTCCATCGCCTCCAATATTGCATCTACGCCGTCCTTCAAGTTGGTTTGATCCAATGCCTCACGATGGACGCTTCGGCCTATATATACCAGCCCCTGCCACCCCCGGAGTCAATAAGTCATTTGAGAAGACATAAACCCTAATCATCCTCAAACCTCCATCAATTCTAGGGCATAGCTAGTTAGGCTAGGTCTAGAGGAAGGCGAGTTGGCTTCGCTTGGATTCCTAATCGTGTTAAGAGTGTGGTTTGGTATAATCCTTGTACCCCATCTCTTTTGTATCTCCATTACTTTTATATGCTAGCTACAATTGTTATGACAATATTAGTATTTATCTTATTCATGTTCTTCGTTATAATGTTTATGGTTTACTTTGATTATATGCTTAGTATAGTTGGAATATCATCATGTTCATACATAAGTTTGTATAGCGCTCACTCTAAGGTACCATCGGTGAGTGGTCGACATTGTGTAAGCGTGGTGCTTATACGTTGTTTACCTGCGGATACACCCTATATTCTGGGTCATGTGATAGATCACGGATGTGACACTCCCGTTGAATCCTTTGTAGTCCACTCCCTGAATATAGGCTTGCAAGTAGGATGCGGTTACAACAGAAGACAAGCTCTGTTCTTAATCTACCTTAGTAATATCCCTTCTGTGTAGATATAAAGATGATCTTAGCAATGACTACTAGGTATAATTGTACTAATCAATATATGCTTTGACTTGTAATTAAGCATGACTTAGTAATTATTCCTCTAATATTCTACCTGACCATGCTAATGCCACTGAAAGTAGTACTCTAAGTGATTTATCATTATCATTGATCAATACTTATCATATATATCTTATCCTATGACTTACCCCTATTATGAGTAGAATATTGGTTATGGTTTACTTCTCCATCAATAGTTTAAGTTATCAATACATGTCCATGCTAGACCTGCCCTGTGGTAAAATTATAAATAACGATACCTGGAATACTCTTGGGTGAAGTGCTACAATGGTATATTATCTGTACGCTCGTAGATTTCCTTTTCATATCTATATATTCTTTCTAGTCACATGAAATGATAAGAACTACTTAGTATCACTCTTGTAGTAATGCTAGGTAAAACCAACAAACATCTTTGGCACCGTCATTAGGGATGATAACCTAGTATAAGTAATGCTAAGAGATGTAAGCATATAATAGGTGGCTACTTAAAAAAATTAACAAGTTAATAAATACCAATACATTGCTAAAAAGAACGCATCACCGCAAATCCTCGCCGCCCGATAAACCCTGTAGCAGCAGCCGCCGTCATAATTGCCTTTCAGACATCCTTTGCTGCCAAGCTAGTGTTGGTAGATCATGTTCACGCCTCCTCCTGCTGCTTGTTCTTGCAGCCCCTTCATGCCCTCTGTGAGTGGCGCCGCAAGGCCA
Source organism: Miscanthus lutarioriparius (assembly GCA_904845875.1). Taxonomy (NCBI): domain Eukaryota; kingdom Viridiplantae; phylum Streptophyta; class Magnoliopsida; order Poales; family Poaceae; genus Miscanthus; species Miscanthus lutarioriparius. The sequence continues at coordinate 59,640,044 of CAJGYO010000012.1, forward strand.
CGGATTTCTTCTTCACATCCAATAAGTTTGTTTGGTAGTGACATATTGTTGTTTGGTGTAAATCACTCGGTAATCAAGCAGAGCTACAGCCGCCAAAGTGGGCTGTGGCCCCTTGTGACTTTTTAAAAAAAAAACACACTCATGACTCTCTAGACTCCCCAGAGGCGATGGCGATGGTGTCGAGACCCATCAAATTTCATATGTCCATGAATTTTATTTGAGTTAATGTTCCTCATGTAAATGATCCTAGAGACTTATGATGTAATTGATCCTCCCCAGAACTAACAAAGTGCAAACTCTATTTCAAAAAAAGAACTGCTAGCACTACGATGGAAGGGACAGGTGCATATATACACAGCTATTTGTATAGCATAAATATCTTATTTTGTTTGAGAACAAGCAGCAGCCATAGGTGCTATGAGTACAAGCAGCAGCCGTAGAACTAAGCATTTGGCTACAACCATCAAAAGAATGTTTAAGAATTTCCTAGAACATAAAATTTAAGAAGCCACAATTGTTTATGCAGAGAATTGGGGTCTCAGGAGCGTGGACTCCGGTGTTCTCACACGCTTGTTTCTAGCTCTCTTGTGCCATTGCTACCAACAGGCTGCAGGGACACAAGTTCACAGTTCATTAAAAGGCAAATAAGGACACAAAATCAATAAGAGGGACAAGAAGATAGAAATACATAATTCAGGTTCAAAAAGAAATACAACCCAATGTTCAATGGTTGGAAGTAATTAGCACATACCATCAGGTTACGTATTAAGGAGTAGTATAATCCTTAGACAAAAATACATGATGCATGGTGATAATCCTCGGATAGTACCAAACATTTTATGGAGTTAATGTTGTTCCCGTTGCAACGCACGAATAATTACCCAGTGAACTAGTAAATCACAACATCATCATGCCAAAGCAATTTGACGAAATGATTACATGAAGTAGGAATATTCGTAAAGAAAACCGTGGTGGAGCTCACAACAAATTATAGGGGTAGAGGGGGCGTGCATTTTGTCTAATACAAATCAACATGTACAGTCATAATTTCACTAGATATAATACAACATCCTAATCGATTCAGCATTTAGAAATTGGAAAACTCAGAAGCAAATAAAAAAATAACTACAAAACAAGCAAACTAAATTAACACTGACGGACTCAAAACAAGCAAACTAAATTAGCAGTCGCGGACTCACCAGGATGGATCCTATTGGCTCATTGGCTGATTGGGGATTTCAGATTGGACTGGAGAGGAGCAGCGGACTAGCGGAGAGACCCAAGCCTGACAACCACCGACGACGCCGACGCTAACGCGGCACGGCCGTGCGGGCACGTAGATGCTGAAACGCAGGCACACGGCCGGTAGCTCTTGACTCCAGAGGATGGACGAGGCCGTCGAGCGGACCGGCCGTAGGTGTAGGGCGGCGGCCGGTGGGGGCGACGCGACGGCCGATTCAACGTGTGGTGTAGGCCCCACCGCTGTGCTGAAGTTCCTGAATCGGAAGGGGAAGGCCGGCCAAGAGACAAGAGACAAGCAGGTTTTGATGAGGTGAAGATGGGCCGGCCCGTTTTGCTGGTTACTCCAATCACTTACGGATGCGTGCACGATTTAGTACCACCTAACTAACTCAACCACGAGTAGCACAACTTAAAGCTTTGCGTCCCCAATGATCTATCGACTTTCCATGATGATTTACCGTGACGCTCCACACGCCATTGGGCTAATTTGGCTCGGTCAGGCTTCCATTTGGGTTGAGCTTAACTGTGCTATTGGTCTTTTTTTCTAAGGCTTGGTTTTATTTTACAAACTGCTATTTTTTACAATCTCATTATTAATGTATAATGCCCATTCTTTTTTATTTTTGCAAAATAATTATTTAAGTAAACATTATCTGCACATTCTTTTTATGTAAATTTTTGCAAAATAATTATTTATTTGAAAAAATATTTGCCCAACATATGTATCTCAAACTTACTTCATAATCTCCTACTGAGTTGCTATGTCATCTCCGTCTGAGTGCCATGTCATGTCCCACTTGCTATTTCGTCATGACCCACTACCTTATTATTGCCCAACATCTTGCACTGGCTAGGTACCACCCACATCTTCAGCCTATAGTTGGGTTGATCATCATGTCCTGCTGAGTTGCCATGTCATCTTCGTCTGAGTGCCACATCATGTCCTACTTGTTGGTTCTTCGTGACCCACTACCTTGTTATGCCCCAACATCTTGCGCTAGCTAGGTAGGACCCACATCTTCTGCCTATAGTTGGGTTGATAATCATGTCCTGCTGAGTTTCCACGCCATCTCCGCCTGAGTGCCACATCACGTCCTACTTGTCGGTTCTTCACGACCCACTACCTTGTTATGCCCCAACATCTTGCACTAGCTAGGTAGGACCGACATCTACTATCCATTGGTTGCATTGGTTAGAGTTGCCACGTCTTCTCCGCCTGAGTGCCATGTCATGTACTACTTGTCAGTTCTTCATGACCCACTATCTTGTTATGCCCAAACATCTTGCACTGGCTAGGTAGGACCCACATCTTCTGTCCTAAGTTTGGTTGGTCATCATGTCCTGCTAAGTTGTCACGTCATCTTCCCCTGATTGCCATGTCATGTCTTACTTGTTGGTTCTTCACGCCCCGGTGCCTTGGTGTGCCTCAACATAGCTTGTACTAGCCAGGTAGGACCCACGTCTTCAATCCATAGTTGGGTTGGTGATCATGTCCGTCTAAGTGCCACATCTTCTCCGCCTCATTGCCATGTCATGTTTTACTTGTCAGTTCTTCATGACCCACTATGATACACCCAGCACATCCTGCACTAGCTAGGTAGGAGCCACATGTTCTGTCCGTAGTTGGGAGAAAAAAGCTATCAAAAGATATGTGTATTAATAGATTTTTATTTTATAATTTATTTAATGATGTCCATGACAACCATAATATAAATTAATATTGGTAATAATATGACAATGTTCTATTAAATCCATATCAAATTAAAATAGAATTTTGATAGATTTTTTATTTCATGGTAAAGTACATAAATATTTACTGGCGAATATTACATAACTCTAGTTTCCACACTATCCATGTGTCGGTAGAGTTAAATATCGAGTTTCACAATTTCCTTTAAGGACCCATGAAAATGTCTATAACTAATATCATAATTTTATTATGTAAACTTTTTCTGACGGAATTTCATTTTTATTGGACCAACTACTTTGATTTAGCAAAATCCTTCATCAAATTCATCTGCCTTCCTAGTCTTTCCCACATAAATTTTCCCTCCAAACACACATTCCCATGCAAAAAATCCTGTGAGGGAGAGGATCGGAGGGGTCCCTCCAAAGGCCGCAAAAAATCCTACAAGACTCGGTAGGATTAGCTTTAATCAGCGGCCCCCATGGTAGGATTAGTTTAACTTAGCGCCCCCCACGCACGCATCCCACATTTCCTATAATTGCGATCTGTTCCAAAAAAAAAGACCGTGAGGGAGAGTATCGGAGGGCTCCCTTAGTTTTTGCCCTACCTCAAGTCTGCTGGCGTCGTCGCCACTGGACACCATGAAGGGGCATCCCTCCATGGACGTCGCCTCTGGAGATCCCAACAAGAGTGCAATGACGGCGCCTCCATCCAAGAAGATGCTACCATCTGCTTCACAACGTGATGGTGCCAGAGAACTTAGGAAATAGCTCGCCAGATCAATCGAACAGCAGCCTTAGCCTCATATTCAAGCCGTCGTCGAGGATGAAAATGAAGAGGAACACACCGGGTCACTAAGGTTTCGTGACTCCAGGTATGTAGATGGTGTTATAGTACTGCTGGTCCACTAGGGTTTATGAGTAGTATAGTTGTTTAGATATATGTTTTACTTCTTATTAGGTCAATCACATGACACAGACACATAGATTACGGATGCCAAATATTGCTCATCTGCTCCCCACTTGGCATGCAGTGGTGGTAGCGGTGGCATCCTAGGCTCTGTGTTGCGCGCAGCTTGCTGCTCCCCTCCTGTTGTTGCTTCTAGCTTCTCATCTTGCACATGTACACCGATTTGTTTGGATCGAGTTAGAATGCACGCGAATGTTTGTTTCCTATTCTTCTTGGTGAGCCGAGAAGAGCACCGAGAACACTAAAAATCGTAAGAAGCAAAAGACACAACATCTCATGGGATCCAAACCATTTTCCCAAATAAGCTATGATCAGGTAATAACAAGGTTTACTGACTTAGTTATTTTTTACAATAGTCAATACCTCATACTACATGTGTTACCATCTTAGAGAGACCCAACAACTGGTGTGGAGCCTACTGATTTGGACCTTTTGATGGTTACACAATGGGCGGGGAGTGATCAAGCCCAGATACAAAGGAAGTATATGTGAGTGCTAAATATATATATTGTTCTGACTTTACAATTGGTTCATGCTTCATAAAATTTTGGAACACTTCTAATTTTTATCCTTCTAATGTGTTAATTATGTTTTGCTTAGGACAATGCTTGTGTCAAAATTGCTGAGGCAGAATTATCTAAAGATAAACAATGTCTAACGGTTGAAGAAGAAAATGCACTTTTCCAGAAATACTACAGAGAAACCACAGGAACCAAAACATATAGATGTCATGGTCTTGGATATATGGTGAAATACACTAGTAGGAATATCCACTTCTATGATGATCAGCTTTCATCACTGAATGAGCCAAATTCATCATAATTTCAGTTTTATGATGAATTTATGATGAAAACCGGTTCGTTATAGAAGTTGCGTCACACTTGAAATTCTATGATGATTTTTGCAAATGTTATAGAAGTGGCTTGATCTATGACAAAAACAAAATGTCATAGAACTATTTTGTCATGCGTGTCAGGGGCTGCCACGCTAGTGCATTCTTCCGTTGGAGATGCTTTTCACGTGTACATGCTATAGCCGGTTGCCTTGGAGTTGGTTCAGGTACGTGTCACCTTCTTATTGCACAACGTGGCCATCTCTGGTTCTTACACATTTTAGGTTCTTATTGGACCACGTGTCATGTTCCTGTTGTTCCACATGTCAGTTTTCTATGGGCACACGTGTCGTGTTGCGGTTGGTTCATGTGTCACTTCTTCATTAGACCATGTGATGTAATTTTATTGGTCCACGTGGATGATTCTTATTTAACCACGCGTCGCGGCACTGTCCATCCATGTTTCGCATTTTTACTTGGCCACGTGGCTTGACGACATCCTTCCACGTGTTGGATTTTTAATAGCCCATGTGTCATGCTCTGGCTATTTTACATGTTATGCACTGGTTCCTCCACGTGCCACATTTTTATTTGATCACGTGGCCTATTATGGTTCTACTGCGTGGAGTACAATCAATTCATCATAGAAGTAATTCGAGATCATCACTACTACATAGATTGACTACATAACAATTTAGCCTAGCAATCAAATAACCACAATTAACATTTCACATGTCATCAACGAACCATTGATAGAGTATCACAACATCAAACCATCACATACGTCCACAGAACAGACCATAAATGTTCATCACATCAAGCCACAAAAGTTGAAGATAGAGAGTTAATTATCAGGAGAGCTTAGCGCAAGACTAGCCCACTGAGCCTATTGTACTCCTCATGTTGCTATTGCTTGAATTCCTCAAGCTCCCTTTCAGTCTTTTCTATCCTCACCTTCAGTTCATCCACTAGTTTGACGAGCTCAGATGTACTTTCTTGTTCACCAGCAAGGTACTCCCGAAGTGTCATCTCCGTCAATGTCTCAGCTCTGATGGAGCTTCTCAGGATACCGGCATTCTTCAAAAAAAGGTTTTTGCTGCTTGCCTGGGAGGGGCGCTTGCCCTGGTAGAGGCAAAGAACCGAAACAGCATCAGCACTAGTCATTGGTTGCTGCCCATCAGCAATAGGTTCTGCTTGCATAGCTTCCTACAAAATTCAATGAGTAAAACATTAGGTTATAGATAGTGGAAGAGGACTTCAACTAAAAACCCAAGAGACTAATTCATAACAAGTAATGCATATGACTTCCTCAGATGACTGCTGATAGAGATTACATAAGTACAATGCATAGGTCTTTTGCAGCCTACTATCGATAGAGATTACATAAGCACAATGTACAGGTACCATATTGAATGGTGTAAAATTACAACTACAAAATTAAATGATGTTGCCACATTAGGCTCCTGCTGCGTTTCCTTCTTTTATGGTAATGGGTTCAGTAGATTTCAAGGAAAGCAAATGAAGGTACTTACAAATGCTGCAGTTGCAGCATCACTTAGGCCCTTTTTCATACTGGTATGGAAGTCCTTGAAGACTTCCACAACACTAACATCTTCATCAGGTCGACCATGTTGTTCAAGTCATGGATCATCATGTTATTCATCAAGTCCTTGATCGTGTTCTGCGGCCTTCCTCTTGTTCTTCTTCTATTCACATTGCATATGAGTTTCTATTTATATATATACAAAGGCAAGAGTAATAATAAAACACAACCATCACTTACAAATGTTTGCAGCTAAACAAGATAGGAGCGAGATCCAAAAGACTGGTGATACTTCACTTTTGCACTATTTCACTTATTCGCCTCAGATGTTTCCTATAGCAGTAGACCATAGCAAGACTAGACATGAAATCAATGGGTTCACACACACCTTGTTCTTAGTACTAGACCAAGTCTTGACAAGTTCACACCACTATGCATCGCTCATGCATGGGACAGGAGAGGTGGTACGGATCTGATTAGCAAGGACGCCATTGAAGTAGGTTTGCTTCAACCTATAGCGTGCCTACCGTACCCCACACTGCAATACATTCTAGCAAGCTTCTTGTGTTGGTGGGTGAGCCTTGTCAATGTCCAGCCTTAACTACATGCAATAGTGTGAATGAAAAGTAAATCTAGTAAAGTTGCTCAAAGCAGAGTTGAATGTCAAGAGAGGATACCCATACATATAGTTAGCCTCTCCACAAAATTCTTGTAATGGATGACGCCGGAGGGCTTCTTGTAATGTTTCCAATGTGTCAAAATTGGTATTTGTTGCCTGACTACTACACCAACCTCTGAGGCAAACTTGGTTGGTTGCACTGGATCATGTGGCCTTATGTTCCCCTTGGCAATAGAGATGGGCATCCTCAATCCTCCCATTGATTTGCTCATTTTGTCAAGCAAAATTCCACGAGTTCAAGGCCTCAGCTTTGTCGCACTTCTCGGCAATGGTACTACAAAGTTTTCATACATTCAGATTGTTAGAAAAGTAACATGGATATCAAATAGCTAGTGCGAATTAATTGATAGACATCTGTAAGTTGATACCAACTAAGGCAACTTTCATTGTTTTGCAGGTGGGTAGAGACAGGAGTTTGCTCAGAGGGGTCCTCTTCGGCATGGCTATCATCATCTAGACATGGGCAGTCTCTCATAGGTCTAGGTAGCTCAGAGGGCTCCTCTTCAGCATGGCTATCATCATCTGGCCGTGGATAGTCTCTCATACGGCTAGGTAGCTCAGAGGGCTCCTCTTCGGCATGGCTATCGTCATCTAGCCGTGGGCACTCTCTCATAGGGCTAGGTTGGGAGCCATCCCGATAAATGTCTCTAGTTAATTCATGAAGTTTGAATTGATCCCTAGGTACAGGTGTCCGTGGTGATGGAGAATTGTATTCACCTACTGTTGATGCCTCCACCCTTTTGCTAGCTGTAGCCCTTTGAGTACGAACTCCATTAGCAAACTCTCCTGGTCCTGTTGAATTCACTCACTTGGAGTGCCTTCGCCCAGGACTCATGGCAGCGCTACCTTTTGTCCTGCTAACAGAGCCTTCTCTATGGCTCCTTCGACCTGGACACTAAAATTGGAGATACAAACTTAAGTAGCAAGCATGTACAAATTGTATTGCTATCAAAACAGTAAAGCATTGCATTGCTACCTACCCCCCTCCGAACTAAATACAAGATAGAACAAACACCTCAATTGCTAGGGGTACTGGCTCATCTTCTAAATTTGAATATGTTTCATCTGTAACATCAAATCCCTCAACTACCTCTGCTGGTTTAGGGATATCTTCACCGTGTCTACCCTACGCCTACGGTCCAGAGCAGAGTGGCAGAGGGGCGGCTGGAGAGTGGAGAGGAAGGCCATGGGAGTAGGATTTGGAGCTGGAGGAGAGACGGTGCGGGTGGAGAATGGAGATGGAGGCGGAGACAGCGACGATGACTCTTTGCACTTTTATGTGGCCATCACATTACCACAAATGCCCTTGTTTGAAATTGATGGTGTGGTAAACCTATTTTCCACATGGAGGGCAAAAGAGAGACATCTAATATTCGGTGCTTGTTGGCGGGACTGCTCGGCGTGGTGCGAAATCAAATTTTCGAGGCGTGTTGGTGGGACTGCTCGGCGCTGTGCTCAGTAGAGACCGGAATCTATTCCGTGTTTTAATATGAAATAATTATGAAAAAATGTTACTTACCTAATACCCATCTTTTCATTATTCTCTTGTGCACCTATTTATATATCCGATGAGTTAGTTGTTGCCTTTTTGGTTTTTTCATAATAATATAAATAAACATAAAACTAAAAGTGGATGATAATAAATAAATAATTAAAAGATGCATGAATTTGAACCTAAAAATTACCAAAAAAACCTACTCGCTGTAGCTTGTTGCGCTACATCTGCTGATTTTTTTTATGTGTGTGAGTGCATCTGCGACAGTTTGAACTAAGGCCTATAATTTGGAAGCAAGGGGAAGGCAGGCCCAGGGATGGAAAACCCTCCATAAATAACTAAATGGGTTATTGGATTTCCCAACCTAGAAAAAGTCATGGATTCTAAGGGGATTTGAGTTTCTAGAGAAAGAGAAAAAAACATCCTCCTCGCTAGTGCTCTAGCGATTTGCCGACTCGCCGGACTCGTTGTTGGACGAGTCGCAATACTCTAGATCATCCTCCTCCTCGCTGGAGTCATAGTCAGTGCTGTACATGCCATCGCTCGACTACATTCCCATTGTTTGTCACTGTTACTACTCGAATCGCCAGTGTAGTAGTCAAGGGGTTGACGCGTTTTCTTGACCTGATAACAAGAAAATCCGCGGCTCTGTGTATTTAATGCGCCGAACTTTCTCATAATCAAAGCAGGAAAACATGCCAACCCCTCGACTACTACTCTGACTGCTCGTATTATGAATCTATTTTATTAGTAATTAGTAACGCTATGGGGACTCAGTCTTCTAATGTTTGTTAGCGTCTGCATCGAGTATAAATATCCTTCCTGGTCTCTTTTACTTATCACTTGCAAGTTGCTAGCCAAGGAAAGGAGGCAGTGTTACAACTCGTTAGTAGTTGTTGCCCATAGAACAACAGTGATCATCCTTGTTGAGGTGAGTTTTAGTTTCTTTGTCATTTTATTCTAGTCAGCATCTCAATCAAGGCTAAGATATGGCATAGGCAATATTCTGTTGCTTTGTGCTGGTTCTTGCTTGTTCAAGGTGTAGTGTTTCATATATGGTTTTTTATAATGATTTTTTTTCTTGTGTTTTTTTGTTCTGTATGTATACAGAGAAATGTCGTCATACCACAACACCCATGTTTACAACATCAGCAAGCTTCCGCTTTGGCAGCTAGAAGTGTCATTAGGTATCATACAAGGGGTGCTTGTTGCTTGGGGATGTCATGTTCATCAATAGCCCCAACGGATCGTTGTTGAAGCTATAGTTCATTATGTGCTTGGTAAAGATTGCTTTGTTACAGTTGTCGAAGACTTTGATAGTGGCGAGATTTTTGTTCGTGTTAGGAAGTTCGAGCAAATGAAAAGACTTGGTAGTGTTACTGTGTTTATGGGAGGAGACTCGATCATCTTCACTCATGTTGATCGACTGAATGAAATTTGTCAACCGTCTGACATGAGTCCCCTTGGTTAGATGAGTTATTTTAGACATTAGAGATTAGAGAAAAACTACGTAATGTACTTTTCTCTATAATGGAATGAAGTTTTTATGTTGGTCCAACTATATTTATCTTCCTTTATTTCTTTCATACTTCATATACTTCGGTTGATTCTTATTACATTGAGTTTTTTTTTTATTTTGTTAAATTTGACAATCTGACTTGTTGATTTGGGCTAATTGCAACTGTCAAAGGACTGATGCACAGCTATTGAAATGTTTCTACACCCTATAGACAGATTGATCCTTTCAAATTTTTACTAGCCGGACACTAGTGGAGCGATAAGGTTTATCATAGAAGATTCGGTGGTTTGAAATCGTGACTACCCGGATAGTATTGATGAACGATGTGTGGCATCCATTTTTGTCTTGTAGGCTCCTGGATTCCCACGTAGGCGCGCGCGCGTGGGTGGCATTAGCAGGTAGTTTAGTAGGGATGTCTCCTCATGACCCATTGCATTCATGGTATGGGGCGAAGCCGAACCGCCCGCCCACCCAAACGTGTCAGTGGTCGTGGGGCGTGGGGTGATTCCAAGCCCCCAAACAATAGAAGACACAAGGGCATGAGAGGAAAGGTTATCTGCTACCTTCTGCGACCATCGACCTTCCCTCCCTAGATCTCCTCTTTCCATCCCAAAGCTTTTGCCCTCCACATTACTACGCGCTTTGTGCCACTAACGCCTCCTGCGAGGACCATGACCACACAGTGCATGAAGTCATCAAGATACTACAAGGTGTTCGATGAGCTATGACTGAACGTGGTGATCCCGGAGGCCGCCGACGCGATCGGGTGGAGAGTCTCACTGAGAACCGAAGTGGAGCTGAGGCCGGAGGAGAATGAGGTCGTCTCTTTTGCCCATTTCCACTCTTTTGGGTTCAGAGTGCCGGCGCACCCTTTACTTCGGTGGTTGCTGTACTACTACAGGCTTTGCCTCCACGACTTGACCCCAGAGGGGATCTTCCACCTATCCGTCTTCATCATGCTATGTGAGGGCTTCCTAGGAGTCCCTGCCCACTAAGATCTATGGCGGTCTTTATTTCAGGTGGTTCTCTCAGCGCCCGGGGGGGGTCCATCATCCTCGGATAGGGGGCGCCTTGATCCAACTTCATCCCAAATTAGAGGATAGGTACCTGAGCCTTGATCGCTACCCTTCCGTGGACTTGGGGTGGCAAAATTAGTGGCTCTACGTCCCCAATGAAAGCCTACAGCTGCCATCATATTCTCCTGACCGGCTACGTGGTGACCTCTCGGAGTCATGGGAGGAACTACCGCCCCTGGAGGCCTAGAGGCACCATGTGCCCAACTTGTTGGATGTGATCAAGGACCTGAAGGACTGGGGCCTGATAGGAACGAGGGTGATCCATACCTTCATCGGCCGTCGAGTCCTCCCCTTGAAGATGAGGCACCACCCCTAGTGGGAGTTCCAAGGCCCAACGGACCCTACAATCAAGTCGAGGGTCACCATCCGCAAGGATGACCTAGACCAACAGGTGATGAAGGTTATGGGAGAGTACACGATGGATCATGGTAGAGGGGAGTCCCTGGTGGCCTTCAGCGCCAGCCATCCTCTACCGAGAAATGGACCTCTCATCGGCATGGTCTCACACCCTCCACCAGTTCCTCCTAACGAGGTGATTTTTTTGTGTACTGATGTTCATGTTGTTTCTCTTCATTAAATTAACTATAGTCTGCAAGCAATGCTCACGCTAGTATTTATGTTCATGCTGCTTAATTTAACTAGTATTTGGAAATTACCTACTTTCTCAACAGGTGGATGTGGGCGTGACGATGTCCCGAGGATCGTTGGCCCTAGAGCTGGGATCTTTGTCCATGGTCACGCTCGGAAAAGCGTCCCCCGATAACCATCCCCCGGTGGGGGCAGCTACTAGTGACTATTCCATCCCATGCTGCTCCGGACAGTCCGGTGAGTCACTTGCCTTCTCAATCAGATCACTCTCCCCTTATCCTGTGGGCTTGAACTTGGCTTGCATTGTGCAAAGAGACGTCCCGTCACCGCACACCATTGTCGATCCTGTCTGACCCCAGACAGTATTCTGGTGATGCATTGTCAGACCACGAAGTTCCAACTAACCCCGGACAGTCTTCTAGTGATGCATCGTCATACCACGAAGAATACTTTAAGTTAAAGGTGGCTTACCTCAAGGTCACATACTTGTACTTAGGGGCTAGTCCAGACATCGACAAGTTGCGCGATGAGCTTAAGGCCGCGCACGCCGCACTTGGCATCGCCCAACAAGAAGTCACCCAGGCGCAAGATGAGAAGGCAGCCGCTGAGGCAGAGGTCTAGAACCTGCTTGTCGACATCACTACCGCCTGTGATGCCATCTTCCCGGTGCAGGCAGTGGACGATCCGGTCACTGCACGAAAGGAGCACCTCCTTGCCCTGTCGGCCTACATTCGGGCCATGGCATTCAAAGCCATCTATCAAGGGGAGCCATGGCGCTGGTCACTGCCTAGCTTGAGTTTGGTGCAGTGGTGAAAGTCCATGTGGTACAGCAGGCTTTTTCACTGGCACCAGAAGACGAAGATTATATGGATGATCTATTCAAGCGCGTCGAGCTGGCCACTAATGCCGTCTTAGCGAAGGTGAACGTGGATGAGATCCTACACAACCGCATCGACTGTTGATCTATGGGACGTATCAGTAGTACAAGTCATGACTAGGTTTGGTCTGTGGGACGACCATAAGTGAAGTCTTAATTATTTGCATGCATGTCTATGTTAACTTTTGTTGAACTTCGTATTTGGTCTGTTAAACTTTGTTGAGCATGGTGTAGCTCAATTCCTTTGGTTATTTGGTAACTTGTTTCTAGCCCTTGTTGGTTACTTTTGCCTGCAAATTTCTTTTGCATTATCTTTCTGATCTATAAGGGCGTCCCCAACAGGAACCAAATCACTAGCGTAGCCTAAATTCTATTGGCTGCGAAAGAAACAAAGCATAGCGCTAGCAAGTGCACAATAGCTAGTCTTGCACATGTTTCAAAAAAGGCTCTCTCATAGCATGTCTGGCTTCACGTTCTGACATCCATTTTTTAATATTTTCAGAGGTTGCACTGCTAGCGATTTCTCTACTATCACTGGGGATGCCCTAATATACTAACGATGTTCGCCCTTTCTGATCAAAGGACGTGGGTGTGTAGATGTTGAAATTTTCTTTGATAAAATTTATTGAACTTGAAAGAACCATGTAGCAAGGAGTTCATCTAAACAAGTCTCACCTCAATCTAATGCAGAATGGATGAGCCATAGCTATTGACTTTTACTCCAAATGCAAAAAAGTCTGCCCGCTGTGTATTTGATCTCATAGGACAGTATAAAGTGTCGTATCAATCATTCTGCCCCTTGACTGCTGTGACTGCTTGGATTGTAGTGCAATAAGTACAGAAAAGACCTATCACAACCGCACCAGTCATTCAAATGTCAAGCATGTCATGGTGGTCAAAAGCTCTTTTTATCGATTCACTTCTTGTGTCCAGCTTTCCTGCCGCATTCGCTTCAGTCTTGTCAGCCATGCAAGGTCTATATGAAAGGAGCGCCCCCCTTGCCTCATCCGATAGTGCACATTGCATCAACCGCCTACCTTCTGGCTCCCCCTTCACTCACCTATTTGCATTTTCCCAACCGTGTCCCATGCTAGTTTGAGGATCTGGATTAAGGTAACGTGCTTCATATCAAACCGTACTATTTGTATGAACTTATTATTGCATTCCATGCTGGTTTGAGGATCTTGATTGACATTTATTCTAACTGAAATCATGCTTACAGATGGCAACTAGTTACTATACCTAGGATGTGTACTCTACAACTATCGACCATAACTTTTCCTCGACCATGTCCCTCTTGTATATTAGACAAAATGATGTTTACCTATTTCTTGTAAACCGTATGCTCGCCTGATAGTCCGCAAAGCGTAAATTTGAATGGGCCATACATGTAACTCTTGTACAACTATGAGTAGAACTTTTGCCTGATTGGCTATGCTACAAATAGGAGTTGCACCATCTGTGGCTGCAAGCATGAATCCTAAAGCGGCAGCTTCAAACATAGCTAAGGGGGTGCAAACAATCAGAACCTATGAAACCATGTAATGTGGCCATCTCTAGCTAGGTGCTGCCCCTCAGTTGCTGTGAGCATATGAATGCTTGGATAGGAATACACTATATAGTTCATCGGATGACAGAAGGTCTAACCTGACTAAAATATTCATTACTCGGATACTAGTAATGATGAACGTGGTGTGCTCGTGTTAGAAGCCTATTCCAGCCCTGGCATCCCTATGTGTACAACGCCTGGCCTCACTCTCATTGTTTGACTCCTACTATTGCCCCCGCTCAGCGGCCTCCCCCGCCTCCTCCTCAATCAACATATGTCATGCCACTCTGCCTCTCTAGCCCTCTGGCTCGCCGCCGTCCACACGCCATAGCTCAATCCATGTGGCAATCATGTCGCTGACGGTGCTCCCTACCAAGGTACAAATTGTGATCGTGGGCCACCTCGCTACAACCTCAGAGCACCCCATGGACGACCTCTATAGCCTATGAGTGACCTGGTCATCCATGCACCGCATCTATGGTGACCTCGCCATCGGTCAGGGTCTGGCACTGGATCAGTTCAGACGCGAGAGGACATGGGATGACCCCGTCAACTACAAAGCCCTCCTTGCTAGCCTGACCTAAGTCAGCAACCTAGAGGCTTACTTCCTCACCAGGATATAAACCGTATTCATGGAAAAGCACAGCCCCCGCCATGCCTCGATGGTCTTGCCCGCGCTGCTAATGGCGGGCACAATCTGGCGGCCTATCTGGTCACCCGATTGCTCTATAGGCACAATGCCGATGTCGGCAACAATGACACTGCGAGGTGGTACATAAGATGGGTTGAGGGCGAGGAAGTATCATGGGCGGCGGCAGACCAACGAGTAGGTGGCTAAGCAACAAGGGGGGTGTGTTGTGCCACCTCTCAGCCACTGAGGTGGTCCTCCAAATGACGTGGGGCAAGATGTTGCTGCCACCACCGGCATAGGTGCACGGTGATCTTCTATGCATAGGCGGCGTCTATGGTTATGCAGATAGATGGGAAAGAAGGGCTCTATATTACAGCGAGGACTATAGGCTTTGCCAAGAAATCCATTTTTTTGAATGGGAAATTGGAATAAGAAACTCATAATTCACTCTTTTTGAATGTAATGTATTCTAGCATTTGAAATTTGTCCTCAAATATAGTGGATTGAGATGAATACATGCGTATCCAAACAAGGCCTTAGGGATTCAACAAAAGTGCTAGTAAGAAATAGGTTTCCCTATATAACGTGAGACGTGTCCAGCCCGGTCAGATTTACAATGCTCAGACTTTCTTATGTGTGCAGTAAACTTCGAATAGCTATGTGGCTCCTCCGTTAGGCATTAGATCAATGGGAGACTTGATTGGATGAATTCTGTTTGCATATTTACCATACTATAGATCAGAAAGAGTTCAGAAAGAAACCAGCAGGCAAAACCAACCAACAAGGGCTAGAAAACGGCTACCAAATGACCAAAGAACCTAATCTACACCACACTCAACAGAGTTTAACCCATGCAATCGCTATGTCTGCATTAACTTTTATTAAACTTTGTATTAGGTGGGTTAACCTCTGTTTAGCCCCTGTTGGTTGCTTTTGCATGTAGTTCTCTTTTTGATCTATAGTATACTAATGGTGTTTGCCCTTTCTGATCGGAGGGCGTGGGTGTATAGATGTTGAAATTTTCTAGAGCCTAAGACAGTTCGACCCTACGAAATATAGACAATCCGGATCACTACAAGTCGATGAACAATGAAATACAGTGATGGCAACTATCTGGGGCCATCCAATTAGTCCATAGAACCCAACAATTAGTTCTTAATACAAACAGGTATGGACTAATAAAACAACTAATTAGCTAATTTTTAGCCATGGCTAACTAGTCATAGTTCATCCAAACAAGGCCTAAGACAATCCGGTACTTAGAAATCTTGACAGGGCAGATAATAGTATGATGAAACAACAAAATATAGATCGTGTCAACTCTTGCGCCGAGTTCACCGCCTCCATCCACCGTTTGTGTTGCGTACCTCCACCTTGAGCTTAGCTTCATCATCCTCCAGCTCATCCTCCCATTCCTCATCATCGTCATTGCTACAAGTGGCCTCATGGATCATGTTGAAGAAGTAGGTGTTGCAAACATTGAGGTTGTTGTCAGCATAGAAGGCATCCCACCCATACTTGAATGACACCGGCAAGACTTTGTTCGTGCGTGTCCTCTCGAAGCCCACGAACCAGGATTGCCTAGCCATCTCTAGCAAGATCATGCACCACTGCTTGTAGTCTTGTGCTCACTCGAAGTCCACTAGCATGTTATTCACCTCGCACAAAAAAAGACTGATGACAAAGAGGACAATGGTAACTTGTGACATCATTGGTATATTCTGTGTCTCATGCGAGTGCTCATCAGATACTTCGCTCTGAGGTGGTACTTCTTCAGGATCACTGCAAAACTCCTCGGCTCTGCAACAGGCAGGGAGAGCTGACTACCGCCGGCCTTGAAGTTGTGTGGGTACTGCTTGCGGCAGGTGGTAAGGTCGAAGACCTTGACATTAATCTGTGACCGGCTGTCATACCACAATACAAGAGAGAACCCATCTTGGAGGTCAAGGGAACTGGCAACGTGCTTCCATCCCTAGTGGAGGTACAGGTGACCCCCGTTGGGGAACACCTCCACCTTCCACTAGGCCAGGCTCTACCCATCGTCCAGACAAAGCTCGAGTTTCCAGTGACCTTCGATGGCCTGGGCCATTATAGCCAGCAACTTTTGCAAGCACAATGCTCAACATAGCCAGATAGAGGGACAAGTTCATTCCCAAAGGCAAACCCTAGCAGATAGGATTCAACACACAAAAAACAGGCACTTACCAATGTTTTTGCATACAATCCAGGAAGAAGGATCTTCATGTGCTCCAGGTCACTCTAGCTTGGTCCTGCCATGTCTTCTTGCAGCCCTACCATGCCAACTAGGGAACTTGATAGCCTTGAGGAATCCTTGCTGGTATGTCTCTATTCTCGTTCTCCTCTCGTGGTGGTGGTGGTGGGGGGCCTTTCTTTTTCTATGTTTCTAGTGTTGTCACAAACGCAAGGAGTGCACACGCTGTTGGGGCATCAGTGGAGGAGCTAACATGTAGTAAAAACCAGCACTGAGACTGATGCCGTCTCATCAGCGTAAATGGAGGAGACATGCTCTGTTTTCATTAGTGTATGCTTGGTAACGTCAATACTCCTGCATCTCTGGTCGAACACGCCTTCCACGGTATGACTGGTTGAGGTTACCGAGGGAGTGCGACAGCACCCGAGGCAAAGCACATCGGTTGGAAAAAAATCTTTATCTTGCCTTGCCCTAGAGTCCCTATGATGGTCCAAGCATTGTAAATCTAACCGAGCTGGACACGCCTTTAGTCTACCCCTTGAATACTATGACTGCTTAGATTGGAATCAAATAAGTACAGAAAAGACCTATCACAACCACACCAGGCATTCAAGTCTCAAGCGTGTCAAAACTCCTTTTCTCGAATCACTTCTTGTGTCCAGCTTTCCTGATGCATTCGCTTCACTCTCATATTTTACTGCGCTCGCAAGAAAGTTCGAATACGGCAAATTTGATCTCATTGGACACTATACAGTATAGAGCTATGAGTAAAACTATTGCCTACGGAGTGCACTCGGTCACAACATTTGTATCAATAGTAGTTGTAGTCATGAGTGGCTTTGATCTGTGTTGAACCCAACTTGTCTTATTTTTGTGTATTTGATAAGATTTATTGAACTTGCAAGAACTATGCATCAAGGATTATTTTTATTCAGAAACTTTATACTTTACAGGATCACACAAGGTCTGGCCGTCTAAAATCTTGACTACCCGGACGATGTGCTCCTACATTCCCGTGCAGGCACGCGTGCACGGGTGGCATCAACAGCCTATTGCTGCAGGGGACGTTGCCTCCTGACCCATCGGATTGACGTGATGGGGCAAAGCCCCGCCACCCACCCACACAAAAATCTTGGTCATTGGGTGATCGACAGCCCCCAAACTATAATAGCAGAGACAAGGGGCAAGAGGGAAGGTTATACCTGCTGCCTTCTCTTTTTAGAGCTCCTAATTCTATCCCAAAGCTTTTGCCTTCCACTCTATTGCGCCGCTGACGCCTCCTGCTAGGACCATGGTGGAGCGGACGAGGTCGTCTGTCGATGTGGAGTCCCCAAAGGCCTTCAATGCCGGCAATCCTCCACCGGCAATCCTCCATGGTTATTATGGGTTGCAATAATGTTCCATGGTGTTGCAATTGCTAGGGTGGTTATTGCAACAAGATTTCTGAATGGATGCAATAGCATGTTCCTATTGCCATGGTTTTCTGGGGTTGTAATAATTTTTGTGGCGTTGCAATTGTTAAGTACTTATTGCAACTACAATCCTAAATTATCGCAATATCATGTTAATATTGCCACAGTTTTTTTGTGTTGCTATAGGCTACCGCTGATGCAACGGCCTAAAAGTGTTGCAATATACAAAATTGGTTGCAATATACAAAATGCTCCACGCATTAGACTACCTCTGATGCAACGGCCTAAAAGTGTTGCAATATACCAAAATGGTTGCAATAGACAAAATGCTCCACGCATTTCTGAATATTGTATTCTATTGACAAAAAAAATGTTCCACAGAGGATTTGATCCTAGGAACTAAAGTACAAGCAAACACTCATCTACCACTGGGCTACTAAGGTGTGTTCGACATTAAGCCGCCTTTATATTACTTGTTTACATGATGAAGATGGCTAATTCACTTCATATGTCAACAAGGACGATAACCATCCGCATCTTCCATGACAATTTCAGAAAACAAAAAAATTGTCCAGCTTGCTGATATTTGTGCTTATGATAGAAAACAAACATGAGTATAATAGTTTAAAGACCAACTGCAGCTATTCATTATCCCGAACAATGAGATTGTTTCAAAAAAAATCCAGAAAAAACATCACTGTTGTACAAAGGATAAGTATTTAAACAAAGAAATCATCTTCTATGCTTTCTACCGCAACTGGTGCAACAACTCCATCATCAATGTAGGTGTCATCTTCGGCATCATCATCCTCATCAAGTAAGACCACATCATCTGGTTTGAGAACTGCTTCGCCATGCACCTGATTAATAACAGAGGCATCACTAGTTGTGCCTTCCTTGTCTGGTCTTGTCCAATTTGACAAATCCTCATTTGGGCCTAATAGATTCATGTCTTGGAGTCCCGCATCAAGTAGATCGACTTCCATGTCACCCTCATTTTCTGCTTCTGGCATGGCAAACAAATTTCTTGGTCTCACCACAACAACACTAGACCATCCTGGCTTGTTCACGAGGTTGATAAAAAACACCGGTTCAGCCTATGTTGCCAGAATGTAAGGTTCATTTGAATATCTGAACCTGGAAGTATCGATATTGATAACACCATATTTATCCCTACTATATCCTCTACTTCTGCTGGTACTGGCAGCCGACACATCATACCAATCACACTGAAACAATAAAACTTTTTTTTGTGCAGGGAACTCAAGTGAGATCATTCTTCTAATCACTCCATACCAGGTCATGTTGCCAGTAGTACCATCACCCCTCACAAGCACACCACTGTTTTGTGTGATGAGGTTTCTCTCAATGGTAGTCGTTTGAAATAGCCAGTTATTGATGTAGCATCTATTGAACACACGAGCTCGATGGTCCGGTCCTTGAGAAAGGGCATACATAAGTTCACTTGCTTCACCTTTCTTGTATAGTTTGGTGATCTACAAACATAGTTTGAAAACAAATGCCAGTTAATAAGTACATCGTTCTAACCATCACATGGAATAAAAAAAATTTAAAAAATAGAACTAACCTTGCCCTCGAACCACCTTACAAAGTGCTCCTTGTGTCGTTTATTAAGATTCCTTATACTATTTTTTTAGTTCTTCCATGTGCTCGCTGCATTGAAATAGCCAATTAATTAATTAATTGATGCCAGAAACAAAAAGTAGATTAATTAATGATGGTATATTGCAACTTACTCGACCCATGGTCTGGCTTCATCACAGTTACTAATTAAGTAGTGCCTCATCTTCCGAACCTCATCTGCACCAAATATCTCGGTAGTATATCCTCTCCTCTTGTAATCCATTTCTCCAAATATGCTCAGACCAGATGGTGGCTCATTCACTGTTGTACTTTCATGATGATCAGCACGATTCAACTTGGTGTCGATGTCTAAGAATCTAGAGCAAAATGTAAGGCACTCCTCGGCTTTGTATCCCTCGGCTATTAAACCTTCTAGGTGTGCCTTGTTTCTCACATAGCCTTTAACAGTACGTAGATACCTCTCAACTGGATACATCCATCTATAACACACGGGCCCTCCAAGTTTAGCCTCTTCAGCTAGATGAACCGGCAAATGAATCATGATATCAAAAAATGCAGGTGGGAATACCATCTCAAGCCGGCAAAGAGTCTCTTTAATTGAACTACTAAGTTTGTCAAGATCTTCTTCCACCAGCTCCTTCGAACAAAGTGCACTAAAGAACCTACTAAGCTGAATCAATGGCATGACAACTTGTTCGGGCAAAATCTTTCTGACGATTAAGGGTAACAATTTCTGTAGAATAATATGGTAGTCATGTGTTTTCAGTCCAGACACCTTACATGCATTTGCGTCAACACATCTCCTTATATTGGAGCTAAACCCATCAGGCATCTTCACTCCATGTAGAAATTGGCATAAACTTTTCTTGTCAGCCTTATCTAAAAAGTACAAGGCTGGTGGCAAGGTATAATTATCATTGTCAATGACAGGGTGCTGATCTTGCCTTATCCCTAGCTATTCCATGTCAAGTCAGGTCTTCTCGTTGTCCTTACATTTACCTTCAATTTCAAGCAAAGTACCCAATATGCTCTCGCATATGTTTTTCTCAATGTGCATCACGTCCAAATTATGCCTTATGAGCAAAGAAGACCAGTAAGGGAGCTCAAAAAAAATACTCTTCTTCCTCCAATTGTGCCATCTTTTATCTTCGTCATGCTTCCACTTTTTTGATGTCGCCTTTCTGAATATCACTTGATCAAAAGTTTCATACTGGTCCAATACCTATTGACCAGACAGTGGTACTGGAGCCTCCCTAGTTTACACCTCATTGTTGAAGCTCATCTTGTTCATGCGCCAAGGATGGTCCGTCGGCAAAAAACGACGATGTCCCATGTAGCAGTGCTTTTTTCCAAATCTCAACCACAAATAATATGTATCCTTGTGGCAGTATGGACATGCAAATTTGCCTTTTGTGCTCCAACCAGAAAGCATCGCATATGCAGGAAAGTCATTAATTGTCCAAAGCAGAATAGCATGTAGTTTAAAATTCTTCTTTACCTTGTCATCCCATGTATCAATTCCCTTTTCCCAAAGATACTTCAGCTCATCAATGAGGGGCCTCAAATAGACATCAATATTCATTCCTAGAGATTTTGGACCAGGAATCAACATCGACATAATCCAATAAGGTTGTTTCTCAAACAACCAAGGAGGCAAATTGTAAGGGATGAGGATAACAGGTCATGTGGTGTATGTAACATTTTGCATGCCAAAGGGGTTGAAGCCATTAGAAGCAAGACCCAGCCTAATATTACGAGCTTCCTTTGCAAACCAACCATACTTGTTATCCACATGCTTCCATGCCTTCGAGTCAGTAGGGTGACGCATTTTGCCATCATCGACCAATTCTTCCTTAAGCCATCACATTTGTGATGATGTGCTCTCTGTCATATATAATCTTCGTAGCCGAGGAGTAAGAGGAAAGTATCGTAGGATTTTATGTGGGACACGCTTCTTGTTTGTTGTATCAGCATCACCATCTGTAGCGTCCTTGTGAGCACCGTCATCGATCGTTTTCCACCTAGACTCGCCACATTTGGGACATGTATCCAGATTTGCGTTTTCCTTCCAAAATAACAAACAATCCTTCTCACAGCCGTGTATGTTTACATAGTCCAAGCCTAGATCTCGAACCACCCTTTGCACTTTCTCCATTGTGTTCGGGACACAGTGGCCTTTAGGAAAAACCTTGTGAACAGATTAAGTACCCCCTCCAATGCTCTGTTACTAATACCGTACAAGCACTTAACCTAAAAAAGTTCCACAATAAAAGAGACCTTAGTAGCATCCTCACAACCTGGATACAATTTCTTTTCTACCTCATGTAATAATTTGAAGAATATCTTCGCATGTTCATTCGGCTGTTCATTGTCATCAGTATCTCTGATCTCTCCATGTATAGCACCTCTGATTAGGGATCTAACCAAATTAGTGACACCACGGTCGTCATCACTCGGTGTGCCTTCTTTGTTGTCTACTCCAATGTCATGTGGTGTGGATTCGTTGTCTACTTCTACATCAACTGGTGGTGGTTCGTCATTGTGTACTTCTACATCGGCTGCTGGTGCGTCTTCGTTGTGCAATCCCACATCTGAACCTTCCCCTTCCCTGATAAAGCTTTCATCAAACCCTCTATGAAGCAAATGAAGCTGAACTAGAGGCCGCGGTCTGTATTGCATGCATACACATCTAGGACATCGACACGCAGCAGTTCCACCTCTCGATGTGCCACCAAATGTGATGTCCAGAAAATTTTGGAGATTCTCCCGCCACTCAATTGAAGAACGAGGCACGCGCATCCAACTCCTATCATCACCTAACATTATTCTGCAATGACGAGACGCACCAACCGCGGTGGACGGGCGGTGGAGTAGTCGAACGGGTGGAGGAGTCGGACGGGCATTGGATCGACGGCGATGCTCGTTACCAAACGTCGTGAGAGGAGGCGGCGTCGATGATGCAAGGGTTTCAACCAAACTAGAACAGGAGAACTCTGTGTCACAGATAAAAAATTGCATCCTTGTGCTACGCTGCTTGTAGGGCCCATGTTGCTCTTGTGGATGGCCCCTCTGGCATAGGCGCGCTATGTACGAGAATTTGTGATCCGAAGCCCAATTTTTTTGGGTAAATTTTAGTTAGCAACAGGCGTTAAAAAAAAGATCACCCGGCTCGACGTCTCACAGCCTCTATGAAGGATGGAGCGTCACCCATGCTACTCCTCACCTCCACCATCGTCAGTCTTTCATAATTTAACTCAACGACCAAGGGTTTGTAACGCAGGAGCTGACGCGGACGTGACAAAAACCTGCACCAACACACACATTTGCAGGTTACCCAGGAGCTAACACATGCATGACACGATGAAATCTCACCCACTTCCACAAATCCAAAGCAACATCACAGCGCGCCCGGTGCCTTGGGAACTGCTGAAGAACAAGCGGAGGAGACGAGGAGATGGGGAGATGTATGTGTACATGCATTCATAGGCATACGTGCACATGCATTCAAAGGGGTAGATGGTGGACATGACAAATCAATCTGAATTCCCCGCTGCCGGTGCCTTGGGAACTACCGAAGAACAAGCGGAGGAGACGAGGAGATGGGGAGATGTATGTGTAACGACGTTGACATATAGGCATACGTGTACATGCATTCAAAGGGGTAGATGATGGACATGACAGATCAGCCTTAATTATGAAGATAGCTTTCGCATGCCATATTATGAAGGACAACGAGTTTGATGTTATATTTCAGGAGTCCACTGAGTTGCCTCCTCCTCGCTCATGTGATCACTCTATTCCAATTATTGAAGGTGCCAACCCAGTCTTCATAAGGCCGTATCGCTATGCTCTAATATTGAAAACTGAGATTGAGAGATTGAGCGTCAAGTGATAGACATGCTGCAACACGGTATTATCTAGAAGAGCAATAGTCCTATTGGCCCCTCGATCTCCAGTACGTAGCATATCATATACTATGGTCTTCATGACAATTAGTCAATGACCAAGATGCATCACCACATACAATACCAATCCAAGGGAAGATGTAAGCAAAACGAGGTCATACAATGCAACATCCAATATGTAAGCAAATAAAACGAGGTCATGCAATGCAAGTATCAACCCAAGGTGACGATGATCAAACAAAGGATTTGACGACATGGTTTTTTTAGCACTAGTATATTATTACATCGACCTAAGACATAGATTAATCACAATTTTTCAACCCTGCTGCCGGTGCTCCTCTTTGCGCTTCTTCCGCTCAGCCCTATGCCGGCGTCGTTCTGCGTCCATCGTGAGATGCCACTCGGTCTCCTCCTCCTCCTCACGGCGGTGCTCCTCCTCCTGGCGGCGGCGCTCCTCCTCCTTGGAGATCTTGACGACGCGCTTCAGGATGCAGTCGTCGGTCTCCTTCTGTGTGATGGCACGGAGGCATCGGCCCTCCTCCTTCCGAGCTGTCTCCAACGAGTTGAAGATGACCTCCTCCACCGGAAGAGGTTCCGGTTCCTCCTCTGATGCGGTCTCACGGTCCGGATCGTCCTCGAGGTTCACCTCGAGGTCCGACTCGGACGACGGTGTCGGTGGAGGCGTCGGGGGGCGACGTGAGGACGACGGGTTCAGCATCACCCATGTTGTCTTCAAGCGGCGAGGCATTGTGGCGGCGGGGCGAGGTGTGCGTGGGAAGGGTGCTTCACTTTCTTGATGCGCGGTGGTGCAATGGTGGCCGACTATGCATGGGGGCCGGGCTTATATAGGCATGACTGTGGGTGGAACTGATGGTGCAATAACTCGCACCCCTCGGAAGATGGAGCGCGCCTGCGTTGGGAACCGACGCGAGCAACCATTGGAGTCCTGGGTAAATGCGGCGTCTCTTCATGGGGAACTGAAGGGCCACGACCAGTCCAAGGACCGTGTAAAACGGCGGCTCTTCACGGGAACCACACGACCAGCGTGGCCGGGGAGTTGAAGGGCCTATGCGCAAAGCAGGGACATATAATCACTCAAAGGAATAAATTCCTTCAAACTTATCGAAATCAGGTGATAGCTCAATGGTTTGTCCGCTGCTCTAGAACTTGTAGGCTTCGGTTCGATTCAGGGATGCAACACATTTTTTTTGCATTTTCTTTCAATTTATATTCCTTCATTTTTAATTTACAAGTTTTTTAGTCCTAATTTTTTTGCCAATTTAGGTTTATACAATTCCAATATATATTTTCTTAAGTCCTAACACAATGTGCATGAGGGAGTGCATGCTATCACAAATACAAAGGTAACTGTATATCACTAACTTGGTTTATCACAAATACAAATACAAAGATAAGTGTATCTTGGTGTCACGAACCCAAACCTAGGTAAAGATGTCACGCTGCAAAAAGATGGTTTGTGCGATAAATCCTATCCTTGAGGACATCAATTACCAATTTGCACTGAAACATTGTCTTAGCTCCCACATGAAATCACCTCAAGGCAAAGAAGGTGACATTGAACATGATACACCTATATGATATGCCATATATATGATACACCTAACACAATTTTTTTTGCATCTTCTTTCAATTTATATTCCTTCATTTTTAATTTACAAGTTTTATAGTACTATTTTTTGCTAATTTAGGTTTATACAATTCCAATATATATTTTCTTAAGTCTAACACAATGTGCATGAGGGAGTGCATGCTATCACAAATACAAAGGTAACTATATATCACTAACTTGGTTTATCACAAATACAAATACAAAGATAAGTGTATCTTGGTGTCACAAACCCAAACCTAGGTAAAGATGTCACGTTGCAAAAAGATGGTTTGTGCGATAAATCCTGTCCTTGAGGACATCAATTACCAATTTGCACTGAAACATTGTCTTAGCTCCCACATGAAATCACCTCAAGGCAAAGAAGGTGACATTAAACATGATACACCTATATGATATGCCATATATATGATACACCTATATGATACACATTTGATCAAACAAGATTCCAACTTGCCTATTCATAAGCCCCTGGTACCTTGGACACATTAGAAAAAGGTCTGTTCATTGTAGAGTACGTAAATAGTAAAGCAAATGAGAAAATGTTAATACAAGGGGTCGAGTAACACAATGCAAATAAAACCACGTGAAAGGAAAAAGTTTTCCAAGAAATTGGAAAAAAGATTCACCTGATTTGGACAACAAATGCAAAATCTAAACACGTTTAACGTTTTTACAATGAATCAAAATAAAAAAGATGAACACCATGAACCCGGCACCGACAAGTGGGTCCCTCCTGTCAGTGGCACACCCTTTTCCCACTTAGTTTTTTGTAATTTTTGCCAAAAATTGGCTTGGCGCCCGCATGCAGCCATTTACCGCCTAATACCCCGCCCATTATGCGAACAAAGCGAATCTTAACCTCCCCACTTCCTCATTATCCTCCCCATCTCCTCCAATTTTTTCCTTTCCCTCCTCCAACTCGGTTCCCGATCTGCACCCGCCGTCGTGTCGTCATTGGAGGGGCGCCGGTGTAGGACAGGCCGTAGCCGGAGGCCGCCGCGATGTGCCTCCCCACCGTCGGTGCTCAAACCTCAAGGACTCCCGGACTTCCTCTTCGTCAGAGTTACGGTAACCCTAAAGGCATTGATCTATTCACTTTTCACTTACAAAAGAGTAATGCATGTACCTGTGTGTCTATGTAGTTTACTTGTTCAATGTAGCTGGACTGCAGATTGCATCAATGGAGACTCAATCGACGTCACCTGCGTTCAACACGCCAACACCTGCTTCATTGTCTAGACCTAGGGCGACGATGTTGCTTTTTCAAACACCTTCGTCTAGGACGGCGACACCTCCTGCCGATGAAGATGGAGGTGATGGCAGCCAATCACAAGAAAACCTCCGGCGTTCCACTCAGGACAACGACAGGTAACGGCACAATGTCTATTTGGATGCTACTGCAATGATTTAGAATTTGAGAAAATACTTCAATAATAGTGAGATCCTTCAATAAACGGTAGTGAGATGCTTCAATAATATGAAGGACACATTATTGTTTGCCATTCTCAAGTTGTTCCTTCTTTAAATATTGTTTAGGGTGTGCTTATGTTTCTCATTACATTCTGTGACAACTCGGAACAAACATGGACTGTTTCTTTCACTTGCAAGGGGGCACTGGGGGGACAACAATTTGCTCAGTATACAATAGCCAGGGACGACCTCACGTTTGGTAACTTAATAACAATGAAATCAAATTTGGGGTATGGTACCAGGGACTACTTGTACTACAAGAGGAGAAGTGGTAACTCTGTAGCAACACTAAACGAGATCGAATATGATGTCGATGCAAATGCAATGATATCAAGTAATGCAAAGGAGAGGGAGGTCAGATTAGTATTGTCAAGGGATCAAATAATAGAGCGAACTGTGGACATAACACCCATTAAATTGCCAAGAACTATGGCATCAAATAGTGAACATTAAGTGCTACGTACAAGGCGTACACCACCTATGAGGAGAGAATGAGACATAAGCCAGAAGAGTTGGACATTGTTGAATGGCACTATCTGGTTTTGTATTTTGGCAAGACAAGTTTTCAGGTTTGATGACCTTTACTTTATTCTTGCCATTTGCACTTGATGAAATAAAGGCTTTTTTCGGTACATTGTAATATTTTTTTATAATCAACTCCTTGTGCAGAGGGTTAGTTGCAAGAATTCTCGGAATCGGCAGAATGTAAAGGTACACCATCGGGCAGGATCAAAGACTTTTTCTCAGTGTGGCTTTGAGAAGGTTATAACTTCAGAAGCACATGACCATGCTTCCTTACCTTTTGACATATCGCTAATTTGTTACATTCTTGCCTAATTAGAGGGACCCAATAACTGGTGATGAGCCAAATGATTTGGAGCTTTTCATGATCACGCATAGTAAGAATGGGCAATGGACAAGCCAAGAATCTAGGGATATCTATGTGAGTATATAACAATTTGTACAAACCTTATTAATTGATGCAAAGTGACCGCCTACAAAATCATTTTCAATTAACTACTTCAACTGTCCTCCTTTGTTAGGATAATGCATGTAGCAAAATTTTGGAGAGGGAAACAGATGGAGAAGCACTCATCATCTCAGACATGGAGCAAAATAAGATTTTCCAGTCAGCCTACCAGGAAACAAGAAACTACAAATCAACCAAAATCTATGCTAATGGATACTTGGCAAAATACCCAACCAGAAGGCAACTACTGTCTGAGGATTACAAGTACCAAGTGCGTTAGGAATCGGCACTAGCCGAAGCATTTTCAAAGCTACAAGAGAGATTAGAATCTCAAGAGGCTGAAAGGCAAGCCGAAAGGGAAGAACATAGGCGTCGGATGGAACAAATGATGAAGGTAAGGGAGGCCGATAGAGAAGATCTTAGGCAAGAGTTTATGGCAATGATGCAAGCAACACATGTACAAGCATCAATACAACAAGTAATAGTCGGCTACAAACCATGCATCATTTTCATAGTTTCAAACTCCACTCATGATTTTTCTGACCAAAATTGAAATGCAGGCTAACAAAGATGGGGGACAAAATGCAGAGGTTGCTGCTACAACAAACATGGATGAAGAAAATGTAAATACAGAAAGTGAAGAAATATCACATCAGCATGTAGTTTGAGAACTGAAGAGTGTTTAATGTTGTCATGTGATAGTCCTTAGTATGAGGCATAATTTTCCCTCCATCTATTGATTTGCAGGAAAACCAAGACAGCATCCCACCACAAACACAACTCGAAGCTACAACAACGGCAGGTACAAGTAATGGTCGCACAACTAGAAATAGTGCTACGAATAAGACTCAAACTAGCCAAAACAAAGGAGGGGATATGACAGTTAGTTTTACTACTACTAAAGCATTGAGGGATGCTACAGCTAAGAAATGAGCATTATCCAAAAGGAATCAACAAGCTGGCAAAGCATAGGTGATTTTTGACTCCACTACCTATGAATATTTCTGAATCAGATTCAGTTGCCCAGTTCCTGTTACTGTAAAGTGAAATGATACTTAGCTGAATACTAAGTTTCTGTTTGCTAAATATACCAATGTTAATGATTGTTTCAGGAGCAAGATAGAGTTTGAGTGGAGCACACAACTGATGATGGACGGTCAATGTCAAGCCAACCTTTGCTACAGTGCTACACATAGCTTATTACATTTTGAATTGTTCAAAGTAGCTACTGTGCGTCAGATATCTTATGTGTTTCAGTTGTTGTGCGTGTGTTATCAACTAAGTTTGACATTGGATGTGGTTTCATTAATGAGTTGTACGAACAAAGCATATTTTGGATTAATGGATGTCTAAATGCTTCTTTCATCATATATTGTTCGGCATGCAATTATTGCTTAAAGCAAATAGAGCATTGCAATATGGACTATCGACAAAATAATTTGGCGTTGCAATATATGATATAGCAACAAACAAATGGTGTTGCAAAAAACATGGTACCAATGAAATAGTGGGTGTTGCAATAGAGTCTCCAAACTGTAGCAACACAATAGTTAGCGTGGCAATAGAGGGTCCAACAATAGCAACCAGTATTGATTGTTGCAATAGAGAGGCAACCTCTAGCAACCAAACATTTACCATGGCAATAGACGGAGGCACCTATAGCAACCACAATGTTTAGTGTTGCAATAGAGAGGCTACCTCTAGCAACCAAATATTTATCATGGCAATAGACGGTTCCACCTATAGCAACCAGTATTGATCGTTGCAATAGAGCGGCTACCTCTAGCAACCAAATATTTATCGTGGCAATAGATGGTTCCACCTATAGCAACCATCGAGATAGCATGGCAATAGAGGGTCCATCTATTGCAATGCTATTGATGCGTGGCAATAAGGTCTATTGCAACACCCAATATCGTTGCTAGTGCACCTATTGCCACGCTTTGGGTACGTGGCAATAGGTATTTCTAGCAACACCGGGTGTGTTGCAATAGTAACTATTGCAACACCCACCATGGTTGCCTATACTATGGGTTGCAACACTACATGGCATTGCAACAACACTCCTTGGTGTTGCAATAGGGGAAAACCTATTGCAACACCAAAATGAGTCATTGGGCAAACCTTTTGCCACGATTACTATGGCAACGCCTGCCAACGAAAAAAAAGTGTTGCAATTTTGTCTATCGCAACCATTTTTGGTATATTGCAACGCTTTTCGGCCGTTGCATCAGGGGTAAAACCTTGTAGTGATTATTGAAGGATTATCATGAGGTCCAAGCAGATTTGTCATCAACCAGACTGAATGCCAAGACGCTGCGCGGTGAGCTAGACGCCGCGTGCGACACACTTCAAGCTTCCAAGAATCTGGCCTCCCAAGCGCGAGCCAACTTGACGATCGCCCAGCAGCAGGCCCAACACATGATGAACCTTGTTGTGGTACTGAGCATATGGGTCGACACCCTACAGATGTCCGTGCTAGCCACCTATAACATGGCCTTCCCCATTGGAAGAGTGGATAATCTATTAGCTGCAGAGGAGCACCTCCTAGCCCTGCTGGCCCAAATTCAAGCTGTGGTGATCAAAGTCGTTCGTCAGGGGGCTGCCATAGTGCTGGCTACTGTCCAGCTTCAGATTCGCACAGCGGTGAACCTCAGAGTGACGAACAAAGACATTGCCGATCTGATCAAGAGTTTTGAGCCGGCCGCCAATGCCGTCTGACTGAAGGAGGACGTGGACGAGATCTTGCATGCCAACCTCAAACCTTGATCTGTGGGATATATTAGTAGTATTAGTAGTCATGAATAAGTTTGATCTATGGTATGCCCTTGCAAAATATGTGAACTCTTTTTTGCATGTTGGTGTTAACTTTTGTTGAACTTTGTATTAGGCCTTGTTTGGATGCATGTGTATCCACATCAATCCACATGTGTTGGAGTGGAATGGAATGGAATTTAGTTTAATTCCACTCCAATCCACTTCAACACTTGTGGATCGAGATGAATACATGCGCATCCAAATAAGGCCTTAGGTGGGTTCAACTCTATTGAGCGTGGTCTAGCTCATGTCCTTTGGTCATTTTGTAGCTAGTTTGTAGCCCCTGTTGATTGTGTTTCACTATAGATTTCTTTTTAGTTGTCTTTGATCTAATCTATAATATGCTAAACATTCAAGAGTGCCTTTGATCTTTGTTGAAGCCAATTCGTCTCTTTCATAAAATTTGTTGAACTTGAAAGAACCATGCAGCGAGGAGTTCATCTGAACAAGTCTAGAATATTGTTTTTGCTTTTGCTTTTCTATTGTTTTGTTTCAATTTTATTTGTTTCCTTTAGGGATTCAACGAAAGTTCTCGTACGAAACATGTTTCCATGTATAACGTGAGATGTGTCTGGCCTGGTCAGATTTACGATGCTAGGACTTTCTTGCATGCGCAGTAAATTTGAATACCTATGTGGCTCCCTAAAGGAAACAAATCTAAAGAAGGTACATGTGACAACTATTACAATTTGAGCACCAGGAGCAAGTCTCGCACTTAAAATCTGTTGAGCGCGGTGTAGCTTAGGTTGTTTGGTTTCTGTTTGTTTTTTTGTTGCCTTGGTGTCTTTATCAATCTTTGTTGAACTTGCAAGAACCTTGCAGCGAGGAGCAAGTCTCACCACGGTGTAATGCAGAGCAGAGGAGCCATTGGTGTTAAAATGTTATTGCACGCATAAGAAAGTCTGACCGGAAGTCTCGCCTCAGTATAATGCAGAGCAGAGGAGCCATTGGTGTTGAAATGTTATTGCACACGTAAGAAAGTCCGACCTCTATACATTTGAACACGGCTGACAGTATCCTCCGTAGTTTTCCTCGTCTTCTTGTGATGCTTGTTACTGTGTCATTTATGATTTTAAGTTTGACTAACTTAATAGTAGCATAGCCTAGTAATACAATTTGATGGGTGCATTGTAGTGCTTTTGAAGTGTCATTTTTTTGTATTTTGGAGTGCCCTCATTAGCATACCCCATGTACCCATGACATTAGAAATCAATATAAATATTGTACTACAAATGAATTTAATGGATGAAACGGTGACGGGAGCTGTAACACCACCATAACACATGTGCGCACCAAACAAATAATGCAATTTGCAAGTAAAACAAAGATAGCACACTAGTTTAGCTAAAATAATGACAACATCCATCATTGAGGAAATTAACATGTCCATAGACAAGCAAACAACATTGGTCTATTTAAAATGCATGACAGAGAGATACATCAAATGCAGCTTTATTTACTTCTCTGCTAATGAATCCAAGAACAAGGGAACATAAGGAAGATAGTATGGTCTACAGATGAACTCTTTTTTAATGGTATGTCTACCATACCGAAACACACGGACAGGGATGATATGAACTTTTTTGCGGTCCATGTTATATGCGATGATTGTTCCATCCTCCCTAGTAAAGAAAATGAAATTCCATTCTAGGTGAACTATATCACTATGTCCTCATCAAAATTTGGGTAACCAAATCTAATAT
Organism: Miscanthus lutarioriparius; assembly: GCA_904845875.1. Taxonomy (NCBI): domain Eukaryota; kingdom Viridiplantae; phylum Streptophyta; class Magnoliopsida; order Poales; family Poaceae; genus Miscanthus; species Miscanthus lutarioriparius. The sequence continues at coordinate 59,672,455 of CAJGYO010000012.1, forward strand.
TAATACTTCCAAACAGGATCCACGTCATGACCATATGCTTCAATGTCCAATTATCAGTACCATAGTCTTCAAGGATCCAAATTGAAAGCTTAGAATCATTGGGACCATCAACAATACATAAACACAAGTGACCCTGAGCTTGATGCATGGAGTGGTGAAGACCATCTGGCCTATCAATTTTCCTCCATGTGTTTCCCTCCATATCCACAACAAATATCATAGAGTACCTCCCAGAGTGCCCCATAATGTGCAGACAACCGTTAAGAAACACACTTGGTTGTCTGTAAAATGTCACATCAGTATGCTCACCCCATTCAGATTCCTTATATATCCATGCTGCAGTTTGAGATGAGTAGATCTCCACACCTGAGCGCACAGCATTGACATCCACATATTCAATCACATGGAAGTGCAAGGAGGCTGTTGGATCGAATGCCAAGCGAGCCTCACCAACAGCATAGCCAACAACATGGGTTCTAGGCGGTAGAATTTTAAACTTCTAGGTCATTGGATTGTAGATGACATTGCGGTATCCATCAGCCCTAAGGCAACAACATAGGATGAGGCCATTGCAGCAATCTGAGAGAGCTACATTGTCAATATTGAAGGGCAAGAATTCCAAGGAGCAGCGGCATACACCACGGATGATGTTGGTGAAGTTTCGATTGTCGTTCTCACTGTCGTAGAAGAAGCCGACCACAGTCTGGGGCAACTTCTTATGGTTGTTGGGGTCTGAGATGAGGTTTTTCTAGGAGTAACAAACACATTTGTAGCAAAACAAGGAGTGGGCAGGGAGGTGGCATAGGATCTCATGAATGACATCCTTTGTGAGGTTAGCCAGTGTGTTCCTCTTGTTGGAGGCCTCCTCCATTTCGTCAGTGTGCAATATGATGAGAGCTTCCTCAGTAATGAGATCACTGAAGAGGAAAATAATCCAACAAAGATCCATCAGTGAAGTCCACAACTCATACCAAAGTGCAACTTGAACAACCATTAACAATTTTCATGGTACGACCTCATGTAAATTTAGAGTAGCACCACATAGATATATAACTCAAACTAGAGTAGCAGTTAATGGAGCTGTAACCATTAAAATTTCAATAGTTAATTAAGCTTCCTCAGTTTTCACAAGTAGAATATCAGTGAACAAGTGGTAGTGATCATCATTGGCATCAGTAGCAATATGAGCAGCTTAAACATTATTAGCCTCAGTGATGTGAATGATGGACACAAAGCATTGATTTGCTTTCGATGCCTTCCTCTTGTTTAGAACCAAATGGATAACGTGGTTGTCAACATGGAGAAGACACAAGAAGCAAACATATGAGCTGCATCCTAATACATCCAACAACCATGTAGACACTATTGGCACCGAAATGTGGCCTTAGATATGTTACAAGTTCAAAATACCCTAAGGACTCACTAGTGGCACTAGAGCATATGAAACAGAAATGTAGAATCAAGCAAGCACTGGACAGAAAAAATAGTTAAAGGCAGAAGCGAAAGGCCAATATGTTTGCCTAAACAGATAGGTATAATAAAGCAAGCACTTGACAATTAACAGGCCTAGTTGCACATAGGCATTTACAGTAAGAACACTAAACATATGCAGAAAACTGAGACACCAGCAGAAAACCAACCAGTGCCACCTCCTAGTTCTTTTCATCAGCATTGGCCTAACCAGATCTACAATGCTACAATGTTTCTTGTATACCTCATGTTCAAGCAAGGACCAAAATAGTGAAGGCAGGATAAGATGAGAAAGGAGACATGCGGATCGGATCTGTCATCTCTGCCATGGCACACGATAGACACGGACTCCAATGCCACCACGCTCCACTGGGAAGACCCACCGCCTAGCCTCTAGAAGGATGCCTGAGCCACAATAGCACACTGGGGATCCTCCATTGCCACCACGGTCGCCGCGGTCGCAGCCGCAGGTCCAACGGGCATAGGTTTGTTTTCACTTGCAGGGGATACATCCAATATATAAGTCAACCTGTCCACACAAAGAACATATACTACTATTAGGACTCCAAACACATGTTAACACAACCAGGTGTCTAGCGCAATGGTGAAGACGCTCTTTTCCTTGATCCGGGTCCCGGGTTCAACTCCCAGGTCTCATCGTTTATTTTGAGTTTGAATTTATTAAACCCCGATGGCAACAAGTGACACAGAAGCCACCGGGTCCCACAGGTTAGATGGAGATGGAGAAAGGTCCCACTGGCCATCGGGTCCCAAAGATCGAATGGTCCCACAGGTACACGTGACACGCAAGCCATCGGATCTGAAAGCTCTAGTTTGGTTTTGGTGAATTGATGAAACCCTAAGTGCTAACCTAGTTCATCTAAGTGATTATGAGATAGGTAGCATTATCAAAGTGGTGAAGCAACGGTGAAGATCATGATGATGGTGATGCCATGGTGATGATTAAGTGCTTGGACTTGGAAAAGAAGAAAGAGAAAAACAAAAAGCTCAAGGCAAAGGTGAAATTGATAGGAGCTTTTTCGGTTCAGTGATCGAGACACTTAGCGAGTGTGATCATATTTAGGATCGATAGACATACTTTTAAGAGGGGTGAAACTCATATCAAAATGTGGTTATCAAAGTGCCACTAGATGCTCTAACTCATTGCAGTATGCATTTAGGATCTAGTGGAGTGCTAACACCCTTGAAAACATTTGTGAAAATATGCTAACACATGTGCACAAGGTGATACAGTTGGTGGTTGGCACATTTGAGCAAGGGTGGAGAAGTTGGTGAAGTGAAGGAGGTGATAGTCACTGAAATACAGTGACCAGACGCCGGTCACGTGGTGACCGGACTCGGGGGAGTAGCGTCCGGTCATTTATAAAATCAGTGGTGTGTTCGGGCTACTCTCGGCCTAAGACCGGACATATGTGGCCAGACTCTAGATGAACACTATTTAGTGTCCGGTCCTACTGACATAGAGGCATGCAGAGAAGAGGTGGAGCGGACGCACCAGCGCATCCGGTCATGGCGGACCGGACGCGTCCGGTCATGTTTTTGCCTCTTTGGAACCTTATTGGAAATGACCGGACTCAGGCATAGCAGCGTCCGATCATCCTCACGGTGCGTGTCTAGTCGCAACATAACCATTGAGATTGGTGCGCAGCATTTGAAGACAGGGATGACGTGGTAGCCATCCGTTGACCGGACGCTGGTAGGGTGCGTGTCCGGTCGCCCTGATTTTTAGTGGACAGGGGAGCCCAACGGCTCTATTCATAGGGGCTCTCTATTTGAGCCCCATGGCTGGCTCAAGCTCACCGTCTTGGCCATTTGCATTGACATAGCAACCTTCTTTGCTTAGCCAAAGCCCTCCCACTCATCTCCATCACTGATTCATCATCTTTGTGAGATTGGGAGTGAATCCAAGTGCATTGCTTGAGTGTCTGCATCTAGAGGCACTTGGTGTTCATGTTTCGCTGCGGGATTCGCTTGTTACTAAAGGTGGTTGCTGCCACCTAGATGGCTTGGAGCAGTGAGGATCATCAAGCGGAGGTTGGTGATTGTCTCTGGCTCCGATTGTGTTGATTGTGAGGGGTTCTTGACCTTTCCCCGGAGGAGAGCCAAAAGGTACTCTAGTGGATTGCTTGTGGCTTGTGTGATCCTCATCTTATGTTGGTTGTGCGGCACCCTACTGAGGGTTTGGCGTGTGATGCCAATTAGTGCGTGAACCTCCAATTGAGTGAATCACCACAACGAGGACTAGCTTGCCGGCAAGGAAGTGAACCTCAGTAAAAATCATTGTGTCATCATTTGATTCCGAGGTGATTGGTCTTCATTGCAATTCATTCTTATGATTGATTGGTTCATTCCTCGACTTGGCCGTATAACCATCTTGCTCTCTCTTATTACATTACCGCAAACTAGTTGTCAAGCTCTTTAGTGTAGCTAGTCATGAGAGCTTGTTAGTTTGGTTAGTGTGGCTCTTTAGTTAGCCTTTGAGAGCACACTAACTTAGTGTAGTGACATAGCCATTGTGTGGATAGAGACTATAGAAACTAGAATTGTGGTAGGTGGCTTGCATTTTTAGTAGGCTAGCGCAACACTCGCTTTGCCTCATATTTGTCTAACCGGTTTGCTAAGTGTTGTTGTAAAAATTTTTAATAGGCTATTCACCACCCTCTAGCCATTAGGACATTTCAAGTTGTATCGGAGCCGAGGTCACCGTGATCTGAGGCTTAACAACCTTCGGTGTTAAAATGGCTCAAATCAACAACACCAAGAAGCCACCCCAATTTGATGGCATAAATTATCCATATTGGAAGTCAAAGATGACCACACATATCAAGTCAATCAATAGAAGGGTGTGGAAGGTGGTAGAAACCAAAATTGAGATTGCCGATCCGGAGAATCCCACCGTGGCCGAAGAAGTGCTTCTCCAACACAATGACATTGCTCTAAGTGCCATGCATGATGCAATTGATGAGAGAACATTTGAGCAAATCAAGAACACTGAGATGGCTCATGAGGCTTAGAAGAAGCTAGAAGAATCATTCAAGGGAACTAAGACAATAAAGGGTGCAAAGGCATACATTCTCAAGGAGAATTTTGCTAGCTTCAAGATGAAGGAAGATGAGAGTGTGCCGAACTTGTTCCATCTGATGGAAGTGCTTGTCAATGATCTCAAAGCACTTGGTGAGAAGGTGGAGGACAAGGACTTCTCTCATAAGTTCTTGAGATGCTTACCCGCAAGATTTTGCATGTTGGTCACCTTGCTAGTGAGGACCAGTTTGGACACAATGACACCAAACCAAATCTTGGGAGATATCATGACTAATGATGCTTATAGAGATGATGATGAGAAGGAAGAAAAGAGGGAGAAGAAATATGACAAGAAGGATGACAAGAAGAAGAGTGTGGCATTCAAGGCCACATCATCCAAGGGCAAGGCAAAGCAAGAATCATCAAGTGAAGATGAAGACTTGAGCTTTGATGAGATGGATGATGAGAAGATGGTTCTCTTTGTTAAGAGATTTGGCAAGTTCATGATGAAGAAGGGCTACCGTGCTAGAAGAAAGAAGTCTTCATCCAAGAATAAGGAAGAGTCAAGAAGGTGCTTCAATTGTGGAAGCAAGGATCATCTTGTTGCTCAATGCCCATACAATAGTGACAATGGTGATGACAACAAGAAGAGCAAGAAGAAGGACAAGAAGGAAAAGAAAGAGAAGAAGGACAAGATGACCATCAAGAAGAAGAAGAAGGGTGGTTCATATGTGGTCACTTGGGATAGTGATGCTTCCTCAAGTGATGATGATGATAGTGATGATGACAAGACCACCAAAAAGATGGCACTTGCAAGCATTGCTATCAATGATAGGCCTTGTCTCTTCGACACTCAATCATGCTTCATGGCTAAGGCCACTAAGGTACAAACTTGTGATGATGGAAGTGATGAAGAACATGATAATGAAAATGAAAATAAAAGTGATAGTGATGATGATGAACCAAGGATGAACTACTTGACATGCTAAATGATGCTAAAGAACACTTTGACATTAAGAGAAGGGAATGCAAAAGCTTGCATAAGGAACTAAAAGCCCTTAAACAAGCCTTTGATGATCTCAATGCATCTCATGAGAGGCTAGAGGAAGCCCATGAGAAGCTTGGCAAGGCTCACAAGAAGCTTGAAATAGCTCATTCCTCTTTGCTTGATGAGCAAAATAAGAAGAAGCACGTTGAGACATGTAATGTATGCTTAACTTGTGACTTAATTGATGAATCATTCTATAAGCCTATCATTGTTGCTCCCACTAACCCTTGTAGCACTTCCACTTCCACCTCATCTAGTAGTGATGGTTTCACATATGATGCCTCACTAATGGTTGATAATGAGACCCTCAAGAAGGAGGTCAATGAGCTCACTCACATCTTGGCTAAGGCCTATGGTGGTGAGGACCACTTGCTTAAGTGCTTGGGTAGCCAAAGAGCTTCTCTCTACAAAGAGGGATTTGGCTATACCCCCAAGAAAGGCAATGTGGCCTTTGCTCCTCACAAGACTAGCTTTGTGAAGAACAATGATAAGTTTTGCACTAATTGCAAGCAAGTTGGTCATAACGAGCATGAGTGCAAGAACAAAAGCAAAAATGCTAATGTATCCTCAATTAAGATTTATTCTTTCTATGTGCTTACTAAGGGTACAAATGGTGTGAAAGCTAAGTTCATTGGTACACCATGGATGGGCTCAAAGAAGAAAGCCATTTGGGTTCTAAAGAGCTTGGTCACTAACCTTCAAGGACTCAAGCAAGTTTGGGTACCTAAAAAGAATTGATCTTCTTTTGTAGGTCAATTACAAAGCTGGAGGAAAGCATTGGGCTCTTGATAGTGGGTGCACTCAACACATGACCAGTGATGCAAGAATGTTCAACTCAATCAACACCAATGGTAATGATGGTTATGATAGTATTACATTTGGTGACAATGGCAAAGGCAAGGTCAAGGGGCTTGGTAAGATTGCAATATCTAATGACATGAGCATTTCCAATGTTTTGCTTGTTGAGAGATTGAACTTCAATTTGCTATCCATGGCTCCATTGTGTGATCTTGGATTTACATGCATTTTTGGGGTAGATGATGTAGAGATCATAAGTGTAGATGGCTCTAACTTGATCTTTAAAGGCTTTAGATATGAGAATCTATACTTGGTTGATTTCAATGCTAGTGAAGCTCAATTATCTATATGTTTGTTCACTAAGTCTAGCATGGGTTGGTTATGGCATAGAAGGCTTGGTCATGTTGGAAAGAAACAATTGAATAGATTGGTTAAGCATGACTTGGTTAGAGGCTTGAAAGATGTTGTGTTTGAAAAGGATAAGCTTTGTAGCTCTTGTCAAGCCGGCAAACAAGTTGGAAACACTCATCCTAAGAAAAGCATGATGAGCACTAGTAAAGCATTTGAGTTATTGCACATGGATTTGTTTGGGCCAACACAATACACTAGCATCAGTGGAAACAAATATGGCTTTATGATAGTGGGTGATTATTCTAGATACACTTGGGTATTCTTCCTAGTGGACAAAAGTGATGTGTGTGCAACATTCAAATCATTTGTCAAGGGCATTCACAATGAGTTTGAAACAACCATCAAGAGAGTTAGAAGTGACAATGGTAGTAAGTTCAAGAACACTAGAATTGATGAGTTGGGTGATGAATTTGGAATTAGACATCAATTGTCGACCAAGTACACTCCACAACCAAATGGCCTTGTTGAGAGGAAGAATATAACACTCATTGATATGGCAAGGTCTATGCTTAGTGAGTATAATATGAGTCAATCTTTTTGGGCTGAAGCTATCAACACGGCTTGCTATTGTAGCAACTGCCTCTATTGTCACCCATTAAAAGAGAAGACACCATATGAGCTATTGAATGGTAGAAAGCCCAACATTGCATATTTTTGGGTCTTTGGTTGCAAATGCTATATCTTGAAGAAAGGCACTAGATTGGGTAAGTTTAACAAGAAATGTGATGAAGGATTCCTACTTGGATACTCAACTACTAGCAAAGCATATAGAGTTTGGAATTTGGATAGTGGTACTCTTGAGGATGTTCATGATGTTGAATTTGATGAAACCAAGGGTTCCCAAGATGAGAATGAGAACTTGGAAGATGTTAGAGGCATTCAACTTTCAAAAGCCATGAAGAACATGGATGTTGGTGAATTGAGGCCTAGGCAAATGAATGATGATGAAGATGATCAAGTGCAAGTGCTCTCTAACACAAATTTGCAAGATGATACAAATCAAGCTAGTACAAATGGCTCTCATGACAATGAACAAAATCAAGTGGCTAGCACATCATCTCAATCCAATGATCAAGCAAGTGCAAGCAATCAAGTTCCAATACTCCAACCAACCAATATTGCAAGGGATCATCCATTGGACACTATCATTGGTGATATTTCAAGAGGTGTGCAAACTAGATCAAGATTGGCTTCATTTTATGAGCATTTCTCATTTGTGTCATCCATTGAACCAAAGAAGATAGATGAAGCATTGAAGGATGTTGATTGGGTGAATGATATGAATGAAGAATTGAATAACTTCACAAGAAATCAAGTATGAGAATTAGTAGAGAGACCAAAGGGACAAAATGTGATTGGAACCAAATGGGTCCTTAGAAACAAGCAAGATCAAGATGGGATAGTAGTAAGGAACAAAGCAAGATTGATAGCACAAGGATATACACAAGTTGAAGGTCTTGACTTTGGAGAAACATATGCCCTATTTGCTAGATTGGAAGCAATTAGAATCTTATTAGCCTATGCTTGTGCCCACAACATCAGGCTCTATCAAATGGATGTTAAGAGTGCATTTCTCAATGGTTACATCAATGAAGAAGTTATATGTTGAGCAACCTCCCGGTTTGGAAGATGACAAGAAGCCTGACCATGTGTACAAGTTGAAGAAGGCATTGTATGGCTTGAAGCAAGCACCTAGAGCATGGTATGAGAGATTGAGGGACTCCTACTCTCTAAAGGGTTCATGATGGGCAAGGTGACACCACTCTTTTCACCAAGAAGATTAGCAAAGACTTATTTGTGTTGCAAATCTATGTTGATGACATCATATTTGGATCAACCAATCAATACTTTTGTGAAGAATTTGGAAAGATGATGGCTAATGAGTTTGAAATGTCCATGATTGGAGAGTTAAGTTACTTTCTTGGTCTTCAAATCAAACAATTGAAGAATGGTACATTCGAGAGTCAAGGCAAGTACATCAAAGACATGCTCAAGAAGTTTGGCATGAGTGATAGCAAAGTCATTAGCACACTAATGGGGACAAATGGCAATTTGGATAGTGATGCAAGTGGCAATATGGTGGATCAAAAATTGTATCGGTCTATGATTGGAAGCCTACTCTATGTGACCGCATCAAGGTCGGATGTCATATTTAGTGTATGCATGTGTGCAAGATTTCAAGCCTCACTAAGAGAAAGTCATTTGAAGGCTACAAAGAGAATATTGAGGTACTTAAAGCATACACAAAATATTGGTTTGTGGTATCCCAAAGGAGCAAAGTTTGAGCTAGTTGGTTACTCCGACTCGGATTATGCGGGATGCAAGGTTGAAAGGAAGAGCACCTCGGCCACATGTCAATTGTTGGGAAAATTACTAGTTTCATGGTCATCAAAGAAGCAAAATAGTGTTGCATTATCAACCACCGAAGCTGAATACATATCTGCCGGTAGTTGTTGTGCACAAATACTTTGGTTTAAGGCCACTTTGAGTGACTTTGGAATCAAGTTCAAGAGAGTGCCATTGCTATGTGACAATGAGAGTGCAATCAAGTAAACCAACAATCTGGTTCAACATGTAAGAACAAAGCACATTGATGTCTGCCACCATTTCATAAGAGATCACCAACTAAAAGGGGACATTTGCATTGAGAGTGTAGGCACCGAAGTTCAACTTGCCGATATATTCACCAAGCCATTAGATGAGAAAAGGTTTTGCAAGCTAAGTTATGAGTTGAACATATTGGATTTCTCAAATATGTGTTGATGCAGGCCCCACTTATATGACATGCCTCTCCTTCAAGCAATCCAAGGTAAAAGTTTATTGGCATGGCATACATCCTTGCTAAGGACATGTTTAGTGCATCTAGACATCTTTCACATTTAATTGGCTCATTCATGAAAATCAAATGATTTTCATGTTTGTATGGTACCACTATTGCTTCTATGCTTAATTTGGTCTAGTGGTAGCATATGACATGTTTGCGGGCTCGTAAACCTAGTGTTTGATCTAGAAAATGAGCTATAAGTGTTTAACTCAACATGGTATAAGATAACCCTTATTTGGAGGTGTGAAGAAGCTTGTCCTTGGATCAAACCGAGTTAAATATCTTTGGCAAATGTTCTAGATTGAACCAAAATTGGGAAAATGGTCCTCACCCCATTAATTGACATTGATAATCTCAACCTATCTGCATTTTTAAACCTTTATGGTCATTGATGACAAAGAGGGAGAAATAGTGTACAAAAATAGTCAAAAGACAACAAAGGGGAGAGAAACAAAGATATAAGTGATAGGGGGAGAATTTCACATAGGGGGAGAGATATGAGAAAGAAAGGGAATCAATTAAAATTTTAAGCACACAAGTAGGGGGAGCAAGCTCACCAACTTGTATGGTGTATTTGAATGTGCATTTCATATATTTGCTTGCATGGCACAAGTTTTTAAATTTCAATATCCATGCTTGTGTGGTGTATGCTAGTTTTAGGTTTGAATGATGAAATAAAAAACTAGCATGCATAGGTTAAGTAACTAGACTCATGCTCATATTATGAAAACTAGACCCTTACTTCTAATGATTGATCTCATGGGGTAGTCTAGTTTTTGTGGATGTCTAGTTACTCATGGTGGTAAGGATGGTATATTGGTGCACTCTGATTGGTATCATGCTTCAAAGGTCCGTCTCTTATACCTTAGCATCATTTGGTTGACAATGTCTCCTATATTTCCTATCTAAGCATATGTGCAAGCTACAATCCAAACTCTTAGCACATTTGTAGGGGGGGGCAATTGCTACCATTCGGGGTTCATGAAACTTGTCCATATGTTTTTACACATGGTAAATATGCTTGGGCAAGTAACATGGATTCAATTAAATTTCAATTCATATCTTTGTGTAAGGGTTGTCATCAATTACCAAAAAGGGAGAGATTGAAAGCTCTAGTTTGGTTTTGGTGAATTGATGAAACCCTAAGTGCTAACCTAGTTCATCTAAGTGATCATGAGATAGGTAGCATCATTCCAAGTGGTGAAGCAACAGTGAAGATCATGATGATGGTGATGCCATGGTGATGATCAAGTGCTTGGACTTGGAAAAGAAGAAAGAGAAAAACAAAAAGCTCAAGGCAAAGATGAAATTGATAGGAGCTTTTTTGGTTTAGTGATCGAGACACTTAGCGAGTGTGATCACATTTAGGATCGATAGACATACTATTAAGAGGGGTGAAACTCGTATTGAAATACGGTTATCAAAGTGCCACTAGATCCTCTAACTCATTGCAATATGCATTTAGGATCTAGTGGAGTGCTAACACCCTTGAAAACATTTGTGAAAATATGCTAACACATGTTCACAAGGTGATACACTTGGTGGTTGGCACATTTGAGCAAGGGTGAAGAAGTTGGTGAAGTGAAGGAGGTGATAGTCACTGAAATACAGTGACCAGACACCAGTCACGTGGTGACCGGACTTGAGGGAGCAACGTCTGGTCATTTATAAAATCAGTGGTGGGCTCAAGCTACTCTCGGCCTAAGACCGGACGTAGGTGACCAGACTCTGGCTGAACACTATTCAGCGTCTGGTCCTGCTGACGTAGCGGCTCACAAACAAGAGGAGTAGATGCACCAGTGCGTCCGGTCATGGTGGACCGGACGCATCCGATCCTGTTTTTGCCTCTCTAGAACCTTACAGGAAATGACTGAACTCAGGCATAGCATCATCTTGTCATCCTCGTGGTGCGTGTCCGATCGCAACTTAACCGTTGAGATCGTACACGTGGCATTTGAAGCTAGTGATGATGTGGCAGCCATCCATTGACCGGATGCTAGCAGGGTGCGTCTGGTCGATCTGACCGACATGTCCGATCGCCCCAATTTTTAGTGGACAGGGGAGCCCAATAGCTCTATTCATGGGGGCTCTCTATTTAAGCCCCATGGTCGGCTCAAGCTCACTGTCTTGGCCATTTGCATTGACATAGCAACCTTGTGAGCTTAGCCAAAGCCCTCCCACTCATCTCCATCATTGATTCATCATCTTTGTGAGATTGGGAGTGAATCCAAGTGCATTGCTTGATTGTTTGCATCTAGAGGCACTTGGTGTTCGTGTTTTGCTGTGGGATTCGCTTGTTACTCTTGGTGGTTGCCACCACCTAGATGGCTTGGAGCAGCGAGGATCATCGAGCGAAGGTTGGTGATTGTCTCCAGCTCTGATTGTGGTGATTGTGAGGGGTTCTTGACCTTTCCCCAGAGGAGAGCCAAATGGTACTCTAGTGGATTGCTCATGGATTGTGTGATCCTCATCTTGTGTTGGTTGTGCAGCACCCTATTGAGGGTTTGGCGTGTGATGCCAATTAGCGCGTGAACCTCCAAGTGAGTGAATCGCCACAATGATGACTAGCTTGCCGGCAAGCAAGTGAACCTCGGTAAAAAATCATTGTGTCATCATTTGATTCCAAGGTGATTTGTCTTCATTGCTATTCATTCTTATGATTGATTGGTTCATTCCTCGACTTGGCCGTATAACCATCTTGCCCTCTCTTTTTATATTATCGCAAACTAGTTGTCAAGCTCTTTAGTGTAGCTAGTCATGAGAGCTTGTTAGTTTGGTCAGTGGGGCTCTTTAGTTAGCCTTTGAGAGCACACTAACTTAGTGTGGTGATATAGCCATTTTGTGGATAGAGACTATAGAAACTAGAATTGTGGTAGGTGACATGCATTTTTAGTAGGCTAGCACAACACTTGCTTCATCTCATATTTGTCTAACCGGTGTGCTAAGTGTTGTTGTGGAAATTTTTAATAGGCTATTCACCCCCCTCTTGCCATTTGGACCTTTCAGGATCCCATAGGTCCATTGGGTCCCACAGGTTGGATGGAGATGGAGAACAGTTCCACAAGTACACGTGACACGTAAGCTGTCAGGTCCCATAGGTCGGATGCTGAAGGGTCCTACAGGTACTCGTCGGATGGAGGAAGGACCGAGTGGAGACTTCTATGATGAATGGCAAGCATCACGGATGAGTATCTATAGGTCCCACAAGTTCACGTCAGATGGAGAAGGGTCCCATAGGTACACGTCACATGGAGAAAGGATCGAGCAGAGTCTTTTATGATGAATTGCAAGCATCACGGATGAGGAACTGCAGGTCCCATAGGTACACGTCAGATGAAGAAAGTACAGTTTGGAGATCTATGACAAAGCCGTTCGTTACATATCAAATATTATCCATCAGAGATGTGTAATTAGTTCAATGATGAAGCCCTGTTCGTTATAGATTTAAACGAGATCGTCACAAATGAGTTGCGCGAGTGATCTATGACGAAACCCTACACTCTTCTGTGATGTTTTTTTGTGATGATGCTTGATTTCGTCATAGAAAGGGAGGGTTGTAGGATCTATGATGACACGGAAATATTAGTCATAAAAAATAATCTTCTATGATGATTTTGGATTCGTCATTAGCATTTTTGTCATAGAAGTGGATATTTTTAGTAGTGATATCCAACACGAATGGCTCTATTGAATGAGAGAGAAGAGAATTTAGCCCATCACTCAGCTTAGCCCTACAACACTGAGAGGAGGTTGAAGATTTAAAACAAAAACTTACAAATGAAGTTGCTGCAAGGGAAAGAGATAAGGAATAAAGTATCTGACAAATGCAGGAACTTAGAGAAGAACTTCGTTTGCAAGTTGCACTGCTGCAGGTAGTAAATATATTACATGCTTGTCTTTTGTCCATTTCCCCCCTAATGTTGCTTGCCTTTTATATCGTGCAGGCTAACCTAGGAACCACGACCGGTTCACAGCCTCCGAATAGGACAGCTGTGGGCATGAATGACATCACACCACCACGCATAGAAGATGAAGAACAAGAGGTAATAAAAATGCAGCATGTCCACATACAAAATGCATTTGTACACTTGTATTAATGAACAGTGTTATTATTTTATTTGTTGGCAGATTCATCCAGCAAGCATGATGACCAAAGTAAAAGAAGTTGACACCTACTCGTACCATAGCTGTAGCTAGTACTACTATAACAAGAAATCTTTTTTCAACTGACAATAACAACCGACCAGCAAATTCAAATTCTTCGCAGCAACAAGTAAGGCCTACTGGAAAAACTCATAATCAAAAGAAAAAGCTACAGGTATGAATACCTATATGTGAATTTTGTTTGTTCATTTCAATCAAATTATGTGCCGCATATTGGTAACGGTGGGTGAGTTATATTTGCTATGTTGTATGCACTACTATTGACATGATATCATTGCTGAATTATGTTCCTGCTGTACATTGCCTACTGTACATTGCCAAATTTCATTGCCTACTGTACATTGACTAATTATGTTTCTATTATAAAATACAGGAAAGCATGGAGAGCCAAAATAATTAAAGTACTATGGAATATGCCTGCAAGCGTGTGCTGATGGAACATCATGAGATGAATAAGTGAAGCACTACTTCAAGTGAATGAAGAACAATTTTTTTTTATTGCAACCATAGTTCAAGACTTGTAGTTTGAGAAGATATTTTTGTTATCGCAAACATATTTATTCTGGCTAAGACATAATTTTCTAGTTATTGAAGGTTTGATTTCATATGTGTGTTGATGATTGAATTTTTTTCTTTAGTTCTATTGTATCTATATTGCAACAATAAATTAATATACAAATATCGAACGAAATAGGCATACACGATGAAAATCTCCTCGCTGCAATAGACTGAAATGCATCAATTGTTTTTTGTCGCAATAAACAATATTGCAACGTACGTTGTAAGATGCCATAAGACTTAGGAACCACAACAAATGCGTCGTTGTAATACCACTCACATGTAACCAAAAAAATTTAGATGGCAACATAAGTTATTGCAATGAAACATTGTGCGTTGCAATTAAGACATGATATATGATGGAACAGGAGGAAGTAAACTCACATTGAATAGTATGTGATATGTGAAATTCACCATACCAAAGCAATGTGGTGAGTGGATCTCCTCATGATTAACCCCCACAAAATAACATTTGAGATCATGGAGCTATTATTTTTTATATATAATATATTTTAAATATACTTTGACCTTCATGTGCTCATATTTTTTTTTACTTGGACCTTCATGTGCCCAACTTTTTTTATAGCTCCATATCTCTCTTCACAAAAAGGCAAAACGGGGTATTTATGTTGGGAGACCATAGGGTAAGTGTGTAGAATATGGTTTTGGTTTAGTGGAGGAATGTCTGATAAAAGGAATGCTTGAATTCAAAGAGAAATTCAACACTACTAGACATGATGGAAGGCTAGCAATCAAGGATAAATATGAAGGTGATAGATCAAATTTTTGAAGTGCCACTACTTCACGAGGTCACAAAATTTAGCAAAATTTAACATGACAAGAGGTTGCATAAGAAGAGGTTCATGTTTAAGCATTTGTTTTGGAGGTGAGAATGTAAAAACATGATCATTCAATTTTAACATCTCAAACTCCACTCTTCCTATGTTAGATTAAGTCAAGATAAGATAAAACAACATGTGCACAAACATTTTGGGCACAATTCTATTGCTCAAGGTAACATGAATATAAAAGAGTAGTTTATGATTATGAACAGAAAGAGGGCATGATTCAAAAGCTAGGTTTGACCATTGTGTTAGCAAAACTAAACAAGTTCAGTCATATCAATTTCTTTTTCATGCTTATCAGGTCAAAGGTAATGATTCAAACATTAACTACATTCCATAGAGATGTTACCTTTGTTGCTTTGAAGCGTGATGATGTGATAATGACTTTGAATGAACCATCACATTTGTACCTTGTCCTTGACTTCAATTCCTTCTTCTTGATGTCACTTATGATGCTTGCTCAAAAAATCTTGATTCATGATTTTGATATCTTCAACAAAGACTAGTGCAAGGTGATACTACAAACCCGACCGATGTGTGAGTCCATCGGCCAGTGCAACAATCAAGCTCAATGTTCATTGGGTTCGCTCTATTTTATTTGAAAGGAAAAGCATAATTTAAAAGGTAAACTATTTTTATTTATTACTACTACTACTTATGATAATAAGATGATAGAAACTAAACAAACTTTATTGAGTTGAAAATAGCAAGCTAACGGGTTATCTCCCAGTAGTGCTTTGTTTTAAGTCATAAGCTCGACCGTTGCAGTTTTAGCTGCAGAACTTGCACCAAGGCAAGTACGAGCTCTGGAATACTTATGGTAAACAAAAGCATCCACAACCATCCTCTCTAGGATGTGATAAAAGATCAGCATATGATGGTTACAACTTTCATAGGTGCAGTTGGTAGAAGGAAAGATTGACTCTAGAGATTTCTCATGAAAGCATAGATCTTGTGGCTCTTCTAAAACATAACTTTGGTGTCTGTCCACATGATCCTCCTTTTTGGACTCCAAAGTGGGTCCCTCGAGAATGTTCATAGACCAAACATATTCTCGATCATCTCTTATCCATGGCATTCTTCGAGTGGATTCCCATCCTCATCCTCCATTAGGATTGGGATCCTTGCCTCCAATGATTTTCACTCCCATTTGATGTCAACTGAAAGGTTTGGAGTGCCTCCTTGGTTTGGGTTATCAAAGAAACAAGGGGGGACAAATGGGGGATCATTGATGTCTGAGGTGTAAGATGGTTTTGATCTGAGGGGCTCCTAGGTAACCAAATCTTGAGATGAATAGAGAAGATGATGATTTGGGGTCAAGGATGCCAAAGATCTCTGTTGGATTGGATGATTGAAGATGTTTCCAACATCAAGAGAGAGAGATCTTCCTCGAATTCAAAAGAAAACTCCAAAGGATGAATTTCTTCTTCCTTTGGTGTCCTTAGGAATGGTTCAGGAATATAGTTGGTAGCTAAGGGTTTAGATGGATTTGGCAAGGATTTGACTATCTAAACATCTTGTTTGGGGATTGGATTGCCCTTTTCTTTAGGGGAGTCATGATGGGCATCAGTGTAGGGAGAGTTTTCAAGGATTGTCTCAAGGATAGCTCTCCCCTCACTAATAGGAAGATGTAAGAAGGCTCCACCTAAACCGATGTCAAGGAATTGTGTAGATTTCTCACTAAGACCCAAATAGAAGTGTTGTAAAAGTTAGGTTCGGGTATAGCAAGATCAGGGCCAGATGAATAAAGATCCATCAAATGGGCCCATGTAGCACCTAGGGATTCATTCTCCCTTTGCTTGAAGCTTAGGACCTCTCTTCAAAGACGAACCACTTTGGCGATGGAAAAGAACATTAAGCAAAACTTGGCTTGAAGAACTACCCACTTTCCTTGTGCACTCTCTATGGTTTGAGTATACAACTGTTTGGCTAATCCCATCAAAGAGAATGAAAATAGCTTCCACTTAAGGGTTTCATATGACATGCACGAAATGTAAAGGCATGAACACATTTGCTCGAACTCTCACAGATGAGCATATGGGTTGTCATCTTTTTCCCTAGAAAAAGATTGTTATGAAACAAGGGTGAAGCTCATAACTATTGGTGAGGATAGGTTTTGATGATGGAGGTGGCTCCAAACTAGCGCCCTTTGGTACAGCGAATTGAATGATAGGAATGTAATCCATGGTATGAAAGGTAAAGGATAAAAATACTTGGATGACTCGGTTCTAAACTAGAACAGCTATCATTCCCCACAACGGCACCAGAAAGCTTGTTGACACTGATATGGCAAACTGATAAATCCGCAAGCGCACGGATGTTAATGTAGCTTTCACCCAGGAGTATTCTAAGGTATCATTTCTCCATGGGGAATGCGAAGTGAACTAGAGTAAGAACTAAGTGTGTCCAAGGATAGACCAAAGGTATAGGATAATAGGTAGAGAGGATATATGTGTGAAGGGACCGTGACGCCTAAGAGGGGGGGTGAATTAGGCAACTTAAAATTCTAACTCTAAACTAAGGCCTCTTTTTCTACCCTTAGCAAAACCTATGCAAAAGATAAACTATCTAAATGTGCAACTACGGTTTTGCTAATGTGTTGCTATCTCTATCGCAAAAGGAGTAATGTAATCAACGTAAATGCGGAAGCTAAAGAGCAAGGTAGAGATATGCAAACTCCCATCGACGACTCCGGTATTTTTACCGAGGTATCAAGAAGCGCGCAAGCTTCCTCCTAGTCCTCTTTTTAGCCCCTCGCAAGGAATCCCTCGCAAGGGCCAAGCTCCTGGTCGGGTAACTCCGTGGATAGCCTCGGGCCTTCCCCACACGCAAGTGGGTCTCCGACGTGCCTTTCGGCAAGCCTCTCCCGGATTCTCCCTGCTGTCTTCACTATCAAGCTTCCGGCCGAAATGCCGCGGGCCTTGTTCCCTCCGGTACACGGTGGTGGCCACACCACAAACGCGGTTGGTATGATCTCGTTAGACTATAAGGCCCTCTGATGTACAACAATGGTGCGCGCAAGCACCGAGTGGTAAGAGGTATGCAAACCTCACTAAACACTAGGCCTAAACATAGAGCAAGTGCATAAGCGGTGGTCTAATCAATCTAAGCACTTTGCAAAGCACCTACGCTAATCACCTATTGAAACACTAAGCACTATGCAAGTGGAGATCACTAAAATAGTGTATCAACACCCTAGATATGTTTCCTTAGCTCC
Source organism: Miscanthus lutarioriparius (assembly GCA_904845875.1). Lineage (NCBI taxonomy): Eukaryota > Viridiplantae > Streptophyta > Magnoliopsida > Poales > Poaceae > Miscanthus > Miscanthus lutarioriparius. The sequence goes on from CAJGYO010000012.1 coordinate 59,690,832, forward strand.
ACACACCTCATTTGGCCGGTTGGGGTTGTATTTATAAGCCCCACTGAGAAAGTAGCCGTTGGGGACGAAATCCCGCTTTTCTACTACTGACCGGACACTGATCACGTCCTGACCGGACGCATCCGGTCGTCCTGACCATTGAAGCCGTAAACAACTGATCGGACGCTGCCAGCGTCCGGTCACCTGCCACCGAACGCATCCGGTCGCATTTTCACTGCTCTAGAACCTCTCTATACTCGACCAGACTCTGCTGTCCTACATCCGGTCAATCTGCCGCTAGCGTCCGGTCCAGCATCCAGTCACGCCTATTGCCGAGCCTCTTGATCGGAGCATCCGATCACTTTGCTCCAGCGTCCGGTCTAGCGTCTGGTCACTTCTATGAGCTCTTTTCTTTGTGATCTTGCGTCCGGCTTGGTTCCTATCTTCGTGCTTCGACTTTGCTTGATATCTTGGGTCTTCTCTTGTGCTTCTAAGGTCTTGCTTATGGTGTTGATCATCGAATCATCACGTCACCTTCATGCAAGTCACGTCTTGCATCCTATTGAACTACAAAACAATCACTTGCAAATTCATTAGTCCAATTTAGTTATGTTGGCCATCAAACACCAAAATCCAAAGTAAATGGGCCAAGGGTCCATTTTCCTTACAATGTGGTTCCTATGAACTAAGGCAAGACTTAAGAAAACTATATCACGGTTGTTTACATCGGGGCACAACCCGCCAGCAACCTAGGAGAGATAACTAGACAAGGTCTGACACGAGCCCTATGATTTAATAACTAGACCTATCATGGTGGAATATAGATGATGGACAGGGCTGTCACCATCTGCCACCTACCACAATCTATCCGGAGGCCTAGCCGTAAACATAGGTAAGTTATAGCCTAAGCACCACACTTAATCTATAAACTCGGTACTCTAATCCTAGCTAATAGATTAGAGCACCCTAACCAAGTAGTGAAACCAATAAACAGCAATAATATAAATTATACTTAAGTAATGCAAAAGAGGAGAGTTACCACAGAGAAGATGCTAGACTTCACTCGAAGAAGAGCTTCATCCGCCAAAGCACAAGTGGGAGAGGTTGCTGATTGCCTCAGCTCCTCCCCAAGTTTCTCCTCACTCTCTCCCTATCTTCTACTTCTAAGTAGTAGAGCTACAAAGCTTCGCCTAGCTACTACTCTCACTTGGAGTGATGGAATGAGATGGTGTGTCTCTCCACCGAGCACCACTACCCCTTTTATAGTGTCTAGAGGCAGTGGGGGTACTTATAGGCCGCATAGAAGGTCGGTGGAGCAAACATGGGCCCATGGATCCAAGGCATGGTGGAGGCATTGGCCGGTGTTGGATATCACTGCCTCTTGATCGTAGGGCCTTGGTTGGCTCCCAAAGGCGGTTGTGAAGCCAGCACATGTCAAAATTTGGTAGGTAAGGCGGTTTCAAGGTCGGTTGGAGGGCTCCAAGTCCATGATAGTGGACCCATGGATCCAAGACCACTCCATCATGAACCTTGGTGCAAACTGACTTAAGATCGACGTTGGAGAAGGCTTTGAGGGCCTCTTCCATGGATCAGTGACATGGCAAGGCCACTTGGCGCATCGGGTGGTGCCATGGTGGGGCCGGCCAGTGTGGCATTGTAAAGAAAATGGACCCTAGGCCCATTTACTTTGGATTTTTGTGTTTGATGACTAACACAACCAAATTGAACTAATGAATTTGCAAGTGATTGTTTTATAGTTCAATAGGGTACGAGACATGACTTGGATGAAGGCGACTTGGTGATCCCATGATCAACACCATAAGCAAGACCCTAGAAGCACAAGAGAAGACCGAAGACATCAAGCAAAGTCCAAGCACGAAGATAGGAACTAAGCCGAACGCAAGATCACAAAGAAATGAGCTTCACAGCACTGACCGGACGCTGGCAGCATAGCGACCAGACGCTCCGATCAAGAGGCTCAGCAACGGCAGGCGTCAGCAGCAGTGACCGAACACTAAGGACTGAAAGTGACCGGACACGCCGATGGCACTATTCATCATCTCGGCAACACATTCAGTACTGACCGGACACTCATGAGAAATCGACCGGACGTAGGAACTGTAGCGTCCGATCGAGTCCAGAAAGGTTCCAGAGCGGCGAAGTTGCGACCAGACACCATCAGCATTCGATCAGTTGATCACGCGCTCTAACAGTCGGGACGACCGGACGCGTCCGGTCAGTAGCAAAAAAGTGGGATTTCGTCCCCAACGGCTACTTTCTCACTAGGCTTATAAATAGACCCCCAACCGGCCATTTGAGGATAGTGGAGCTAAGGGAACATACCAAGTGTGTTGATACACCATTTTAGTGATCTCCACTTGCATAGTGCTTAGTGATTCATTAGGTGATTAGCGTAGGTGCTTTGCGAAGTGCTTAGGTTGATTAGACCACCACTTATGCACTTGATCTATGTTTAGGCCTAGTGTTTAGTGAGGTTTGCATAGCTCTTACCACTCGGTACTTGCACGCACCATTATTGTACATCAGAGGGGCTTGTAGTCTTGCGAGATCACACCAACCGTGTTTGTGGTGTGGCCGCCATTGTGTACCGGAGGGAACAAGACCCGTGACATTTTGGCTAGAAGCTTGATAGTGAAGACGGTGGGGAGCGGTCTGGGAGAGGTACACTAGAGACCCACTTGCACATAGGGAAGGCCTAGGGCTATCTAAGGAGTTACCTAACCAGGAGTTTGGCCCTTGCGAGGGGCTCCAACGAGGACTAGGGGAAGCTTGCGTGCTTCTCGATACCTCAGTAAAAATACTAGAGTCGTCGATGGGAGTTTGCATATCTCTACCTTACTTTTTAGCTTCCACATTTATATTGTTAGCATAACTCCATTTGCAGTAGAGATAGCAACACACTAGCAAAACCGTAGTTGCACATTTAGATAGTTTATCTGTTTGCATAGGTTTTGCTAAGGATAGAAAAAGAGGCCATAGTTTAGAGTTAGAGTTTTAAGTTGCCTAATTCACCCCCACCTTCTTAGGCGTCACGGTCCCTTTCAATTGGTATCAGAGCCAGGTTGGCCCAATTTGGACTTTTGGCTTCACTGCCGTTGAGCTGACGCTATTTAGAGTGGTTGGGATGGATACCTCTAGGCCTCTGCACTTTGATGGCACTAACTTTCCCTACTATAAAGCTAGAATGGCTTGTCATCTTGAGGTGGTAGATTTGGGTGTTTGGAGAGTCACTCGTGATGGGATGAAACCCATTAAGAATCCCAATAAACCCACAAAGAGTGAAGAAAAATAATTTCATTTCAATGCAAGAGCTAAAAATTGCTTGTTTGAATCTTTTAGCATGGATGTGTTTAACCAAGTATTCACTTTAAATACAAAACATGAAATTTAGTTAAAACTTCAAGAGCTCCATGACGGCACAACTAATGTCCATGAGAAAAAACATTGTCTAGCTAAACAAAATTATTATTCCTTTAAAATGAATGATGATGAGCTTTGTAACAGAACCGACCAATTATACGAGATTAAGTAAGAAAATCTTCCCCCGAAGCAGATAATTTAGCACACTTAAGCCCGTATAACCCGGCGGTAGTCCATGAAACCATGAAGGATTTCAAACCAATCGACATGCAAACCAAGATCGTACAAGTTTAGCAGTCACCGTCACATGTTACATAAATTTCGCAATCACGGTTGGGTACATCAGAGTTTAGAATATAAAGTTATTACAACACAAGTTCAAACTAAAATAGCGGAAGCAAATAGTTGTAAAGACACACACACACTTTTGGTTTAGATACGGTGCTAGTAGGTAGTCATCTCAGATGAGAGATACAGAGTGACCATTGCCCTTGGTCCTAGTTGTCACCCATCGCCGGGTACAGACAGTTAATGTAATAGCCGTAGTACATTTGACCATCTGCAACAATAATGGGAACAACGCCTTGAGTACGAGAAGGTACTCAGCTAGACTTACCCGTCTTAAACCAAAATAAAGCGACACCAAGGATTATACAAGGCTTTCTTTAGTGGGCTAGCAGACTTGTTTGCAAAAAGCATAAGCTATCATGAAGAAACCATTTTAAATACTTTGCATCATCTTTATTATGACCTATCCATCTAGGTAAGCACCTGTACTATAGCAATCACTTGATTAACCAATAACATCCAGTTACCAATTTAGATTTAGCATATCCCATACCATCCAGATAACCATCATTGTTCCATAATAATTACAATGATGCCGTAGCTCGAGTCAAGTGCTCACTATCCAGGAGCGATGGCGATTCGAATTGATTCCTAACCAGTTGGTGATTTATTCCTCACACAAACCACACTCACCGATCAAGTGAGCTACAGATCACCAATGACACTTTCCTAGTAGCCGTGGGATAACAGCCGGGACCGCACTACCCAGGGACCACCCGACTGCCAGGACGCACCTTGGGCTCACTCTTCGCGTCCCCGTCATACCCCCTTCAGCACCAGTGTGCCAATCCGGGTTTATCTCGGCTTGAATAGTGTCACTAGCTTCGCGGTCGAAAGGTACTTTATTCGACCAGCTAAATATGAGGCATGCGTTCAACATGACAAGAGGGACGAGCAACGATCGGTCCTTAATCGACATAGACGGAAACTAACAGCACCCCAGAACCCTGTCCGGTTGCCTCCAACTTTTTCGTCCGTTCTCCAATTATTCATCACATATGGTTAATTCCAGGATATCATTCTTTCCATAGCTAAATTCTTCCAGTAACCACCTATAATGTAGGTGATCGGATATCACCGATTGCTACCGGTCTAAGCAAGGCTAAGCAGTTATTCGATCCTAACCTAACAGGGTAAAAGGTAATAAGGTAGGCAAGGATAGTAATAAATGCATCAACGGTTTGAATCAACTCCTACAACTTAATGCAACAATATATAAACTCATATATAGGAATAATTGTTTTTATAAAGTAGGAGACTTAGAATGCTCCGGGGCTTGCCTCATTCGAACGAACTAGGTTGATGATCCATGCACTCGGGCAAGTCCTCTCCTGGCTCCTCTTCCTCCGGCACCTCCTGTGCCTGGACTTCTTGTGGATCTGTCCCAGTCTGCTCTTCCTAAACTGCTACTAGCAACTCCTATGATCCTGTATGATGCAGATGTATGAGTGCTAATGCATAGGTGCATAGAAGAGATGACATGTAATGATCATGATGCATGAAATGTAGATGAACATGTTTAACTCTATTGGACATAGTAGAAATAAAGCTCTTCTACAAGGTAGCCAACATCATCCAAGAACATGTACTACTATACTACTACAACCACTGTACTAATCATGCCAAATCACCACAGCAAGTTAAGATGCTTCAAAGATACACCAAAGCAACATTATTAACTAAACATGCATTAAAGAAGAATATTTTATTTCATTTTAAACTAAGGCTACCATAGCAACATATATTTTTGGTGCTTATAAAAATCTGAGAAAATTACAGTAGCATAGTACTACTCTAAGTAGACTACCATAAAATTTTCATGGCATTTGGATAAGTAAAACAGCCTACACAAAAATGATAAGGCATAAATGCTTAAAAAGGAATAATTAGAAAACCTTAGTGAAAAGTGTCAAGCAACAGATTTCATAGTTTTCCTAACATCCTTAAGGTACTTATATACTCCCCACAAAATTTCATGGTCATAGGATTCCTAGATAATTTACAAAAATTCACACAAGTATCAATCAATGATGAAAGGAAAATCTATAACTCAAAAACCATACATGCAATGACTGTCAAATTTTTACCAGAGCTTCTACTAAGCAAGAATAGCTTACCCACAAAATTTCATAATTTTTGGAGCACAGAAACTCAAGATATAATTTAAACAAGTTTGCATGCGTTTAAAAACACCTTTCAAGTTCCTATTTAATTCATCCAAAATTTCCACTTCCAGTGTCCATGTCATATTTTTACTAAATACTAGACTTCACTATGATTCTACAAAAATTAGAATCACACCATTTGGATCTACCAAAATGGAGGTACAAAATTCACAAAATAGCATTCAAATATGCACAAATGAACAATCTTTCTTAAGCTGAGTCACTGACGCTCGGGACCCGCGTGTCAGCCGGGCCCGCTGGTCAGCAACACCAGAACAGGGGAGGCGGCTTGTGACGGTGCGGCAACGGCGAAGCTCACCGACGCGGCTTCTCCGGTGAAACCAAAGTCACCGGCGTGTTCTACGTGACGAGACGCGTCGATCTTTGCCCTTACCACAAATGCTACCAAACCCTAGCTACGACAGCGTCGGCAATGGCGGACGGTGGCGAGGTCGCTGCGGCACTCCGGCGACGGCGAGCCTCAATTGCTCCACCCAAGCTCGGTACGAGCTTCATGAGGCTACTACGGAGCTAACCAAGCAGAGAAAGGAGGACGAGAAGGGCTCGGTGGTGGTTGGCCGTGCTGAGCTCCGCTCCGGCAAGGCGCGGCCATGGAGACGGCGGTGGAAAAACGGCCACTGGCCCTCACCTGAGGCACGGATGGCACGGATAGACGGTCGACGAGGTAGAGGAGGACACGGCGGAGCTGTGGTCGAGCTGGAGGTCGCACTTTCACGGTGGCGATGGAGCTAGGCGACGGCGGAGCTGCTCGGCAATGGCAGAGCTGCGCTGCGCTGCTGCGGCGAGTGGAGGAGGCGGAGGAAAATGAAAAATGGAATGGTGAGCGGGTCTGGCAGGCGCGTGGGGGTTCAAGTCGTGGCCAGCGGTGCCAGGACGGCCGCGGCGCGTGGCCACGCGGTCAGGCGGCCAACGACAGGTGTCCTCCACGCGGCGTTCGTTTTCTGAAAACGTCGACACTGTAGCTCGCCATCAGTTAACCTTTGACGCTTGATAGTGCATCTTCATCGTGTTTAAACGACCCAGTCGTAGATCAAAAGCGAAAACCATGCACACGAAAGTTGTAGCCGTACCCTTCATCTTCAACTTCTATTAAAGGATCATAGTCTAATTCACCACGAATCAGGAGTTACATCAAGCCAAAGTCAGCACCATCAAACTGGAAACGCAGTAAACACTTAGAAAAATTCTAAGTGCAGAATCAGCACTGATTTCTGGCTTGTGGGACCAAATTGAACATGTCGTGCACATTTTCATGACTTGGCCTCTAAACAAAGTTTGTTCCTTATAAAATTTGCTACAACTTTTCTTTAGGTTGCTCAGACATGTAAACATTCTACGCTACACTTTTTAAACAGTCAAACAAAATGGTTCAGGAGTCAAAACAAGTCAACCCACTATTTGAAATCATAATTGGGCCACATGATCAATATGAACAATGTTCCAAATGACATTCTAGGTGTCACTAAGTTGTTTAAGGGAATTATGAGTCACACCACACATTGGTCACACAAGAATCAAGCACTGTATGTACTAAAACAATGAAAAACAATTGAAATGTTACATTTGTTTCATAGTCATGTTTCACACGTTTCATGCACACATGGCAAAACAACATAGCATCCAATCTATTAAAACACAACTATGCAACATACATGTTTCATTAGTAGGTTTCAATTCTATATTTCATGTCATGCTTATGGATGCATAATAATGATTGTGCTCATGATTTGCAAAATGTTAATGCATGCTTAACACCGAGGTGTTACAGCCCTCCCCCCTTATAAGAATCTCGTCCCGAGATTTTGAGTTACGAACCATTTGTTATAGAAATCCTTATAAGCGTTTTGCAGATATTCTCCTGTTTCCCACGTCGCATCACCATCATCGTGATGACTCCACTGTATCTTATATGTTCTCACCACTTTTATTCCGAGTGACTCGGTCCTTAGTGTCCAAAACTCGAACTGGTTGCTCATGGTATTCCAAGTCTGATTCGAGCCGAATGCTCTGAGGTTCTATTCTCTCCTCTGGAACACGCAAGCACTTCTTCAACTGTGATACATGGAAGACCGGGAAGATCGAACCCATCGCTTCTGGTAACTGTAACTTATAAGCCACGGGACCCTTCTTCTCTACGATCTTGTACGGTCCTACAAATCTAGGAGCAAATTTTCTCTTTACTCCAAACCATTGTACTTTCTTCATTGGAGTAACCTTCAGATAAACGTAGTCAACAACTTGAAATTCTAGCGGTCTCCTTCTCTTATCGGCATAGCTCTTTTGGTGTGACTGTGCCGCTTTCATGTTTTGTTGAATAATATGGACCTTTTTCTTCGCCTCGTCAATAAAATCGACTCCGTAAAACCTTCTTTCTCCAGGCTCAACCCAATTCAATGGTGTCCTACATTTCCTGCCATACAATGCTTCAAATGGAGCCATCTTGATACTTTCCTGGTAGCTGTTGTTGTAAGCAAACTCTGCCAAAGGTAACCATGATTCCCATGAACCCTTAGACGATAACACACAAGCTCTAAGCATATCTTCAAGAACAGCATTAACTCACTCTGTCTGCCCATCTATCTGTGGGTGGTAAGTTGTACTCTGAATCAAGCTAGTACCCAAACCTTTATGAAGATGCTCCCAAAAATGAGCGGTAAACTGTGACCCACAATCAGACACGATAGTCTTGGGTATACCGTGTAATTGAACAATCTCTGCAATGTACTTCTCAGCATACTGAGGTGGTCGAAATGTTGTTTTGACTGGTAAAAAGTGAGCTGATTTGGTGAGGCGATCTACAATTACCCAAATCGAATCATTCCCCTTTGGTGTGGTGGGGAAACCGGTGTTAAAATCCATACTTATGTCATCCCATTTCCAATCTGGTATTGACAAAGGTTGCAACATTCCTACGGGTCTCATGTGAAGAGCTTTCACTCTACAACACATGTCGCAACGAGCAACATACGCTGCAATCTCCTTCTTCATCTTCGTCCACCAATAACGAGGTCTCAATTCTTGGTACATTTTGTTACTTCCAGGATGGATAGACAACTTAGAGTGATGAGCTTCATCCATTAATTTGTTCTTGAGCTCTCGATCTTTAGGTACAACCAGATGGTCCTTAAACCATAACACTCCTTGTTCATCCACTCTAAAGTGCTTAGTTGGTTCTTTCTTCATTTTCTCCTTGATATGGAATATTCCCTTATCTGTTTTCTGACCCTCAATGATCTTGCTCTCTAAGGTACAACTAACCTGGATATTATGCAACACCGCAGGATGCAACAAATTGAACCCATCTTCAAACAATTGTTGCACAACAAGAGAATGTGACTTCCTACTTAAGGCATCTGCTACTATATTTGCCTTTCCTGGATGATAGTGCACTTTCAGATTATAATCCTTTATCAGCTCTAACCATCTTCTCTATCGCATATTCAACTTAGACTGAGTAAATATGTACTTGAGACTCTTATGATCTGTAAAGATATTACACACATTCCCAAGCAAGTAGTGTCTCCAAATCTTTAGAGCATGCACAACGGCCGCAAGCTCTAAATCGTGCGTAGGATAGTTAACCTCATGCTTCCTCCAACATCAATTACTACTCCCATCTTATTCATCCAGTTCATTCCTATAATCACATCCAGAACTAGTCCTGGCATAACTATCAAGTTAAGCATATACTGCCTGTTTGCTATACACAGGGTTACTCCCCGGATTATCTGATTAGTTAATAGATCAGCCCCAGCTGAACTGATCCGATAAGCACATTCCAATTCAATTATCTTTTGCTCATACTTTCTTGCAAATGCCTGACTTATGAATGAATGAGATGATCTAGAATCAAACAAAACGACTGCAGGATGATCGTTGATAGAAAACATACCGGCTGTCACGGGCTCTCCTTCTAGGATGTCATCAATGGTGGTGTGGTGCACACGAGCTTGGTACTAATTCTGTGGCCTCTTGGGATAGGGGCAAAACTTCGCAAAGTGCCTAGGTTGATTGTAGTTGAAACATGGTCCTCTTACTTGAGTAGCAGCTCCAGATGAACTGCCTTGTCCAGTCTTGGCATGTGGCACTACCATCTTAAATGGCTTCTGATTCCTCTAAGGTTGCTGGGCATTCTGATTCCTCCGTTGGGGTGGCCTGAACCTTGCACCAGGGGCAGGCGGACGATACACATAATGATTGGCCATCGGGGCCTTTGATTTGGACGGACCTGACTCAAAAGCCTTCTTGCAAGTCTTGGATGTAGCATATATATTGTTGTTCTTTTCTTGCTTTAAGCAGTCACTAATAAAGTCATTGAAACCAGTTCTGGTATTGGTACCCACGTGCTTCATCATCTTGGGATTCAGACCTCTCTTGAAACTAGCGATCTTTTTGGCATCGGTATTCACCATGTCAGAGGCATAGCGACTTAGATTATTGAATGCATGTAGATACTGGGTCACAGTCTTGGTGCCTTGATTCAGTGCTAGAAATTCTCCAAACTTCATTTCTGTCAAACCAGGTGGAATGTAAACTCCACGAAAAGCCTCAGTGAATTCCCTCCAAGTAATGTGGGCATTGGAGGGAAAAGTGGTGCGGTGGTGCTTCCACCACATTCCCGCAGGGCCTTGCAGCTGATGAGCTGCATACTTAGTTTTCAACACTTCTGTCATCCTTAGAACATGAAACTTATCTTCCATGGTGTTTATCCACTCTTCTGCATCCAATGGCTCTGCAGCTTCTTTGAAAATTGGTGGTCTGGTGTCCATAAAGTCCTTGAAACTGCTATGCTGATTCGCTTCTTGTCCACCTGGGTTTAACCCACGGTGGGTATTGTCAGCAATGTGGCGCAATGCAGCTTCCATGTTCTGCTGCATGACCTCCATGTTGCGTTGACTTCCAAGGAACTATGCGAAGAACTGTTCCGCGGTGTACGGTGGAGGAGGAGGTGGTGGTGGTGGATCGCGGTTCTCATTCCCAGCGGCACTGCCACCTGCCTCAGTCGCATCATACACGGTATGGCGAGTGTTCGACATCTGCATATTTCAGCAACAGTAATTATTAGGCGATGTTGTAGAAATTGTAGATGAATGAAAAATTATGCCGTACTAAATTCACTGGAGAGAAAAAATTCATACAATAAAATAGGGGCATAATAAGTCATTCTAATTAACACAACATCACTAATTAGATTACTTAAGTGCACACATCGCGTCCATTACAACCAAATTGCCAGCATACATACACTGGACTTTTGACGTTCTGATATTGCCACAAACACATCCAAGTTTTCCAACATTACATCAAGGTCTTAGTCTTTCTACTCATGATTACATGCTGGACATGTCAACCATGCAAAAGGTCGTCGCAAATGAAACCCTAGTAGCTAGCACAACAACTACTTGCCTACTCATCATGGTCGCTGTCTAAGTCAGAGATGTCGACATTGTCACTATCCACATCATCGTTGTCATCATCAGCTGGTGCCCCAGGCTCTTCGGGATCCTCGTCCTCATCTAGATCCATCTTTGCCACGCCAGGCAGAATGTAAGGGTGGAGCTGGTTATTCAGCTGATGAACCTCCTCATGTAGGTTGTCGTTGTACTCTTCTGCGTTGGCTAGCTGCTGCTCCAGCTCAACCTGTCGAGCTCTCAGAACATCTTCTGCGGACCAGGCTTCATTCCTCTAGTGGAGCACATGGCTCAACATGCACTCAGCGTTCTTATTGGTGGTGGTTAGACGCTCAACCTGCTCTCTTAGTGCACGTACGTCTCCCTCAAAGACTCCAGTCCTCTGAGTCACCAGATCCCTTTGATGAGTCAACTGAGCCATCTCTGCATAGAGCCTCTCAATCTCGGCGTCATGATCCTCTCGACCGCGACGTCGGTCATCGTGGGCCTAACCAAGAGCACCAGACACATGTCTCAGGCTACCTTCTACTCCATCGAAAGCCTTCATCACTGCGAACATGGCGCTCATAGCAGGGTTATCACTGTTCTGTCCTTCTATTGCACCAATCTCCAAAGGTCTTCCTCTTGCCTGCTGCCACGAGTCTATGGAGGGGTTGCCCCTCGGAAAGACTCCAATTAAAGCGGCTGCCAACTCCTGAGGAAAATGATCCATGATGTCTCTCAGTATCCCAAAGGCTACCCTGTCAGCTACTTCTGCAGCAGTCCTGCCAGTTGACTCATAATGCCAACCTATCCACTCAGAACCATCACCTCGAGGACGAACAACGGCCTCCACAGTAACCAAGAGACCTTCCCCCAACTGCTCATTTGTCCAGAAATAGCGGGGCTCCATTCCATCAGGATAGCCTACATAGCTGAGCATTCTCCACAAGAGTGTAGGCATCCCAAACTCTACAAGAAACGTGTGGCGCTGACGGGTACGTGGAGCAAGCGGATGGCGGGGAGCTCTGCCTCTGGTGGACTTGCGAGCGGTTTTCTTTGTGCGTGCCATCTGTAGCAAAATTTGTTTTATTACTCATGTGAGAACAAGGTTAAGTTGTTGTTTTTATCAAAATGAGATAATCAACTTATAAGGGGAGGAACAATGCCATGAATTATATGTAACAACATGATGCATGCACGTTCCGTATGTTCTCACAAACTTAGGAAAAATAACAATTGCTAGCGGCATAGACGGTGGCATACAACGGTCTCTCATAACGTAGCTAATATGTACTACACGATAGCGCTGTTATGTACCTGCAAAAGATCCACTTCAGCCCAAACCCTGACATTATGAAAATTATGCATGAAAGCAGTAAAGTAATCTACTCATTCTACACGCATCCCCAGATACACGTACAACGGTAGCAACTACCCGAACCATCGTCCTATCGACGGCATCGTCACCATAGGATGGAATTTCCCCACACATTGGATACCTTCATACAAACACGTGTATGGCATGTAAATAATCCGGCATCATATAAGCACTTCCCTAGATCGGCAGTGTATCCGATCATGCTCTCACAACTCTCACTTACCGAGGCATAGAGGCAATGGATCCATACATTACCACTCAAGTGAATGGCACTCATACAATAGCATGCCGTATGAGCAACGAAATAGAAATATGATGCAAAGACCCCCAAGTCAGTACTTAAATAAGCCACCTAGAGTACTTAACTGGGCATACAGGACATGACCACTGGCACACTCTTAAGTTTTAAATTAGAGGTTGAAACACCTATATACTATAGTTTGCAATTAGTTTTGTAACACAAAACCCTTTTGTTTTAAATACACGCATGAACAGTAACCTGCTAAACCTTGCTCTGATGCCAGCTGTAACAGAACCGACCAATTATACGAGATTAAGTAAGAAAATCTTCCGCCGAAGCAGATAATTTAGCAAACTTAAGCCCGTATAACCCGCTAGTCCATGAAACCACGAAGGATTTCAAACCAATCGACATGCAAACCAAGATCGTACAAGTTTAGCAGTCACCGTCACATGTTACATAAAGTTTGCAATCATGGTTGGGTACATCAGAGTTTAGAATATAAAGTTATTACAACACAAGTTCAAACTGAAATAGCGGAAACAAATAGTTGTAAAGACACACACACACTTTTGGTTCAGATACAGTGCCAGTAGGTAGTCATCTCCAATCCAAAGCATCAGATGAGAGATATGAAGTGACCATTGCCCTTGGTCCTAGTTGTCACCCATCGCCGGGTACAGACAATTAATGCAATAGCCATAGTACATTTGACCATCTACAACAACAATGGGAACAACGCCCTGAGTACGAGAAGGTACTCATCTAGACTTACCAGACTTAAACCAAAATAAAGCGACACCAAGGATTATGCAAGGCTTTCTTTAGTGGGCTAGCTGTCTTGTTTCCGAAAAGCATAAGCTATCATGAAGAAACCATTTTAAATACTTTACATCACCTTTATTATGACCTATCCATCTAGGTAAGCACCTGTACTATAGCAATCACTTGATTAACCAATAACATCTAGTTACCAATTTAGATTTAGCATATCCCATACCATCTAGATAACCATCATTGTTCCATAATAATTACTACGATGCCGTAGCTCGAGTCAAGTGCTCACTATCCAGGAGCGATGGCGATTCGAATTGATTCCTAACCAGCTGGTGATTTATTCCTCACACAAACCACACTCACCGATCAAGTGAGCTATAGATCACCAATGACACTTTCCAAGTAGCTGCAGGATAACAGCCGGGACCGCACTACCCAGGGACTGCCCGACTACCAGGACGCACCTTGGGCTCACTCTTCGTGTCCCTGTCATACCCCCTTCAGCACCAGTCTGCCAATCCAGGTTTATCCCGGCTCGAATAGTGTCACTAGCTTCGCGGTCGAAAGGTACTTTATTCGGCCAGCTAAATGTGAGGCATGCGTTCAACGTGACAAGAGGGACGAGCAACAATCGGTCCTTAATCGACACAGACGGAAACTAATAGCACCCCAGAACCCTGTCTGGTTGCCTCCAACTTTTCTGTCCGGTCTCCAATTATCCATCACATATGGTTAATTCCAGGATATCATTCTTTCCATAGCTAAATTCTTCCAGTGAACCACCTATAATATAGGTGACCGGATATCACCGATTGCTACCGGTCTAAGCAAGGCTAAGCAGTTATTCGATTCTAACCTAACAGGGTAAAAGGTAATAAGGTAGGCAAGGATAGTAATAAATGCATCAACGGTTTCAATCAATTCCTACAACTTAATGCAACAATATATAAACTCATATATAGGAATAATTGCTTTTATAAAGTAGGAGACTTAGAATGCTCCGGGGCTTGCCTCGTTCGAACAAACTAGGTTGATGATCCACGCACTCGGGCAAGTCCTCTCCTGGCTCCTCTTCCTCCAGCACCTCCTGTGCCTGGACTTCTTGTGGATCTGTCCTGGTCTGCTCTTCCTGAACTACTACTAGCAACTCCTCCTACGATCCTGTATGATGCAGATGTATAAGTGCTAATGCATAGGTGCATCGAAGAGATGACATGTAATGATCATGATGCATGAAATGTAGATGAACATGTTTAACTCCATTGGACATAGTAGAAATAAAGCTCTTAAACAAGGTAGCCAACATCATCCAAGAACATGTATTACTATACTACTACAACCACTGTACTAATCATGCCAAATCACCACAGCACGTTAAGATGCTTCAAAGATACACCAAAGCAACATTATTAACTAAACATGCATTAAAGAAGATTATTTTATTTCATTTTAAGCTAAGGCTACCACAGCAACACATATTTTTGGTGCGTATAAAAATCTAAGAAAATTACAGTAGCATAGTACTACTCTAAGTAGACTACCATAAAATTTTCATGGCATTTGGATAAGTAAAACAGCCTACACAAAAATGACAAGGCATAAATGCTTAAAAAGGCATAATTAGAAAACCTTAGTGAAAAGTGTCAAGCAACAGATTTCATATTTTTTCTAACATCCACATCCTTAAGGTACTGATATACTCCCCACAAAATTTCATGGTCATAGGATTCCTAGATAATTTACAAAAATTCACACAAGTATCAATCAATGATGAAAGGAAAATCTATAACTCAAAAACCATACATGCAATGACTGTCAAATTTTTACCAGAGCTTCTACTAAGCAAGAATAGCTTACCCACAAAATTTCATAATTTTTGGAGCACAAAAACTCAAGATATAATTTAAACAAGTTTGCATGCGTTTAAAAACACCTTTCAAGTTCCTATTTAATTCATCCAAAATTTCCACTTCCAGTGTGCATGTCATATTTTTACTAAATACTAGACTTCACTGTGATTCTACAAAAATTAGAATCACACCATTTGGATCTACCAAAATGGAGGTACAAAATTCACAAAATAGCATTCAAATCTGCACAAATGAACTATCTTTCTTAAGCTGAGTCACTGACGCTCGGGACTCTCGTGTCAGCCGGGCCCGCTGGTCAGCGACACCAGAACAGGGGAGGCGGCTTGTGACGGCGCGGCAATGGCGAAGCTCGGCGATGGTGGCTTCTCCGGTGAAACCAAAGGCACCGGCGTGTTCTACGTGATGAGACGCGTCGATCTATGCCCTTACCACAAATGCTACCAAACCCTAGCTACGACAGCGTCGGCAATGGCAGACGGCGGCGAGGTCGCTGCGGCACTCCGGCGACGGCAAGCCTACATTGCTCCACCCAAGCTCGGTACGAGCTTCACGAGGCTACTACGGAGCTAACCAAGCAGAGAAAGGAGGATGAGAAGGGCTCGGTGGTGGTTGGCCGCGTTGAGCTCCGCTCTGGCGAGGAGTGGCCATGGAGACGGCGGCGGAAAAATGGCCACTTGCCCTCACCTAAGGCACGGATGGCACGGATCGACGGTCGACGAGGTAGAGGAGGAAACGACGGAGCTATGGCCGAGTTGGAGGTCGCACTTTTGCGGCGACGATGGAGCTAGGCGACGGCGGAGCTGCTCGGCAATGGCGGAGCTACGCTACGCTGCTGCGGCGAGTGGAGTTGGCGAAGGAAAATGAAAAATGGAATGGTGAGCGGGTCTGGCAGGTGCGTGGGGGTTCAAGTTGTGGCCAGCGGTGCTAGGATGGCCACGGCGCATGGCCCCACGGTCAGGCGGCCGGCGATGGGTGTCCTCCACGCGGTGTTCGTTTTCTAAAAACATCGACACTGTAGCTCGCCATCAGTTAACCTTCGACGCTTGACAGTGCATCTTCATCATGTTTAAACGACCTAGTCATAGATCAAAAGCGAAAACCGTGCACACGAAAGTTGTAGCCGTACCCTTCATCTTCAACTTCTATTAAAGGATCATAGTCTAATTCACCACGAATCAGGAGTTACATCAAGCCAAAGTCAGCACCATCAAACTGGAAACGCAGTAAACACTTAGAAAAATTCTAAGTGCAGAATCAGCACTGATTTCTGGCTTGTGGGAACAAATTGAACATGTCGTGCACATTTTCATGACTTGGCCTCTAAACAAAGTTTGTTCCTTATAAAATTTTCTACAACTTTTCTTTAGGTTGCTCAGACATGTAAACACTCTACGCTACACTTTTTAAATAGTCAAACAAAATGGTTCAGGAGTCAAAACAAGTCAACCCACTATTTGAAATCATAATTGGGCCACATGATCAATATGAACAATGTTCCAAATGACATTCTAGGTGTCACTAAGTTGTTTAAGGGAATTATGAGTCACACCACACATTGGTCACACAAGAATCAAGCACTGTATGTACTGAAACAATGAAAAACAATTGAAATGTTACATTTGTTTCATAGTCATGTTTCACACGTTTCATGCACACATGGCAAAACAACATAGCATCCAATCTATTAAAACACAACTATGCAACATACATGTTTCATTAGTAGGTTTCAATTCTATATTTCATGTCATGCTTATGGATGCATAATAATGATTATGCTCATGATTTGCAAAATGTTAATGCATGCTTAACACCGAGGTGTTATAAGCTTGTTCGTAATATGTATTCTCGTTTAAATCTAATTATCAATGAGCTCCATTCAATAGGATGAACAAAGCTAGATGATGCAGACATTGTGAGGAAGATCATCTCCATGCTACCACAAAAGAAATATGCAAGCATCATCACCATTCTTCACAACATGGAGGACTTGAGCACCATGACCCTGGCCATAGTCATTGGCAAGATAGTGGCATTTGAAATGTCACGCAAGATGGGTCAAGAAGAAGCCCCTTCATCAAGCAAAGGCAAAGCTCTCACATGTAGTGAGAAAAAGAAGACTAAGGGCAAGCAAGTTGAGACAAGCTCAAGCTCAAGCTCCTCAAGTGAAGATGAAGAAGAAGAAGATGATGATGATGATGAAGAATCAAGTGATGATCAATCTTTCTCCTCCACCTCCGACCTTGATGAAGAATCAATCAAAATTATCAACAAGGTGGAGAGGATGGTCCAAAGGCTCAATGTCAAGGGTGTGCCCATCCAAATTCAAGATTTCATTTTCACCAATCAAAAAAATGAGCAAAGAAAGAAAGGATGCTATGGATGCGGTGAGTTGGGGCACTTTGTGAAAGTTTGTCCAAACAAGCCCACACCCAAGACAAAGAAGAAGGCATGCAAGGACAAAGCCCTCACATCAATAAGGTCATGGGATGATTCTTCAAGTGAACAAGAAGACCATCACAAGAGACGAGGCCATAAGCACTCATCATCAAGCTCTTCTCGTGTGTGCCTTATGGCACGAGGTAACAAAAGCTCATCCTCTAGTGAGAGTGATAGTGATGATGAAATGCCTTCTCTTAATGAACTTCTGCAAGAAAATCTTAAATATATTAAGGCTTGCACTAGCCAACAAAAGAAGCTAAAAATGTTGCAACAAAAGCTAGATAGTTCATAAGAAGCATATAAAACCTTGCTTGAACAATATGAGACATTTGCTAATCTCAATATTAAACTATCTACTAAAATTGAGCAACTTGAGGCTAGTGCAACAACAAATGCATGCACAATCAATGATGAGCAACTTGTAAAGAAAAATGAAAAAATAAAGAAAAAGTTAGCTAGCTCACAAGATGCTTATAAAAGTTTGCTTGCTAAAATAGAAACCATGTGCAAACATTGTGATGAGCTAACTAATAAAGTTGCTAATCTTGATGCCGTCGGTTCTACCCCCACCGAGCCACCTAAAAGGAAAAGTTCAATTTTTGACATGCCTAAAAAGGATGCCTCTACCTCTTGCAATGATTTATGTTTAGACTCACCCTTGTGCAACCAAGTTTGTGTTGAGAAAGTTGTTGTAGATACATGCACACAAGAGGTTGCAATGGAGAATGAGCAACTCAAGCAAGAAATGACTCACCTCACCAAGGACTTGACTCAAGTGAAAGGCAAGACGGCGCAGGCCTAACTTCATCAAGATAACACCGTCAAGGGAGTGAAGAAGCTTGATGAAGGACAAACCATGGTTTGCTACATATCCCACAAAGAAGGCCACAAGTCCTATGAGTGCAAGGTGAAGAATGGGGGAGGAGCAAAGAAGAAAGAGAAAAAGCAAACAAGCAAGCTCTCCAACACCTACACCAATAAGGTGGACAAGAAGGCCTCCACACCATACTTGTTAAAGAAGAAGAAAAATGACAAGGTGGTGGCCATCAAGGTGAACAAGCAAGCCAACAATGGGGTCAAATGCTTTTGGGTGCCAAAGGAAATCATTTCAATATGAAGAGCACCAAGAAGGTTTGGATCCCAAAAGGGAAGTGAGGAGTCCGTTTGGACTTTGGGGAACTTGGAGACTTGGCAAAGTATGGGTGCATTTCATGGGGTGCATCACATTGGATCATGTAAATTGCCAAGTGGGTTAGTGAATACTATGGACCCAAATTCTCCTTCCCATGTTAGGTAACTATATTTAATTTCTTGCAATTTCATTTAGCATCTAGTTCCTCTTCATGCCTAGGTTTGCATTTGCATGTTTAATCCTTTCCATTGGTATGCATACACTAGGTATATCTTATGGTAGGCTTGCTTAGTTTCATTCTTAACCCTTGGAGCAAACCTACATGGTTTAATTGTTTAGGAGCATGGCACATAGCTTGTTTTACAATTGTTCATTTAATATGTGTCATAGAACTGACAATTTATAAGAGCACAAGTACAATGGCAGCCCGCAAGCGGTCACACTATCATACTTGAGCCCATATAAACCCGGTAGTCCATCGAGTACCACGACGGGTCTCGATAAACGATCCACATACAACCAAGATCGTACATGATTCAACATACATGTCACATGTTACATAAGGTTCACAGATACTGTTCATTCATCAGAGTACGAAATAGAGTTATTACAAACCAAGTTTGATAGATAGTAGCGGAAGCAAAGTAAAGTTTGAAAGTAGCATTTCTAACATAGTTCAAATACAGTGCCAACACATGATCACCATCCACAAAAGCATATAGAAGGATTATTAAAGATGCCTGCCCAAGGCTCACTCCTCATCCACGGTGGGATAGAAGCAATTCTTGCAATATCCATGATAAACGGTACCATCTGCAACAATGCGAATAAAACCCTGAGTACGAGAAGGTACTCAGCTAGACTTACCCTTCATAAACCAGAAATAAATTGACTCCAAGGATTATGCAAGGTTTTATAAGTGGAGGTAGCTTGATAACATTTTGCATAAAAAGCGATTAACTCAATTATACAATTATACTTTAGTCATCAAGTTAATTATAGCTATTCATTTCTAGATTAGCAACTATCCTATGCCAAACATGTGGTATTTCATTTAAGAGCATACAATAGTAACCATAGCCGGTGTAGTAATTCCATCTTTATCCGAACCATCACATTCCATAATACAATTACTACGAAGTTGGAGCTAGCCAAGTTTCTCACTATCCAGGAGAGACGACAATTCGAATCGATTTCAACTAGCTAGGAATTTATTCCTAACACAAACCCAAGTCTACCAGCCATGGTAGCCTTAGGTCACCTTTGGTACAACTCAGGTACACATTTTGCGGGTTCACCTAGTGCCGCACAATCAGGGACAACCAGCTGCTAGGACGATCAGGACTACCCTGCCCTTGGGCTCATGGTTGGCTCCCCGCACATCCTTACTACCATCCAGAGTGTGCACTCTTACAGAGTGGGGCCTAGCCTGAGTTGAGCTACTCGGCTTCATGGTCGGAACGAGTTATCCGGCTAGCTAAGTGATAGGCATGCATTCAATCTTATCAGAAGTTTCAACAACGGTACGGTCCTTGATCGTCATAGACAGAATCACATGAGTCAACCCACACATAGACTCTGCCCGACATCCATTTACATTACCCCATGGTTCTTTTCCATGAGAGCAAATATAGCCAACCGTGCTTCGATATCCACCTATATCTCGCAGGTGACAGGAAATCACCCGACTTCTCCGGTCTAAGCATGGCTAAGCATATATTCGATCCTGGACCTACACAGGGTTAAAGGTGTATATATTTGGGCAAGGTAGTTCCATGCATCAAGTGTTTATAGTCAACTCTTATAACCTAATGCATCAATCATAAAGGACTCAAGTAGTATTTTGTAAAATATTGGGTGACTTAGAATGCTCTGGGGCTTGCCTTTAAGGAAAGTGGTGGGCGATGATTAGGGCACTCAGGGAGCTCTTCTAGAGTCTGCTCCTATTCTTCTAGAGCTACAACTTGAGGAGTCTCCTGCTGATCCCCTTCCTCTTCTTTGTTGAATTCCAGCAACATTATCTCCTCGGTCGATCCTATATGCATGAATATGACATAAGATATCGTGAATGCATATATGATGACACATATAATATGATAAAACATGATGAATGCATCCTCATAAGTATTTTTAATAGTATGGTATTAAAGTAATACAAGTGCATCATATTCTACTGAATAGGTGCATATCTCTTCTCTATTATTTAAGCAAACACTTTTGTAATTCATTTACCGAACTACAAAACAGCAGCTACTTGTTTTAACCATAACTAGAGTTATATACATCAAAATCCTATGGCTGTGGACATTATGGAAAGCTAATGAAATTTTCTACAACTTTTTTTAATACTCTCAAGGTGATTCAATAGTTATCTAGGTCAAACAAATCTGTCCAGAAAACAAACAATTAGGGTAGCAAACTTCTAACAACCAAAACTCTTAAACCTTAAGACCTATGACCATGAAAATTTAACACAAGGAAGATTAGTAAGTTATATACAACTTTGTTATTAACAATTTTTATAGAAAAGGCCATTATCAATATGAAATAATCCACACAACCGAAACTATACACGCAACCATTTATTTGAATTATAAAGCAATAATTTAATTAGTTGCATACAACAACTTGATTCTAAGCCTTACTATTAACATCAATAGTTCATATGTATCACAATCATTAGACAAAACATCATGGTCAAGCACAATCTATTTATTTAAATGCCTTTATTAATTTAATTAGATAATTAGGGGAAATAACAAACATATAACAAATGTACACAATAAATTCACATAAAATTACAGTAGCTTCCTAGTGCTCACAATAGACTACTGTAAAAATTGCATACCATTTCGACATGTACAACATCCTATACAAAAATGACAAGCTAGCAAGGTCTATTTTAGTGAAAATAGTTAACCCTATAGAAAAGTGTCAAACAATAGATTATATATTTTTCTTAGCTTCCTATTAGTTCCATAATACTGTACAAAAATTTGTATAGCAATATGTTACATATTTTTATCTCTATAATTTTCCTCAGAAATGCCATTTATTAATAGATAAATAGAAAGATCATATTTCAATCAAGTTTACTGCAAGCTTAATATTTTTACTAGCTAGAGAATGTCAACACAAGACCTCAAAATTGGAATCATAATTTTATCACATTTCTAGCTCAAGATATATAATTTACAAGATTGTAAACATTTAAAAAGCACTTATCTAAATACATTTTAATCAAAAATAAAAATACTAAAAACTGTACATATCATATTTTTATAAAATACTACACTTCAAGAGGAACACAACAAAATTTGGTACACCAAAATTGGAGATCTAGAACTCGACTTATGATTTTTCAAAGTTAGTACAAAAATCTATGAAAGAAATGACAAAAACCCTAAACTGCTCTCATTGACATCAGGGACCCACAGGTCAGCGAGGTCCACCCGTCAGTGAGCCGAAGCAGAGTACGACGGTCGACCGGTGTTATCTCATCGACGGCGAGGTCTGTGGTTAAACCGAACACACCGTGGTGATCTAATCACTGAGCCGCATCGATTGACCCAGGTGGTGGCAGCGCAGATGCGACAGAGCATGCTCGTCGCTGGCCATGGCGGCACGATGGTGCTACGCTACAGTGCGCTGGCTGTCTCCGGCCATGGTAAGGCTCGGTGAGAGGCGCGCGAGCTTCACGGTGACGACGCGACCCTATTGCGTCTACCTAGGCTAGGCGAGGTGCTCCGACGAGCTCTGCCTACGTGTGCGGTGGCATGGCGGTGAGTGCGCAGCGGCGCTACTCATCATGTTCTGCGCCGACGAGGCAATGGCTTGCCGTAACATCATGCTACATGCTAGTGCACATCATACCCAAGCTCTAACATGTGGAATCAAAAGAAATGCACAAGCAAGCTCAACAGCGGCAAGCTCACCGTGGAGGTGGCCATGGAAGTCGAGATCTCCAGTGAGGTTGGGAACTGTGATTTCGCCCTCATCGTAGCTCGTCTGGTGCTGCAACCAAGTCGAGGAGGTAGAGGGGAATGAGGTGAAGCTAGCTATGAGATGGAGGCGGCAATGGCATGGTGGAGCGGGCGCTAGGTGATGGTGGAGCTGCTCGGTTGCTCGGCGGTGCTCGGCTCTTCCGTGGCGAGAGCGAGAGAGAGCGCTGGAGAGTGAGGGAGCGGGCAGGTGAATGTGAAATGAGGCACGCGGGGTCTCAGGTATCGAGCGCCAGCATGCTGCGATAAGGGCCCAGCGTCGACCAGTGGTGGCCATGTGGCGGCCAGCTTCTATCTGTGGTCGGTCACGACGACGCGACGCGGCACGGCCATCAGAGCCCGATCAAGTGTCTGACAGCGTGATTTCAAAGCCTCCAATCTCCTAATCCAACGCGATTCAATGAATGACGCTAGAACAAAACTTGTAGAGCTATATACCAGCTACAAAATTTCTTTAGAACTCAAAATATAATTCCCAACGGTTAGGAAGAAAAATCAGTACAAAGTCGAGCCTGTAAAACTGTAAACTTCCAAATGACTTAGCGAATTTTCTAAGTGTTCAAAATAGTGAAATGTTGATTCTTGTGAGCCAAATTCAAGCATCTTAGGAGCCGAACTAGCCTATGACCCAAAAATAAAAGTTGTTGCCCTACTCAAATACCACAACTATGATTTAGTGAACACATCCATGCAAAGTCTCTATGACATAGTTTAACCTAGGTCAAACATACCACTTTCAAATGATGACTTACACTATATCTATGTCTTAGAGACCAAACTAGCCTTAGTCATGAATACCAAAGTTGTTCATAATGACATTCTAAACATGTTTAATGTATTCCCAAGGTCACACAAGCATTTTATACATTGGTTACATATTTTACTTCCCAGGTCAACATGCATATCATCACTTAGGAGCTTAATTAGACAAAGTGGTCTACATGAACATTGTTCCATTAGTCATCCTAAGTGTAGCTAAGGTGCTTTAGTGACCAACATCAACCATTTACACTTATTCACACATGATCATAAGCATACACATATGGAAACATAAAATAACAAGGCATGTTTCACATGTTTCAGTTGTATGTTTCATATGTAAAAGCTTATATATGAATGCTTGATGAGTATGCTCATGCAATGCAAGTCAAATTATGCAAGCCTAACACCTAGGGTGTTACAATATGTGCCAAAGTCTAAATTGTAGATAATCTCTCCCGAATATCACCTTCGAAATTGATTCTCACATTCATGTGATGTCATCTTTCAAGTGGTATTTTTTATTCTAAAATCAATGTGCATGTCTCCTACAAGTATTCCATACTTGTGTGCACAAATTTAGGTGGAGGTTACCCTACAAGTTGGATACTTTGAGACTAACACCTTTTCAAGCTTATCATGTGTATAGTAGTCTCATTGCAAGGAAAATGGAGTCCCCGAAGTTAAGCATCATACTTCAAATATCCACCACCTATTGCAAGTGGTAGAAATCAAATTGGTTTCCACATGTGGTATTTCTAAACCGATATCATCATGTTGATTTCACTTTGGTATTTATATGCTTTCTCCATGCATTATATAGATTAAACTCCTTTGAGCATTAATTTGCCAATTATGCATAAACTACATTCTCCAACATATGTATCCATATGTTTAGGGGGAGCTTAGTCTATGTAATGTGAGAGTCAAACTGTGTGACCTATTCCACTCCACGTACAAAGGATCACAAAGTTTGGCCCTCCCTTGTGCTACTAATATCTTCCTTTTTAGTGTTTGATTCAAAAGGGGAGAATTTGTAGGACCAAAAGCAAGCCTGATCATAATAATTTACAAGTGGTAATGGTCCGAGAAAGGGAGTATAGTGGATTATGGATTTGTCTATGTAATGCGGAGAATTTGTAGGACCAAAAGCAAGGCTTAAATCCATAATGACATGTGGGGACATTTGCAAGGACAAGATAAGTTTCCAAAGATATTTTACATGTGGTACTTTTGAGCTTTACAATTGTTATCTTCAATTGGTATCTTTTATTCTTATAATTGGTATCTTTTAGCATCATATAACCTTGCCCTTTGCATTACATCCTAGCAAGTAAATAGTTTTTAATTCCAAAAAAAATTATTATTTGCTTGTTTTGGTCATGTTGTCATCAATCACCAAAAAGGGGGAGATTGTAAGGAAAATGGACCCTAGGCCCATTTACTTTGGATTTTGGTGTTTAATGACCAACACAACTAAATTGGACTAATGAATTTGTAAGTGATTGTTTTATAGTTCAATAGGGTATGAGATGTGACTTGGACGAAGGCGACATGGTGATCCCACGATCAACACCATAAGCAAGACCCTAGAAGCACAAGAGAAGACCCAAGACATCAAGCAAAGTCCAAGCACAAAGATAGGACCCAAGCCGGACACAAGATCGCAAAGAAACGAGCTTCACAGCACTAATCAAATGCTGGCGGCATAGCGACCGGATGCTCCGATCAAGAGGCTCAGCAATAGCAGACGTCAGCAGTAGTGACCAGACACTAAGGACTGAAAGTGACCAAACGTGATGATGACATTGTTCATCATCCTATCAACACATTCAGTACTGACTAGACGCTGGCGGGAAATCAACCGGACGTAGGAACTGCAGCGTCCGATCGAGTCCAGAAAGGTTCTAGAGCGGCGAAGTTGCGACCGGATGCCATTAGCGTCCGATCAATTGATCGCGTGCTCTAATGGTCAGGACAACCGGACGCGTCCGGTCAGGACGAAAGTTGCGTCCGGTCAGTAGCAGAAAAGCGGGATTTCGTCCCCAACGGCAACTTTCTAAGTGGGGCTTACAAATAGACCCCCAACTGGCCATTTGAGGATAGTGGAGCTGAGGAAACATACCAAGGGTGTTGATACACCATTTTAGTGATCTCCACTTGCATAGTGCTTAGTGATTCATTAGGTGATTAGCGTAGGTGCTTTGCGAAGTGCTTAGGTTGATTAGACCCTGCTTATGCGCTTGCTCTAGGTTTGGGCCTAGTGTTTAGTGAGGTTTGCATACCTCTTACCACTTGATGCTTGCACGCACCATTATTGTACATCAGAGGGGCTTGTAGTCTTACGAGATCACACCAACCGCGTTTGTGGTGTGGCCGCCACAGTGTACCGGAGGGAACAAGGCCCGCGTGTTTCAGCCAGAAGCTTGATAGTGAAGATGGCGGGGAGCGGTCCGGGAGAGGCACCCTAGAGACCCACTTGCACATGGGGAAGGCCGGGGCTATCCACGGAGTTACCCAACCAGGAGCTTGGCCCTTGTGAGGGATTCCTTGCGAGGGGCTCCAACGAGGACTAGGGGGAAGCTTGCGCACTTCTCGATACCTCGGTAAAAATACCGGAGTCGTCGATAGGAGTTTGCATATCTCTACCTTACTCTTTAGCTTCTGCATTTACATTGTTTGCATAACTCCTTTTGCGGTAGAGATAGCAATACACTAGCAAAACCATAGTTGCACATTTGGATAGTTTATCTTTTTGCATAGGTTTTGTTAAGGATAGAAAAAGAGGCCATAGTTTAGAGTTAGAGTTTTAAGTTGCCTAATTCACCCCCCTCTTAGGTGTCACTGTCCCTTTCAGGCATGTGGGCCCTTGGCCCCCCTGCCATGTCCACTTGCCTCCTATGTGCTTGGGTACGAAGTTTGGGCATGTTTGGAGCTTTCCTTCTTCGGTTTGTGGACTTGTCTTGTCTTGTATTGAATTGGGCCACCTTGTCCGATCTTTACACAAGCCCCATGTGATCCAATGCGAAGAACAAGGCTTCCCATGGGATCCAGGGTGAGTTTAGAGGCCCTAGACCAAGTTTGATGGCTATTGGACACAAGTCCAGGTCGACTGATGTCAAATGGGGTTGCCTGGCTTCCATCTGTGCCCAAATCTAGCCCGACCCGTCTTGCAATCATCCAGAAGCCATAACTTTATCGTTCGGACTCTAAATTGGGTTAACCAAAACTTGATTTCATGTATCTCGATGAGCTCTTTGACATGGCATAGTCAAAATGGGCATTTGATGAAGTGTTTTTGCATGTATGTAACCTTCATTCACCTACACTCACATAGTCATCACAACTTGTGGAAATGATTAGAAATAAGCCCTATGACTATGGTTTATGTCATTTATATGACCAAATTAGGCATGGTTGATGGTCTAAAATGAGGTGTTAAGGACCATCAATAGTACTATCCAGAGGGCTTGATGTAAGACAGTTGCAATGAGATTTACAACTAAGAGCATCTACAACCACATTTGCTTTGCTCGGATGATAATGAACTTCCAAATCATAATCTTTGATCAATTCTAACCATCTTCTCCGATGCATATTCAATTCTAACTGAGTATAGATATACTTCAAGCTCTTGTGATCAGTGTAGATGTGGCAAATGCTACCCAATAGATAGTCACGCCAGATCTTGATTGCATGAATGTTAACGGTCGTTAAAATCAATCATAAACAATCAATATAACCTACATATATACTTGATTCTGGCACCAAACATAGGTTTAGGGATTTAAACTAATAAATTCCATAAGTTTTGGTGAATCTATGTTTGCAGAAGGATTTATTCAGAAAGCCATCAAGGTGGACCCAATCATCATATTAAATCATGTTTATCCACGATGAAACTGACTTAGGAAGACACCAGAATACTCCAGTAGACTCTCCACTGATGATCGAGCCAAGAGGCTGATGGGGGGCCGGCCGGCCAGGCCAGTCGGCCTACTAGCCCCACCAGTCAGCCGCTCCTCGCTACGTTGGTTCTCCACCGCCATAAAGATCAAATCTACACCATTGTTTTAAGTTGGTTTGTTCTAAGGGCTCAGGATTGATGGTTCCCCCTATATATACCAGCCCCTACCCATCTCCCTTAAGTTATCCTAAAACCCTAATTCATATCTCTCATTTAGATCAACACACACCAGGAGGAATAGGTCTAGAACTCTCCAATGTAGTAGATTAGTAGCTCAGGACGGAGGGTCGAGTCGAGCTCATGATCTAGTTCTGGATCTAGTCATGGAGGCTTGGCAAACCCTTGTATCTTCACTTCTACATCTTGTAAGACTTATTATCAATTTATCATATTCTTATCACATGGCTATGCTTACTTTGAATATATATCTTGCTTAGTTAAGGATATCATTACTTTTGTGTGTGGGTTCATAGAGCGCTTAGCTTGCTAGTTTACCGGTTAGGCTAAGTAGCCGAGTCACTTGTAAGCATGGTGCTTATATGATGCTCTACCGGTGAGTACACCCTATTCCCCAGCCGTGTGCTAGCAGTAGGAAGTGACTTCCCCGTCTATCCTCTGTAGTCCACCCGAAGTGTGCACGTTCTTAAATTGTAGGACCGTAGTCGCGTTAGTAGAGTTATCCTTTGCGGTGCTCTCCTGTCTAGAGGCGTCCCAAAGTGCATGAGAGTAGAGTTAGTCTTAGCTATAGTTGGTTGTACTTTGACCATGTAATAAGAATGTCACATGAATCTACCTCACCCGTTGTTCTCTCGAGTTGACTAGTTTACGTTATCTTATAGATTTATCCCTTGAGTGTTATTATGCTTAACTCCTATCATTACATTTATCCCCTGCTCTAGCTATGTTGGTATGTTAATAGATACTCTTTTGTTACCCAATAAATCTTTATTCCATTATTTCCCAGTGGTAAAATATAAATAATAATACCTGGAATACTCCCGGTAAAGTGCTACAATGGTATTCTATGCGCTTGTAGAAATCTTATATTTTAGTTTGCACTCATAAATACCAACAAGCATCTTTGGTGCTGTCGCAGGGGACACAATTGGCATAAAGATTTAGATCATTAACATACCACTAGCTTTAGTAGGATTACCCCTGTTCTGTTGAATTGTGGAATAAGACACGACAACAGACGCCGTTTTGACCTTTCAGCAAGCTTCCACAGAAAAGAAGAAAGACATTAAAGAACCTAGGGTGCCTGAACATTCAAGATCCATCAACACTCGAACCCTGCAATCTCACAGGTTTGTATATATATATATATATATAAATATTGCACTACTCACAAATTCCATCTTGTGAGTCATGGTAAGTATGATCAAGAAAGGTGAGATAGTCTTACTCATGGACTTTAAAAATAAATTGATGAGTAGTTATCTTTTAATTTTTTGCATTCCACTTCATGTTTACTTTGAATAATCCATGCATACACTTCCACTTAGTTTAAATTCTCTCATATCAAATTCACAACATATTTAGTTACCTGCATACATTCATGCCACTTGCACCTTTTATTAAAAAAATCTCTCACTATGATCATGCTCTTTTTCATCTTTATTTGAATAAATCTCTATAGTGCTTTTATGCTATCTTTATTTGCTATAGTATGTTTAGGTTGGGAAGTATATTTATACATCTTTTTAAGTAAGCATGGTGCTTAGTTGAAATCAAGAGGTGTGTGACCTTATTTCCAAAGGCTTTTTAAATTAAGCATGGTGCTTAGGCTAAAATGCCTTCCTTAATCAAATTAGACATGGAGTTTAGTTTGGTTATTGAACTAAAACTTGTTGTAGTAGATACTAGTTATTTTGTTGGACTAACCCCTGCAGAAAACTCTCAAACTCAAATTAGGGAAATCCTGAGATAAATTCACACTAGAGATGAAGCAAGGCATATGAATTCCAAAAACTTTGCACAAAGAAGACCTAGCTCATTCTTCATGGAAGGAAGAACTATGAGGATCAAGGTTTATTCACTTATCTTTTGTTGCCAGTTATCTTAGCCTTGAACCATGCTAGAATGCAGCCAACACATAAAATTTGTTAATAAACAAAATCTATGGTAAAACAATCCTAAAACCATCCTTCCATTAGCATCGCGGAAAACTACAAAAGTTATGGACAACAACTCGTAATGCAATTTTGTTGTATTCCCTCGGGTATGTGTCCGCTAACATTTTGCAGGAAAAAATGAGTATAAGCTATGCCTATTCATCCTATGAACCTACAAATCCAGAAATCACCACTATAGCTATGGAAGTGGATGAACAAATGATAGGCTATGAGTAACATCAAAGACAACCAAGCATTGAGCCTTCCCAAGATTCAAGCTAGTATGTTGATGAGAAGCAGGATGAAGCCCACCTTGTATTATCTAGAATATGCCTATTTTCATCATCTTCGAAGGGACCAACTCGCGCGTTGGCAACAAGCACCAAGACAATGAGATGCCACTACATCATGGCATACATCATCGTGTCAACAAGCATTAGTAATCAATGAGGTCTATTGACGTGTCTCGTAAGGCTGTGAATGACTGTGGATGCGAGACGACATCCCTTTGCAAGTACCAATGGGGGTCCTCCCTTGACCATCAAGATGGCTGGTGTATCGCTATCAAATAAAGAAGAATAACTCTCCGTCATGTCATTAGATGACGAAGACAATCAAGGAGGAATTTGTGTTCGTGCTCCCAAAGAACCGCAACTCTTCAACTAAGAATCAACAAAAATCAAGAAGGGTTGACGAGAGAAGAACAAGTAACTGTCCGAATTGTACAAAGAAAAGGAAAGATCCTGCTCAACTGACTACAAGCCTTCACTGATAGGAATGAAACAATGAGAGGAGCAGAAGGTCCAAATAAAGTGCTGAGATCCACAAAAGAAAGGACAAAAGGATGACATGACAAGAGGATGAGAAAGCAGGCGTACAACATATGAGACAAGATTCTCATGAACAGCTTAAGATGCGAAGTTAGTCAAGCAGGGAAGGTTTCAAGTAGAAAGAAAAGATCACCACAAGTCATCTACCCATCATCACATGGTGCCATCATACTCTAATGATGAAGGTAACATCTTAAGGTAAGTGGACATTATTTAAAAAGCTTTCCTTTGATCTTACTATTCACATAAACAAAAAAACAAACATGTTTAAGATACAACTTTCCTTGTGTGGTAGAACCGACCAATTTATAAGAGCACAAGTACAATGGCAGCCCATAAGCGGTCACACTGTCATACTTGAGCCCATTTAAACCCGGTAGTCCGTCGAGTACCACAACGGGTCTCAATTAACCATCAACATACAACCAAGATTGTACATGATTCAACATACACGTCACATGCTACATAAGGTCGAGAAATACAATTCATTCATTAGAGTACGAAATAAGGTTATTACAAACCATGTTCAGTAAATAGTAGCAGAAGCAAATTAAAGTTTGAAGCTAACATCTACCATCATAGTTCAAATACAGTACCAACTCGTGATCACACTCCCACAAAAGCATGTAAGATGGATTAATAAGAGATGCCTGCCCAGGGCTCACTACTCACCCGGCGGGATAGAAGCAGTTCTTGCAATAGCCGTGATAAACTATACCATCTGCAACAATGGGAATAAAACCCTAAGTACGAGAAGGTACTCAGCTAGACTTACCCGTCATAAACCAAAAATAAGGTGACTCTAAGGATCATGCAAGGCTTTATAAGTGGAGGTAGCTTGACAACATTTTGCATAAAAAGCGACTAATTCAGTTGTACAATTATAACTCGGTCATCAAATTAATTATAGCTATTCATCTCTAGATTAGCAACTAACCTGTGTCAAACATGTGGTATATCATTTAGTAGCATACAATAGTAACCATAGCCGGTGTAATAATTCCATGTTCATCCAAACCATCATATTCCATAACACATTTACTATGATGTTGGAGCTAGCCAAGTTTCTCACTGTCCTGGAGAGACGGCAATTCAAATTAATTTCAACTAGCTAGGAATTTATTCCTAACACAAACCTAGACAGACCAGATCAACTGTCACCTTAGGTCACCTTTGGTACAACTCAGGTACACATTCACGGATTCGACCAGCGCCGCACAATCAGGGACAACCAGTTGCCAGGATGATCAGGACTACCCTGCCCTTGGGCTCATGCCTAGCTCTCCGCACATCCTTACTACCATCTAGAGTGCGCACTTTTATAGAACGGGGCCTGAACTGAGTTGAGCTACTTAGCTTCACGGTCGGAACAAGTTATCCGGCCAAATAAGTGAGAGGCATGAGTTCAATCTTGTCAGAAGTGCCAACAATGGTACGGTCCTTAATTGGCATAGACGGAACCACATGAGTCAACCTACACATAGACTCCGCCCATCCTGTATTTCCATTTCCCATGGTTCTTTTCCACGATAGCAAATATAGCCAACCATGCTTCAGTATCCACCTATCTCTCGTAGGTGATAGGAAATCACCTGACTTCTTCCGGTCTAAGCCTAGCTAAGCATATATTCGATCCTAGACCAACATAGGGTTAAAGGTATATGTAACTGGACAAGGTAGTTCTATGCATCAAGTGTTTTCAATCAACTATTATAACCTAATGCATCAAACGTAAAGGACTCAAGTGATATTTTGTAAAACATGGGAGACTTAGAATGCTCTGGGGCTTGCCTTTGAGGAAAGAGGGTGGCCGGTGATCCAAGGACTAAGGGAGATCTACAAGAGTTTGCTCCTCTTCTCCTAGAGCTACGGCCTGAGGCGTCTCCTACTGATCCTCCTCATCTTCTTCGTTGAACTCTAGGAGAGTTATCTCTTCGGACGATCCTATATGCATGAGCACGAAATAAGATATCACGAATGCATATATGATGATATGTATAATATGATATGATGTGATGAATGCATCCTCCCAAGTGTTTTCAATAGCTTTGCATCAAAGTAATAACAAGTGGCATCTTATTTTACTAAGCAAGCATTTTTTATAGTAGACTTCTAACAGCCATAATTCTTAAACCATAAGTCCTATAACTATGAAAATTTAACACAAGATAGATAAGTAAGTTATCTACAACTTTGTTATTAACAAGTTTTACAGAAAAGACCATTATCATCACAACCGAAACTATACATGCAGCCATCTAGTTTGATTATAAAGCAATAATTAACCAGTTGGATACCACCAATTGCTTTTAAGCCTAACCAATAACATCAACAGATCATATGCATCACAAAAACCATAGAAAACATCATGGTTATACATAACTAAATTATTTATATCCATTTATTAATTTCCTTAGATAATAAGGTGATTTAAAGGATAAATATTTTCATTCTTAATAAATTCTAAGAAAATGAAAGTAGTCTACAAATGACCTTAATAGTATACTGTACAAATTTCATGCCATTTGCATAAGTATAACTACCTCTACAAAAATGACAAGTTACATAGGCTTATTATAGCAAAAATAGTTTAGCATAGTGAAAAGTGTCAAGAAATAGATTTAATATTTTTCTTACATTCCTCCAAGCATAAGAATATTGTGTAAAAATTTGCATGATCATATGTTTTGTATTTTTACACCAATTAATTCCACTAGGAACTAGCAAATAATTAGGATTAAATATGAAGACTATATTCAAATTATTCTTACTATAGGTTTAATATTTTTCCTAGATATAGTATGTCCATACAAGACCAACAAAATTGGAATCATAATTTTATCACCATTCTAGCTCAAGTTATGCATTTTACAAACTAGAAACCATTTAAAAAGCATTTATTTAGCTACATTTTATTATCCTAGAAAAATACTGGAAATAGTGCATCTCATATTTTTATCAAATACTACACTTCATGGGGAATGCAACAAAATTTGGTTCACCAAAATTGGACACTCCTAGCTTGAGATATTAATTTTTGAAACATGCATTAAAATCTAGAAAAATAAATTAGAAAATCAAACACCACATAGACTGACAGCCAGGGCCCATGGTCAACGGGGACCCACTCGTCAGCGAGACCAAGAGAGGGGACGGCAAGAACTCACCGATGGCGAGGTCTCCGATGGTAGCGTCTTCACCACTGCACTCATCTCACCCACACGCATCGACTGGTAGGCTTAGTTGGCTCGGTGGCTCGCCAAAGCAAGCTCGACGGTGGCCATGGCAGATGGCGGAGGTCTGGCGATGGTACGCCGGCCATCTTCTGCTATGTCACACTCAGGCAAGGATGTCTACTCCATCCTGGTGACCTAGCAAAGCTAGACGGTGCAGGTGGGTGCTCAGGGTGGCATCGGTGAGCTCGGCCACGTGCAAGGCCATGCGGCGGCGCACGGAGCACGGTGGTGCTCATGCTATTTCGGCTATACTACGGTGAAAGGTGGGTCTCCATCATGCCACTAGTGAGGTCTAGGGTTACTCAACCTAAGGCTTGAGAGAAAGGAGGGAGACGGTGAACCAACTTGGCGGCGGCGAGCTCGAGTGCCACAATGGCCATGGCGGATGCGGGCGGAGCGACGACTCGTTCCGGCGCTGTCAAGCGGTGGTGTCATTCCTAACTCCAGCCTAAGCTTCTAGACTCTAGCATGGTGCTAGACCAAAGAAAATGAAGGCATGCGGTGTAGTGAAACGGTCAGGCCATGGTGAGCCGCAAGCGCCACGCCGCTCTGGTGATGACGGTGGCAACGGTGAGGCAAAATGCCGCTCTACCTAGGGTCGGTAGGTGGTGCTGGTGGCTCGAGGAGGTGGATGTGATGGCATAGCAGCTATGGCTGAGATGAATCAGCTAGTAAGGCTGCGTCAGCAGCGAGCAGTTGTGGCGGAGCTGCGGCGGTGCAGTGGTGAGCTCGATGCTGCGCTTTGGAAAGGCAGAGCAAGACAGAGAAGGCGAGGGTGGGTGGGTGGAGTGAGCGGCGAGTGCGCGGCATTTATGCACCCACGCTGGCTTGATCGGCTGGGCCAATGCTGGCGTGCTGCTGCCATGTGGCGGCCACTGCGCCACGCGCGTCCACGCGATTTAGTCCGCTGAAACCGACTGATAGTGCAACTTAGTGATTCAATAACTCCTAATCCGTGGCGAATTAGCAAAAACTTCCTTAATAACAATTGTAGAGCTACGTGAGATCTCCAACTTTGATTTAAGGACCATCATCTATTCTCACTGGTTAACAAACTACATTGCTCCAAAGTGAGGTATTTTGAAACTGAAAACCGTTTCAACACTTTGAAAATTTAGCAAGTCTCAAAACATCATTTTGTTGATACTTGTGAGCTATTTTTGAACATGCTATGCACTGAATTAGACCTTGATCCAAAAATAAAAGTTGTTATCCTAATCAAGTACTACAACTTTTATTTAGGTCACATAGCCATGCAAACACCCTAAGCTATTGTTCAACTTTAGTCAAACTAGTATCATGAAAATGGCATTTCAAATGAAACCAACAATTAGAAGCAAGTTTGGCCTATGTCATGAATACAAACATTGTTCCATTTACCATCCTAGATGTGTCTAAGGTGTTTTCATGACCTCACAACCATCTCATACATTGGTCATATATGATTGCAAGCATAAACATATATATAAATCAACATTGCATGTGTCAATGTATAAGCATGAGATGAAATTTCATATGCTCATGTTCATGAATGCTTGGATGATGCTTGTGCTCATGAAATGTTGATGTCAAATGCAATGCTTAACACTAGGGTTTTATAGCCCCTCCCCCTTATAGAAATCTCGTCCCAAGATTTGCAAGACCTACCATTCTTCGTAAAAGGTGGGATAAACCTCACGTAAGTAATCCTCCCGTTCCCACGTGGCATCTTGTTCATAGTGGTTATTCCACACCACTTTGTAGAACTTAATGACCTTGCTTCATGTTACCCTTTCCATTTCTTCTAGCACATGGATTGGTTTCTCTTCATAAGTCAAATCTGATTGGAGCTTAATGTTGGTGGGTGCAATGGCTTCCTCAGGTATGCGAAGACATCTTTTTAACTGAGAAACATGGAAGACATCGAATATCGTACTCATTTCTGGAGGAAGTTGTAACTTGTATGCGACATTTCCTTTCTGTTTAATAATCTTGTATGGCCCTACATATATAGGTGCAAGCTTTCTTTTTACTCCAAATCTCTGCACTCCTTTCATGGGTGACACTTTTAAGTATATATAGTCTGCCACTTCAAACTTTAATGGTCTTCTTCTTTTATTAGCATAACTCTTTTGTCTAGACTCAGCTGCTTTCATATGCTATTGGATAATGCGTACCCGCTCTTCAGCTTCGGTGACAAAGTCAATGCCAAAGTATCTTCTTTCTCTAGGCTCAATCCAATTCAAGGGAGTTCTACATTTCGACCGTACAAGGCTTCAAAAGGAGCCATCTTGATGCTCTCTTGATAACAGTTATTGTAGGAGAACTCGGCTAAAGGCAGCCATTTCTCCCATGAACCCTTGGAAGATATAACACAAGCACTCAACATATCTTCTAAGATATGGTTCACTCGCTCGGTCTGTCCAGAAGTTTGTGGATGGTATGCTGAACTTCTGATTTGTTTAGTTCCCAAAGCTTGGTGCAAGTGTTCCTAGAAACAAGCTATAAACTGTGGTCCCCAGTATGAGATTATGGTCCTTGGTACTCCATGTAGTCTCATAATCTGAGAGACATACAGCTCAGTGTACTTCCCTATGTGATACGCTGTGTTAACCGATATAAAATGTGCTAACTTGGTGAGGCGATCTACAATGACCCATATGAAATCGTGACATTGTTGTGTAAGCCGAAGGCCTTTAATAAAGTCCATACTTATTTCCTCCCATTTCCAGCCTAGAATGGACAATGGCTGGAGCTGTCCACCAGGTTTCAGATGATCTGCTTTCACTTGGCTACAGACATCACACCTAGCAACGTAGGCTACAATTTCCTTTTTCATCTTGGTCCATCAAAAATGGTTTTTTAAATCTTGATACATTTTTCTACTACCCGGATGGTTAGACATCTTGGATGAATGAGCTTCATCTAAAGTTTGATTTCTAAGCTCACGGTCTTTCGGTACCACAAGTTGGTCCTCAAACCATAGCACACATCTTGCATCCAACCTAAAATGATTGGTTCCTTGTTCTTTCATCTTTCACTTGATGTGGAATACACCTACATCTGTCTTCTGCAGTTCTATAATTTTGCTCTCAAGTGAGCAACTGAAAGTGATATTGTGCAGCACAACAGAATGCAACAAATGAAATCCATCTTCCAACAAGGCTTCCAAAGTGTTGCAATGAGATTTCTGACTAAGTGCATCTGCTACAACATTGGCTTTCCCTGGATGGTAGTGCACTTCCAAATTATAGTCCTTGATCAGCTCTAACCATCTGCGTTGCCTCATGTTCAGCTCAAGTTGAGTGAAGATATATTTTAGACTTTTGTGGTCAGTATATATGTGACATACATTTCCCAAGAAGTAATGTCTTCATATCTTCAACGCATGAACAACTGTTGCAAGCTCTAAATCATGCGTAGGATAATTGACTTCATGCTTTCTCAACTACCGAGAAGCATAGGCAATAACTCGACCTTCTTGCATGAGCACACACCCCGAACATATACCCGATGCATCATAGAACACATCGAAAGGCTTCTCAATGTCAGGTTGTGCTAAAACCGGAGCTATAGTTAACAAGGTCCTTAGGGTGTGAAAAGCAGCTTCACACTCTGGCGTCCAATTGAACTTTTCATCCTTCTAGAGTAGTCTGGTCATGGGCTTAGCTATCTTGGAAAAATCAGGCAGGAATGAAACGACGATAGTAGCCTGCTAACCTTAGAAAACTCTGAACTTCATGAACCGAAGTCGGGGCCTTCCAATCCATGACCTCTAGTACTTTGGATGGGTCTATAGAAATTCCATCTTTAGATAAGATCTAACCCAAGAAAGGTACTTTGTTCAACCAAAATTCACACTTGCTGAATTTGGCATATAACTTATGTTCTCTCAATTTAGACAAAACAATTCTCAGATGCTCTGCATGGTCTGCCTCATTCTCCGAATAAGTCAAGATGTCATCGATAAACACAACCATGAACTTGTCAAGATCGGGCATGAATACCGAATTCATCAAGTACATGAAGTAGGTAGGAGCATTCGTCAGTCCAAAAGACATGACCAAATACTCATACAAGTCGTACCTAGTGGAGAAAGCTATTTTAGGTATATCCTCTGGCCTGATCTTAATCTAATGATAGCCTGACCTCAAGTCAATCTTAGAGAATACCTTTGCTTTTGCCAGTTGATCGAACAAGATATCGATACCAGGCAAAGGATACTTGTTCTTAATGGTCACAACATTAAGTGGCCTATAATCCACACACATTCTCAAGGACTTGTCCTTCTTCTTTATAGATAAAGCTGGACATCCCCATGGGGATGAACTAGGTTGAATGAGACCTTTGTCCAATAGTTATTGTAACTGAATTTTAAGTTCAGCTAACTCATTTGGTGGCATCCTATAAGGTGTTCTTGAGATAGGTGTCATACCTAGCACTAACTCAATCTTAAATTCCACCTCCCTATCAGGCGATAAACCTGGAAACTCATCTAGAAATACATCAGGAAACTCACAAACCACTGGAATATCACAAAGGGTAGTGGCCTGGATAGCACAAGACAAGTCTTGGAGATCAAAACTTTGGGGAATTGGTACTAGAAAAGCATTACCTTCCTTTGGTTCTCTCAACATAATTGTCCTAGTGCTAGTGTCAATGAGAACCCCATGATCACTTATCCATTTCATGCCTAAGATCACATCTATGGCTAATCTAGGCAATACTATTAGATCAATCATGTACTCCTCTTGTATTGAGATGAGCACATCTCTGACTATCTGATTTGTAGAGATAGTAGCCCTAGCCGAACTTATACTATAACCACCCTTGTTTACCTCAATTATTTTTTTATCATTCTTAGATGCAAATGCTTGGCTCATAAATGAATGAGAAGCTCTAGAATCAAATAAAACAATGGCAGGATGTTTGTTAACAAGAAACATATCAGCGGTGACAACCTCTCTCGCAGGAACTTCTTCAACAGCGGTGTAATGCACGTATCTAGGATGTGCTTTAGAATTTGCCTATCTCTGATTGCCCTGGTTTTGATTGCTGTTCTTCATAGGATGGGGGCACTCTTTGGACCAATGGTCGAACTGATTATAGTTGAAGCATGGCTGATTGCTCCTGGGTCCTGCTGAGCTTCCTTGCCCTCTGTTACCCTTGGGTAGGGCAATGGTGAACGCCTCACGAAACACCTTCTGTGGTTGGTTAACCTGGGCTTTTAGCGAAGGAGGCCTAAACTTGGGCATGGGTGGACGAAACTGTGGCCTAGCCGCCACTGGAGCTCTAGACTAGGAAGATTCTGAGGCACCTGCCTCAACTGCTCTCTTGTGGCCCTTCGTCGCTGTGTGCAGATTATTCTGGTTCTCCTGAGTCAAGGAATCATTGATGAACTCATTGTATGTGGCGCACATCAAGTTGGCCATAGTTTTCATTAGCTTAGTGCTAAGGCCTCTCTTGAAGCTTTCAATCTTCTTTTCCTCTGTATCAACAAACCTAAGGGCATAATGGGACAAATTGTTGAATGCATGCATGTACTCCGTAAGGGTCTTGGTCCCTTGTGTGAGTCGCATGAACTCAGCTACTTTCATGCGCATTAGCCCCTAGGGAATGTGATGTCCCCTAAAGGCTAACTTAAATTGCTCCATGTGACCTGAGAGTTGGCAGGTAGAGATGATAGGAAATGGGTCCACCATATTCCGACCAGTCCCTACAGCTGATGGGACGCATATTCTACCTTCTAATGCTCCGTAACCCTCAATAGATGGAACTTTTGCTCGATTGTGTTAAGCCATTCATCCGCTTGAAGCGGTTCTTTGGCCACCTTGAAGATAGGAGGCTTGGTGTCTAGGAAATCCTTGATAGAGCTATATTGAATCGGCTCAGGCCCTGTTGTTGCTGATGGGCACGAGCAATGTTCTGCTCAATGAGGCATAGTGTTTCCTCCATTGTTCTCTGACTACCCAAGAACTGTGCAAAGAATTCATTCGTAGACGGTGGTGGCGGTGGTGGTAAGTCACCATCGTTGCCACCCTGGCTATTGTCGGCTCCTATGCGAGTGCGAGTAATCTGCAAAGTTGCAACAATAAGTGATTATTGGATGATGTTAGGAGATTGCAGATGAATTGTATAATCCTACCAAACTAAAATTACTAGAGAGAATCTTAAATTCATACAATAAAATAGAGGCATAATAATTCATTCTCGCAACATGATATCACCAATTTGATCACTTATCGAGCTCGCAGCGCATTAACATGCATGTCATAATCCACCAGTAAAACAAAACTAGAATTTCATTAAAGTTCAACCCATAGAGAAACAACATGCAGAGTGTCAATATTACACAGAAGTCAAATCACGAATATCAAACTTTAGCTACAAGTCTATTACATGAATAATAGAGATACTTCTTGCGCTTTAACTAGTCACTAGCTGATTCTAATCCTCAGCGTGCTTGCTGTCGAGGTCAGAGATAGGATCATCCTCATCCTCAAGCTCCACTTCTTCCTCCCAACCGTCATCCTCAACCAACATCTCTGGATCTTCTTTCTCATTAACGATCAGGTGCAGTTGGTTGTTCAGGAAATGCACCTTGTGCTGAAGATCAACCACAATGTTTTGGGTCTGTGCAAGCTGCTAGTGCAAGTCCCTCTCAACATGGTCTTGCTACATGTTCAAGGCTTGGGTCCTATCTCATTCTGCTTTTGCCATAGCTGCACGGTTGTTTGCTAGAATCCGCTGGCGCGTAGCTATGAATGCCTCGGCACGGGCGGTCTCTAGCTGCTCCCACAGTCCTGCTAGCACTGTCTAATCATCTGCTCTTGCCTCTTGGGTGGCAGCTCTCTGCTAATCAACTTGCTCCATTTGGGTGTGGAGATTTCCCAAAGCTATATAAGATTGATCAGTTTCCCATCGAGCCTCACTTGTTGCCTTTTTGTGCTTGCACACACGCTTCTTTAGCTTATGCTATGCAGCTTCGGCTCTCATGAGCTTATCCATGCAGGTGGTATAGGACTCCTGCCAGAAGTTCCTAGTGTCCTAACGAGTGTAGAACTTCTTCATCACTGTAAACATTGCACTCATAGCGGGACTAGAACCGTCGGCCCACTCATCCCGGTCTTGGATCAACGCATTATTGTTGTGCTGTGCCCATACTATTGTGGATGGATCCACTCGAGGAAAAGTACTAGCGGCACTACCGGTAAGCTCATCCCCATGCTGCTGACAAATCAGACTCAGCACCTCAAAAGCTAGTACTTGGGCAGCTTCCCAAGGAGTCCTTCCTTCAGATTTTGCCTTCCATTCCTGCCAGAAAGGGTGCTTGGTTATGAGCTAGTATAGTCAGGTATACTTCATGCCATGGTTGTCCCTCTAGGTATACTTAATTCTAGTAATAGAGGGCAGTTCGTAATACCCCGCATAATGCACAACTCTCCAAAAGTAGGGCTAGAGTACCAAACATCAACAAGAAATTCTCACTTCCAGCCGGTGCTGCCATCTGTACCAACAACATGGTACAACTCTCGTGACACAAAGTCATAATGGATAAGAGTTACAAAATCGAGTAAGAGATTTATAATGGGAGGAACAATGCAAGTATGTAATAATGATGATTTATCATGATGCATGCATGTTCCGTACGTCCTCACAAACTTAGGAAAATTAAAGCTTCTAATAGTATACACGGTGGCATACATATGTTTTCTCATATATAACATAGCTAGCCAAGCTACATGTTTTGTTGTTAGTGTACCTACACAAGAATTTCATTTTAGCCCAACCCCACAATTATATATGCAGAATGTAAATCTGGGCTCTAGGTTGCAATCTAAATACTTCCATATATATATCCATATATATATACTTCCATATCAAAGCTACCCGAAAGTAAATACGTCCTATATATACATATAAATATGTATACACAGTCGTATCAAAGCTAACCCACAATTAAATACTTCTATATATATATGAGGCATATATATACTTCAGTATCAAAGCTAACTCTCCCCATAGACCGCATGCTCACATCTTGCGGTCATGCCACTATGATGATTGGCATCTTACCTTTGGCGTAGAGGAATTTGATCCATACATTACCACTCAAGTGAATGGCATCCATACAATTACACGCCGTATGGACAACAAAATTAAAAACCCCCAAGTTAGTACTTAATTAGCCACATGAAGTCCTTAACTAGGCATAAAGGAAGTGATCACTGGCATACTTTAGATTCAAACTCTAGCTTTTAAACACCCATATATATAGCTATAAGTTGCTAGAAACTAGTTTTGGAAAACAAAAACATTTGTTTTAAATACACATGTGGCAATTAATGTTGAATCTTTGCTCTGATGCCAGCTATAGCAGAACCGACCAATTTATAAGAGCACAAGTACAATGACAGCCCACAAGCGGTCGCACTATCATACTTGAGCCCATATAAACCTGATAGTCTATCGAGTACCACGATGGGTCTCGATTAACCATCATCATACAACCAAGATCGTACATGATTCAACATACATGTCACACGTTACAAAAGGTTCACAAATATAGTTCATTCATCAGAGTACGAAATATGGTTATTACAAACCAACTTCATTAAATAGTAGCAGAAGCAAATTAAAGTTTGAAGCTAACATCTGCCATCATAGTTCAAATATAGTACCAACTCGTGATCGCACTCCCACAAAAGCATGTAAGAAGGATTAATAAGAGATGCCTGCCCAGGGCTCACTCCTCATCCACGGCGGGAGAGAAGTAGTTCTTGCAATAGCCATGATAAACTATATCATCTTCAACAATGGGAATAAAACCCTGAGTATGAGAAGGTACTCAGCTAGACTTACCCATCATAAACCAAAAATAAGGTGACTCCAAGGATCATGCAAGGCTTTATAAGTGGAGGTAGCTTGACAACATTTTGCATAAAAAGCGACTAATTCAGTTGTATAATTATAACTCGATCATCAAATTAATTATAGCTATTCATCTCTAGATTAGCAACTAACCTATGCCAAACATGTGGTATATCATTTAGTAGCATACAATAGTAACCATAGCTGGTGTAGTAATTCCATGTTCATCCGAACCATCATATTCCATAACACAATTACTGCGATGTTGGAGCTAGCCAAGTTTCTCACTATCCGGGAGAGACGGTGATTTGAATCGATTTCAACCAGCTAGGAATTTATTCCTAACACAAACACAGGTAGACCAGATCAATGGTCACCTTTGGTACAACTCAGGTACACATTTTGCGGGTTTGACCAGTGCCACACAATCAGGGACAACCAGTTGCCAGGACGATCAGGACTACCCTGCCCTTGAGCTCATTCCTAGCTCCCCACATATCCTTACTACCATCCAGAGTGTGCACTTTTATAGAACAGGGCCTAGCCTGAGTTGAGCTACTTGGCTTCACGGTCGAAACGAGTTATCCGACTAGCTAAGTGAGAGGCATGTGTTCAATCTTGTCAGAAGTGCCAACAATGGTATGGTCCTTAATCAGCACAGATGGAATCACATAAGTAAACCTACACATTGACTTTGCCTGGCCTCCATTTCCATTTCCCATGGTTCTTTTCCATGATAGCAAATATAGCCAACTGTGCTTCGGTATCCATCTATCTCTCGCAGATGACAGGAAATCACCCGACTTCTACCGGTCTAAGC
Source organism: Miscanthus lutarioriparius (assembly GCA_904845875.1). Classification (NCBI taxonomy): domain Eukaryota; kingdom Viridiplantae; phylum Streptophyta; class Magnoliopsida; order Poales; family Poaceae; genus Miscanthus; species Miscanthus lutarioriparius. Next base: position 59,734,534 of record CAJGYO010000012.1, read on the forward strand.
TAGGCTAAGCATATATTCGATCCTAACACAGGGTTAAAGGTATATGTAACTAGACAAAGTAGTTCTATGCATCAAGCATTTCGAATCAACTCTTGTAACCTAGTGCATCAAACATAAAGAACTCATGTGATATTTTGTAAAACATGGAAGACTTAGAATGCTCCGGGGCTTGCCTTTGAGGAAAGAGGTTGGCCGGTGATCCAGGCACTCAGGGAGATCTTTGAGAGTTTGCTCTTCTTGTCCTAGAGCTATGGCCTAAGGCATCTCCTGCCGATCCTCCTCCTCTTCTTCGTTGAACTCTAGGAGAGTTATCCCTTCAGACGATCCTATATGCATGAGCACGAAATAAGATATCACGAATGCATATATGATGACATGTATAATATGATATGATGTGATGAATGCATCCTCCCAAGTGTTTTCAACAGCTTTGCATCAAAGTAATAACAAGTTGCATCTTATTTTACTGTGTAGGTGCTTATCTCTTCTCTAATAACTTAACAAACACTTATGTAAATTATTTTCTGGACCATAAGACAGTAGCCACTTGTTTTGACCATAACTATAGTTATAAACATCAAAATAATATGGTTGTGGACATTATGGAAAGAGTATGAAATTGCCTACAACTTTATTTTAATACACTTAATGTGATTCATCAGTTATGTAAGTCAAACAATTCAATCTTTCAGATCTTTCCAGAGAGCAAGCATATCTGATAGCAGATATCTAATAGCCATAATTCTTAAACCATAAGGCCTATGACTATGAAAATTTAACACAAGGTATATAAGTAAGTTATCTAGAACTTTGTTATTAACAAGTTTTACAGAAAAGACCATTATCATCATGAAATTATCATCACAACCGAAACTATACATGCAGCCATCTAATTGGATTATGAAGCAATAATTAACCAGTTGCATACCACCAATTGGTTTTAAGCCTAACCAATAGCATCAATAGATCATATGCATCACAAGAACCATAGAAAACATCATAGTTAAACATAACTAAATTATTTATATCCATTTATTAATTTCCTTAGATAATAAGGTGATTTAAAGGATAAATATTTCCCATGATTAATAAATTCTAAGAAAATTATAGTAGCCTACAAATGACCTTAATAGTCTAATGTACAAATTTAATGCCATTTGGATAAGTATAACTACCTCTACAAAAATGACAAGTTACATAGGCTTATTATAGCAAAAATAGTGTAGCATAGTGAAAAGTGTCAAGCAATAGATTTAATATTTTTCTTACATTCCACCAAGCATATGAATACTTTATAAAAATTTGCATGTTCATATGTTACGTATTTTTACCCCAATTAATTCCACTAGGAACTAGCAATTAATTAGGATTAAATATGAAGACCATATTATAAATATGCTTACTGTATGTTTAATATTTTTCATAGCTAGAGCATGTCCACATAAGACCACCAAAATTGGAATCACAATTTTATCACCTTTATAGCTCAAGTTATGTATTTTACAAGATAGAAACCATTTAAAAAGCATTTATCTAGCTACATTTTATTATCCCAGAAAATACCAGAAACAATGCATCTCATATTTTTATCAAATACTACACTTCATGAGGAATCCAACAAAATTGGTTCACCAAAATTGGACACTCCTAGCTTGAGATATGAATTTTTGAAACATGCATTCAAATCTAGAAAAATAAATTAGAAAGTCAAACACCACTGAAAGCTAGGGCTCACGGTCAACGGGGACCCACTCGTCAATGAGACCAAGACAGGGGACGGCGTTGACTGGTGAGAACTCACCGATGGCGAGGTCTTCGGCGGTAGCGTCTTCACCACTACACTCATCTCACCCACGCCCATCGACTGGTAGGCTTAGTTGGCTCGGTGGCTCGCTGGAGCAAGCTCGACGGCGGCCATGGCGGATGGTGGAGGTCTGGCGGTGGGACGCCGACCATCTCTGTCTATGGCACACTCAGGCAAGGATGACTACTCCATCCTAGTGACATAGCGAAGCTACACGGTGCAGGTGAGGGCTCGGGGTGGCATCGGTGAGCTCAGCCGCGTGCATGGCCGTGTGGCAGCGCACGGAGGACGACGGTGCTCATGCTATTCCGGCTAGACGGCGGTGAAAGGTGGGTCTCCATCATGCCACTAGCGAGGTCTAGGGTTACTCGACCTAAGGTGCGTGAGAAAGGAGGGAGACGATGAACCAACTCGGCGGCGGTGAGCTCGAGTGCCACAGTTGTCACAGAACCGACCAATTTATAAGAGCACAAGTACAAAAACAATCGCCGAAACGATCAAATTCTCGAACTTGAGCCCATATAAACCCGGTAGTCAACTGAAATCTCGAAGGATTTCAAACCAACTTGCATACAACCAAGATCACAGTAATTCAACATAACATATTGTACGTTACAACATTTCGCAGACGTTCGCAAATAGATTACATCATCACAGAGTCATCGTTATTACAAAACAAGTCTTGTAAAACATGCGGAAGCAAATAGTTTAACTCACACACCCGAGTTCAAATACACATACTGGTTCGCTGATCACAGTCCGCAAAAGCATTCAGATAAGAGAACAGAGATCATGCCCATGATCTAGTCTTCATCACCCGCCGGGTGGAGATAATACTTACAGAATCCCTGATAAAGAAGGTCATCTACAACAAGAGGGAATAAACCCTGAGTACGAGAATGTACTCAGCTAGACTTACCCGTTAGAAACCAAGATAAATGACACCAAGGATTATGCATAGCTTAATGTAGTGGATCTGGCTGACACTTTCTTTTTGCAGAAAAGCAGAAGTAATAATGATCAACTCTTAGCTTGACTAGCAGTGACTTTTTAGCCATTAACCTGTCATCTATATTAGCACCTATACTAAGCAATCATTTTATTAGGGTGCAAACATTAATAACCATATCAGATATTCATTGTGGCAACCTTATCATCATCATCCATTTAACCATGTCGTTAAATTAAGTGAATCTACGTTGCCGCTGCTCAGTCAAGTTCTCACTATCCGGGAGAGACGGCGATTCGAATCGATTCCTATCCAGCTGGAGGGGTATTCCTAAACACAAACCCTGCTTCCCCCGTCAGAGTCGCAAACAAGTCACCTTTGGTATGATTCAGGAGTCACGAGTCCGAACAGATAGATATTCTCAGAGAACCACTCTGCCAAGGTTGTTCGGGACTCTAACCCGCCTTGGACTTATGCCAAGGGCTCTCCGCACATCCTTACTACCTCCAGAATGCCGCCACTGCTCGCGTCCCCGGCCTGAGTCGAGCTACTAGGCTTCATGGTCGGAATGACTTATCCGGCCAGCTAAGTGTTAGGCTGTGTTCAACATGACATGAGGACGTACAGCGTATCGGTCCTTAAACGACTCAGACGGAGTCACTATGTTCAAACCTACACAAGACTCCGCCCGGTCTTAATTCATTATTCACATGGTTCTTTTCCACGATAGCAAATATAGCCAACCGTGATCCACCTCATCCTAAAGCTCGCAGGTGACAGGAAATCACCTGACTTCTACCGCACTAAGCATGGCTAAGCATTTAACCCGTTCCTGAACTTAAATAGGATTCTAGTGCGATATCTGGACAAGGAAAGATATATAATGCAGCAATTGGTTCCAACCAATTCCTATACTTAATGCATCATCAACAATAAAAGATACTCAATGTATTTGTAAAAACATGGGAGGCTTAATATGCTCCGGGGCTTGCCTTTCAGGAAAGAGGAAGGCTGGTGGTCAGGGCACTCGGGCAATTCCTCCGCGGCGACTGCTTCGTCGGCTTCCTGCACCTCGGGTTCCTCCTCCTGGTTGGCTCCCTCGAACTCCAGCAACGTCACTCCCTCCGGCACACCTATTGCATGAATGCGTAAGATAAATATCATGGATGCGCATGAACGAATGTCAGGGATGCTCAGGGAATGCGCATGTTCGCTGTAGTTTGCATATTCCAACTTAAGCCCTATTCAAATCACTTTACTTACCAAGTTTATACAACCTAATGTATAATTGCTCATCTTCAGTTAATGACCTAGCACCTGCACCTAAGCATATTCTCAAGTTAGGCTAACCCCTAAACAATCAACGAGAACATTGCATCAAGCATACACTCAAGCATTTGTATTCCAGCAAAATGAAGACTATGTAGCAGTACAGTAAAATAGCCATAACTGGAGATTTACAAATCCAAATGACTTGAGACAAGACAATCTGGAAAGCTTATGAAATTGTCTACAATTCATTTTCAGACCTCAAAGCATGATTCAAACCTTTACCAGGTCGAATTCATAAATCAACAGAATTCTGTCCTCACAAGACAGAGACTAAGCAAAACTGGAACCTAACTTTAAACAGCTGTCGTTTCTAAACTACTGGGCCAAATGACCTCAAATTTTGACAGGAGCTAGATACATAAATTATCTAAAACTTTTGTATTCATCACATTCACAACAAATCAAAATATCATGGGGAACTTTCCAAAGTCCCCAGATCTATCCAGAAGGACATAATGCAAACAAATAATTATTAACTTATGATGTAAACACTTAATTGGACAAAACCAACTTTACTCACATATCACACATATCATAAGAATACCAAAAAGTAGGGTGTTCATCACCAAAACATTTCTTTTAATACCTTTCTTAATTTATTTAATTAATTAGAGGAAATAGTAAACATATATGAAAACTACACCATTAAATCTACAAAAATTACAGTAGACACTACATGCCCTAACTAGACTACCAAAAAAATTCCACACCATTTGAGTAAGTATAACAACCTACACAAAAATGGTAATGCAGAATGGCTTAAAATGGCATAATTAGGAAACCTTATTGAAAAGTGTCAACCAACAGATTTCATATTTTTCCTAGCATCCTTAAGGTACTAAGATACTACCTACCAAGTTTCATGGCCATAGGATTCCTAGATAATTTACAAAAATTCACACAAGTATCCACAAATGATAAAAGGAAAATCTATAACTCAAAAACTACACATGCAATGACTCTCAAATTTTAACCAGAGCTTCTACTAAGCAATACTAGCTTACCCACAAAATTTCACAATTTTTGGATCATAGAAACTGAAGGTATGATTTAAACAATTTTGCATGCATTCAAAAACACTTTTCAAGTTCCTATTTAATTCATCCAAACTTTCTACATAATGTGCTCAAGACATATTTTTCTTAAATACTAGACCTCACTGTGAGTCTAACAAAATTGGAAGTACTCAATTTGAATCTACCAATTTGGAGTTACAAAATTTATAAAACAGCACTAAAAACTAGAATTTTTGAACTGTCTTCTCAAACTCAGTCACTAACAAGCGGGGCCCTCGGGTTAGACGACCCCACAGGTCAGTGAGAGGAAAACAGGGGAGACAGCGATGACGACGCGGCACATGGCGAAGCTCGCCGACGGCGGCTCCTCCGGTGAAACTAACAGCACCGGCGTGCTGCCCAAGCTACCCCGCGTCGATTGACCTACAAATCCTAAGCTCTAGCGTTCCTTAAGTACTCCGGCCACAGAGCTCGGTGGCTCGGCCATGGCGCATGGCGGCGCTCGGCCGTGTCCTGGCGCGGCTGGACCGGCATTGGTGGTAGCATCTACATCCGAGCATCTACACATGATGGAGAAGACTAAGTGAGAGCTAAGAAAGGAGGAGGGGAACGGTGCTGTGCTGGCCACGGTGAGGTCACCGGCGTGGCCATGGCGGACATGGCGCGGCGGTGCGTGGAGCCGGCAATGTCGCTTACCTAGGGTTCGTACGACTCAGAGAAGACATAGACGAGATTCGTGGGATGCTAGCGGAGCACTGAGCGAGATGGTGCTGGGCGAGACGCGGCGGTGAGCGTGCGAGACCTCAGCGGAGCAACAGGCGACGGCGGTGGCTTCTCAGTGTCTCAGACGCGCGCGGGTGGAGCGAATGGAGCAGGGTCGCAGCCGGGGTGAGCGCAGGCATGCTGTGGAGCGCCGAGGCCCGTTGTGGCCTGAGCGGGCAGCGCAACGGCGATGCGCGGTGCCACGCGGCGGATGATCGCTGTTTGTCGGTCGGCCATGACCGAACTGAACCTTTCATTTCAGTGTTCATCGAGTCCGACTGATAGGCAAATTTTAACACCGATTAGCTCCTAAACCGTGACGTATTAGAGGAAACAAAGAACATGAAAGTTGTAGAGCTATAGTAGGGCTACAACTTTGATTTAGAAATCAATAGCTAACTCTCAACGGATCACGAGTTATATCAAGCCAAAGTTGGCCCAATCCAACTAAAATGGCATTTAGGACTTAGCAAATTTTTCAAGTGTTGAATCCACCTTCAAAGCTGAATTGTGGGCCCTTTTTGAGCATGTTGTGCACATTTTCATGAATTGACTTCTAAACCAAGTTTGTTCCTTATAAAATTTGCTACAACTTTGCTTTAGGTTGCTTATACATGCAAACATCCTAAGCTACACTTTTTAAACAGTCAAACACAGGAGCTCTAGGGGTCCAAATTGGTCAAACCATGACTTGGAAACCTAATTAGGCAAAATGATCAACATGAACCTTGTTCCTAATGACATTCTAAGTATAACTAAGTTGTTTAAGAGAATTATTAGTCACACCATACATTGGTCACACAAGAATCAAGCAAGGTATGTACTGAAACAATGCAAAACACATGAATAGTTACACTTGTTTCATAGTCATGTTTCACATGTTTCATGATCTTGTTGCATAATATTAACTAACCTTGTTTCACTAAGTGAGTGGCACATGTTGCACTTAAGTGTTGCACACTTTATATTTCATAAAAGAAACAACACACATGAAATATACAACTTGTTGCAATGTTTCGAAATCATGTTTCATGTGATATAAGTTCACGAATGGATGCATGATGCTCATGTTCATGAAATGCAGTGCAAATGTGGAAGCCAAACACCTAGGGTGTTACAGCCCTCCCCCTTATAAAAATCTCGTCCCGAGATTTGAAAAGCATACCATTGTTGATAGAATTCCTTATAACCATCCCTCAAATAATCTCCCCTTTCCCACGTTGCATCGCGTTCACTACCCTAATTACTCCACATGACTTTGTAGAACTTGACCACCCGACTCCGAGTCACTCGCTCATGAGTGTCAATCACTCGAACCGGCTTTTCTTCAAAGGTCAAATCAGATTTTAACTCGATATCTCCCAATAGAACTCTCTCTTCAGGGACGCGAAGACATTTCTTCAATTGGGATACATGAAAGACATTGAAGATAGCACTCATCTCTGGAGGTAATTGAATCTTGTACGCCACCTTACCACTTTGTCCAATGATTTCAAACGGACCAACATATCTCGGCGCAAGCTTTCGCTTCACACCAAAGCGTTGGACACTCTTCATAGGTGAGACTTTCAGATAAACAAAGTCTCCAACTTCAAACTCAATAGGTTTTCTACATCGATCAGCATAACTTTTCTGCCTAGCTTGAGCTGCGGCCATGTGAATTTGGATAGTACGGACTTGTTCTTCGGCTTCTTGAACAAAATCAATTCCATAATATCTCCTTTCACCGGCTTCTACCCAGTTCAACGGGGTTCTACACTTCCGACCATACAAAGCTTCAAACAGTGTCATCTTTATACTCTCTTGATAACTGTTATTGTACGAGAATTTAGCTAGGGGTAACCATTTTTCCCATGAGCCCTTAGCTGAGATGACACAGACTCTCAACATATCTTCTAAGATTTGATTCACTCGCTCAGTTTGCCCATTGGTTTACGGATGATAAGCAGAACTTCTTACTAGCTTAGTTCCTAATAATCCGTGTAAGTGCTCCCAAAAGCGAGCAGTGAACTGTGGTCCTCTGTCCGAGACAATAGTACGAGGGATCCTATGAAGTCGGACTATCTGGTTGAAGTACAACTCCGCATAGTCGGTTGGACGAAAGTCTATACGGACAGGAATGAAGTGTGCTGACTTGGTCAAATGGTCAACAATCACCCAAATGGAGTTAAAATTCCTCTGAGTACGAGGGAGTCCAATAATAAAATCCATACTTATCTCCTCCCATTTCCATCCTGGAATAGATAGTGGCTGAAGTAATCCAACTTTCATGTGCACAGCCTTGACTCGACAACAAGTGTCACACCTAGCCACATAAGCGGCTATCTCTTTCTTCATTTTGGTCCACCAAAATCGAGGCTTCAAATCATGATACATTTTACTACTACCAGGATGAATAGATAATTTAGAGGAATGAGCTTCGGATATGATTTGATTTCTAAGCTCTCTATCCTTCGGAACTACCAACCTATCCTTGAACCATAACACGCCTTCCTCATCAACTCGAAAATGTTTGGTTTCTTGCTCTTTCATCTTGCGCTTGATGTGAAACACAGCTGCATCTGTCTTCTGTAGCTCGATAATTCGATTCTGTAGAGTACAACTGATAGTGATGTTGTGAAGGACTGTAGGATGAAGGAGCTTTGACAAATGGACATCACTCTCAATCAATGAGTGGCAATGAGACTTCCTGCTTAAGGCATCCGCTACGACGTTTGCCTTGCTAGGGTGATAGTGCACTTGGAGGTTATAATCCTTGATCAACTCAAGCCATCTTCTCTGACGCATATTCAACTCTGGTTGAGTGAAGATGTACTTGAGACTTTTTTTATCAGTGTAGATGTTGCACACATTGCCAAGTAAATAATGTCTCCAGGCCTTCAAAGCATGAACAACGGCAGCGAGTTCCAAGTCATGCGTTGGATAATTCACATCATGCTTCCGAAGTTGGCGAGAGGTATAAGCAATGACTCTACCTTCTTGCATAAGAACACCTCCTAACCCAATACCTGATGCATCACAGAATACATCAAACGGTTTCTCAATATCCGGTTGTGCCAAAACCAGAGCCGAAGTTAGAAGAGTTTGCAGGGTATGGAAAGCCGCATCACACTCGGGAGTCTAGACAAACTTCATGTCTTTTTGCAGCAATCGAGTCATAGGCTTGGCTATTTTAGAGAAATCCGGGATGAAGCGACGATAATAGCCAGCCAACCCCAGAAAACTCCGAACCTCATGCACCGAGATTGGAGCCTTCTAGTTCAACATATATTGCACCTTGGTGGGATCAACCATAATTCCACCATCGGACAACACGTGTCCAAGAAAAGGTACCTCACGAAGCCAGAATTCACATTTGCTGAACTTTGCATACAACTGGTGTTCTCGCAATCTAGTGAGAACCACCCGCAAATGTTCAACATGATCTTCTTCATTCTCAGAATAGACCAGGATATCATCAATAAATACCACCACAAATTTGTCCAACTCGAGCATAAACACTGAATTCATCAGATACATAAAATGTGCGGGGGCATTGGTCAATCCAAAAGACATAACCAGGTACTCATACAGACCATATCTCGTAGAGAATGCGGTTTTTGGGACATCCTCAGGCCGAATCTTGATTTGATGATACCCAGATCTCAAATCAATCTTGGAAAAGACTTTTGCTTTGGACAACTGATCAAATAAGATATCTATGCGTGGTAGAGGGTACTTATTCTTGATTGTAATGGCATTCAAGGGTCTATAATCTACACACATGCGTAGAGATTGATCCTTCTTCTTCACAAAGATAGCTGGGCACCCCCACGGAGATGAACTAGGACGGATAAGGCCTTTCTTTAGAAGTTCATTCAACTGGGTCTTAAGTTCGGCTAGTTCATTGGGAGGCATTCTATATGGCCTTCTAGAGATAGGAGCTGTGCCAGGAAGCAACTCTATCTTGAACTCCACTTCTCGATCCGGGGGCAATCCAGGCAAATCATCGGGAAAACATCCGGAAAGTCACACACGACAGGGATATCTGCCAGAGACTTTGCTTGCACCGCATTAGCCGCACAAGAAAGATTGATGTCTCTGGGTAGTTGCACCAGAAAACCTTCCTGATTACTAGGATCTCTGAGCATGACTACCCTAGTCGATGTATCAATAAGCACTCCATGACGGCTCATCCAGTTCATTCCCAATATCACATCGATACCTAGCCCCGGTAAAACTACCAGATCAACCTGATAATTTTGCCCCTCAATCTCAAATTGTACGTCCCCAACTACCAGCTTGGTTGGGATAACACCACTGGCAGCCCTAATACAATAACCCTCACCCTCAACAGTATATGTTTTCTGCATAAACTTAGATGCAAATGCTGGACTAATAAAGGAATGCAAAGCACCTGAATCAAATAGTACAACTGCGGGGTGTTGATCAATCAGAAACTTACCAGCAGTCACTACCTCTCCTGAAGGAATCTCAGTAATATTAGTGTGGTTCACCTGCCCCTGACGACCATCTTGGTAGTTATTCTTCTTAGGGTAAGGGCATTCCCTTGCCTAGTGGCCTGTCTTGTTGCAGTTCCAGCACGGCATGTTGCTTGGAGGAGCCCTAGAACTGCCCTGACTTGTAGTGCCCTTGGGAAGAGCAACTGTAAATGCCTTGCGAAACCTAGTCTTGGCGGGATTCTTCTTCTGCGGTGGGTGAAACTTAGCGGCTGACGCTGGAGGATGAAATGGAGCCCTCTGTGTGATGGGAGCCTTGGATTGTGAGGCACCCGCTTCATAGGCCCTCTTACAACTTTTTGAAGCCGCATACACAGCATTGTTGTTCTCTTGTGATAAAGCATCACTCACAAACTCATTAAAATGAGCACACTTGCAATTTCCCATGGTCTTCATCAGTTTGGGGCTAAGTCCCCGCTTGAAGCTAGCAATCTTCTTGGCATCGGTGTCCACAAACTCGGTAGCATACCTTGCAAGGTTGTTGAAAGCTTGCAGGTATTCATTCAGGCTCTTGTTCCCCTGGGTTAGCTTCATGAACTCTGTATGCTTGATTGCCATGAGACCAGGAGGAATATAATTTCCCCTGAAAGCAGACTTGAACTGATCCCAGGTGATTTGGGCATTAGCGGGCATAGTGGACCGATGATGACTCCACCAAATGCTAGCTGGCCCATGCAGTTGGTGAGATGCGTACTCAATCTTCAGCACCTCAGTCAAGCGGAGCAAATAGAACTTCTGCTCGAGAGTATTCAACCACTCATCAGCTTGTAGAGGCTCCTCATCCTCCTTGAAGATCAGGGGTTTCGTGTCAAGGAAATCCTTGAAATCACTGTATTGATTTGGTTTAGGTCCTTGGCGTGGACCACGACCATCCCGATTCGCAATCGTACGGAGGGCCTCGGCCATAGTGCGCTGTCCTTCCGCAAGCATTGCTATCAATTCCGTTGGTGTGGGTGGTGGTGGTGGTGGAAGATCATCATCATCATCACCCACACCGGCGAAACGAGTACGAGGCATTTGCACAATGCGCAACCAGTAATTATTGATGATGTCAGCACATTGGAGAGGAACAATGTAATTGTGCCAAACTGAATTTACTGACGAGAATGAAAACTTCATACAATAAACAGAGACAATAATTCATTCTCCAATCACCACATCATCAAGTAGATTACTAGCATCATACGCAGTGCATTCCAACATGACAAGTTTTAAACTTAACCATTACGATACGCGTCTCGAAGGGAGCGAATTAAAGTACATTACATGCCGAGTTCGAATTAAAAGAGTACATCCAACATCAGTCATCGTACTTAAGTCCATTACATCAATGACTGCAAAAGCTTAAACTAGCGAGACTTGCTAACGAACTACTCATCGAAGTGATCGCTGTCCACATCGGAGACACCTTGGACTTCTTCTGGGTCTTCCTCTTCTTCTTCATCTGCCAGCTCAGCTGCATTGTCAACCATCTGCACGTCCTCTTCTTCCTCATCGGCCTCAATCACTTGAGGTCCACCCACATTTGGATACCTTGGCATGGGGCGAGGAATAGGAAACAGACGGTTGTGCAGTTGATGGTGCTCAACCTAAAGCTCTTCAAGCTGTTCTTGTAGTGCTTGCTCCCTTTGAAAGGCGTTGTGGTTGGCCAAAATCCAACCCCGACGTCTTTCTTCTGCTAACTCTAAAGCTGCATCCCTGTGACGTGTCACACGATCCAACTCTTGTGCATCCTCATCTCTCTCAATAGTGAGGTTCATCAGCTGGTTATGAAGCTCGTCTCTCTCACGTGCGGTTTGACCCCACTGTTGCAAGCGATAATTTGCAATACCATGAATCTCATCAACTTCTTGCTGAGCTCTCCCACATGCATTCGCCTTACGGTGATACTTGCGGGCACTCAACCTGAACTTGTGCTGAGCTTCCGTTGCCTTGCCAGCTTCATCTAGCGCACTCGAAAGGGTGTTTTGCCTGACTCGACAAAGCTTCAAGACTACCATCATAGCACTCATTCCAGCGTTGTCGCTCTGCACTCAGCCTCAGTAGGAGACACTCGGGGAATGGATGAAGCAGGTCCACCCACTAACTCATCCCCGAAGCTCTATGCTATGTCCATCAGCACATCAAGGGCAGCAACCTGAGCGGCTTCCCATGGGCTACGTCCATCAGTCTCAATGCTCCACCCATGCCACAATGGTCTTGTAGGGTTTTGCGGCACGATGAAGGTCACGACGTACCATGGTACATCTCCCAATGGTACCGCCTGCCTCCACGTGTAGCTGGGTGCCTCCGGGTACCCAACTGAACTGAGCACCCTCCAGAGCAAGGTGGGAGTACCAAACTGGTCCAAAAAGGTGCTGCTACCAGTAGGAAACACGGGCGCGGCCATCTGTATCAAAAAGGGATGCAATTCACGTGAGAGGATTACTTTGCTGAGAGATTGCACTTTACACTTGGGATAAGCAATTATAAGGGAGGGAGTAATGCAATATGAATGACATGAGTGAATATGATGCATGCACGTTCCGTATGTCCTTACAAACCTATTAAAATTTAAGCTTTAGCGGAATATACGGTGGCATACATACGTTCTCTCAATTAGCGGTGACTAGTCGATCTACACGGTGCGTTGTTAGCGTACCTGCAGAAAACTTCATTGCAGCCCAACCCAACAAGATATAATGCTAATTACACAAGCAGTAACTAAGATACTCTCCATATATACATCCCCCGATATATATACTTCGATATCCAAACTACCCGACAAATGTACCCACAATTAAGTACCTTCATATATACATGTATGCAACATGTAAATACTCTAGTAACCACAACTAGCTCTCCCCTAGACCGACGGTTGGACGGTCATGCTCTCACAACTCACACTTACCTTAGCGTAGAGGTAATTGATCCATACATTACCATTCAAACGAATGGCATCCATGCAATATCACGCCGCATGGACGACGAAATAGAAACAATCAATTCCCCCAAGTTAGTAATTATATATAAGCCACCTAGAAGTCCTTAAGTGGGCTATAAGGGATGTGATCACCAGTATACCATAAATTTTTTTTTGATTTTTGAATACTTATATATAACTATAAGTTGGAAAACCATTTTTACAACAAAAGCTTTTGTTTTAAATAGCCGTAAGACATGTTTAATGTTGAATCTAGCTCTGATGCCAGCTGTCACAGAACCGACCAATTTATAAGAGCACAAGTACAAAAACAATCGCCGAAACGATCAAATTCTCGAACTTGAGCCCATATAAACCCGGTAGTCAACTGAAATCTCGAAAGATTTCAAACCAACTTCCATACAACCAAGATCACAGTAATTCAACATAACATATCGTACGTTACAACATTTCGCAGACGTTCGCAAATAGATTACATCATCACAGAGTCATCATTATTACAAAACAAGTCTTGTAAAACATGCGGAAGCAAATAGTTTAACTCACACACCCGAGTTCAAATACACATACTGGTTCACTGATCACAGTCCGCAAAAGCATTCAGATAAGAGAACAGAGATCATGCCCATGATCTAGTCTTCATCACCCGCCGGGTGGAGACAATACTTACAGAATCCCTAATAAAGAAGGTCATCTACAACAAGAGGGAATAAACCCTGAGTACGGGAATGTACTCAGCTAGACTTACCTGTCGGAAACCAAGATAAATGACACCAAGGATTATGCATAGCTTAATGTAGTGGATCTGGCTGATACTTTCTTTTTGCAGAAAAGCATAAGTAATAATGATCAACTCTTAGCCTGACTAGCAATGACTTTTTAGCCATTAACCTGTCATCTATATTAGCACCTATACTAAGCAAACATTTTATTAGGGTGCAAACATTAATAACCATATCAGGTATTCATTGTGGCAACCTTATCATCATCATCCATTTAACCATATCGTTAAATTAAGTGAATCTACGTTGCCGCTGCTCAGTCAAGTTCTCACTATCCGGGAGAGACGGCGATTCGAATTGATTCCTATCCGGCAAGAGGGGTATTCCTAAACACAAACCCTGCTTCCCCCGTCAGAGTCGCAAACAAGTCACCTTTGGTATGATTCAGGAGTCATGAGTCCGAACAGATCGACATTCTCAGAGAACCACTGTGCCAAGGTTGTTCGGGACTCTAACCCGCCTTGGACTTATGCCAATGGCTCTCCGCACATCCTTACTACCTCCAGAATGCTGCCACTGCTCGCATCCCCGGCCTGAGTCGAGCTACTAGGCTTCGCGGTCAGAACGACTTATCCGGCCAGCTAAGTGTTAGGCTGCGTTCAACATGACATGAGGACGTACAACGTATCGGTCCTTAAACGATTCAGACGGAGTCACTATGTTCAAACCTACACAAGACTCCGCCCGGTCTTAATTCATTATTCACATTGTTCTTTTCCACAATAGAAAATATAGCCAACCGTGATCCACCTCATCCTAAAGCTCGCAGGTGACAGGAAATCACCTGACTTCTACCGCACTAAGCATGGCTAAGCATTTAACCCGTTCCTGAACTTAAATAGGATTCCAGTGCGATATCTGGACAAGGAAAGATATATAATGCAGCAATTGGTTCCAACCAATTCCTATACTTAATGCATCATCAACAATAAAAGATACTCAATGTATTTGTAAAAACATGGGAGGCTTAATATGCTCCGGGGCTTGCCTTTCAGGAACGAGGAAGGCTGGTGGTCAGGGCACTCGGGCAATTCCTCCGCGGCGACTGCTTCGTCGGCTTCCTGCACCTCGGGTTCCTCCTCCTGGTTGGCTCCCTCGAACTCCAGCAACGTCACTCCCTCTGGCACACCTATTGCATGAATGCGCAAGATAAATATCATGGATGCACATGAACGAATGTCAGGGATGCTCGGGGAATGCGCATGTTCGCTGTAGTTTGCATATTCCAACTTAAGCCCTATTCAAATCACTTTACTTACCAAGTTTATACAACCTAATGTATAATTGCTCATCTTCAGTTAATGACCTAGCACCTGCACCTAAGCATATTCTCAAGTTAGGCTAACCCCTAAACAATCAACGAGAACATTGCATCAAGCATACACTCAAGCATTTGTATTCCAGCAAAATGAAGACTATGTAGCGGTACAGTAAACTAGCCATAACTGGAGATTTAAAAATCCAAATGACTTGCGACAAGACAATCTGGAAAGCTTATGAAATTGTCTACAATTCATTTTCAGACCTCAAAGCATGATTCAAACATTTACCAAGTCGAATTCATAAATCAACAGAATTCTGTCCTCACAGGACAGAGAGTAAGCAAAACTGGAACCTAACTTTAAACAGCTGTAGTTTCTAAACTACTAGGCCAAATGCCCTCAAATTTTGACAGGAGCTAGATACATAAATTATCTACAACTTTTGTATTCATCACATTAACAGCAAATCAAAATATCATGGGGAACTTTCCAAAGTCCCCAGATCTGTCCAGAAGGACATAATGCAAACAAATAATTATTAACTTATGATGTAAACACTTAATTGGACAAAACCAAATTTACTCACATATCACACATCTCACAAGAACACCATAAAGTAGGGTGTTCATCACCAAAACATTTCTTTTAATACCTTTCTTAATTTATTTAATTAATTAGAGGAAATAGTAAACATATATGAAAACTACACCATTAAATCTACAAAAATTACAGTAGACACTACATGCCATAAGTAGACTACCATAAGAATTCCACACCATTTGAGTAAGTATAACAACCTACACAAAAATGGTAAGGCAGAATGGCTTAAAATGGCATAATTAGGAAACCTTAGTGAAAAGTGTCAAGCAACAGATTTCATATTTTTCCTAGCATCCTTAAGGTACTAAGATACTACCTACCAAGTTTCATGTCCATAGGATTCCTAGATAATTTACAAAAATTCACACAAGTATCCACAAATGATAAAAGGAAAATATATAACTCAAAAACTACACAAGCAATGACTCTCAAATTTTAACCAGAGCTTCTATTAAGCAATACTAGCTTACCCACAAAATTTCACAATTTTTGGATCATAGAAACTCATGATATGATTTAAACAAGTTTGCATGCATTCAAAAACACTTTTCAAGTTCCTATTTAATTCATCCAAACTTTGTACATAATGTGCTCAAGACATATTTTTCTTAAATACTAGACCTCACTGTGAGTCTAACAAAATTGGAAGTACTCAATTTGGATCTACCAATTTGGAGTTACAAAATTTATAAAACAGCACTAAAAACTAGAATTTTTGAACTATCTTCTCAAACTCAGTCACTGACAAGCGGGGCCCTCGGGTTAGACGACCCCATAGGTCAGCGAGAGGAAAACAGGGGAGACAGCGACGACGGCGTGGCACATGGCGAAGCTCGTCGACGGCGGCTCCTCCAGCGAAACTAACGGCACTGGCGTGCTCCCCAAGCTACCCCGCGTCGATTGACCTACAAATCCTAAGCTCTAGCGGTCCTTAAGTACTCCGGCCACGGAGCTCGGCGGCTCGGCCATGGCGCATGGTGGCGCTCGGCCGTGTCCCGGCGCGGCTGGACCGGCATTGGTGGTAGCATCTACATCCGAGCATCTACACGTGATGGAGAAGACTAAGCGAGAGCTAAGAAAGGAGGAGGGGAACGGTGTTGTGCTTTCCATGGTGAGGTCACCGGCGCGGCCATGGCGCGGCGGTGCACGGAGCTGGCAATGCCGCTTACCTAGGGTTCGTACGACTCAGAGAAGACGTAGACGAGATTCGTGGGATGCTAGTGGAGCACTGAGCGAGATGGTGCTAGGCGAGACACAGCGGCGAGCGCGCGCGACCTCAGCGGAGCAACAGGCGACGGCGGTGGCTTCTCAGCGGCTCAGATGCGCGCGGGTGGAGCAAATGGAGTAGGGTCGCAGCCGGGGTGAGCACGGGCGTGATGTGGAGCACCGAGGCCGGACTTGGCCTGAGCGGGCAGTGCAACGGCGACGCACGGCGCCATGCGCCTGACGATCGCTGTTGCCGGTCGGCCATGACCGAACTGAACCTTTCGTTTCAGTGTTCATCGAGTCCGACTAACAGGCGAATTTTAACACCGATTAGCTCCTAAACCGTGACGTATTAGAGGAAACAAAGAACATGAAAGTTGTAGAGCTATAGTAGGGCTACAACTTTGATTTAGAAATCAACAGCTAACTCTCAACGGATCACGAGTTATATCAAGCCAAAGTTGGCCCAATCCAACTGAAATGGCATTTAGGACTTAGCAAATTTTTCAAGTGTTGAATCCACCTTCAAAGCTGACTTGTGGGCCCTTTTTGAGCATGTTGTGCACATTTTCATGAATTGACTTCTAAACCAAGTTTGTTCCTTATAAAATTTGCTACAACTTTGCTCTAGGTTGCTTATACATGCAAACATCCTAAGCTACACTTTTTAAACAGTCAAACACAGGAGCTCTAGGGGTCCAAATTGGTCAAACCATGACTTGGAAACCTAATTAGGCAAAATGATCAACATGAACCTTGTTCCTAATGACATTCTAAGTATAACTAAGTTGTTTAAGAGAATTATTAGTCACACCATACATTGGTCACACAAGAATCAAGCAAGGTATGTACTGAAACAATGCAAAACACATGAATTGTTACACTTGTTTCATAGTCATGTTTCACATGTTTCATGATCTTGTTGCATAATATTAACTAACCTTGTTTCACTAAGTGAGTGGCACATGTTGCACTTAAGTGTTGCACACTTTATATTTCATAAAAGAAACAACACACATGAAATATACAACTTGTTGTAATGTTTCGAAATCATGTTTCATGTGATATAAGTTCATGAATGGATGCATGATGCTCATGTTCATGAAATGCAGTGCAAATGTGGAAGCCAAACACCTAGGGTGTTACAACAGTGGCCATGGTGGATGCGGGCAGAGCGGCGACTCGTTCTGGTGCTGTCAAGCGGTGGCGTCATTCCTAACTCTTGCCTAAGCTTCTAGACTCTAGCACAGTGCTGGACCAAAGAAAATGAAGGCATGTGGTGTGGTGAAACCATCAGGCCACGGTGAGCCACGAGCGCGGTGATGCTCGGTGACGATGGCTGCTGCGGTGAGGCAAAATTCCACTCTACATGGGGTTGGTAGGTGGCGCTGGTGGCTCGAGGAGGTGGAGGTGATGGCATAGCAGCTGTGGCTAAGACGAATCAGGCAGCGAGGCTGTGTTGGTGGCGAGCGGTTATGGCTGTGCTTTGGCGAGCGCGGTGCTGTGCTTTGGAGAGGCAGAGTGAGAGGGAGAAGGCGAGGATGGATGAGTGGAGTGAGCGGCGAGTGCGCGCCATTTATGCGCCCACGCTGGCCTGACCGGCCGGGCCAACACCAATGTGTAGCCGCCACATGGCGTCCATGGCCTGTGGTCGGTCGGCCACTGCGCCGCGCGCGTCCACGTGATTCAGTCCGCTAAAACCGACTGGCAGTGCAACTTAGTGATTCAATAACTCCTAATCCGTGGCGAATTAGCAAAAACTTCCTTAATAACAATTGTAGACCTACGTGAGATCTCCAACTTTTCTTTAAGAACCATCTTCTAATTCTCACTAGTTAACAAACTACACTGCTCCAAAGTTAGGTATTTTGAAACTAAAAACCATTTCAACACTTAGAAAATTTTGCAAGTCTCAAAATATTATTTTGTTGATAATTGTGAGCTATTTTTGAACATGCTATGCACTGAATTGGACCTTGACCCAAAAAATAAAAGTTGTTACCCTAGTCAAGTACTACAACTTTTATTTAGGTCACATAGACATGCAAGCATTCTAAGCTAATGTTCAACTTTAGTCAAACTAGTATCATGAAAATGACATTTCAAATGAAACCAACACTTAGAAGCAAATTTGGCCCATGTCATGAATACAAACATTGTTTCATTTACCATCCTAGATGTGTATAAGGTATTTTCATGACCTCACAACCATCTCATACATTGGTCATACATGATTGCAAGCATAAACATATATATATATCAATATTTCATGTGTCAATGTATAAGCTTGAGATGAAATTTCATATGCTCATGTTCATGAATGCTTGGATGATGCTTGTGCTCATGAAATGCAGATGTCAAATGCAATGCTTAATAGCGGGTTGTTATAGCTTGATCCAACTTGATTAACTCAAACGTTTTGTTCCTTAAGTTTGTTCATAGCACCACTTTCTTGATCTCATACTCTTAACCAAATGAGCTAAAATGTTGCATATCTTACCCTTAGAAGAAAGTCATAATCAGGTAAGGTTTGATACATTATGTAAAAATAGACAGACCTTCCATAAGTTAAGCAACTCCACTCTTTTTGACAAAAGTATTCAAATGCCATATTCATACTCATCCTTCTGATCTTAACACCCATATTGTAAGAATGAATGCACATAACGTCAACCATAACATGATTCGATGTGCCCAAGGCTAGAAAAAAAATAAAGATTTGGTTCTGTTGGTGTTTTCCCACTAATAGAGCCCATACACTTGATCTCTACCCTATCTTTATGAGCAGAACACACTTCGAGCAAGTGTGGGGGAGTCGATTCCCCAAATTCTACAAGTGAAAGTTCTTAATCGGCAATAATGATGCACACAAGATGTTGCCAGTTTCTACTACTGATGGTTGACTTCAAAATGCTGAACAAGTAGGAGGAACAAGTCAAGAAATGATGAACCTGTCAAATCTAAATCAAACTCAAAACCAAGACAGGTTTGGCAAAATAAGGTAGCACCAACAGTGGAAGTGCCACTATCGGAGGCGCCACCACAAGAATCCTCATTGTCAAGAGTGAACTGAGGTAAGTATGGGACACAAGATGGCCAGCCATCAACAACAACAACAACAACAACAACAAAATCAAATTTGGGAGGCTCTATTCCAGCACCTCCACATCCGACCACCTCGTTGAGCAACCACAACAACAACCAGATTAGGGGAGAAGGCATCCCCCGTGTATCTAGATAAGTATTTTTTTCCTTTTATTATTCTTAGTTTGTTTAAAAAAAGATGAATAACTAAAAATAAAATAAAAAGTTATCTTTATAGAAATAAATATAGTTATAATGTATGATCTAAAAATGAAAACAAAATAAAGAGAGTGTGTCTAGTTTGCTTTAATTTGTTTTTAGGAGCTGAATAAAATAAAAAAAAGACTCTAAAGATAGTCTCTTAAAATGGAAATGATGAATAATTGCTCTATTGTAATTCCTTTCAAGTACCTAGTTTTCAGCCTTGAATTCTCCCTAATTTTGGATAAGATTGTTTGATATAAGGATTTACTCTGAACTTGAAACTCGTGGGTAGCATATGCTTGATCTAAGTCTAGGTAATTGATAGATATGATATGAGAAGGTCTGAGCTACTGTTTATCTTGTTCAAAATGATACTAAAGTTCTAGAGATTTTTCTTTTAAAAAACATAAAAATGCTACATGATGAATTCCTATATGACAAAGCTTGAATTCCTACCAGAGCCATACATGTTATTTAGGCTAGGAAAACTTCCACTTATATGCTGCTTGTTTTGCATTGAGTTTTGTCAAGCTTTGTTGATCCTTATGAGAGATTTTTCATGTTTTTAATATCAAGATCACGTACACTCCACCCACATATGCTCTACTCCTACACTGGGGTAGGTGCAAAAACATGCCATTCCATTTAGATCCACCCAAAAATGTTTTACTCCTACACTAGGTGTGAACACAAAAAATATACTTGATAGGTTTTTCCATCCACCAAATAAATGCTCCTAGTTTTTATTACTATCTCTCAAAAGTTTTACTGCAGAAAAGAGGCATGGGCTATGCAAAAGTTATTCATAAAAAAAGAGAGTTGAAAAAATGGACAAGTATCCGAGATATTGAAAACAATAGGTACTTAGATGCCTGCCTAAAAAAGAGAGATGCATAGATATGCCCTGTTCTCTTGCAAAAATATTTCCAAATTTCAAGAGAGATATGTTTTCAAGGAGCATAGTAGAATTAGTTTAGCCACCATATATATCCACCACATATATCCACACACATGCACATCTTGATTTGATTATATGACCCAACTCTCTTTGGATCCATTGTTTGACTTTATAATATATGCATTGCAAGTATGCTCTTTCATGCTATTTTCTCCCTACCTATGAACTCCACATAAGCCTTTGTGGTAGGAAGATAAAAAGGCATAACGTCTTTATTGCCTTGGTGAGGATCCACAAATACCACATATATTGAGAGACTTGAGAGTGTCATACAATAGAATCTCTGAGTTTTATTTTGAAAACTTATAAAAACATCAGAACAATGGTGGAACAAATAACTTGAGACATAGTGCTTGACATGATCGTTCTGTCTTTCAATTGCTCAAGACCCAAGTAAAGGCTAAGAAGCCCCATGGTTGAAGGTAATATGGGTAAGTTCGAAAGTTAGATCAGTTTATTCTAATCTAGAGGAGAATTTTTGATTGAACGCTTGTGTACTTTTGAGGAGTGAAAGCATTGTAGCAACTATTGATCCATTGCTGAGTTTAGCTTTACTCAGGGACTAGCAAAGGTTAGGTGTGGGGGAGCTCACTAACATCAATCATAAATCGTCAATATAACCTACATATATACTTAATTCCATCACCAAACATAGGTCTAGGGGTTTAAACTAATAAATTCCACAAGTTTTGTTGAATCTATGTTTGTAGGAGGATTTATTAAGAAAACCATCAAGGTGGACCCAATCGTCAGATTAAATCATGTTTATCCGTGATGAAACCGTCTTAAGAAGACTCTAGAACACTCTAGAAGACTTTTCACCAAAGATCGAGCCAAGAGGCTGATAGGGGGGCGGTCGGCCCCACCTGCAGGCCAGCCGGCCTACTGGCCCCACTATTCAGCCCCTCCTCACTATGTCAGTTCTCCACCACCTTAAATATCAAATCTACACCATTGTTTTAAGTGGGTTTGATCTGAGGGCTCGAGATTGTTGGTTCCCCCTATATATACCAGCCCCTACTGTCCTCCCTGAAGCCATCTTGAAACCCTAATTCATATCTCTCATTCAGATCAACACACACCAGGAGGAATAGGTCTAGAACTCTTCAATGTAGTAGATTGGGAGTGAGGGTCGAGTTGGGCTCATGCTCTAGTTCTAGATCTAGTCTTTGAGGCTCGACAAAGCCTTGTATCTTCATTTCTACATCTTATAAGACTTATTATAAATTTATCATATTCTTATCTACATGGCTATGCTTACTTTGAATATATATCTTGCTTAGTTAATGTTATCATTACTTTTATGTGCGGGTTCATAGATCGCTTAGCTTGCTAGTTTACCGATTAGGCTAACTAGGCGAGTCTCATGTAAGCATGGTGCTTATATGATGCCCTACTAGACCCTATTCCCTGGACGTGTGGTAGCAGCGGGAGGTGACAACCCCATCTATCCTCTGTAGTCCACCCCAAGTGAGTAGGTTCTTAAATTGTAGGACCGTAGTCGCGTTAGTAGAGTTATCCTTTGTGGTGCTCTACCGTCTAGCGGCATCCCAAAGTGTACGAGAGTAGAGTTAAGTCTTAGCTATAGTTGGTTGTACTTTGACAATGTAATAAGAATATCACAGGAATCTACCTCATCCGTTGTTCTCCTGAGTTGACTAGTTTATGTTATCTTATAGATTTATCCCCTGAGTGTCATTATGCTTAATATTTATCCCCTACTCTAGCTATGCTGGTATGTTAATAGATACTCTTTTGTTATCCAATAAATCTTTATTCCATTGTTCCCCTGTGGCAAAATATAAATAACAATACCTGGAATACTCTCGATAAAGTGCAACAATAGTATTCTGTGCGCTTGTGGAAATGTTATATTTTTGTTTGCACTCATAAATACCAACAATGAACAATGGCATCTAACTCCAAATCATGAGTAGGGTAGTGCTCTTCATGATGCTTGAGCTATCTGGAAGCATATGCAATAACTCAGTCTTCTTGCATCAGTACACACCCAATACCAATACCAGATGCATCATAGTAAACATCAAACGGCTTTTTAATGTCCGACTGAGCTAAAATAGGAGCGGCGATAAAAAGCTTCTTCAAGGTTTCAAAAGCTTCATCACATTTAGGTGACTGGACAAACTTGACTTGATTCTAAAACAATTCAGTTGTAGGCTTGGATATTTTGGAGAAGTCAGGAATGAAACGATAGTAATACCCCGCCATTCCAAGAAAACTACGAATTTGGTGAATAGAGATGGGTGGTTTCCAATTAAGGATATCTCTCACCTTCCTAGGGTCTTCAGCAACACCCTCGGTAGATAGAACATGCTCAAGGAATGGTACTTCATCAAGCCAGAATTCACACTTGCTAAACTTGGCATATAGCTGATGTGCTCTCAGATGGCTTAGAACAATGCATAAATGTTCTGCACGTTCCTCTTTGTGTTTGGAGTATATCAGGATATCATCAATGAAGACAACAATGAATTTGTCAAGCTCTGGCATGAAAAAGGAGTTCATTAGGTACATAAAGTGAGCTAGAGCATTGGTTAGGCCAAAGGACATGACCAGATATTCATAAAGACCATATCGAGTACTGAAGGCAGTCTTAGGAATATCTTTCGAATGAATCTTTATTTTGTGGTAACAGAACTAGGAATTTCCACTTTCATGACGAACAACTTTCATCACAAAAGAAGTGAAATTTGTCATAATTTGAGTTTTATGATGAATTTATGATGAAAAATGGTTCGTCATAGAAATCATGTCATACTTGAACTTCTATGATGAATCTAGGCAATTTGTCATAGAAGTGGTTTGATCGGACGAAAAACAAACCATCATAGAACTATTTTGGCATGCATGGCAGGGGGCTGCCACGCTGATGGGTGCTTCCATTGGAGATGCTTTCCACGTGTACATGCTATAGCCGGTTGCGTTGGAGATGGTTTGGGTACGTGTGACCTTCTTATTGCACAATGTGGCCATCTCAGGCTCTTGCACGTTTTAGGTTCTTACTACACCACGTGTCGAGTCTTTGTTGTTCCACATGTTAGTTTTCTATTAGCACACATGTCATGTTGTGGTTGGGTCACATGTCACTTCTTTATTGGACCATGTGTCGTATTTTTATTGGTCCACATGGATGTTTCTTATTTGACCACATGTCACGGTGCTATCGTCCATGTTTTGCATTTTTACTTGGCTACTTCAATACTATGTTTCTATTTATTATGTTCCTAGTTTGCTTTGGTGATATAATTGACATAGTTATGATTGATGATGAATTATCCATATGTTCGCAAAGCGCTTAGCTCAATACTCGAGTGGGTTAAGTGGTCAACATTATGTAAGTGTGGTGCTTAAATATTGTTTACCTATGGATGTACTCTACACTCTAGACCATGTGGTAGATCGCGAGTGTGTCATTCTCGTTGAGTCCTTTGTAGTTCACTCCCCATTTGTAGAACAAGTAGAACCCGGTTGCAAAGGGAGTCCAGCTCTATTCTTGATCTTACTTAGTAATGTTCGTTATGCATAGATACATAGTTAGTTATGCTATAGATGAAAGTATATATACTAGAGTGTACAAAAGACTTAGTAAATAAGAAATGACTTAGGAATCTTTTCTCTTAATTAATCTCCTGCCTAGCCATACTACATTTATGAGCATCTATTTCTATCTCTAGAATATTATCAATGCCTTACATTTATCATTTATTTATCATTTGGCTTACCCCTATTAAAGTATGAGAGTTAATGATCTTATCATAAGTATACATATTTGTGAATGTCTCTAGCCACCCCATCGCTCCTCCCTGTGGAAAATATAAATAACGATACCTCGTATACTCCCGGGTGAAATGCTATAATGGTATATTATCTGTGCGCTTGTTGTTGGTATTTATTAACTTGTCACTTGTTTTAGTAGCCACATATTATAAACCTATATTTCCTAACATTACTTTACTAGGTTGTCGTCCCTAGTGATGATACTAGAGATGCTTGTTGGTACTACATAGCATTACTACTAGAATAATGCTAAGTAGTTCTTTATTATTTTATGTGACTAGAAATAATACATAAATATATAAATGAAAAGGATCTGCAAACGCATAGATAATATACCATTGTAGCACTTCACCCTAGAGTATTCCAGGTATCATTATTTATATTTTTGCCATAGGAAAGGTCTAGCATGGACATGTGTTGATAACTTATACTATTGATGGAGAAGTAAACCATAACCAATATTCTACTCATAACAGGGGTAAGTCATAGAATAAGATATATATGATAAGTATTTATCCATGATAATGATAAATCACTCAGAGTACTCCTTTGTATGGCATTAACATGGTCCAGTAGAATATTAGAGGAATAATTCCTAAGTCATTCCTAATTACAAGTCAAAGCATACATTGATTAGTGCAATTATACCTAGTAATCATTGCTAAGATCATCGTCATATCTACACATAAGGGATATTACTAAGGAAGATTAAGAACAGAGCTTGTCTTCCTTTGTGACCGCATCCTATGCGCACCTACATTCAGGGAGTGGACTACAAAGGACTCAACGGGATTGTCACGTCCACGATCTACCACATGACCCAGAATATAGGATGTATCCATAGGTAAACAACGTATAAGCACCATGCTTACACAATGTCAACCACCCACCCATGGATCCTTAGAGTGAGTGCTATACGAACTTATACATGAACTTGATGATAATCCAACTATACTAAGCATATAATCAAAGTAGATGATGAACATTATAATGAAGAACATAAATGAGATGAATATTAATATTGTCATAACAATTGTGGCAAGCATATAAAAGTAATGGAGATACAAAAGAGAGGGGGTACAAAGATTATACCAAACCACGCTCTTGACACGATCAAGGATCCAAGCGAAGCCTGCTTGCCTTCCTCTAGACCTATCCTAACTAGCTATGCCCTAGAATTGATGGAGCTCTAAGGATGATTAGGGTTTCTGTCTTCTCAAATAACTTATCTATATATGCCTCAGGGGGTAGGAGGGGCTGCTATATATAGGCTGGAGCATCCAACATGAGCCCTTGGATCAAACCAACTTAAAGGGCGGTGTAGATGCAACCTAGGAGGCGGTGGAGAACCGACATTGCGACGCAAAGGCTGATAGGTGGGCCTAGGGGCCAGGCGGCCTACAGGTGGGGCTGGTCGGCCCCACCTGGTAGCCACTCAGGCTCCGCCTCGATGTGGAATCCGCTCGAGTCTTCTAGTGTCTTCTTGTGTCCATTTCACTGCGGACAAGCGCGATTAAATCTGACATGTAGGTCCACCTGGATGGTTTTCTGGATAAACCCTGCAGAAAATACAGATTCAGCAAAACTCATGGAATTTTTTAGTTTAAACCCCTAGACCTTCATTGGTGATTATATTTATGCCCTTATGCATGTTATATTGATGGTTTATAATGGTTGTTAACTACCGTCAACACTTGCGGATTACTTAATAGATATAAAATTTACAAGTGTTCTCAGTAATTACCAACAAACCATTTCTAGCATCATTGCTAGGGATGACAACTTAGTAAAGAGTGATGCTCAGAAATGCCAACAAGCATTTCTAGCGCTGTTGCCGGGGAGGGGCACAAGGCTAAGAGAATTGATCAAATAAATATTTATTGATGAAATCATAACTAGCACCTTTGCTTTAGCAGGCTTACCCTTATTTGTCTTTGTTTATATCTTATATAGGGTATTGCAAGATTGGTTGTGATTCACCAAATCTCCATCAAAATCAAACCAATCAAGAGGAAGCTCAACACTAGTTTCTAAAGCTGTGGCTGAAAAGACATTGCGTGAGTTCTCTGCTCCAAGCACCGAGAACATCTGCACTGGACCAACACTCAAAACCAACAACCTTGAGTTTGAGCTCAAGTCAAGCCTCATCAACATGGTGCAAGCTACCCCGTTCAACAGAAAGGCACATGAAGATGCTAGTGCTCATCTTTAGAATTTCCAAGAGATAAGCAGCACAATCACCATCAAGAACGTTGCTCAAGACATCATACTACTCTGCCTATTTCCATTCTCGCTAGTAGGAAGGGCGAAGTAGTGGTTCTATGCCAACAAAGATGACATCAACACATAGGCAAAGTGTTCCAAGGCCTTCCTAGCAATGTTTTTCCCTATAGGGAAAACTAATGCCTAAAGAGGACAGATTTCCAATTTCAAACAGCAAAAAACAAAAACCATTCTAGAACCGAGGGAACATTTCTAAGAATACATTTCAGATTGTCCTCATCATGGAATGGAAGATTGGTTGCTCATGCAAGGTTTCTACCATGGATTAATTTAGAAAGCTCATGAACAACTTGATGCTACTATTGGAGGAGCATTCATGTCACTCACCCTTGGAAAAGCTAAAACTCTTATAGAAAGGATAGCCTCTAACCAAGGCTGGTCTCAATGCAATATTCAAGCATGCAATAAGAGCAAAGAAGTACCAGAAGAGGTGTGTACACTTTCAACCAAGATGGATGTACTGTTGAATTGTCTTGAATAGTGAGCCAATTACAAGAAAGATTGTCAAGAAATTCAAGATGCTTTTAATTCCCAAAACGTATGTGGAGAATATTTTTGGGTTGATTTCCCCGAATATCAAGAAGACACAAATACTATCAATCCCTTTCCATAGCAACAGAGACAAGGATGGGGGCAACAACAATAACGGTCAAATTACCAAGGTAAGTACCTAGGTAATTACTATAATTCTTCTAGTCGCAAACAACCATCCTTGAGGGATTTGATCTTAGAACAAGGTATGATTAATGAAAATATTTCTAAAAAGCTTGCTTCTAATGATAAGGTCCTAGAAAACATAAATACTAAAATGGATAGTTTTTCTTCTGCTATAAAAGACCAACTAAGCTATAATAAAAAGATAGAATCACAATTAGCTCAGCTGGCCGCTACTCTGCCTTTTGCCACTAACCTTGAAAAGGTCAATGCCATAACCAGAAGAGGTGGCAAGTCTACTCGAGATCCTCCACATCTAACAAGGGCGAGTAAGACACCAACAGCGATACGAGAGGGAGAAAAAGAAGCCAAAGAATCAAGACCACAAGCATAGGAGATGATGCAAGACTATCATGATACCACCCTCCTACTGTTTCCACGTAGAAATCGAAAAGCCAAAGTGGATGAGCAGTTTGGTAAGTTTGTAGAGGTAATTCAAAAGTTATATATCAATATTACCTTGCTAGATGCCATACAGATACCTACGTATATGAAGTATCTCGGAGACATTCTGAACAATAAAAGACCACTACCTACCACTGAAGTAGACAAGTTAACGGAGGAGTGTAGTGCGGCCATCCTCAATACATCACCTATAAAGAAGAAGGATCTAGGATGTTCCACTATCGATTGTTCAAATGAAAACCAAAACTTTGAGAATGCGCTATGCGATCTTGGAGCTAGCGTCAGTGTCATGGCCAAGAAGGTTTTTAACAAGCTCAACTATTCAACACTCACACCAACATTGATGTGCCTACAACTAGCTGACCAATCAGTTTGCTACCCTGTAGAAATCATAGAGAATATTCCGGTAAAAAGAAGAGACTTCTTTGTTCCAATGGATTTTGTAGTGCTTGACATGCAGGAAGACATGAAGATACCCCTCATTCCTGGGAGACCCTTCTTGAGCACTACAAATGCACACATTGATGTCAGAGCTGGAGAAATCAAATTCCATTTTAATGGGATGGAAGAGCGATTCGCCTTCAAGCCAAGACCGGAGCAATGCTCAAAATTGGAGTGGCAAGAGAAGCAAGTATAACCATTAGGGTCTCCATCTCCTAGACCAATTAATGCACCTGTGGAATGAACAAAACTGGAAAAGTCCGGTTGAGTGGACTTAAAATTCTGAACCCACGCCTGGAGGTAAAATCGGTAGTTATCCATATTTCCTTTATATAAATTTACTTTCACCTTAGTATATCTACTTTTCTGCATTTGCATTGCATTTGGAAAAATAAAGTAAAAAATATTTTTCACCATGGCATTATAAAATTCAAGCCCCATGTAAATAATTTTTACCGGGTGTAAAAACCCAAAAGGATACTTACCGTGGAGGCATAAAATTTTAAAAATACCATCCATTCATCTTCTTATATTTCATAGTATCATAAAATATTTTTGCATTACATATATATACATGTGTATATGGTAGAAATACAGGCAACTAGGACCCACAGGAGACACTTGGGACCCACTCAAACACCACATATCACTTCCATCACCATCTCCACTCTCCACCGGCCATTTCTGAGTGCACCTCCACTGAAAGAGCAGATATTTTGCTTAAGCACGAAGCAAGGCACCATCAGGTGGAGAGCCAACTCAAGTGGGCCCAAGGGGGGATGGCTGGCCCCACCATTTGGTCAGCCAGCCTATGCCACCACCACCTATAAATGGCACCCCTCCTGCTTGCTCTCGGCCTCAACCATAGCTACCATCAAGCCTCCCAAGTTCAAAATTCCAAACTCCAATTTCCTAGTTTGAAAATCCACTTACAAAAAGTATTGTTGGAATTAAGAAGAGTGAGAAAGGTTAAGCATAGAGGTGCTACCAAAATTAGGAGGAAAAATTAAAGAAATTCAGGGTAGAAGTTTTGTCAAAGTTTTGATTATAAAATTCTTTAAGCAATCAAGAACAACTAACCCTTGGACGACTAACTTTTGGACGGCTAACCACTGACATTCCCGTTCGACGAGTTTTGTTGTTTGTTGATTTTTTTTGCAGGAAGATGAGCAAGTTTTTGGGCAAGCTCAAGTGCATGGGATCGTCTCGTTCTATGAGAAGCTCTTCTTCCAGGGCGGGCACCGACATGCAAATCAATGTTCCATCCCCTGACTGTTAGAATGCCACCTCGGTTGTCATCAGCTGAGAGAAACATCATGCTAGAGGAGAAGCATCTCAAGTTGTGGAACAAGACAGAGAAGGAAGCCTTCAAGTAGTTGAAAATCTAAAGGTTCATTCTTACTACTGCCTATGATCTAGCCCTTATGCATGCCACAGGTGGGGATGTTGAATTTGACTTCATATTTAGAGCTGGTGGATGGGAAGATGTTTGGAATATTCATGAGCAAGGGTCTAAACTCTTAACTGCGGAATTTCTATGCACTTTGCAAACCACTAACACTGAAGTTAAATTTAGACTCTTTGGGAAAGAACTTCCTATCTCCTGGAAGGAGTTTAGTTTGCTTCTAGGTTTTAATGCATAGTGCGTAGTTGATGTAGACTCTGCTCTATAAGATTTTGATATGGCAAAATTCTAGAGAGAAATTTCTAGAAAACCTAACATTTACCGTCCACGTACTAATGACATCCATCACCCTACACTGCAGTTCATGCACAATTGGATAGGATTTTCTTTGTTTCCTAGACCTGATTTTCGCACTGTAAAGGTAGATGATCTTAAGTTACTATATGCTATGGTGAAGAGGAGAAAAGTTTCACCTGTTAAGTTCATGATGATCAATGGAAGGAAGTTTTCGAGCTCAAGGGTGATGTTGAGTGTACCTCTTTGGTCACTCGCATTGCCTAGAATTTGGGTCTTTTAGAAAATGCTTCAATTTCTCACATTGATATTCCCCACCAGTACATTGATTATGACTGTTTTCTCGAGGCTCACATGTTGAAAAAGAAAGAAAATGGGCAACTTGTTATGATGTATCTTGGGTATACAAACGAGATTCCGTTACCAGACTAGAATCTTGGTTTGTATATGGTGAATTCTTTCACTTTCAACATGCAGGTTAAGGAGGCGGCACCCCGCAGGAGTGCCTCCGCAAGAATAACCCATGCACCATAGCCTTAATACCACGACAATGACCCAATTCTAGAAGGACCAGCTTTCACCAGCTATGCAGGCTAGGATCAAGTGGGACCTTCTAGTGTGTTCCAGCCTGAGCATGCTGGTTGGGAGTAGCCCTCTCCTCACCACTCTAAAGGCTCCTAGCAGTAGGCTCCAAGTGGGCACTAGCAAGAAGGGAACTTTCCCAACTACCAGCCACAGTATTATGAAGATGTTTCAAGCGGCCACCAGGGAGGACATATATCTTTCTCTGCACGTGGCTACCATGATCAGCTGATGGGCTACCACGACTAGCAGATGGATCATTCTCGCCTCGACACTAGGTTGACCACCATCGAAGAGACCCAACACGCCATTTAGAACACCTTGCACCAGCACTCTCAGTGGCATGCAAACATGGGATACGCCACTGCCAACATCCAGCAGCAGCAGCAAGAGAATGAGAATTGGAACTACTTGTTCCAGAAGCTTAACTTCGACCCGTCATTTTGAACAACTACAGCAACACCCAACTTGGGGGAGGAGCATCTCCCATCTATCTTAGGTAAATTTTCTCTTCTAGTATTTTATTTCTTCCCCTTTTATTTATTTTTTGGTTTGTCTATCTAAAAAAAGAAGATGCATAACTAAAAAACAAAATAAAAATTTGTCTTTATCTTCTTTATATAACTAAAAAACAAAATAAAAAAAGTGTGTATAAAGTTTGCTTTCATTTCTATTTTAAGAGCTAAATAAATAAAAAGGACTTGAAGATAATCTCTCACAATGGAAATGATGAATAGTTGCTCTGTTGTAATTCCTTTCAAGTACCTAGTTTTCAGCCGAATTCTCCCAAGTTTTAGATATGACAATTTTGACATGAGAATTTGCTCTGAACTTGAAACTCGTGGGTAGCAAATGCTTGATCTAATTCTAGGTAATTGACGGATATGATATGAGAAGGTCTGAGATGCTATTTATCTTGTTCTAAGTGATACTAAAATTCTAGAGATTTGTTTTGAAAAACATAAAAATGCTACATGACGAATTCCTGTATGACAAAGCTTGAATTCCTACCAGAGCCAAACATGATATTTAGGCTAAGAAAACTTCCACTAACATATGCTACTTGTTGTACATTGAGTTTGGTCAAGCTTTGTTTAGCCTTATGAGAGGTTTGCCATGCCCTTAAAATCAAGATAACATACACACCACCACATATGCACTACTCCTACACTAGGGGTAGGCGCAAAAACATGCCATTCCATCTAGATTCACCTAAAAATGTTTTACTCCTACACTGGGAGTAAACACCAAAAATTTTCTTGATAGGTTTCATCCACCAAATAAATGCTCCAAGTTTTTGTTGCTATCTCTCAAAAGTTTTACTGCAAAGAAGAGGCATGGTCTATGCAAAAGTTATTCACAAAAAAAGAGACAAAGAGAAGAAAAAGAAAAAGTATTGAAAAAATGGACAAGTGTCCAAGAGATTTAAAACAATGGGTACTTAGATGCCCGCCTGAAAAAAGAGAAGAAGAAGAATGATGAATAAGATAGCCCCTGTTTTCTTGCAGAGGTTTCTATGTTTCAAAAGAGAGATATGTTTTCAAGGAGCATAGTATAATTAGGTTAGCCACCATATATTCCACACACATGCACATCTTGATTTGATTGTATGGCTTAACTCTCTTTGGATCTTTTTACACCAAAATTTGGGAAGAAGAACGTGGGAACTCGAAGCTTCCAAGATTGTGTCATCAAGAAATCGATTGCATAAGGATCAATATCAGTTGATTCAGATGTGGCACTAGAATTGGCTCTCTTCGAATGATGTCAGGAGATAACGACAATGAGCTACGGTTGGCGTCAGGAAAGACATGTCGGACTGTATAAAAGGGAAAGATTAGGGTCCAAGTTATCTTAAATTAGGAATGTTTTCTCTTATACCAAAGATTGTAATGAGTCATACTTGAGTTGGATTCATGCTTAGGTTCCGGGTATAAATATCGGACCCTGGCTATTGTAAAAGGAGACATCCAATGAATCAATACAAATTACTTTTTTTGGCTTTATGCCAACCCTTAGGAGTATGAGTAGTGTAGATCTTGGCGAGTTCTTCAACAAGCAGGGCTGCATCGGTCCGACCGACCTCCGGCTTGTCTATAAGTACCGTCATGGCTTATGCTTTGGTTTGTAAGGCTACATCGGTTAAGTTCGACCTCCACTACGAGCTCTAGCATAAGCTAGTTATCGATCCCCACTGATGGCACTTTAGATTGGAGGATGCTAGTTGGTAGATCTGTTTTTGATCGAGCATGACCTTGACTGTTTGTTATGCCTACATCGGCTAAATAGCCGATCACTCGCACTTTAACGTTCATAGCCTGTTTTCATGACCCTGTTAAATTGAATAGATCTGTTTTCTTTAAAGGTTTAATCTATTCTCTTTATTATGGCTGCCATCAATCCGGTCGAACCCCACTGTTAAAGATAATAGGTTAGATTTGAGGAGTTTATAGGTCTGCTCATATTGAATAGTCAATTGTTCATATGCTATGACCCTTTTTCTACTTGAATCGGCTATTTCAGCCGATTCGCCTGTGGTTTCATAGATATAGCATCTCTTTTAGAAAACCTATCAATGTATAGATGATTTTATGGATTCTTCGGTTTTAGTTTGTTGTTATCATCATAGCTGCCATCAATCTGGTCTAACCTCACTGTTGATAGTAACAAATTAGATTTAGAGCTTTTGTATATCCGTTTGTACTAGATAGTCGATTTGTTCGTATGTTATATCATTTCTCGTTAGATTTATCGGCTCAATGCTTTATATCGGTAATATCCACCTAGCTAATGATTTTACTTATGTCTACGTGTATTGTACTTGTCATCATAAAAATCAATCACAACCCATGAGCTGTATAGTCCGTAAACAGTCGATTTCTTTGCGTATCGGCTATTTAGTCGATTTTCCCATCTGGCTGCTCCTATAGCGGCACACTTGGAACTGTCTGGGCAAAATCGGCATGTTCCACCTTAAATTACTGATAAACTTTCTCTCCTTGTTAATTGCAGGTCAAATTGACTGGCACGCCTTTAGGAGGAATTCATAGGACCGGTTAGCCCTGTGTTGAAGCCAAACGGATCTCCAGCCTTGCTCCATCAAGCAGATCCTTCTGGCTTGCTATGTGCCAGGCGCATTGACATGTTTTTGCGCCGACACACGTTCTAGCACGGCCGGTGGGACACCACAATCGTCATGGCTACTTACAACAACAGTAACATTCTTATGGTGCCTTATCAAGACCTACCTGATGAGGATAAAGATGTCATCAGCAAAGCTATAAAAGAATTTCAGAACAAGTGTTTGTTGTCCTACACCAAGACATGTGACAATAAAGTTGTTTAGAAATATCCACTACCAAGAGTTTTGATGCATGGGAAGACAGATGCAGACGAAGCTGAGGATAGGTGTTTCTTCATAGAGGTTGTAAACAAATGTATTCATGATGCCATATTGAACCATAATATAGTTTTCTTGAACACATTCAACAACACCATGAAAGAGGTGTTTCATGGATATCCAATTGATCAGGTTGGACCGATTTACTACAATATTCCACATCCGTCGACTCTGGGGACTAATCAAGCCGGTACTAGCCATCAAAAAGCAGCACCAGCTAGTAATGATGATGTCTAGGCAGTTCAGAGCTCATCTAAGCAAGTTCAGGGTGCTACTACTAATCAGATACAGTATAATCCGAGATCGTCAGTGCAGCATGTGCAGCAACCGGTGGGGCAAGTTTAGAATCAAATGGTTAATTTTGGCACATCAGGCCAAATACCATCGTCGGCTTAAAAAATAGCACCATCAGTTCAAAGGATTTATAGAGATATAGATCCTAACATTTATAACCAAAGAATTCCAGTAGTGAACCAGTAAAGGACCTAGCAGATAGAGATTCCATAAGGATATCATTATGGTATAGATTATAGTACCCTTCACATGATTCCAAATCCGGGGTATCAAGGTACCCGAAATTTTAATCCACAGATGGGTCAGCAATTGTAGATAAATCCAAATTTAAATGCTGATGAGTTGTTGCTTAGAGTGACTGAGATGATGAAGAATCAGTTCGGTCTAAAGCCAAAAGGGCAGACCTTCTCGTACAAACGCCCATATCCAGAGTGGTATGATTTGGTCGCTCTTCCTATAAATTACAGGCTCCTGGAGTTTGCTAAGTTCACTGGCCAAGATAGCACAAGCACAATAGAACATGTAAGTCGGTATCTTACATAGTTGGGCAAAACATCCATTGAGGAGGCTCATCGAGTTTGTTTCTTCTCCTTGTCCCTGTTGGGACCAGCCTTCACTTGGTTTTCATTGTTGCCAGTTAATTCCATTGCCAATTGGGCTAACCTAGAGAAGAAGTTTCATACATATTTTTACACTGGGATAGGAAAAAAGAAAATTACTGATTTGATGACTATAAGGCAGAGAACTAATGAATTGGGCACCGAGTTTCTTTAGAGGTTCCGAGAGATCAGGAATTTGTGCTTCTCATTGAACTTGACCGATGATTAGCTAGCTGCTTTGGCCATTCAAGGAATGCTGCCAATGTGGAGAGAGAAACTGCTCGGGCAAGAATTTGACAATCTAGGTCAGTTGGCTCAATAAGTGGCAGTGCTCAATAGCCAATTCCAGAATATACGCAGAGATAGCCGATTCCAAAAGAGTGCCATAATTGCCGAAACCTATAATCCATATTTAGTTGATGATGGCTATGAGGACGATAAAGAAGAAGAGGTTGTCACGGCTCAATGGAATTAGGGTAAGAAGACAACAATGGTGCCAAATCCTTGGGGAAGAGGAGTCGAAGAGACTTATGATTTCAACATCACAAAATTGGATAAGCTCTTTGATTTCTTGCTTGTGAAAGGACAGATCAAGTTGCCTGATAATCATGTTATGTTGCCTCCTGATTAGTTGAAGAATAAGAAGTTTTGCAAGTTTCATAACACTACTTCTCATTCCACTAATGAGTGCAGAATTTTCTAGCAACATATACAAAGGGCTATTCAGCTAGCAAGGCTCAAATTCGATACACCTCGGAAGATGAAAGTCGATGATAATCCTTTCCCAAGAGATCAGAACATGGTTGATGCTAAGTTGCTCAAGGGAAAGACTAAGGTCTTGACATCAACCAGAGCAAGAGAAACTAGAACAGTTGATCACGAGATGCAAATATCGGCTGATGAATATAGAGAGATTAGAAGGCGTCGTGACCAACAGAAGAGCCGATACAAATAGGGAGAGACGTCAAGGGATGGGGCAATAAGGTTGCGTGTCACATCTCGAATTTTGTTGAACAAATGGCAATGGCAAAAGGAAAAGGATTATCAGCGTTGGCTAGAAGAGAGAGAATACCAGTGTCAACAGGAGAAAGAGAGGTATGAAAG
Organism: Miscanthus lutarioriparius; assembly: GCA_904845875.1. Classification (NCBI taxonomy): domain Eukaryota; kingdom Viridiplantae; phylum Streptophyta; class Magnoliopsida; order Poales; family Poaceae; genus Miscanthus; species Miscanthus lutarioriparius. The sequence continues at coordinate 59,771,234 of CAJGYO010000012.1, forward strand.
AAAACAAGCTGAATCACATTGGAATTGTCCTTTCTTTAGACATTGTTGGAATGAAGGTTTGAAGTTGCCTACTAGAAATAATTGCCCCGAGTGCAGTGAGCAATATTAGGAGTTTAGGGAATCTCAAGCCAACCGTCGGTCTATCCATGCTTAAGATGAGTATCATCATAATAATATGGATCGGTGCTTAAAAAATAGAAGTGCATGATTGGCTTGGGAAGCGAGTTGTTGATCAAAACTGGGCTGATTATGAAGGAGAAGATGATGAAGAAGAATATGTTTGGCAGGAAGGGCAATGGTGTCCAAGAGGTTTGACAAGAAGCTAGAAAAGAAGGGTGCAACGCCTAAGGAACAAAGAGCTAGAATAGGCTCAGGCATCTGGTAGACCTCAAGTGTGGCGTGCTAAACAAACAACCGATAGGGGTCAGCCATCGGCTAATATTCAAATGGCTTTTCTATTGCCGTTAGAATTTAGAGCTCCAGTAGACCAACAAGTTTATTTAGATTTTGATGAATTAGAGTATGAGGAGATAGTTGCCAAGCTGGCAGTTGTACATCAAGCTATATTCGATAAGCCAGCCAAGCATCGACACTTGAAGGCTTTATATGTGAAAGGTTTTGTCGATGGGAAGCCGATGAGCAAAATGTTGGTGGATGGAGGTGCTTCTGTCAATCTTATGCCTTATACTACTTTTCGCAAGCTTGGCTAGGGGCCAGGAGATTTGATTGAAACTGACATGATGTTTAAGGATTTCAGAGGTAATGCATCGAAGACCACGGGGGCAATGAACGTTGAATTGACAATCGGAAGTAAAACTTTGCTCACCATGTTCTTTGTCATTGATGGAAAGGGGTCATACAGTTTACTCCTTGGTTGCGATTGGATTTATGCAAATTGTTGTGTACCATCGACTATGCATCAATGCTTGATTCAGTGGCATGGAAATGATGTTGAGTTAGTTCACGCTGATGATTCTTTAAGTATCGCAATAGCTGATCTAATGTATTGGGAGCTAGAAGACTTCGAGTGTTTTTCTGGCAAGCTATGGGAAGGAGGCTTCATTAAGATTAATGATGAAAGCCAACAACCGATCCAAGCAATTGGCTTTGAGAGTTTGTTTTAATGGATAATCCAATAGATGGTACAGGTGGTAAGCTAGGGCATGGCTTCACGTCGGTCAGTGAATTAAAGGAAATAGACATTGGTCCTGGAGATAGGCCTAGGCCGATGTGTATGAGCGCTAAGTCGAATCCTGAGTACAAGCCAGAGTTGATTGATTTATTAAAAGAAATTTAAAGATCGTTTTGCTTAATGAGATGCCTGGCCTAGATCAGTCAATTGTTTAATCTTTGGTCTGAAGAGCTCTGGTGCAACCTATCAAGAAGCGATCGATGAAAATGTTTGAAGGAATATTATCCTAGCAGTTGGATCAATACTTGACAGCCGATTTGTTCAGTCATCAGCTGTAATAGCCGATACCCGAAGGGTATCACCTTTAGCTCAAAATTAACCCAAAAAAAGGGAAAAGCCGATACGAGATGTATCGCCTAGGGAGCAAAAAACAAACACAAAAACAATCATGATGTATACAAAGACATTGCAGAACTACGCTGAGATACGATCATGGAAAAAATAGAGACTTTATTGATTAATTTGCCCTAAATACAAACTAATCAAAAACATTGTTTATCACATCCTGAGCAGATGTGATGTCAATGATGGCCTCCGCTGCATCGATGAACTCCTCGATCAACTCTTCGTGCTCCTCGGGGCCATCACCCATTGGGAAACCGGTCTCCATGGTATGGAGCTCATACCCGGTCTAGACCTGACGCCGCGGCCAGTGCCACTGACGCGCCATGATGAACGCCATGAAGGGCGATCTCCTAGACGCGGGCCGGGACATTGTGGAGGCAGGCATTGATGAGGGGGCCTCGGGCGTTGACGGATGTTGTACCCACATTCACCACCAGTTGGAGGGACTCCAACTGCACCGTCAGGGCTGGTGATCACAAAAACAAAAGAGCTATCAAGATAAAGACAGTGGAAATCAAAATAAAGGTATTATTGGAGTCCATCTTACCCGCCACCATGGCATCGGACTCGGCCAGCCGTGCCCGAGCAGCGCTGGCCTCTTCCTCAGTGGCTTGAAGGGTGGCTTGAGAGACCCCAAGGCAGATCTCAAGCTGGCCGTTTTCCTGAGTTGCCTCAAAATAATGGTCCTGGGCAGCCCTCCACTCTCGAAGGAAACGTTAGGCGTCGTTGCTGTTGTAGGAATCAGAGGAATCCGACGACGAGTATGGCATGGAGGGAGCATCAGATATGGCATTGGAGGGCTCGCCAGCCCTGAGGGGAAGATGACGAAGGCTGTCATTCAAGATGAACCTATAAACAAGTTAGAAGATATCGATCTCACCTCATACGACGACGGCGCTGGCTCACCGGTAGGTTCTCCTCTAGAACCTCCTCTACCGCGTGCTTGCCTCGGTTGTCCTCGCTGGCCATAGAATTTATTGGATCTACAAAAACGAGGAGGGAAACCGCTACAGGGTTTGTGAAGGCAGAGAAGTGCAAAGGAATAGGAGCAGTTGCGAGTATAGATGTGTTCGAGGCTGGAGCACTCGGCTGGTATTTGTAACCACAAAGCGAGGTGGTGGACGTCTCGGGACGTGCAAAAGGCAACCGCAATTAATAGGAGGTGAAGCGCCACCTCACTAATGCTGAAGAGAATGCGGTGTTGATGACTAAGGATAGAAGATTGAGGGGTTTTCTTGATAAAGGCTATATTTTCAGACTTAATCGAATTAAGGTTAGAAGTCTGGAATAGGCTATTTTCAAATTGGCTCTTTAGCCAAGACAGGAAATATAATAAGGCAATAGAAAATATGATTATCACTGGTTCTACATAGAATACATATTGATATGCAGATTACAAGTTTAGAAAATCCTAGATTGCTTTCAATGCTTCTAGCCGGATAGCATCGACATTTATGATTTGTTGCTTGTCTTCTTCGGCTGATCTTGGAATATCTTCAAGGCTACTATAGATGGCCCTACCTTCTTTGACCTTAATCAACAGTTCCTATTTCTTCTTCTTAATGGCATTGGGTATTTGAGCCAGGATGGACTTATGGCGATCGATGGCAGCCTTCACATTCTACAGTTCCTTCTCAAGTTCTGCACGCCTGGTTTCCAGTTGGGTCAACTCTGGATTGATCCTGAGGGAGGAGTTCTTCAAATCATCGATCAGCTGTGTCAACTCTTTGGTGTCTTGCTTGTTGGAGTTCTTCTTGGCCAATAAAGCTTCATGGTTAGACAAGTTCCTCTGAGCCTTTTTCACCTTTAGGGCTTGATCTTCGATGATAGACAAAGGTGACAAGACTTTGGTAAGAACTGGGGATGAATTATCCTTAAAGGCCAAGAAGACTCTTTGCATTGAATCTGCATCTTGGACCAAATCGGTTATATTCTTCTCAAGCATTGGCAATATATCCCTTAGCCAATTTCTAGTCTCCTCTAATAAAGCATCTTTAGAAGAGGTGGCTGATGAGCTGATTTCATCTTCATCTAGATACTCTTCAATATTAAAAGAGTAGCTTAGAGCTGGAAGATTAAGTATCGATATATAAGAAAATCTTGTTAAGAGGATTGAATCAGTTGATAATATGATAAATGATGAAGTAAATACAGTTCCTTTTCTGGGATAGCTTCTATCTGAGAAGAAAGAATGGCTGATGATGCACCAATGGTATTTGGTTGAATCGGCTCTGAACTTTCAGCATTGGTATCTACAAATATCAAGGAAGATTATTCAATTCATATTCATTGTAAGAGGGTAAAATGGATATATGATCTTCCTACCATCAATTGTTTGCTGAATTGCAGATTCAACAGTCTGGATAACGACACCAATAGGATAATTTTCAATGGATGGACTGTCAGACTCCTACTCTTGTGTGGGTGTTTCCTCAGAGAGTATATGGCATGATAAATAGTCAAACAAAGGATGAAATTGAATAATAACTAAGAACTTTAAGGAGATACCTTGGCAACATCAGGGATTGAAGTGGAAGGATTCTCATCTTCTACGGTGTTAGAAGCATTGTTTGGTTCAACCAAAATTAGTTTTTTTTAGGATCAGCTGATGAAGGTTTAGTTCATGCTGAATTGACTGCCTAGGACAACAGTTCCACACCCCGAATAGATTGGGATACAATGGTTGATAACTGTGAAGAAAGGGGATTAGAAGTTGAATATCATTTTGAAGAAAGGAAGAATTGTTTTACCTAGGCAGCTGATGGTCTCGTTCTGTGAAGTCTTTTCCTAGTAACAGTTTTCTAGGTTGTCCATTGGGTTGTCTTACGTTTTGAGGATTGATACGTTATGATTGTAGGGACAGCTTGGGTCTTCATCAGTTTCTTCAGTGTGGGAGCGGTTGATCCAATTCTTGAGGCTAGACATGGTGGCTGATAATCTATAGGCTGTAACACCTCGGGTGTTAGCCTTGCATAACTTGACTTGCATAACATGAGCATGAGCATCAAGCATTCATAAATCATCATTTACACTTGAAACATTCAATTGAAACATATGAAACATTTGCTTGTTATTTCATGTTTCCTGGTATATATATGCAAATAATAGTGAGTGAATACATGTAAATGATTGTGTGACCTTGCAAATAACTTAAACATGTTTAGAGTATCATTATGAACAACTTTGGTATTCATGGATAAGGATAAATGAGTCACTAAGTCATAGTTCATGTATGAGTCATCTTTTAAATGTAGCATGTTTGACTAAAGTGGAACTAGGTGTTAGAGACCTTGCATGGAGGAGTTCACTAAAGCAAAGTTGTAGTGTTTGACATAAGGAACAACTTTGATTTTTGGGTCTTTGACTGATTTAGCTTCTAACATGCTTTAAATGGGGTCACAAAAGTCAACAAATAACTGTTGTCAACACTTAATGAATTTTTCTAAGTCTGGGATCTATGACAGTGCTGTCAGCCCGACTTTGGATCGATTTTTTTCTCTGTTTCGGTTGCGATTTAGAACAAGTGCATTGAACAACATTTGTAACTGGTACTTAGGTCTATAAAGTTGGTTTAGTAACCTAGCGCTAATTCATCACGGATTGTAAGATAAATCATCACGAAAACCCGCTGTCAGGCTGCTCCTATCGCGTCTGACGAACTGAATCGGCTGATTCAGTGGCCGACCGCCGTCAGGCCTTGGCCGCCGCGTGGAGGGGAAAACGGCCGCGCGTCGCCTCTGCTCTACCCAGCCAGGCCACGACGCGCCTGGGTGCGCCTTCATCACGCCAGCGCCCGCCCGCACCCAGCCGTGCTCCAGTTTCGCTTCGCCGTGGCCTTTCTTCCTCGCAGCAGCAGCCGCCGAGCTCTCGCAGCTCCGCCGTCGCCATAACCGTGCACAGCTTGCGCCTGGCCACTCCAGCACCACCGCCATAGCTCCACCGTCTCCCCAGCACCCCATTGCTCCTCCCGTGCCCGCTGATAAAGCTTGGTAAGCCACCGCAGTGTGCAACACCTCGCCGGAGTTCTGCCGTGAGCCCCGTCGTCGTGGCCACGTCGCCACAGTCCTCCTCCCGCTCCGTTAGCTAGCGCGCTAGGTCCCCCAGCGTTCATAGTTGCTTGTACGCACCTTAGGTTGAGCCGCCGAGGTCGTCGCCGACGTCTCGCCGTAGTCCAGCCTCGCCGCTCCGCCATTGCCGCCGCCGTCGTCGTCCTTACTGGTCGACAATAGGGCCGCCAACCGCTCAATCGGTGCGCTGCGGTCGAGTAGATCATCGTGTGATGATGTCACCGTCGGCGAGTTCGCCGTCGGCGAGCTCTGGCCGCGCCCGCAGCGTACAGCGCCGCCACTCTGCTTCTGTGTCGATGACATGTGGGGTCCCCTGACCAGCGGGTCCCACCGGTCAGCGACAGAAGTAGAATAGGCTAGTTCAAAAATTCCAGATTCAAGTGTGTTTTGTTATTTTTGTATCTTCAGTTTGGTAGCTCCTAAATTTGTGAAATAAATATGGTTGTGTTCCTTAGGAAGTGTAGTATTTAAGAAAAATATGTTCTTGACTTGTACAGTAGAAATTTTTGGAGATTTAAATAGGGATTTGAAATGTGCTTTTGAATGCATTCAAATTTTTTATTTTATATCTAGAGTTCCTGTGCTCCAAAAATTATGAAATTTTTGTGTTAAGCTAATCTTAGCATATGTGAGCCCTGGTAAAAATTTGGGGACCATTGCATGGGTAGATTTAGAGTTATAGATTTTTCTTTTATGACTAGTTAATCCTTGCATGAATTTTCATAAATTAAGTATGAGTCCAAAATTCATGAAATTTGTTGGAGGTAATCCTAGTACCATATGGATGCTAAGAAAAATAGGAAATCTGTTGCTTGACACTTTTCAATAAGGTTTTCCATTTATGCTATTTCAAGCCTTGCTGCCTTGTCATTTTTGTATAGAATGTTCTACTTGGTAAAATGACATGAAATTTTTACAGTAGTCCTTTGATAGCATTAGTAAGGCTCTGTAAATTGTTGAGAATTTATGAAGCACATCTGATATATATTTATTATTTAACCTAGATATCTAAATAAAATAATAAAGGCAATTTAAATAAATAGTTTGGGCTTCACCATTATATTTTCTTAAATGTATTTGGTATGATTAAACTGTTGGTAGGCTTTGTATGATAAGACTTTGAATACTTTATATGAAGTAGAGGTATTGTTACTTTATAATGCGAATTGGAATAGTTTCCGGACAAATTCTAGAGTGTGATGAGTTGCATGTTGAAACTGATGTGTACTGTAAAAATGGTTAATAACAAAGTTGTAGAGAATTGGATAAGGTTTCCAGAAAGTCCTAGATCACTGTTTTTGGATTTGTAGAACTCCAGTTATGAGTGAAGCAAGTAGCTACTGTTTGTGGCATAGTCGATGCATTGTAGAAGTAGTTAAGTGGTAATCGAGAAGAGATATGCACCTACTCAAACAACGTGATGCACTGGTTAACATGTATGCATTCGTAATACTTATACCATACTCATGCATCTAGGATCGGAGGAAGAGATCACGTTGCTGGAATTCGAAGAAGCAGAGGAAGGGAACCCGCAGGAGGATCCGCAAGCCGCAGCTCCCGAAGGCGTGGAGCAGAATCCTGAAGAGCTTCCTGAGTGCCCCGACCACCGCCCTACTTCCTTTCTGCATGAGGCAAGCCCCGAGCATTATAAGTCTCCCAAAGAATTTACAAATGTTTACTTAAGTACTTATGATTGCTGCATTAGGTTATAAGAGTTGAATGAAACCACTTGATGCATGTACATTCCTTGTCCGGATATTACACCTTTAACCGTATATAGGTCCAGGATCGAATATATGCTTAGCCATGCTTAGACCGGTAGAAGTCGGGTGATTTTCTATCACCGCGCGATATAGGTGGATACCGAGCACGGTTGGTTATAATTGCTATCGTGGAAAAGAACCATGGTTAATGTAAATGGAGACCCAAGGGCGGGATGTCGATAGAGAAGCAACAAGACATGGAGGTCTTGGGTGTGGATCTATCCCCGTCTGTGTCGATCAAGGACCGTACCATTGTTGGAACTTCTAACAAGATTGAACGCATGCCTCTCACTTAGCTGGCCGGATAATTCGTTCCGACCGCGAAGCCGAGTAATTCAACTCAGGCCGGGAATCATTCTCATTGTCGCGCCTTTCCGAGGAACGATCGAGACTCACCAAAGGGCGTGCTTGGCACGAGCATCCCGGCATCTGGTGTTCCAGTTAGCGGCACGCAGACGGACCCACGAAATGTGTACCTGAGTTGTATCAAAGGTGACCTAAGGCTATCGTGGCTGGTAGACCTAGGTTTGTGTTAGGAATAAATTCCCAACTGGTTGAAATCGATTCGAATCGCCGTCTCTCCCGGATAGTGAGAAACTTGGCTAGCTCCAACATCGTAGTAACTGTATTATGGAACATGATGGTTCGAATGAAAATGGAATTACAATACCTGCTATGGTTACTATTGTATGCTTCTAAAGGATGTACCACATGTTTGGCACAGGATAGTTGCTAACCTAGAAATGAATAGTTATAATTAACTTGGTAAAGAATTAGTACCTGTACCATGATTTAATTGCTTTTTCGCAAAATGTTGTCAATTTACGTCCACTTATACAGCCTTGCATAATCCTTGGAGTCATTTTATTTCTGGTTCATGACGGGTAAGTCTAGCTGAGTACCTTCTCGTACTCAGGGTTTATTTTCCCATTGTTGCAGATGGCACTGTGTATCATGGTTATTGCAAGAGTTGCTTCTATCCCGCTGTGGATGAGGAGTAAGCCTTGGGCAGGCTTCTTTAGTAATTCCTATCCTTGCTTTTGTGGACCGTGATCCGGCTTGGCAATCGTATCAAACTATGTTGGAAACTTTATCTTCGAACTTATTTGCTTCCGCTTTACTTATCAAACTCGGTTTGTAATAACTTTTATTCAGACTCGATGATGAAAAGTATCTCGTGAACTTTATGTAATATGTGGCATGTATGTTGAATCACATACGATCTTGGTTGTTTCAAATCGTTTATCGAGACCCGTCGTGGTACTCGACGGACTACACCGGGTTTATATGGGTTCAAGTATGATGGTCAAGCGACCGCTTGCGGATTGCCATTGTACTTGTATTCTTATAAATTGGTCGGGATTCTGCGACAACCGGTATCGAGCAAGATTCAACGTTAATTGTCACAAGTGTATTTAAAACAAAAGTTTTTGTTTTCCGAAAACCCTTCTCTAGCAACTAATAGTTATATAATAGGTATTTGAAATCTAAAGTGTGCCAATGATCACTTTCCTTATGCCCAAATTAAGGACTATTAGGTGGCTATTTAAGTACTAACATGGGGGTTTTTACTTCGTTGTCCATACGGCGTGCTATTGTATGGATGCCATTCGCTTGAATGGTAATGTATGGATCAAATGCCTCTACGCCAAGGTAAGATGAGTGAATGACCGCAAGATGTGAGCGTGCGGTCGGGAAGAGTAGCTTTGGTACGGCTATGTATGCATGCTTGCATGTGTATGGTACGTATTTAATTGTGGGTTAAATTATTGTCGGGTAGATTGATACGGAAGTATATGTATGGGTATACATATATGGAAGTATTTATGATTACATTCTGCATATTCATTATGGGTTTAGGGCTGAAATGAGATCTTATGCAGGTACACTAACAGCGAAACATGTAGATCGACTAGTTACGCTATTTATGAGAGAACGTATGTATGCCACCGTGTCTACCGCTAGAAACAAATTTTTCCTAAGTTTGTGAGGACGTACGGAACGAGCATGCATCATGGTAATTACCATTCACATAATTACATTGTTCCTCCCCTTATAAAATTCTTACTCGGTTATGTAACTCTTATCCATTATGGCATTGTCTCACCAAGGGGTACATGTTAATGGTGCGAGATGGCACGCACCAAGCGGATCGCTCATAAGTCCACCGGAGGCGAGCTCCCCCCGCCGTCGCCTTGCTCCACGTACCCATCAACGTCACACATTCCTTGGAGAGTTTGGGATGCCTACACTCTTGTGGAGAGTGCTCAGTTATGTAGGCTATCCTGATGGAACGGAACCCCGCTACTTACGGGCGAATGAGCGGTTGGGGAAGGTCTCTTAGTTACCGTGGAGGTCGTTGTTCGTCCCTCGAGGTGACGATTACGAGTGGACAGCTGGTGTTATGAGTCAACTGGCGGGGCTGCTGAAGAAGCAACCGGGCGAGGCAACCTTTGGGATCCCGAGGGACATCATGGATCGTTTTCCTCGAGAGGGCAGCCGCTTTGGTTGGAGTCTTTCCAAGAGGTAACCCTCCACCGACTCATGGCGGCGACAAGAGGAAAATCCTTGGAGATTGGTGCGGCAGAAAAGGCGAATGTTGATAACCCTTCCATGAGCGCCATGTTCGCAATGATGAGAGTGTTGGATGGAGTTGAAGGTAGCCTCGGACATATGTGTCTGGTGCTCTTGGTCATGCCACGAGGACCGACGCGTCGCCTTCGAGGGGAGCACGACGCCGAGATCGAGAGGCTCACTCAAGAAATGACTTCGGTTAACTCACCAATGAATGCAGCTGGTCCAGGAAGATGTCCTAAGAGCTCGACAGCTTTGAGCCGGGACAAGAATGGCCAATGCGGAAGAATACAATGATAATCTGCATGAAGAGGTTCATCTTCGAACAATCAGCTCCACCCTTATGTCCCACCGGAGCCGCAGAAATGGATCTAGAAGGGTGCGAGGAAGGAGAAGAAGAAGTGGAGCTCAAGAAGAAGTAGAACCCGAGGAAGGAGATGATCTTGCGTCGACCTCGATAGTGATCATGATGAGGATTAGATCGCTTAGCACTTAGTGGAAGGACTAATGTATCACCTTTATTCATGTAATGGACCTGTAGTTCGAAGTTGGCATTAGTAATCAGACTATCATGTAATGTGGATTAAGTGCACCTTTGGTTGAAAATCAATGCAATTCTATTCCTTGTTGGTGATCACGATTTAACTTTGCATGCGTCATGAGCGCGATAAGTGGTCAAATTGGGGATGCCATGTTGCGAGAATGAATTATTATGCCTCTGTTTTTATTGTGAATTTGAGAATTTCTCCAGTGATTTCAGTTTGGCATGATTATGATTCATCTGCAATCTCTTGACATCAACCAATAATCGCTTATTGTTGCAACTTCGCAGATGATGCGCACCCGTGCTGGAGCTGGTAGCAGTCACGATGGCAATGGTGATGACTTACCACCACCACCACCGCCGTCTGCTCAGGAGTTCTTTGCTCAGTTTTTGGGGAGCCAAAGGACAATGGAAGAAGCTTTGCGCCTTATCGCGCAAAACACCGCTCGTGGCCACCCACAGCAACCAGGGGCCGAGCCAAATCAGCACAGTACATTCAAGGAGTTTCTAGACACGAAGCCTCCGATCTTCAAGGTGGCTGAGGAACCACTGTAGGCCGATGAGTGGCTGAATACCATTGAGCAGAAATTTCGTTTGCTAAGGGTCACAGAGCACCTGAAAGCTGAATATGCTTCTCATCAATTGCAAGGACCAGCAGGGATCTGGTGGACACACTTCCTGTCGTCTCTGCCTGCTAATGCGCGAGTGACCTGGGAACAATTCAAGCTGGCTTTTAGGGGACATCATATTCCCCCGGGCCTGATGCGCATGAAAGCAGCCGAATTTATGAGGCTCACTCAGGGAACAAAGTCACTCACAGAATATATGCACGCATTCAACAACTTGTCAAGATATGCTCCCGGTTTTGTGGATACTGAAGAGAAAAAGATAGAGAGTTTTAAGCGAGGGTTGGGTACCAAACTAATGAAGACTATGGCAAATTCTCGATGTACCACGTACAACGAGTTTATTAGTGATGCCTTGACCCAAGAAAACCACAACAACATGCATGCAGTTGCTAAGGGTCGCAAAAGGACATATGAGGCCGGTGCCTCCGGATCTTTCCAATCAAAAGCTCCTATCACAGCTAGGCCACAATTCCGTCCACCTGCACCCAAGTTTAGGCCTCCACCACTGAAAGCTCAGAATAACAGGCCACAGAAACCATTCCGTAAGGCGTTCACTATTGCCTTACCAAAAGGAAATGGCAATCAGGACAGCTCCACCGGATTCAGAAGTAATCAACCATGTTTCAACTGCAACCAACTGGGTCATTGGTCCAAAGAATGTCCCCACCCCAAGAGGAATGGCAACCCAAATCAGAACAATCAGAGGCAGGTGAATGCCAGGGCACGTCAAGGACAAGTGCATTATACCGCTGTGGAGGAAGTACCCGCCGGAGAAGTTGTCACGGCTGGTATGTTTCTTGTCAACAAGTATCCTGCTGTTGTTTTATTTGATTCAGGAGCTTCTCATTCATTTATGAGTCAAGCATTTGCATCTAGACATGGTCAAGAAATAATTGAAGTAAACAAAGGGGGTTTTAACATAAGTTCAGCAGGGGGTACTGTTACTACCAAAAAGATTGTCAAAAATGTACTCATCGTGATACAAGGGAGGGAGTACACCACGGATTTGATAATATTGCCCGGGTTGTCAATAAGTGTAATCTTAGGCATGAATTGGATGAAGGATCATGGTGTTCTTATTGACACTAGCACCCGCACTATTATGTTGATAGAACCCATGGGAGGGAATGCTTTTCTAGTCCCACTCTCCCGCGATTTCAAACCCCAACATTTAGCCTGTGCTATCCAAACCACCACAATATGTGATATTCCAGTGGTTTGTGAGTTTCCGGATGTATTTCCAGAGGAATTACCAGGTCTACCACCGGATAGGGACGTGGAATTTAAAATTGAATTAGTGCCAGGTACCGCACCCATATCCAGAAGGTCCTATAGAATGCCACCCAATGAGTTAGCGGAACTTAAGGTCCAATTGCAAGATCTATTGGACAAGGGTCTTATCCAACCTAGCTCATCTCCGTGGGGATGTCCAAATTGTTTGTGAAAAAGAAGGATAAGTCACCGAGAATGTGTGTAGATTACGTACCACTCAATGTCGTGACCATCAAAAACAAATATCCATTGCCACGCATCGACATCTTGTTCGATCGCTAGCGAAGGCAAAGGTATTCTCCAAAATCGATTTGAGATCGAGGTTATCATCGATAAAGATCGAGGCCGAGGATATACCTAAAACGCTTTCTCTACTAGGTACGGCTTATACGAGTATTTGGTTATGTCTTTCGGACTAACAAATGCTCCAAATTTCATTTCATGTACACGATGAACTAGGTATTCATGCCCGAACTTGACAAGTTCGTGGTCGTGTTTATTGACGACATATTGATTTATTCGTAAAAAATGAGTCGATCATGAAGAGCATCCGAGGATTGTCCTATCCAGATCGAGGGAGCATAAGCTATATGCCAAGTTTAGCAAATGTGAATTTTGGATGAGCAAAGTACCTTTCTTAGGTCACATTTTATCAAGAGATGGAATCTCGGTGAGACCATCCAAAGTACAAGAGGTCATGGATTGGAAAGCCCCAACTTCGTTCATGAAGTTCGGAGTTTTCTAGGGTTAATGGATACTATCGTGGTTTATTCTAGATTTCTCAAAGATAGCTAAGCCTATGACCGCACTACTTTAGAAAGAAGAGAAGTACAAATGGACACAAGAATGTGAAACAGACTTTTCACACCCTCGTAACTTTGTTGACTACACTTTGTGTTAGCACAACCCGGACATTGAAAAGCCTTTTGATGTATTTTGTGATGCATCGAGAATAGGTTTGGGATGTGTGCTTATGCAAGAAGGAGAGTAATTGCATATGCCTCACGGCAATTGAGAAAACATGAAGTCAACTACCCTACACATGATTTGGAACTTGCGGTACCGTTGTCCATGCACTAAAGATATGGAGACATTACTTGTTGGGCAATGTATGTCATATCTATATCACCACAAAAGCCTCAAGTATATCTTTACCCAGCCAGAGCTGAACATGAGACAACGAAGATGGTTAGAATTGATTAAGGACTATAATTTGGAGGTGCATTACCATCCGGGTAAAGCTAATGTAGTAGCCGATGCACTTAGTCGGAAGTCCCATTGCAACACTGTGGAAGCATTGCTGGAAGATGGATTCAACTTGTTACATCCTGCTGTACTACACAATATCACAATCAGTTGTTCACTTGAGGGCAAAATCATAGAGCTACAGCAGACAGATGTGGGAATAAGTCACATCAAGAGAATAATGCAAGAGCAAGAAACCAAACATTTTAGATTGGACGAAAGAGGTGTATTATGGTTCGAGGACCGACTAGTGGTACCAAAAGATCGTGAGCTAAGGAGTCAAATTTTAGAAGAAGCTCACTCATCAAAATTGTCTATCCATTCGGGTAGTAGTAAAATGTACCAAGATTTAAGAACCCGTTTTTGGTGGACTAAGATGAAGAAAGAGATCGCAGCCTACGTTGCTAGGTGTGATAACTGCAGTAGAGTAAAAGCTATCCATATGAAAACTGCTGGATTACTTCAGCCATTGCCTATTCCAGGATGGAAATGGGAGGAAATCAGCATGGACTTTATCACAGGCCTTCCAACGACACCACAAGGTCATGATTCAATATGGGTTATTATTGATCCTCTCACCAAATCCGCACATTTTGTACCAGTTCACACCACATATCACGTGGGAAAATACTCTGAATTATATGTTTCCCAGATCGTGAGATTGCATGGAGTACCCAGGACCATAATCTCAGATAGAGGACCACAGTTCATAGCTCATTTCTGGGAGCACTTACACCAAGCTTTGGGAACCAAGCTAATCAGAAGTTCAGCTTATCATCCGCAAACTTCGTGATGATGAGCAGAAGCGAAAGCGAACCAAATCCTAGAAGATTTACTTAGAGCTTGTGTTATATCTTCAAAAGGTTCATGGGAGAAATGGTTACCTTTAGCTGAATTCTCCTATAACAACAGTTATCAAGCGAGTATCAAAATGGCTCCATTTGAAGCCTTGTATGGCGTAAAGTGCAACTCCCTTGAACCGGATTGAGCCCGGTGAAAGGAGATACTTTGGTATTGATTTTTGTAAATGAAGCCAAGAGCAAGTACGTATCATCCAACAACACATGAAGGCAGCTCAATCAAGATAGAAAAGTTATGCTTATGTAAGAAGAAGACCACTAACTTTTGAAGTGGGTGACTATGTATACTTGAGAGTATCACCCATGAAAGGCGTGAAAAGATTTGGGATGAAAAAGAAGCTTTCACCAAGATATGTAGGGCCATACAAAATTTTGGAACGAAAGGGGAAGGTTGCATATAAGTTACAACTTCCACCAGAGATGAGTACAATCTTTGATGTGTTCCATGTTTCTCAGCTAAAGAAATGTCTTCGAGTACCGGAAGAAGCTATTGCACCCACCAACGTGCAGCTTCAATCGGATTTGACCTATGAAGAAAAACCAATTCGAGTATTAGAAGAGATGGAGAGAGTGACAAGGAGTAAGATTATTAAGTTCTATAAGGTGGTGTGGAACAATCATAGTGAACAAGATGCTACGTGGGAAAGAGAAGATTATCTACGAGAAGTTTATCCCGCCTTTTTCCAAGAATGGTAGGTCTTGCAAATCTCGGGACGAGATTTTTATAAGGGGGAGGGGCTGTAACACCTCGGGTGTTAGCCTTGCATAACTTGACTTGCATAACATGAGCATGAGCATCAAGCATTCATAAATCATCATTTACACTTGAAACATTCAATTGAAACATATGAAACATTTGCTTGTTATTTCATGTTTCCTGGTATATATATGCAAATAATAGTGAGTGAATACATGTAAATGATTGTGTGACCTTGCAAATAACTTAAACATGTTTAGAGTATCATTATGAACAACTTTGGTATTCATGGCTAAGGATAAATGAGTCACTAAGTCATAGTTCATGTATGAGTCATCTTTTAAATGTAGCATGTTTGACTAAAGTGGAACTAGGTGTTAGAGACCTTGCATGGAGGAGTTCACTAAAGCAAAGTTGTAGTGTTTGACATAAGGAACAACTTTGATTTTTGGGTCTTTGACTGATTTAGCTTCTAACATGCTTGAAATGGGGTCACAAAAGTCAACAAATAACTGTTGTCAACACTTAACGAATTTTTCTAAGTCTGGGATCTATGACAGTGCTGTCAGCCCGACTTTGGATCGATTTTTTTCTCTGTTTCGGTTGCGATTTAGAACAAGTGCATTGAACAACATTTGTAACTGGTACTTAGGTCTACAAAGTTGGTTTAGTAACCTAGCGCTAATTAAATCACGGATTGTAAGATAAATCATCACGAAAACCCGCTATCAGTTGCTCTATCGCGTCGTCGATTTAACCGAATCGGTGATTCAGTGGCCGACCGCCGTCAGGCCTTGGCCGCCGCGTGGAGGGGAAAACAGCCGCGCGTCGCCTCTGCTCTGCCCAGCCAGGCCACGACGCGCTGGTGCGCCTTCATCACGCCACGCTTACCGCACACACCACCGTGCTCGGTTTAACCGCCTGTGGCCTTTCTTCCTCGCAGCGGAACCGCCGAGCTCTCGCAGCTCCGCCGCCATAACTGCGTACAGCTTGCGCGCTGCCACTCAAAGCACCACTCGCCATAGCTCCACCGTCTCCCCAAAGATCCCATTGCTCCTCCGTGCGTTCGGCCGATAAAGCTTGGTGAGCCACCGCGATGTGCAACACCTCGCCGGAGTTCCGCCGTGAGCCCGTCCATCGTGGGCCACGTCGCCACGCCTCCTCCTCCCGCCTCGTTAGCTAGCGCGCTAGGTCCCCAGCGTTCATAGTTGCTTGTACGCACCTTAGGTTGAGCCGCCGGGTCGTCGCCGACGCCTCGCCGTAGTCCAACCTCGCCCGCTCCGCCATTGCCGCCGCCGCCGCCCTTCTGGAAATCGACAATAGGGCGCCAACTGCTCAATCGGTCTTGTGAAGTCGAGTAGATCATCGTGTGATGATGTCACCGTCGGCGAGCTCTGGCCGCGCCCGCAGCGTACAACGCCGCCACTCTGCTTCTGTGTCGATGACATGTGGGGTCCCCTGACCAGCGGGTCCCACCGGTCAGCGACAGAAGTAGAATAGGCTAGTTCAAAAATTCCAGATTCAAGTGTGTTTTGTTATTTTTGTATCTTCAGTTTGGTAGCTCCTAAATTTGTGAAATAAATATGGTTGTGTTCCGTAGGAAGTGTAGTATTTAAGAAAAATATGTTCTTGACTTGTACAGTAGAAATTTTTGGAGATTTAAATAGGGATTTGAAATGTGCTTTTGAATGCATTCAAATTTGTTTATTTTATATCTAGATTTCCTGTGCTCCAAAAATTATGAAATTTTTGTGTTAAGCTAATCTTAGCATATGTGAGCCCTGGTAAAAATTTGGGGACCAGTGCATGGGTAGATTTAGAGTTATAGATTTTTCTTTTATGACTAGTTAATCCTTGCATGAATTTTCATAAATTAAGTATGAGTCCAAAATTCATGAAATTTGTTGGAGGTAATCCTAGTACCATATGGATGCTAAGAAAAATAGGAAATCTGTTGCTTGACACTTTTCAATAAGGTTTTCCATTTATGCTATTTCAAGCCTTGCTGCCTTGTCATTTTTGTATAGAATGTTCTACTTGGTAAAATGACATGAAATTTTTACAGTAGTCCTTTGATAGCATTAGTAAGGCTCTGTAAATTGTTGAGAATTTATGAAGCACATCTGATATATATTTATTATTTAACCTAGATATCTAAATAAAATAATAAAGGCAATTTAAATAAATAGTTTGGGCTTCACCATTATATTTTCTTAAATGTATTTGGTATGATTAAACTGTTGGTAGGCTTTGTATGATAAGACTTTGAATACTTATATGAAGTAGAGGTATTGTTACTTTATAATGCAAATTGGAATAGTTTCCGGACAAATTCTAGAGTGTGATGAGTTGCATGTTGAAACTGATGTGTACTGTAAAAATGGTTAATAACAAAGTTGTAGAGAATTGGATAACCTTTCTAGAAAGTCCTAGATCACTGTTTTTGGATTTGTAGAACTCCAGTTATGAGTGAAGCAAGTAGCTACTGTTTGTGGCATAGTCGATGCATTGTAGAAGTAGTTAAGTGGTAATCGAGAAGAGATATGCACCTACTCAAACAACGTGATGCACTGGTTAACATGTATGCATTCGTAATACTTATACCATACTCATGCATCTAGGATCGGAGGAAGAGATCACGTTGCTGGAATTCGAAGAAGCAGAGGAAGGGAACCCGCACGAGGATCCGCAAGCCGCAGCTCCCGAAGGCGTGGAGCAGAATCCTGAAGAGCTTCCGGAGTGCCCTGACCACCGCCCTACTTCCTTTCTGCGAGGCAAGCCCCGGAGCATTATAAGTCTCCTAGTAATTTACAAATGTTTACTTAAGTACTTATGATTGCTGCATTAGGTTATAAGAGTTGAATGAAACCACTTGATGCATGTACATTCCTTGTCCGGATATTACACCTTTAACCGTATAGGTCCGAGGATCGAATATATGCTTAGCCATGCTTAGACCGGTAGAAGTCGGGTGATTTCACATCACTGCGATATAGGTGGATACCGAGCACGGTTGGTTATAATTGCTATCGTGGAAAAGAACCATGGTTAATGTAAATGGAGACCGGGCGGGATGTCGATAGAGAAGCAACAAGACATGGAGGTCTTGGGTGTGGATCTATCCCGTCTCATGTCGATCAAGGACCGTACTGTTGTTGGAACTTCCGACAAGATTGAACGCATGCCTCTCACTTAGCTGGCGGGATAATTTATTCCGACCGCTGGTTGCGAGTAATTCAACTCGGTAGGGAATCGTTTCATTGCGCCTTTCCGGGAACGATCGACCGAGCCCAAGGGCGGCTTGGCTGAGCATCCCGGCATCCGGTGTTCCAGATTGTGCGGCCGTGATGCGGACCCGTGAAATGTGTACCGAGTTGTATCAAAGGTGACCTAAGGCTATCGTGGTTGGTAGACTGGGTTTGTGTTAGGAATAAATTCCCACCTGGTTGAAATCGATTGAATCGCCGTCTCTCCGGATAGTGAGAAACTTGGCTAGCTCCAACATCATAGTAATCGTATTATGGAACATGATGGTTCGGATGAAAATGGAATTACAATACCGCTATGGTTACTATTGTATGCTTCTAAAGGATGTACCACATGTTTGGCACAGGATAGTTGCTAACCTAGAAATGAATAGTTATAATTAACTTGGTAAAGAATTAGTACCTGTACCATGATTTAATTGCTTTTTCGCAAAATGTTGTCAATTTACGTCCACTTATACAGCCTTGCATAATCCTTGGAGTCATTTTATTTCTGGTTCATGACGAGTAAGTCTAGCTGAGTACCTTCTCGTACTCAGGGTTTATTTTCCCATTGTTGCGATGATGGCACTTGTGTATCATGGTTATTGCAAGAGTTGCTTCTATCCCATTGTGGATGAGGAGTAAGCCTTGGGCAGGCTTCTTTAGTAATTCCTATCCTTGCTTTTGTGGACCGTGATCTGGCTTGGCACTGTATCAAACTATGTTGGAAACTTTATCTTCGAACTTATTTGCTTCCGCTTTACTTATCAAACTCAGTTTGTAATAACTTTTATTCGTACTCTGATGATGAAAAGTATCTGTGAACTTTATGTAATATGTGGCATGTATGTTGAATCCTGTACGATCTTGGTTGTTTCAAATCGTTTATCGAGACCTGTCGTGGTACTCAACGGACTACCGGGTTTATATGGGTTCAAGTATGACAGTGCGACCGCTTGCAGATTGCCATTGTACTTGTATTCTTATAAATTGGTCGGTTCTGCGACATGCCCCTTCCTGTCCAAGCTTGGGGGATCAAATTCGGTCTCCTGAAAAGGTCTATTAGAACAGTTGGCAGGGGAATTCAATCAAATAATTTTTTCTAAAAAGGATGGTAAATTACCTCACTGTCGAAAGCAAACTCTCCATCTAGAGCTATGCACCTAGGATGGACCGACCCACAGAAGAGATGAGATTGTCATTCTTGCCACCAGGAGTCAAAAAGAGTTTAAGAGAAGTTAACTCTGGTCCAGTCATGTAAGCAAAAGGAAGGGAGATCCAATCCTAGTTGAAAGACTCTGGAGGCCTCCATCACTTCACTGATACCTTCTCTTGGCTTTAGTGTGTTCTTGAAGAATAGTTGATGAGTGTCGGGGACCTAATACTGGGGTACCCAATGAGGTGGAGCTAATAACCATCAAATGTTGATGCTTTCAAGCAGACAAGAACACAACTGCACTTCTTGTCCATATGACCGGAGGTTGGCCACACCTCGCCTGGCCAACCGAAGGGTTGACTCCGCCTCGCCCGACGGCTGAGGGCTGGCTCTGCCTCGCCCAATGACTGAGGGCTGGCTCTACCTCGCCTGGTGACTTAGGGCAGGCACCACCTCGCCCGACGGCTAAGGGCTGGCTCGACCCCACCCGACATCCCGGGACAGGCTCTGTCTCACCCGATGTCCCGAGGCTGGCTCCGTCTTGCCTGACGACTGCACCCTGCTCCTTCATAATGACAGGCACAGGGTAAGACAGGACATTCGAGTCAACCATGATACCGAGGACCATGCCCTGCATGCTTGCAGGAAAGTCCCATCAGGATACGACGGAACGGGCATTTTAACCCTTCTAGGCATGGCAGAGCCCGAACAGTGTTGTAGGCGCCGACTTTTGTCTTACAGTGTTGTGGGCGTCGCCATTAGCCCCCGGACGCAGATCCTGACATAAGCATACGACAACCACTATAATCCAAGAGAGAACTCCCATCATCTATAGTAATAGACATATAGTCACTTACCCGCCTGCTCCCCGTAGGGCCACAGCCTGGCACCCTAGCACGCCGCACCTTCCGCCAGAGTAGAATGGGACATAACCACTTGTTGAAACAAAGCCAGAGCATGGCCCTATCAGGATCAGCAAACGTGCTATCCCTAGCATGGTCTACCATGTCAACAGGGCAGGCTCAAGGGAAAAGGAAGACCCAGCGCCTTCGAAGAACCGTCTCTACCTTTGGTCTTTTCCTCTTTCTCCCATCTATAACCCCTGCTCCCCCTTGGTCTATAAAAGGGAGGACAGGACACCCCACTAGGGGGATGGATCGATTTCACACACAACACATCACATAAACAGCCAAGCAGCAACTGAGCTCTTGGCATCCTTTAGACCGTTCTATCATAGACTTGGGACCTGTCCCTCTCTCGACCATTTGTACCCCCTACTACGAACTTTTTCGGTGCTAATAACACAAGCAACAACAAACTGGACGTAGGGACATTCTGCCAAATCAGTATAAACCTTGTGTCCTTTAGTACACCATCTGGGCTTAATGTGCAACAAATATAAATTTACTAGTTGGTGTTTATTCAAAACACTGACAAGGAGGCAGTTGACTAAGACCAAACTGATGAGCTATGAAAGAGGGATTGTAAAACTCATAAGTTGGAAGGTTGCCTAGAAGGAAGGAACCTATAGACATTTTGCCATGACCATGATGAAATTCGGCTGGAAGAATGCAAGGTTTGATGAAGGAATTGAAGATTGCAGCCACCATTTCATCTAAGCAGCCTGATTAAAATCAAAATTTGAATGGGAAGACCAACTCATTGTTCTCATCCTCATCATAGGGTAGCCAAGTCAGGATGTCTACATCAAACCCTCTATAAAACTTCTTGAAGAGATGGCCAACATCGACAGCAATTGTTATGGCCGATGCGGCTTCACCATAGTTCATGCACTGACGGGTTCTTCCTTCTTCGCCTCTGTATTCCTCATCAAAGTTAGAGGAGGGAAAGCTCAAATTCTAGAGATTTAGCCTTCTAATCTTATGCATATGCAAGTTTAACCACATTTGTATTAGCCACTAAGGGCCGTTGATGGTGTGCACCGCTTCATTCTTCAGCAGCTGAGCGGTTACCTGATGCATCAAATGGTAAGCTGATCCTAACAGATATTTGCCAAGATGAATCTCAACACCCACTACCAGATGCTCTGCCATGAGTTTATGATTGTAAGTTGGACCACAGGATGACTCGTAGAATATGAATCTTTCTAGCCACATATTCAGAATAGCCACATATTCTCTTTCGCTAACAGTTGATCTGTCTCCAATATGGTTCAGAATATAGCTTGCCCATCCTGTGCAGTCTGATATTTTAGCTAATTTCTTAGAACCTGCACTCAAGTAATCATAAGGTTGCATTGATCCAGTTATTCTAAGGCCGGTCAGCATATAAACATCGGCAAGAGTGATGATCATTGAGCCGTGACCAAAAATAAAAGCATTCAGGCTGTTAGACCAGAAATAACATGCATAAATCAGGAGTGAATCATTCCTCTCCATTCCAGACAACGAGAGTGTCAAACATTGATTCAAGTCATAAATCTCCCAATCTCCAGCCTTTTTTCCGAATACCCTATGAAACCAGTCTCTCCATCCCCTGAGCATTTTGCGCCAGTTTCTGAAGGGAGTTTTGATGTTCTAGGAGGACAAATCCACTATAAATTGTTTGAAGGGGATTTGGTTGGTTTCTTGATGGATAAAATCAGATGGACCAGGGTCACCCATAGGCGCCAAAAAATAGACACTAGGGGAAACAACCGATGGAATCAAGATTTCATTCCTCATTTCCTAGAAACTAGATAAAATAAATTTAAGAAGAAAGAAAATGCAGGGGAGCGACCGATACTTGGAGAATGGGAACTTAAAAGCACACCTCAGGGACATGGTCGTTGATCACCATTGCAGCTGAAATAGATTTGAATCTGAGGAAGATCGCTTGAATAAAAGCTTGATAGGGCAGAGGATTTGCTAGGGTTGAGGATTTGGCGATGGCGGCGTCGGCTGTTAAGATTTGCTCGAGAAAGAAGGGAAAAGCAAATGGGTCGAGTGAGTTGGAAATGATACTATTGGGATATTATATAAAACTTGGACCGAGAAGTGAGGAGTCATGCGTATACCTCGGAATAAACGGTTGCGGCATGGTGAACAGGTAAATAGAAATTTTGAAATAAAATCATTTTTATCCCAAAATTGGGGGGCATGTGTTTACACCAAAATTTGGGAAGAAAGAACACGGGAACTCGAAGCTTCCAAGATTGTGTCATCAAGGAATCAATTGCATAAGGATCGATATCAACTGATTCAGATGTGGCACTAGAATTGGCTCTCTTCGAATGACGTCAGCAGATAACGACAATGAGCTACAGTTGGCGTCGGGAAAGACATGTCGAACTCTATAAAAGGGAAAGATTAGGGTCCAAGTTATCTTAAATTAGGAATGTTTTCTCTTATACCAAAGATTGTAATGAGTCATACTTGAGTAGGATTCATGCTTAGGTTCTGGGTATAAATATCGGACCCCAGCTATTGTAAAAGGAGACATCCAATCAATCAACACAAATTACTTTTTTCAGCTTTACGCCAACCCTTAGGAGTAGGAGTAGTGTAGATCTTGGCGAATTCTTCAACAAGAAGGGCTGCATCGGTCTGGCCGACCTCTGGCTTATCTGTAAGTACCGTCATGGCTTATGCTTTGGTTTGTAAGGCTGCATCAGTTAAGTTCGACCTCCACTGTGGGCTCTAGCATAAGCTAGTTATCGATCTTTATCTAGTTCAAGTACGGCTGCATCGGTTAAGTTCGACCTCCACTGCTCTAATTACATTAAGGTCAAGTTATTGGCTCTACCTAAGAGTGGCATCCTTTGGGTAGATTCATTAAGTTACCGATCTTGCTGATGTTCTTATTGTCATTAGTTTTCAGCAACATCAACCTGCCCGGTCGAGATCGATCCAGATCGACTTCACATCCTTTTAGTCTGTCATTTACTTTGGCACAATATGATGTTTCTTACTTTAAGCGATGGGTTATGTTTCATTGGCTATTCTACTTCAATCTTGATCGTGCATAGTACGCGGTTAAGGCATGTCTGATCTTGAGGAGGTTTGCCGGCTAGATAAATCTAGTCTATAGTTCGCTATTATGGCTGTAACGATCCAGTCGATACCCACTGATGGCATTATAGATCGAAGGATGCTAGTTGGTAGATCTGTTTTAGATCAGGCATGACCTTGACTTTTTGCTATGCCTGCATTGGCTAAATAGCCGATCGCCCACACTTTAACGTTCATAGCATGTTTTCATGACCCTATTAAATGTGAATAGATCCGTTTTCTTTAAAGGTTTAATCTGTTATCTTTATTAAGGCTGCCATCCATCCGGTCGAACCCCACTTTTAAAGATAATAGGTTAGATTTGAGGAGTTTATAGGTCTGCTCATATTGAATAGTTGATTATTCATATGCTATGACCCTTTTCCTACTTGAATTGGCTATTTCAGCCGCTTCGCCTGTGCTTTCATAGATATAGCATGTCTTTCAGAAAACCTATCAATGTATAGACGGTTTTATGGATTCTTCGGTTTTAGCTTTTTGTTATCATCATAGCTGCCATCGATCTGGTCGAACCTCACTGTTGATAGTAACAGATTAGATTCAGAGCTTTTGTAGATCCATTTGTACTAGATAGTCGATTTGTTCCTATGTTATATCCTTTCTTGTTAGATTCATTGGCTCAATGCTTTACATCGGTAATATCCACCTAGCTGATGATTTTACTTATGTCTACGTGCATTGTACTTGTCATCATAAAAATCAATCACAATCCATGAGTTGTACAGTCCGTAAATAGTCAATTTCTTTGCGTATCGACTATTTAGTCGATTTTCCCGTCCGGCTGCTCCTGTAGCGGCACACTTGGAACTGTTTGGGCAAAACCGGCATGTTCCACTTTAAATTACTGATAAGCTTTCTCTCCTAGTCAATTACCGATCAAATTGACTGGCATGCCTTCAGGAGGAATTCGCAAGATAGGCTAGCCCTGTGTTGAAGCCAAGCGGATATCTAGCCTTGCTCCATCAAGCAGATCCTTCCGGCTTGCTGTGTGCCAAGCGCATTGACACATTTTTGCGTTGATGGGATCCAAGGTTTGACTTTACAATATATGCACTACAAGTATGCTCTTTTATGTTATCACCATTCCTATCAGCTCCACATAAGCTTTAGTTGTAGGAAGAGAAAGGCATAACATCACTATTGCCTTATCAGGATACACAAATACCACATATTTTGAGAGACTTGAGAGTGTCATACAATGGAAACTCTGAGTTTTATTTTGAAAACTTGTAAAAACTCTAGAATGATGATTGAGCAAAGACATTGAGACATAGTGCTTGACTTGATTGTTCTGTCTTTCAATTTTTCAAGATCCAAGTGAAGGCTACAAGCCCCATGGTTGAAGCAAATATGGGTAAGTTTGAAAGTCAGATCAGTTAGTTCTAATCCGGAGGAGAATTCTTGTTTGAACGCTTGTGTACTTTTGAGAAGTGAAAACATTGTAGCAACTCCTGATCCATTGCTAACTTTGACATTACTCAGGGACAAGCAAAAGTTAAGCTTGAGAGAGTTTGTTGATAGTAGTTATTCAGAAAACCATCAAGGTGGGTCAAATCGTCAAATTAAATCGCAATTATCCACGACGAAAATATCACCAGAAGGTTCTAGAGAACACCAGAAGGCATCCCCAAAGCAAACTATGGGAGGATGATAGGTGGGGCGGGCCAGCCCCACCTACAAGCCGGCCAGCCTACTGTCCCCACCTAGCAGCCCCTCCTTCGAACATCTATTCTCCATCGCTTCCTAGATTGCATCTACAGCATTATTTCAAGTCAGTTTGATCCAAGGGTCCAGAATTGATGCTTCGGCCTATATATACTAGCCCGTACCGCCTCTCTAAGGCATTAGATCATAAGTGAAGATCAGAACAAAAATTAGGGTTTCTAGTTAGAAGAGAATAGAGCTCCAATTCTTCAAGCTCTAGTATAGGCTAGCTAGCAAGATTTAAGTAGAGTTGGGCTTTTCCTCAAGATTCTGGATTTGCCTTCTGGAGGCTGGTAAAGCCATTGTATCCCTCTATATTTTGACTATGTGCTACTTCAATACTATGTTTCTATTTATTATGTTCCTAGTTTGCTTTGGTGATATACTTGCTGTAGTTATGATTGATGATGAATTTATGCATATGTTCGCAAAGCGCTTAGCTCAATACTCGAGTGGGTTAAGTGGTCAGCATTATGTAAGCATAGTGCTTAAATATTGTTTACCTATGGATGCACTCTACACTCTAGGCCATGTGGTAGATCACGAGTGTGACGTTCTCATTGAGTCCTTTGTAGTCCACTCCCCGTTTATAGAACAAGTAGAACCCGGTTGCAAAGGGAGTCAAGCTCTGTTCTTGATCTTTCTTAGTAATGTTCCTTATACATAGATACAGAGTTAGTTATGCTATGGATGAAAGTATATATACTAGAGTGTACAAAAGACTTCGTAAAAAAGAAATGACTTAGGAATCTTTTCTCTTAATTAATCTCATGCCTAGCCATACTACATTTATGAGCATCTATTTCTATCTCTAGAATATTATCAATGCCTTACACTTATCATTTATTTATCATTTAGCTTACCCCTTTTAAAGCACGAGAGTTAACGATCTTATCATAAGTATACATATTTGTCAATGTCTCTAGCCACCCCATTGCTCCTCCCTATGGAAAATATAAATAATGATACCTGGTATACTCTCGGGTGAAATGCTACAATGATATATTATCTATGCGCTTGTGGATTACTTAATAGATATAAAATTTACAAGTGTTCTCAATAATTACCAACAACGCATTTCTGGCATCATTGCTAGGGATGACAACTTAGTAAAGAGTGATGCTAAGAAATACCAACAACGACTTCCTCCCACGTGTCATGCCCTGGCTATTTCACGTGTCCTGCACTGGTTCATCCACGTGTCGCATCTTTATTTGATCACATGGCCTATTCTGGTTCTACAACGTGGAGTACAATCAATTCGTCATAGAAGTAATTCAAGATCATCACTATTGCATAGATTGGCTAGATAACTATTCAGTCTAGCAATCAAATTACAACAATTAACATTTTAGATGTCAGCAGCAAACCATTGATAAAGTATCACCTCATCAAACCGTCACATAAATCCACACAACAGACCACAAATGTTCACCACATCAAGCCATAGGAGTTGAAGACTGAGAGTTACCAGGAAAGCCTAAGCGCATGACTTGCTCACAAAGCCTATTGTACCCCTCCTCCTGCCGTTTCTTGAATTCCTCAAACTCCCCATCAGTCTTTTCTATCTTCCTCCTTAGTTCATCCAATAGTTCGACGAGGGCAGCATTACTTTCCTACCCAGCAGCAAGTTGTTCCCAAAGCGTTATCTCTATCGATGTCTCTACTCTGGTGGAGATATTCTAGATACCAGCATTCTTCAAAAAAAGGTTGTTGTCGCTTCCCTAGGAGGGGCCTTGCTCTAGTGGACGTAGAGGACCTTGCAAACAAGCTCAGGACTAGTCATTGGTTGCTGCCCATTAGCAACAGGTTCTGCTTGTATAGTTTCCATAGCTTCTTGTGAAATTCAATCAGTAAAACATTAGGTTACAGATAGTGGAAGAGGACTTCAATTGAATACCCAAGAGATTAATTCATAACAAGTAATGCATAGGTCTTCCTTAGCCTACTGCTAATAGAGTTACATAAGCACAATGCATAGGTCTTTTGTTTGTCTACTGCCGATAGAGATTACATAAGCACAATGTACATGTACCATATTGATTGGTGTAAAATTGCAACTACAAAATTAAATGATGTTGCCACATTAGGCTCCTACTTTGTTTCCTTCTTTTATGCAATAGCTTCCATAGATTTCAAGGAAAGAAAATGAAGGTACTTACAACTACTGCTCCGGTAGCATCACTCATGCCCTTTTTCGTACTGGTATGGAAGTCCTTGAAGACTTCCATAGCATTAACATCTTCATTTGGTCAACCATGTTGTTCAAGCCTGGATCATCATGTTGTTCATCAAGTCCTTGATTGTGTTTTGCGGCCTTCCTCTTGTTCTCCTTCTATTCACATTGCACATGAGTTTCTGTTTATATTTATACAAAGGAAAGAGTAACAATAAAACACAACCATCACTTACAAATGTTTGTAGCTACATGACATAGGAGTGAGATCCTGTAGACTGGTGGTACTTTACTTTTGCATGGTTTTGCTTGTTTTTCTCAGATGTTTCCTATAGCATCATTTGTTTTAGACTAAAGCATAAGTAGACCATAGCAAGACTAGACATGAAATCAATGGGTTCACACACACCTTGTTCTTAGCACTAGACTAAATCTTGACAAGTTCACACCCCTGTGCATCAGTCATGGATGGGACAGGAGAGGTCATAGGGACCTGATTAGTAGGGACGCCATTGAAGTAGGTTTTCTTCAACCTATAGCATGCCTGTTGTATGCCAGACTACAATACATTCCAGCAAGCTTCTTGTGTTGGTGGGTGAGCCTCGTT
Source organism: Miscanthus lutarioriparius (assembly GCA_904845875.1). Lineage (NCBI taxonomy): Eukaryota > Viridiplantae > Streptophyta > Magnoliopsida > Poales > Poaceae > Miscanthus > Miscanthus lutarioriparius. The sequence goes on from CAJGYO010000012.1 coordinate 59,799,323, forward strand.
AATGCCCAGCCTTCACTGCACACAGTAGTGTGAATGAAAAGTAAATCCATTAAAGTTGCTCAAAGCAGAGTTGAATGTTAAGAGGGGATACCCATACATACACTTAGCCTGTCCACAAAATTTTTGTAATGGACGTTGCGGGAGGGCTCCTTGTAATGTTTCCAATGCGTCAAAATTGGTATTTGACACTAAACTACTAAACCTGCCTCTAAGGCAAACTTGACAGCTTGCACTGGATCATGTGGCCTTCTGTTCCCCTTGGTAGCAGAGATGGGTATCCTCAATCCTCCTAGTGATTTGCTCATTTTGTCAAGCAAAATTCCATGAGTTCGAGACCTCGGCTTCCTCACTCTTCTCGGCAATGGTACTACACAGTTTTCATGCATTCATATTAGAAAAGTAACATGGATATCAAATAGCTTGTGCAAATTGATTGATAGACATCTGTAAGGTAATACCAACCTTCATAACTTTTATTGTTCTGCGGGTGGGGGAGATAGGAGTTTGCTCAGAGGGCTCCTCATCAGCATGGCTATCATCATCTAGCCGTGACTAGTCTCTCATAGGGCTAGGTAGGGCGCCGTCCCGATAAATGTCTCTAGTCAATATGAACTTGGAATTGATGCCTAGGTACAGGTGTCGGTGGTGATGGAGAATTGTGTTCATCTTGTGCTGATACCTCTGGCCTTTTGCTAGTGGCGGCCTTTTGAGTACAAACTCCATGAGTCAACTCTCCTGACTCGCTTGGACTGGCTTCACCCAGGACTCATGGCAGCACTGCCTTTTGTCCTGCTGGCAGAACCTCCTCTATGGCTTCTTTGACCCATACTCTAAAATTTGAGATACAAACTTAAGCAGCAAGCATGTACAAATTGCATTGCTATCCAAACAGTAAAGCATTGCATTGCTAGCTACACACCCAACCCCCCTCTGAACTAAATAAAGGATAGATCAAGCACCTTAATTACTAGGGGCATCTCAACTACCTCCCCTAGTTCATCCATTTTCCTATGATTCTTTGCGACTTGTGCCTCCCGCTCTCGTTCAAAAGCATTTAGTGGCTATTCATCTAGATTACAAAGGTATTTATTAACTAAAGACTCTATCGAATGTTAACATAACAGAGCAAGAGTATGCACTAACTAGTAACTATAGTTTATACGGAAGTCATTAATCCAATAAATTAAAGAACATGTCAGCTACACTCAACTATAGGAAATATGTAACCCCATCGCTATCTACATATCCTTGGTTCAGCCACTACAGTAGAGCACACATTATAAAAGGAATTTGGGTACCCTCTTCCTCCATGTTCTCTAGCTACACTTTGTTGTTAGCACCATCGTCTTGTCATCATGCTCATGGAGTTCGTGCGGCTAATGTTGACGAAGGGGTACCAGATCTAGCTCCGGCCAGGGTTCAGATCTAGTCAGTCGTGACAGGAGCCAAGGTAGGGGATCCAGATCCAGCACGTACTATCATCGAGGCGGTCCTTCCACCGTCAGCTGACCTCCTATTGATGAATCAAAGGGGATCTGCCTCCAGCAAGGGTTTGAAAATGTATGAAAGAGGGTGTGGCTGGAGAGTGAAGAGGGAGTCGAGCTAGTGTGGCGATGGTGCCTAGGGTCTAGAGCGGGTAGCAGAGGGGACGGCTGGAGAGTGGAGAGGGAGGCCATTGGACTTGGATTTGAAGCTAGAGAATGGAGATGGAGGCGAAGACGACGACTCTTTGCGCTTTTATGTGGCCATCACAATACTACAAATGCCCTTGTCTGAAATCGATGGCGTGGTAAACCTATTTTCCACGCAGAGGGCAAAAGAGAGACATCTAATTTTCGTGGTGCATGTTGGCGGGACTGCTCTGCGTGGTGCGTAATCAAATTTTCGGGCAGTCAGATCGCCCCATTTGCTCAGCAAAGATTGGAATTTATTCCATGTTTTAATAGGAAATGATTATGACAAAATGTTACTTACCTAATATCCGTCTTTTCATTTTTTCTCCTGTGCAGCTGTTTATATATCCGACCAGTTAGTTGTTGCCTTTTTGGTTTTTCATAATAATGTAAATAAACATAAAACTAAAAGAGGATGATAATAAATAATTAAAAGATCCATGAATTTAACACCCAAAAATTACCAGAAAAAGAAAAAATAAACCTACTCGTTGTAGCTTGTTGCGCTGCATCTATCGATTTTTTGTGTGACTGCATCTGCGGCTGTTTGAACTAAGGCCTATAATTTGGAAGCAAGGGGAAGGCAGGCCGAGGGATGAAAAACCCTCCATAAATAATTAAATGGGTTATTGATATCCCCATGCATTTCCCAACCTGAAAGAAGTCATGGATTCTTAGGGGATTTGAGTTTCTAGAGAAAGAGAAAAAAGCATCCTTCTCCTCGCTAGTGCTCTGGCGATTCGCCGACTCACCAGACTCCTGCTGGACGAGTCATAGTACTCCGGATCCTCCTCCTCCCTGGAGTCACAGTAAGTGTTGTACTTGCCATCGCTCGAGTATGTTCCCATTGCTAGTCGTCATTACTACTCGAATCGCCATTGTAGTAATCAAGGGGTTGACATGTTTTTCTGCTCTGATAATGAGAAAGTTTGTAGCTCTGTGTATTTAACGTGCCGAACTTTCTCATAATTAGAGCAGAAAAATGCGCCAACCCCTCGACTATTACTCTGACTGCTTGTATTCTGTATCTATTTTATTAGTAATTAGTAATGCTACGGGGACTCACATCTTCTAATGTTTGTTAGCATCTACGTTGAGTATAAATATCCTTCCTCGTCTCATTTACTTTTCACTTGCAAGTTGCTAGGCAAGGAAAGGAGCCAGTGTTACAACTTCGTTAGCAGTTGTTGCCCATAGAACAACAATGATCATCCTTGTTGAGGTGAGTTTTAGTTTCTTTGTCATTTTATTCTTCTCAGGATCTCAATTGAGGCTATATGGCCTAGGCAATATTCTCTTGCTTTGTACTAGTTCTTGCTTGTTTGTAGTGTTTCATATGTGTTTTTTTTCTAATGATTTTTTCCTTGTGTTTTTTTTGTTCTATATACAGAGAGATGTCATCGTACGACAACACTCATGTTTACTCCACCAGCAAGCTTGTGCTTTGGCAGCTAGGAGTGTCGCCAGGTATTGTAGAAGGGGTGCTTGTTGCTTGGGGACGTCATGTTCATCAATAGCCTCGATGGATCATTGTTGAAGCTATAGTTCATTATATGCTTGGTAAAGATTGCTTTGTTATAGTTGTCAAAGACTATGATAGTGGTGAGATTTTTGTCCTTATTAGGAATTTTGAGCAAATGAAAAGACTTAGTAGTATTACTGTGTTTGTGGGAGGAGACTATGTCATCTTCACTCATGTTGATCGACTGAATTCAATTTTTCAACCGTTTGACATGAGTCCCCTTGGTAAGATATGTTATTTTAAACATTATAGATTAGAGAAATATTATGTAATGTACTTTCGTATATAATAGAATGAAGTTTTTATGTTGGTCTAACTATATTTATCTTTATTTCTTTCATACATCATATACTTCGTGTGATTCTTATTACATTGAGTTTTCTTTATTTGGTCAAATTTGACAATTTTGACTCCTTGATTTGGGACGGATGGAGTAGTTGAATTCAGATTTGGGCCGATCGCAACTATCAAAGGATGGATGCAGAGCTGTTGAAATGTTTCTACACCCTATAGATAGAAAGATCCTTTAAAATTTTCACTAGCTAGACACTAGTGGAGCGATAAGGTTTATCACAGACGGTCTGGCGGGTTGAAATCATGACTACCCGGATAGTATTGATGAACAACGTGCGGCATCTGTTTTTGTCTTGTAAGCTCCTGGATTCCCGTGTAGGCACACGCACATGGGTGGCGTCAACAGGCAGTTCTAGCAGGGATGGGGCGAAGCCGAGCATCCCACCCATGCAAATGTCTTAGTGGTCATGGGGCGTGGGGTGGTTCCATGTCCCCCAAACTATAGAAGACACAAGGGCATGAGAGAAAAGGTTATCTGATGCCTTCTGCGATCATCTACCTTGGCTCCCCAGATCTCCTCCTTCCATCCTAAAGCTTTTACCCTCCACCCTACTGCGCCCTTTGCGCCACCGACTCCTCCTGCAAAGACCATGATCAAGTAGTGGATGAAGTCATCCATCGATCGCAAGGCGTCTAACCGGCTACGATAGAAGGCGGTTATCCTGGAGGATGCCGATGCGATCAGGTGGAGATTCCCACCAAGAACCAAAGTGGAGCCAAGGCCAGAGGAGAATGAGGTCGTCTCTTTCACCCATTTCCACTCTTTTTGGTTTGGGGTGCCAGCGCGCCCCTTACTTCGATGGTTGCTATACTACTATGGGCTTTGCCTCCACGACTTGACCCCACAGCAGATCATTCACCTCTTCGTCTTCATCATGCTATGCGAGGGCTTCCTGGGAGTCCCTACCCACTAAGATCTATGGCGGTCTTTATTTAGGGTGGTTCGCTCAGCACTCGGGGGGTCCATCTTCCTCGGATGGGGGGTGCCTTGATCCAACTTCGTCCTGGAATGGAGGACAACTACTGTTGGCAGTTCTTATCAACAACATCCTACCGCCAACTTAATTCCAAAAAGGAGAAAACTAACATGTTTCACATGCATATGCTTTTACTATTGACTTAGTTCCACATGTATTGGAGAATCATTGTTTTGTAGGACACATACAAGAAATACATGGGCATAGAGTCAAAATGCGCAATCTGGAAAGCACAAAATAAGCAAATAAAGAGGGAGGCCCACCTACCCATCCAATCTGGGCCAACCACCAGCATGGTTGCACTCCTGGCCCAACAAAGAACCGCCATTTAGAAGGCGGTTGCATGCAGGCGCCATTACGGTGCCACCACCCTCCGCGCCTCTCGCCTCCAGCCACCACATGTCGCCTCCTAGTGCCTCCCCCACATCGGTTGCACGCGAGATCCTGTGGAATATTCTCTAGAACCGACCACACCACAACTCAAGAGCCTCTCTCCCTCCACTTGTATCTTTTTACTTTTTAGTAGTGTTTGGAGAAAGGCAAGATTCTTGTGAAAGAGCTTGGACATCTAGAAGGAATCTTGGTATGATCAATATGAAGTGTTCTTCTATGTTCTTGTTTTTATCCTATCAGTATAGTTATGTTATAGAATTAGAGCAAAGTTCTTATGTTATTCATTTATCATATGAAACTTTATGCTTAATCTTTCATACAACATGCATGTTTAGACCAAGACACAAATTTAGGTGATGAGTTCTACTTTAAGTTAGTCTTAGTCATTGTATTCTTGAGGGATCATCTATCCCTATGGTAGATATCTAGTAGAGGGCCCTGATGCTAAAAAACAAAAAAAAGAAAGACAATATCCATGCTAAAAAAAGCATGAGAGAAAAAATGCATGCCAAAGGACATGAACAAAAAAAAGAAAAAAAGAGAAATAAAAGAAAAAGAAAAAGAAATAAAAGGCATCCATCCAAAAAGGGAGAGAGTCATGATTAAAGGAGTACAAAATATATATATTGTAGGATTAGGAAGATTATAAAAATTCCACACACCTGCACATCTTGAACAAAGTGTATGACTTGCATCTCCTTGAGGTCCGGTTTTTGACTTAGCAATATTATGTGATGCAAGTATGCCTTCTTTTATACCTACCCAAAGATCCATATAAGCCATTTAGTTGGTAGGATGAAAAGAAAGGCAAACATAAAAAGCCTTTGGTGACAATCATGCACTTCTGAACGACTGAGTGAATCATTTGAGGAACTTAACTTTATTTTTTGCAAAATTTTCAAAGCCTCCGGAAGGAAAATCGATCAAAGAATGAATGATAAGCATTTCTGTGAACCATTCTATCTTGCAACCACCTTAGACTTGGAGAATGATAAAAAGCCCCGTAGGTAACGAGATAATATAGGGTGGATAGAATGCCAATTTCTTCAAATCAACGAAGAAAGCTTTGGTATAGGCATGGCACTTTTGAAATGTAATCGGCATAGTAGCAACTCCTGATCAACATCCAACGTCTTAGCTTTTGCTCGAGGACGAGCAAAGGGTAAGCTTGGGGGATTTTGTTGGCGGTTCTTATCGACAACATCCTACCGCCAACTTAATTCCAAAAAGGTGAAAACTAACATGTTTTACATGCATATGCTTTTACTATTGGCCAAGTTCCACATGTATTGGAGAATCATTGTTTTGTAGGATGCATACAAGAAATGCATGGCAATAGAGTCAAAATGCGTAATTAGGAAAGCGCAAAATAAACAAATAAAGAGAGAGGCCCACCTACCCATATAATCTGGGCCAACCACCAGCATGGCTACTCTCCTGGCCCAACAAAGAACCACCATGCGGAAGGCGGTTGCATGCAGGCGCCATCAGGGATGCGGCCACACCGCCCTCCGCGCCTCTCGCCTCCAGCCACCACGTGTCGCCTCCTGATGCCTCCCCCACATCTTTTGCATGCGGGATCCTATGGAATATTCTCTAGAACTGACCATGCTAAGGCTATAAAATAGATGGGGTGAGCTCTCATACCATACAAATCACAACTAAAGAGCCTCTCTCCCTCCACTTGTATCTTTTTACTTTTTAGTAGTGTTTGGATCTTAGAAAGATTCTTGTGAAGAGCTTGGACATCTAGAAGGAATCTTGGTATGATCAATATGAAGAGTTCTTCTATGTTCTTGTTCTTATCTTATCAATATAGTTATGTTATATAATTAGAGCAAAGATCTTATTTTATTCATTTAGCATATGAAACTTTATGCTTAATCTTTCATACAACATACATGTTTAGAACAAGACACAAATTTAGGTGATGAGTTCTACTTTAAGTTAGTATTGGTCATTGTATTCTTGTGGTCTCATCGTCCATCCCTGTGGCGGATAGTCTAGTAGAGGGCCCTGATGAAGACGAATAACCCTGCGCAACGCTAGAGTAGTAGTCGATAGTGTAGACGTGGTGTCTATTCTACAGGCTACCTTTGTTTGCCTCATACTCCACGGTTGAGGGGTAGGTGGCAGGTGGTGATAGCCCTGTCCGTCCCTCACAATCCCCCACATCCAGGTATGGCGTAGAGCTACAGGCCGGCCTCGCCTGGCAGACTAGGTGTGATCCGGTGCCCGAAGTAAGTTTATAGTGACCAAAGCTATCTTAACTTAGAATCTCTAACCTTAGAAACTCATGTATTTGTATGATCATCTGCTCATCTTAGCATAGCTATATAAGATAAGCCTGCTCTAGTTTAGGTGTATTATTTGATTCATTATTCTTTCTTTTATCTTTATCCTTGAGATTGCCTTGAGTGTGTGTGTCACACTATCCAATATTTATCCTGGCTTACCCCTGTTATGAACTTTGGTCTATTATACAGTCATGTTATCTTGTCCATGTCCCTATTAGAGACTTTTTAAACCATGCCTTATTTTGGGAAAATATAAATAAGCGATACACGAATAATTCCGGATGAAATGCTACAATGGTATATCCATGCACTTGCGGAATATTTCTATATGCGTTCAGAAATATCATCATGACATTTCTGGTGCCACAAATCCTAGTAGTGACGCTAAGAAATGCCAACAGCTACCTAAGCCTTGATCGCTACCCTTCCGCAGACTTGGGGTGGCAAAAGTTGTGGCTCTACTTCCCCAATGAGAGCCTACCACTGGCATCTTATTCTCCTGACACACTATGTGGTGACCTCCCAGAGACAAGGGAGGAACTACCACCCCTGGAGGACACACAGGATGTGCCCCACTTGTTGGATGTGATCAAGGACCTAAAGGACCACGGCCTGACGGGGGCGAGGGTGATCCGTACCTCCATCGGCCATCGGGTCCTCCCCTTGAAGATGAGGCACCACCCACAATGGGATTCCTAGGGCCCGAAGGACCCTACAATCGAGTTGAGGGTCACCATCCGTGAGGATGACCTAAACCAACTAGTGATGGAGGTTATGGGAGAGTACATGCTGGATCATGGCATGGGGAGTCCCTGGAGGCCTTTAGCGCCGGCCATCCTCCACCGACAGATGGACCTCTAGTCGGCATGATATCACACCTGCTAGTTCCTCCTTATGAGGTGATTTTTTCATGTACCACTGTTCATGTTGTTTCTCTTCATTAAATTAACTAGAGTATGCAGGCAATGCTCACGCTAATATTTGTGTTCATGCTACTTAATTTAACTATTATTTGGAAATTGCCTAGTTTCTCAATAGGAGGACGTGGGCATGATGGTGTCCCGAGGATTGTTGGCACTAGAGCCAGGTTCATCGCCCACGGTCACGCTCAGAAAGCATCCTCAGGAACCATCCCTCAGTGGGGGCAGCCACTAGCGATGATTCCGTACCCTTCTACTTCGGACAGTCCCGTAAGTCATTTGCCATCCCAATCAGAGAGTTCTCCCCCTTATCCTGTGGGCTTGAACTTTGCTTGCATTATGCAGAGAGTCAACCCATCGCTGCATGACGCTGTCAATCCTGCCTATCACCACACAGTCTTTTGGTGATGAATCGACAGATGACGAAGAATACCTTTAGTTAAAGGAGTCTAACCACAAGCTCACAGACTTGTACTCCGGGGCCAGTCTGAATGCTGACAAGCTACGTGATGAGCTGAAGGCCACGCATGTCACAGTTGGCATTGCCCACTAGGAAGCCACCTAGGCACGAGATGAAAAGGTGGTCGCTGAGGCAGAGGTGCAGAATCTGCTTGTCGATGCGACTGCCACTAGTGACGTCGCCTTCCCTATGTAGATAGTGGGCAATCCAGCCACTGTAGAGGAGCGCCTCCAAGCCCTGCCGACCCACCTTTAGGCCATGGTGTTTGAAGCCATTCATCAAGGCGCTGCCATGGCGCTAGCCGCTGCCTAGCTTTAGTTTGGCGCAGACGTGAAAGTCCTGGTGGTGCAATAGGTTTTTTTGCCGAGACCGGATGATGAAGAATTTATGGATGATTTGTTCATGAGCGTTGAGCCGTTGCCAATGCCATCTTAGCATAGGTGAACGTGGACAAGATTCTACACGCCCCCCTCGACCCATGATCTGTGGGATTTATTAGTAGTACAAGCCATGACTTAGTTTGGTCCGTGGGACAACCGTATGTGATGTCTTATTTGCATGCATGTTTGTGTTAATTTCTATTGAACTTTGTATGAGGTGGGTTAAACTCTATTGAGCGTGGTGTAGCTTAGGTCCTTTGGTCATTTGTTGATAGGTTGTAGCCGCTGTTGGTTGCTTTTGGCTATAGATTTCTTTCTGGTTCTCTTTCTAATCTGTAATATACTAACGGTGTTTCCCTTTCTGATCAGAGGATGTGGGTGCATAGATGTTGAAATTTTCTTTGATAAAATTGGTTGAACTTGAAAGAACCATGCAGTGAGAAGTTCATCTGAATAAGTCTTGCCTTGATCTAATGCAGAACGGATGAGCCATAGCTATTGACTTTTACTGCGAATGTAAGAAAGTTCGCCAGCTATGTATTTGATCTCGTAGGACAGTATAAAGTGTCATAGCAATCAGTTTGCCCCTCAACTACTGTGACTGCTTGGATTGGAGTGAAATAAGTATAGAAAAGACCTATCACAACTGCACCAGGCATTCAAGTGTCAAGCGTGTCATGGTGGTCAAAAGCTCTTTTTCTCAATTCACTTCTTGTGTTCAACTTTCCTGCCGCATTCGCTTCGCTCTCATCAGTCATGCAAGGTCTATATGAAAGGAGCATTTATCGACTAACGATGCTCGGTAGTCCACCAAGGGGGCTACCCATGATGGTAGATTTGTTAGAGAGGTGAGCAAGATAAGGATTGAGATGGTGACAAGACACAAGATTTATACAGGTTCAGGCCATCAGCTTGACGTAATACCCTAATCCTATGCCCTGTCAGTTTGTATTGGCTATTGTATATGAGGGCATGTGTTTTGAGGGGTTCCCCTACCTACCTTATATAGCCTAGGGGGTAGGGTTACATGTCGATAAGGTCTATAGCTAATCAGGTAACAAATAAGATTTATATGGAATATTACATTCGATATATCCTAACAGATTCTATGGTATCTTCAGGATGTCACCATGGTGCCTTATAGCATGCGCGAGCAGTGCCATGCCCCGCAAGCCTCCATCTTGTGGGTTGGACCATCCCTGCTGGTGCAGCCCATGTGCTTAGCCGTGGGTACCTAGGGTCAGAACCCCCACAGCTAGTCCCCGAGAGCCTTGTATCCAGTTGGTGACATCGTCTTGATCAAGTCTGAGCAGTTTGATATGGAGCTGATTAGCCTGACTGATGATCCCAGCGGCAAAAATGAAAGTCGACCAGTTTGACTGGTGGCCTGGGCGGTGAAGAAGCTTGCCGACCAGCTTAGCCAACGTGCTGACCTGTGAGGACAGCTACTGACCAATTGAAATGGCCAATAAGTCTCGGACTTAGCAAAGTGAGGTTCACCAATAGGATGTAAGGAGCTCAACAGAAAAAAATGAAATTTCTTGGTTGGTGAAGTGTACACACTTAAGTGCCAACTGCATTGCGCCAATGACATGATCACTGAAGCAAAGCAGAGCATTAAGTGATAGAATTGGTGTAGCCAAAGCATCACGAAGAAACAGTACATGCACCACAAGGTGCATTGTATCCAATGTAGTCCCCGAGCCTGAGATTAGGTGGAGAATACACCTGGTGTCAGGGTCTTGTAGAAAAATTGAGCAAGTCCGGTGAAACGATCCTAATTTCCTCAAAGGGAAATTCACAGATTCGAAGTATAACGTGATAGTCCTAGGTGATCATCCCATCACATTATCAAATAACAGTTGATATCACAGTCATACATTGAATTCCTATATTAAAGAGAGTACAAATAACAAGGTTTACTCATTATTACATCGCCACTTGGCAGAATCACTCAGAGCATACAACATTCAGAATAGCATCAAGTAGAAAGGCAGCGGACATCGACTCCATCTTCTAAACCAAACTTGAGCGCATGAACAAGACCTTGAATCCTCCCAACTGTCTCCCTGGTAGTCGTACTCAAGCTCAGAACCTGTCAAACAATTATCAGTATGATTTGTACTAGTCACTGGCTCCCACACTATGCTTTGCGTTTGCTTTGTGGTGGTGGAATGCAAGGGTAGAGCAAAAGACCTATTTGTGGCTATAGTTTCCTATACGAGTATGCCAAGTTTTAATAATAATTCATCAAGTTTTAACCCATCTCATCCATATGCTCTCCCATCCCATCACACATAGCTCACCACTCTCACACTCACTAGGCAACAAGGATGACTCCCACACGTACCTTGCCTCATCGGCCAAAGCTAAAAACCAACACAAGAACCCAAGGGGAGAGAAGAAAGGATTCCGCTCACTAATCAAGGGAACTATAGGTCATAGGAATGTCCATATCCAAGGACGTAGCTATATGTATACATCGATCAACTCTGAAGAGTGTGTACACCTAGAACCACAAGATCACCATCATTAGTGGTGCCCCACCTAGGCTGATACCGATTGCCTCACAACCGGTATGGTGCCACCCTACCACTCAGCCCTAGGCCACCCTAGAGTCCACCGGTATGCTGAGACTGTGAGATGTAGTACCGGGCCCCCAAATGTCACTACATTGTCTTAGGAGGGTGTGGGCCATACACCCATACCTCCCTACACTATCCACTTCCAACCTAGCAATACTGGCACCGTCCTAGTTGGTCGGGTAACCGCCACCCGTCCATTCAGGAGCGAGTGGTGTGTACGTAGGGTCCTATGATCTAGTTCTCTCGACATGTCAATCCTTAGGGGGACCAGATAGGATATCTTCTCAATAGGGGATAACCAACACCCCATGCCTTGATGGCACCTCCATCTCATGGCTTTATCCCACAAAGACACTCCACCCTAGGATCTCCTCATCTCAAATTTACCCACGATAGGTACCACTCATAGGGGATGCCCAGGTCACACCCCCTAGTAAGACTCGTCCAACGGCTCATCGTAAGATCCTACCCGATCGACTCAACCCTCACCACACACTCAAAATACATGCCAAGATCTCCCCGATTGTTACCACATTACCGGCACCCAGTGCCCTAACCACTCTCACATAATTCTCCACCAAGCATCACATCACAGATATAATGCGTAGTAGAAGCAGTAGCAAGTAAGTAAGCGAACGTCTAACCTAACAGCAGGTGTGAAGGGGTATATGTTGCGACAAGGTAATGGCTCACAAGCAATTCTACCATGCAACCTATCACATATCATTTGCATAAAAGTGAAGCACTAGCATCTACATTGTAGCATGTCTAATAGGATTCTATGAGGTTGGGTGGGACGTGTGATAGATTTGACCAATTTATAAGAGCACAAGTACAATGGCAACCACCGAAACGATCGCACTGTCATACTTGAGCCCATATAAACCCGGTAGTCCATCGAGTACCACAAAGGGTCTCGATTCATCACCAACATAAAACTAAGATCATACATTATTCAACATACATGTCACATATTACATAAAGTTCACAATTACCTCACCATATATCGAAGTACAATTAAAGTTATTACAAACCAAGTTCAAATGAAGTAGTAGCAGAAGCAAATATAGTTTGAAACGAACATCTCACACCATCATTCAAATACTTTGCTAGTTTATGATCACAACCCACAAAAGCATCGTAGAGGAGTTAATGAGAAGTGCCTTGCCCAAAGCCTACTCCTCATCCATGGTGGGACAGAAGCAGTTCTTACAATATCCATGATAGACTGTATTATTTGCAACAAGTGGGGAAATAAACCCTGAGTACAAGAAGGTACTCAGCTAGACTTACCTGTCATAAACCAAAAATAATGTGACTCCAAGGATCATGTAAGGCTTTATAAGTGGAGCTAGCTTGACAATATTTTGCATAAAAAGCCACTAGTTCAACTATACATTTTATAGTTTGGGTATAAATATAATTATAGCTATTCACCTATAGATTAATAACTAACCTATGCCAAACATGTGATATATCATTATGTAGCATCACAATAATAACCATAGCCGGTGTAGCATTCCCATGTCCAATATAACCATCAAATTCCATAGTCCAGTTACTAGGATGCTGGGACTAGTCGAGTTTCTCGCTATCCGGGAGAGACAGCGATTCGAATCAGTTGCAACCAGTTGGGTAGTTATTCCTAACACAAACCCACACTTCCCCCATCAGGGTCACGTTGGGTCACATTTGGTACAACTCAGGTACACATTTTTCGGGTTCGATCAGCGCCACACAACCAGGGACAACCAGCTACTAGGACATTTAGGCCTGGCCTGCCCTTGGGCTCACATCTAGCTACCCGCACATCCTTACTAACATCCAGAGTGTGCACTCTAATAGAACGAGGCCCGACCTGAGTTGAGCTACTCGGCTTCGCAGTCAAAACGAGTTATCTGGCTAGCTAAGTGAGAGGCATGCGTACAATCTTGACAGAAGCACCAACAATGGTATGGTCCTTAATTGGCACGGACGGGACCAACATAGACAAACCAACACCATTGCATATAAGTTCCCGCCCGATCTCTACTTAATAACACGCCAGGGTTATTTTCCATGATAGCAAATATAGCCAACCGTGCTCCGGTATCCACCTATATCTCGTAGGTGACAGGAAATCACCCAACTTCTACTGGTCTAAGCATGATTAAGCATATGTTCGATCTTGGACCTACATAGGGTTCAAGGTATATTTCTGGACAAGGTAGTTCTATGGATCAAGTGTTTCCAACCAACTCTTCTAACCTAATGCATCAAACATAAAGGGCTCAAGTGATATTTGTAAAAACATAGGAGGCTTAGAATGCTCTAGGGCATGCCTTTTAGAAAGATGGTAGGCCTATGATCGGGGCACTCCGGTAATTCCTCGGGAGCCTGCTCCTTGATTTTGGGGGCTACCTGCTGTGGTGCCTCCTGATTCTCCTCCACCTCTACCGCAAACTCCAAGAGTGTGATTCCTTCTGGCGATCCTATATGCATGAGCGCAAAATAAGATACAAGAATGCACGGTAATGATATGGATGATATGATATGATGCATAAACATAAATGTCCTTAATAATAAGGTATTAGGGTGATAACAAGATTAACTTTCTTTTACTGAGTAGGTGCATATCTCCTCTCTAGTAATTAAACAAACACCTATTAAGCATTTTCTGGGCTGCAAGACAGCAGCTACTTGTTTTCACCATAACTAGAGTTTTATACACCCAAATAACATGATCTTGGACTTTTTGGAAAGCTTATAAAATTGTATACAACTTTACTTTAATCATATGAAGGTGATTTAGTAGCTATCTAGGCCAAAGAATTCAATCTTCTAGATCTGTCCAGAGGACAAGCAAATCTGACAGCAGACTTCTAACAGCTGTAACTCTTAAACCATTAGGCTTCTGACCATGAAATTTTAGGAAAAGTAAGATGAGTAAGTTATCTACAACTTTGTTATTAGCAAGTTTCATAGGAAAGGTCACTATCATCATGAATTTGTCAACACAATAGAAACTACTCATGCAGCCATTTAGTTAAATTATAAAAGCAATAATTAACTAGCTGCCTATAACCAATTACTTCTAAGCCCAACTAACAACATCAACAGATCATATGCATCACAAGCACCACAGAAAACATCCTAGTTAAGCCCAATTACTTATTTATGTGCATTTATTAATTTCCTTATATAATAGGGTGATTTAGAGGATAAATTTTTCTAGTGCACAATAAATCTTGAGAAAATAATAGTAGCTTACATATGATCCCAATAGTCTACTGTACAAATTTCATGCCATTTGGATAAGCATAGCCACCTCTACAAAAATGACAAGTTGCATAGGCTTATTTTAGCAAAAATAGTTTAGCCTAGTGAAAAGTGTCAAACAACAGATTTCATGTTTTTTAACTCTCATCCTAGCATAAGAACACTATATCGAAATTTTCATGATCATAAGTTATGTATTTTTACCCTAATTAATTTCACCAGAGACTAGCATTTAATTAAGGTGAAATAGAAAGACCATATTCCAAGTATGCCTACTATAGGTTTAGTGTTTTTCCTAGCTAGAGCATGACAACATAAGACTAGCAAAATTAGAATCACAATTTTAACCCTTCTCTAGCCCAAGTTATGCATTTTACAAGATAGAAACAAATTTAAAAGCACTTATCTAGCTCAATTTAATTCTCCAAGAAAAATATCGCAAACAGTAGGTTTCATATTTTTATCAAATAGTACACTTCATGCTGAATCCAACAAAATTTGGATCACCTCATTTGGATACTCCTAACTCCATATATGATTTTTGCAAGTTTGCTACAAAAATAAGGAAAACAAAAATCAAAATCCATCTTAGGAGCTACAGCTAGGTGCACCCGGTCTATACGCCCACGGCGACTGACAACGGGGGCCCACAGGTCAACCAGTCCCATGCGATAGAGGAACAGAGGCAGGGGATGGCTTTGACCGGCGATAACTCACTGACGACGAGGTCACCGGCGGCGAGGTCACCACCATTAGACTCAACTCGCCCTTGCGCATCGACTAGTGGGTTCGTTGGCTGGGAGGCTCACCGGAGCTACCTCACCGGCAACCATGGTGGCACAGTAAGGGTGCACGGTGGCGGGCTCATGTGTGATGCCATGGTGAATGCGCACGGCGCGATCACGCGTTTCGGTGTGGTGACGACAGTAATGGTTAAACCGGCTTTGGCCTTAGCATCTAGACCCTACAACGATGACTAGATGAGGGAGAGAGAGGTCAGAGGTGGACGGGTTGTGGCTGGCCACAGGCGAGCTAGAGCTCAACGGTGCACTGCGGCCATGGCAACATGCGACGTGGCCTCACCTGTGCTTGTCTAGTGGCGCTAGCTGCTCGGGGAGGTGGAGTAGATCATAGCGGGGCTACGTGCGAGGTGGATTGGGTGATGGTGCGGCAGTGGTGGCGAGCGCTACTGGCGATGATGCGGTGGTGGCGGCGCTATACTTTGCTCTGCTCTAGAGCCACGCACGAGCGAGATGGAGAGGGCGAGAGCGAAAGTGAGGGCGTGAGGGCGTGAGTGGTCGAGCGCGCGCCCTTATGGCGCAGTAGGACGGGCCAATGTCGGTGTACGACCGCCAGATGGCGCGCCTAGCCTGTGCACGGTTGGCTACCGAGCTCGGCCGATTTGAATCGGTGAAACCCATTCAGTCGAGTGAAACTGCCATCATCCCTCTCCTCTATCTCCTAATCTATGGTGAATTTGTGAAAACTTCAGTAATACAAAGTGTAGAGCTACATGAGTACTACAAGATTGCTTAAAGGCGTTTTGTCTAATTCACAATGGTTTTCAAACTACAATGCTCCAAAGTAGGCTACTTTGAAATGGAAAACCAACTTTAGACTTGGCAAAATTTAAACAGTTTTTCATTGCTACTTTGGAGCTGTGTTTTGACTATGTTAGGCATTGAATTAGCTCATGGTACTAAAATAAAGTTTGTTACCCATGCCAAAAACTACAACTTTTATTAAGGGTGCACTGCCATGCAACCAATCTATGCTATAGTTCAACTTTGGTCAAAGTAGCATCATGAAAAATGACATGATGAGTAAACTAGGACTTAGAAGCAAAATTAGCCCATGTCATGAATACAAACATTGTTCCATTTACCATCCTAGATGTGTCTAAGGTGCTTTTGTGATCTCACAATGATCCCTTGCATTGGTCACACATGATCACGAGCATATGCATGTATATAATCAACATCACATGTGATAATATGTAAAGATTAAGATGAAATTCCATATGCTCATGCTCATGAATGCTCAGATGATGCTTGTGCTCATGAAATGCAAGTGCCAAATGCAATGCTTAACACTAGAGTGTTACAGGATGTGGCACCTGGCAGGTCATCTCCAAGCTCCTCAGTGTAGTCGGGGTCGAGCTCCTCAGTCTATGGCTCCTCTAGGTCTATCAAATGAGATATATAGCCGCGATAAGTGACTCCTATAGATGATCACAAAGAAGCGATAGAAATTCATATGATCCAAATGCACTCAAACATAAGCCTATGACATAGAGCTCATTTTTAGAAAAATTTAGGCACTGGTTTCATATTTTTCTGAGGTTGTATGAATTTTCTAAGTTTAAATCATTTTTTGAAAAAGAAAAGGAAAATTCTAGGGCTTGACACGTGGCAGCACATGATTGGGGGAGGTGGTTCCAGTCGCTGACAAGTGGGACTAGGTCCATAGTCAATGGTCAATGGTCAATGTTGACTAGGCTCGGGCTGGGCTCGGTGGGCCGGATATTAGGTCGGGTTGGGCTGGTCTGTGCGGGGCTGGGCCCAGACACGTGTCTCGTAGGCAAGTCCACAGGGCTGGTCCATGGTGGACAGCGCCGTGTGGGTCTATGAACTGCAGGCACAGTCCATGGTGGACCGCGTCCACTTCTCCCTCTCCTCTCTCTGGCTCACGGTGCGCTGGGTGCACCGAGCGGCTTAGGCACGGTGGTTCCCTTCTTCCCCTGTCTCGTTGCGACACTCCTCGCCAGTGGCGAGCTCATGCGTTCTCATGCTGTGGTGGCTCGGTGAGGCTGCTAGGGGGCTCTACGGCATCGTAGGGCCACAGAGAGTTCACTAGTGGGCTAAAAACGATGGGTTGGAGATCCAAGCAGCCGACGTAGGCAACGCGGTGGCTCACAGCGGCGTGGGTCGATGACGAGGGAACTCAGGACATCAGCGCAGCCCCAATGGGGCTCCCACGGCTTCTTGGTGCTCCGATAGACGCAGCTAAGGGGCTAGGCAAAGCTATAAGGCGTCCAGTGAGGTTGGCCGTGGTGGCAGTGGCTCAGCGGCAGCGATGGGCTACGGTGAGATGGCTTCAGCCATGATCAGAGCCAAAAGTGGCTCTTTTCCTTCAACTAGGGCCATGGGGAGGCTAGACGACTCACCAGTGGTGACCTAGATGCGTGGCGGAGTCCGCACCACATCGAGGTGCGCGGTGGAGCTGCGGTGAGCTTGCGGCTACGGCGAAACAAGGCAAGGCGAGGGCTTTCTATTCATCTAGCTACTCGGCGAGGTGCATGAGATCACAGCAAACATGATTAGCTCCTCCTCGCGACGTGAGGCAGTCAGGATCATTGGGATCGTCCATGACACGGTGGTGCTCCGATGTGCGGCCACGCCGATGGGGCAAGCGTGGCTACAGCATCGAGGCCTCCTACAACCAAAAAGGTGGGAGCTTTGGTAGCTACACGTCAAGGCAAATCAACCCACAGTGGTTCAGGAACTGCTACCGGCCTAGCATGGCCAGAATGTCTCCGGCATGGCGGCGGCTTGGGCGTACAGTGGTCCGACGAGGTAGACATGACCAGCGGCCCTCGGTGCTCCTCTTCTCCTCCCATCTAGCACATGACGCATCCCTCGGTGAGGTGAAGCTTGCCAAGGCACCTTTCTTGACTCTACCGGTGCGAGGTGGCCAAACACATGGCGAATGCTAGCCATGGTGACCATGGCGGGTGCGTTACGTTGGTGCCAGCATTTCCAAGCGCCAGTGGCTTGGCTAGGCCGGGCCTTGGCTCGTGTGCATGTGTGCGTGTGTGCAGATCATCCTAACAGCGAAAAAGGTCAGCCTTTGGCCCTCCCAAGGGGGAGAACACTACGGTGCGGCATGGCATGTCCATGGTGGTGAAGTATACGGTGAGTAGAGGAAGCAATGGCTCACCATGGGGCTTAGGGTGGTAGGCTAGCAGTGTAGGGGCAAGTTGAGGCTATGACAAGGTGAAGCTGTGCTAGCAGAACCACGATGGCGATGAAGATGAGCAGCGTTGTCTTTGGCTCTGGTGGCTATGGGCGGCACCGGTGCTCCTCCTTCCTCTATCTCTTTCCTTCTCCCTTCTCCTCCATGGCCTAGTATAGAATGGGCAAGGCCATAGAGTGGCGGCAGGGTGAAGGGAAGGCGCTAGGGCACTGGCTGTGCCCTTTTAGAGGGAGCTCACGGCCATGGTGATCGGTGGATGGCGGATGGAGAGGAAGGGGAAGGGGGTACGTTGAGGGCAATCAAGGGCTCTGGCTTAGTGTTTTAGGGAGCGGGGGTGAGCATGGCTGCCTTAGCGCTCCCATTTTTTATTGGTGCCGGTCATGGCGGGTATGGTGGTGGTAGAGGGGCACGGTAGGCATGGGCCATGCCGCTCACGTTAGCGAGCTGGCGGGTGCCAACTGGGACTAGGGAAGCTGGTGGTGCGAATCGCCGATGTGGCAGCCATCCAGGGCATGCGTGAGGCGATAACAGACGAGAACGGCCGTCATAGCCTTTGCCGTTCATGGCTTCACACCGGTTTTGAGTGTGGCAGAAAGCAGAGAAGGGAGGGGAGGAAGGGGATGACAGGTAGGGTCCATTGGTCAATGGCAGAGAGAGGAGATGATGGGGGCACATCATGATGCGGCTGGTCATGGACGTGTGCCATTGCTGGGCTGGCTTGGCCGCGTGTGTGCGAGCGCGGGCACGGGCAGAGCTAGGCCATGGCGCTGGCTAGGTCGGCTAGCGGCGCATGTGGGAGCAGGCATGAGTGCTAGGCCATGAGGGCGATGTGGACCAGCGATGTGGGCTGCCTGTTGTGGTTGCGCTGCTTTGCTCTTTTCTACTTCCTTCCCTTTTCCAATTCCTTTTCTATTTCTATTTCTATTTCCACACTACACCTAGGGCTCCTATGCTTGTATACATGTGTTGCCAGCATATATATGTCCTAGTGGGATCCTCTAGGGTCATCTAGGGTCCTAGGGTCCAAGACAAGGGTTGGCAATTCACACAACAAGTTATTTATAAAGGTTGATTCAATTTTATTACATCACATAAAATCATGAAGAAGCAACTCAAAAGTTGAATTAAAATCAAAATACTCAACCATGCTAACTTGGGTTCAATTTGTGCAACTACATGGGTGATTTCCTAGTATGCACACTCACCATGCATGGGCTTTGTTAGAAAGATTTTTAAGTTTAGATTTTTGGGTTATTGGAAAACCTAGGTTGTTACAGTCCTCCCCCCTCATAGGAATCTTGTCCTGAGATTTAAGGTGAGATGTATCTTTCAAAGAGGTAGGGTTAAAACATCCAAAGTTCTGACACTTTCTCCCAAGTGACTTCTCGTTCAGTGTGGTTGCTCCATTGAACCTTGCACATAGGTATGATCATGCTTCTAGTTTCCTTCTCGGCTCTGTCAAGTATCTGTATCGGGTGCTCCTTGTACTCTAGAGTGTCCTGTATATCAAGTGCCTCTATAGGTACTTGCTCATCTGGTAGCTTCAAGCACTTGCGTAGTTGAGATACATGGAACACTGGGTGCACTCCGGTCAATTCCTCAGGCAGTTCCAACTCATAGGCTAGCTTGCCAACTCTCTAACAAATCCAGTAAGGTCCTACATACCTTGGTGCCAACTTCCCTTTCACATCTAACCTGATGGTGCCTCATAGTGGGGAGACTTTGAGATAAATGTAGTCCCCAACTTTGAACTCAAGGTCTCTTTGCCTTTTATCTGTTTAACTCTTTTGTTGGCTTTGATCAATTCTTAGATTCTCTCGCACTTGGGGGACTCCTTCCTCGGCATCCTTGATCTTTGCGGGGCCAAAGAACAATCTCTCCCTAACTTCTAACCACATCATATGTAACAGAACCGACCAAATCATAAGAACGTAAGTACAAAAACAATCACCGAAGTGATCAAATTCCTGTACTTAAGCTCCCATAATCCCGATAGTCCAGAAATCATGAAGGATTTCAACCAACTTTCGACATACAAACCAAGACCGTAGTGATTCAACATAACACATCATTCGTTACAACATTTCACAAGTAGCATTCGGATTACATCCATCAGAGTTCAAATAAAATATTACAAACCAAGTTCAAATATGTGGAAGCAACATAATTTAGTACATAAGTTCATAGTTTCAAATACATTGCCAGATCTTAGTCATGTCCCACAAAAGCATTATCAGGTACGAGAACTAGGAGATACCGCGCCCAACGGTCTAGTCTTCATCCCCAGCCGGGAGAAGGCAATACTTGCAGCAACCAAAGTAGAACTAGTCACCTGCAACGGGTGGGAGATAAACCCTGAGTACGAGAAGGTACTCATCTAGACTTACCCGACAAAACCAGAAATAAAAGACACTAAGGATCATGCAAGGCTTATGAGGTGGGCTAGCTTGACACATTTGCATAAAAGAGCTTATGAGTATAGTGACCAAGTTAAACTTAGCATCAAGCTTATCATCATTTACCTGTCCACTAGATTAGCACCTGTACTAGAGCACTCACTTATTAGGAGCAATCAATATTAACCATAGCAGGTATAATAAGGCTGTCATCATCATATCATCATTTCCGAACCATTATGTTATTTAGTGTATCTACTTTGGAGATAAGCTCGTCAAGTTCTCACTAACCGGGAGAGACGGCGACTAGAATCGAATTACAACTCAGCTGAGGGGGTATTCCTAACTCTCACCCTAGCATACTTTGCAAGGGTAGCCGTGGGTCACCTTTGGGACAACTCAGGAACCAAATTCGCGGGTTCGATCAGCGTCAGCACTCTCAGGGATTACCCTTCTGCCAGGATCATCAGGACTTTTAAATCACCTACCCTTGGACTCACGCCTACGGCAACCTTCTAAGGCGCACTTTATACTTATTGACTCCCATCCTGAGGTGAGCTACTCGGCTTCGTGGTCGGTCTCCAGACCCGGCCAACTAAGAGAGAGGCATGCGTTCAACATGAACAGGAAAGGCTCCAAGAATCAGTCCTTAAGCGACACAGACGGAGTCACTACAAACCGGCAAGCCTTCGCCCGGTCTTCAATTCAAATTAAGACAAGTTCTTTTCCACGATAGCAAATATAGCCAACCGTGCCATATGTATCTTCCTATATCTCGTAGGTGACAGGAAATCACCCGACTTCTACCGTGTTTAAGCAGGGCTAAGCACTACATGAACCTGAGCTACATAGGATTCAGGGTATCAATATCTGGACAAGGATTGGATAACCAATGCAGCAAGTGTTTGCATCCAACACCTAAACTTAATGCAACAATATATATATATGTAACAATAATACTTTAACTGCATTTCGGAAATTAGGAGGCTTAATATGCTCCGGGGCTTGCCTTTCACAAAGTTGCATGGACGGTGATCCGGGCACTCAACGGCGACCTCGTCTGGCACTTCTCCTGAGGGTTGCACCTCTAGAACCTCCGGTGTTGGCTACTGCTGCTCCTCGCTCGGTTCCTCGAATTCCAGCAGTGTCACACCTTCCGGTACACCTATTGCATGCCGATGCACAAGATAAATATCATGGATGCATAAGGAATGACATGATGCTCATGATGAATGGATCACAGTAAGTGTTTAACGAAAACATCACTTGACACTCGTTTACCGATTAAGAATAGCTCTATTCAAATCACTTTAAACATGTATCTAACTTAATTTGAAGAATGAAATCAACTTACCTAACTTGCATAACCTAAGATAAAGATTCTCATCTTCAGTTAAAGGCCTAACACCTAGGAACATTACCACAAGCTTAGGAAATAGTAAAGGCATACTTAAATCAACAGTTAAAGTTTCATATGCACACGAGTAGTTCCTTAATTCAATCACAACAAGAGTTCTACAAATCCAAATGACTTGCATGAGGACATTCTAGAAAGCTTATGAAATTCTCTACAAATCATTTGTAAACATCAAAGCATGATTCTTACGTTAACCACATCGAATTTAAGTAAACCTAGAATCTATCAAGAAATGACAGGCTTACTAAATTAATTATTTAGTGATGATGCAAAAGCATAATTGTACCAAACCAAGTTTACCAACTTGTTGTGCATACCAGAGGAACATCAGAAAGTATAGTGCCAACTTCTAAATAAATTATTTAATATCATTTTATAATTTATTTAGTTAATTAGGTGATTAAAGTAATATATAGTAAAACTATTTAGAAAAATCTACAAAAATTACAATAGCTATCTCATGCTTCACATAGACTACCATACAAATTTCAAAGCCATTGGGCAAGCAGAACTTGTTGTATCCAAAATAACAGGTGGCATGTCTATTTCTAGCATAATTGGGAAACCCTATTAAAAAGTGTCAAGTAACAGATTTCATATTTTTCCTAGCATCATTCTAGCATAAGAATAGCACTCACCAAATTTTACCTTTACTGGATCTATAGAAAAATTATGAAAATTCACACAAAGATCCATTCATGCAAACAAGAGAATTTTCTATCTCCTACATATAGTGTCCAAAATATATGAAAATTTAACTACAAGCTATTCATGATATGAGCAGTACACCATAAAAATTTCATGCCATTTGGAGCTACATAGAAAAGATATAATTACCCCTATTTCCTTCATGATTAAAAGAGATAATTAGCAACTCCATTTTTCATAAAAGAACATGGCATAATTTATATTTTTAATATAAACTAGACATTATCATGAACTCAACAAAATTGGAACCACAGCATTTGGATCTACCAACTCGGAGATACACATTTTTGAACATGCACACAAATCTGTCAAAAAGAACAAAACAAAACAAATTGAAAACCCTAACCAACTACTGCTGGGCCGGCCCGAAGGACACGGCGGCCCACAGCGCATGCGCAAGCGTAGCCCAGCCACGACGCGGCCCAGGCTGGCTCCCGCCTCCGCTTCAGCGACTGACACACGGGACCCGCGAGACAGTGAGATAGGCAGGGGAGGAGAAAGAGACGGCGACGTAGCTCGTCGACGACGACAGCTCCGGTGAGTCCAGCGGTGCTACGGCGTTCACCTCACCCGTGCGCATCTAGCAGTGCCATCAATTGAAGCTATTGCTGTGGCTAAAGGCAATGGCGATGGCAATGGCGGCGCACGGCCATGGCTTGGCCGGCTCCGGCGAGGCTACTGCGTCACGGCCCTAGTGGCCTACTCTACGAGCTTCAGCGTCACGCACAGGACCTAGCGCAAGGGAGAGAAGGGATTGGAAGGCTGTGATGGCAGTTGGCCATGTGGAGCGCCAACTCCAGCAAGGTCCCGCCATGGCGGCGGTGGAAGAAATGGCGATTACGCCCTTACCAAACCCCAATCAACCCGGCTGAATGGTGGAGGAGGTAGAGGAGATCACGACGAAGCTAGGAGCAAGAGGGCCGACGCATTTTTGTAGTGGCGAGCGCGCAAGGCGACGGCGACGCTCGGTCGGAAATGGAGAAGCTGTTGCGGCTTCGGTGCTGCGCGCAGTGGAGGCGAAAGAATGCAAATGGAGCAGGCGAGTGCGTCCGGCAGGCGCTAGCTTTCATCAGGAGCTCAGACGCGTGACGTGGAGACGTTGGCCGAGCATGCACGCCACGCGGCGATCAGCTCCTGAGCCAGTCGGCCACGGCGAGCTCTGTCCGTTATCTGAAATTTTCGATTCAGTGTTCAATGACGACGACTGACAGCGCGAATTCGACGTGTCAACACGGCTAAACCATTGATCCATTGCAAAAACTGTGTACATGAAAAATGTAGGCCTACCATCCATCTACAACTTCTTTTCAAGGACCATCATCTAATTCACCATGGATCAGAAGTTACATCAAACCAAAGGTGGCTCAATCAAACTGAAAATGCAGTTAGGACTTAGAAATATTTTTCAGTGTTGAATCCACCATCAACAATGACTTGTGGGCCATGTTTGAGCATGTTCTTGCCATTTTCATGAGTTGATCATTAAACAACTTTTGTTCCCTGATAAATTGGGTACAACTTTGGTAAAGGGTGCACAGCCATGCAAGGTCTCTAAGTTGGTCTTTTGAATCAGTCAAACAGTGGCACTCTAAGGGTCATTCAAAGTCAAACCTCCACTTGAGGGCATTTTTGTCATTTTGATCCACATGAACAATGTCCCAACAATTACCCTAAGTGTAGTTAAGGTGTATTAGACCATAATAAACCACTTTACACAAGTGCTATACCAATTTCTAATGATCACATGTAATGAAGCAACAAAACAATCAATTCACTCAAATGTTGCAATTCCATGTTTCACATGTTTCATTACTTTTGTTGAAATTTTAACTTGCCACATTCCTACCATGTTGCCATGTTTCAAGGTATAAGAAACTCATGTTGCATTCACATGTTGCACTACTACCATTCACAAGCAATCAAGTATGAAACAAACATAATTGCGAATGTTGCGTATGCATGTTTCAGTGACAATGGCATGATGAGATAGATGATGCACATGTTTAAGAAATGAAATGCAATTTTGTAGAAGCCAAACACCTAGAGTGTTACATCATAGGGGTCCTACACTTCCTCCCATACAAGGCCTCAAATGGTGACATCTTGAGACTAGCCTGGTAGCTGTAGTTGTAAGAAAACTCTGCATGTGGCAAACTCTTCTCCCAATCAGACCCATATTTCAGAACATAAGCTCGGAGCATTTCTTCTAAGATCTGGTTCACTCTCTCTGTCTGACCATCCATCTAAGGGTGGTAAGCGGTGCTGTAATCTAGTCGAGTCCTGATTGCCTTGTGGAGATTCTTCTAGAACTTGGACACATATTGCGTCCCTCGATCAGACACTATGCTCAAGGGGCTCTGTGAAGCCTGAGAATGTTATCCACATAGAGATCTATGAGCTTCTCAGTTTTGTAGTCATTCCTCACAGCTATGAAGTGAGCTACCTTGGTCAATCTATCAACAATTACCTAGATCGAGTCATGGCCTTTCAGGGTTCGAGGTAAACCCACTATAAAGTCCATGGATACGCTTTCCCACTTCCACATCAAAACATCTAAGGGCTTCGATAGTCCTTCTGGTCTTTTGTGTTAAGCCTTGATCCTATTGCAGAGGTCGCAACGCGTGACTTACCCTGCAATATCAGCTTTCATATTCTTCCACCAGAAAAGCTTCTTCAAGTCGGCATACATCTTGGTACTCCCTGGGTGGATACAAAACTTAGAGTCATGACCCTCGGCTAGAATCTCCTGCTGCAAGGCTGCATCAGAGGGTACACAGATTCTATCCTTGTACCAGTACACTCCATGTTCATCTTCTCTAAACTCAGGACACTTGCCTAGCTCCATGAGCTCTCGGATTTCCCAGATTTTGGGGCATTCTTGCTGGGCTTTGCAGATTCGATCTTCAAGATTGTACTGCACTCGAAGCTCATTCAGCATTCCCTTTGGTAGGATTTCGAGTCGAAGGTCCTCCATCTCTTGACTCAACTCCAGTGGTATGGCTTCTACCATCAGACTATGGCAATAGCACTTATGGCTCAGAGCATCTGCGACTACATTGGCTTTCCCTAGGTGATAGTGTATCTTCAGGTTGTAGTCTTTAATCAGCTCTACCATCAGTGCTGTCTCATGTTCAGATCCTCTTGAGTGAAAAAGTACTTCAAGCTCTTGTGATCGGTGTAGATATCACATTTGTTCTCGATCAGATAGTGTCTCTAGATCTTTAGGGCGTGCACAACAACTGCAAGTTCAAGATCATGGGTAGGGTAGCGTTGCTCGTGGTCCTTCAGCTGGTGGGAAGCATAAGGTATAACTCTCCCATTTTGCACCAAAACACAGCCTAGTACCTGTCTAGACGCATCACAATAGACAACAAAGTCTTACTGAATGTCAGGCAATGCTAACACAGGAGTGGTGGTAAGCTTCTGTTTCAAGGTCTAGAAGCTTTACTCGCACTTGGGCGTCCACTTAAACTCATTGGTCTTCTTCAAAAGGTTGGTCATTGGCTAGGCTATCTTAGAAAAGTTCTCAATGAAGCGATGATAATATCGTACCAACTCAGTGAAACTCCGGATATCAGTCGCATTGCGGGGTTGTTCCCATTCTTTTACAGCTTCAATCTTGGCAAGATCGACAGCTACTCCCTCAGTGGTGAGAATGTGACCTAAGAAGGCGACTTCTTCAAGCCAAAATTCGCACTTGGTGAACTTGGCGTACAACTGATTCTGTCTCAGCTTCTCTAGCACTACTCTCAGATGTTGCTCATGTTCTTCTGCAGTGGCCGAATAGACAAGAATGTAATCGATGAATACCACCACAAACTTATCTAGCTCCTCCATGAACACCTTGTTCATCATATTCATAAAGTAGGCAGGGGCATTAGTGAGTCCAAAAGACACAACAGTGAACTCATACTGCCCATACCTAGGGACAAAGGCTGTCTTGGGAATGTTCTTAGTCCTGATCTTCATCTGCTGGTACCCAGATCAGAGATCAATCTTAGAAAAGAATTTGGCATTCCTTAGCTGGACTAGTGTCACACCCCAAAATTTTCATTTTGGGATGTGAATAGAAAACACTTAATAAAATATATGATTTAGTATTTTTTATAAAATTTTCC
Organism: Miscanthus lutarioriparius; assembly: GCA_904845875.1. NCBI lineage: Eukaryota > Viridiplantae > Streptophyta > Magnoliopsida > Poales > Poaceae > Miscanthus > Miscanthus lutarioriparius. The sequence goes on from CAJGYO010000012.1 coordinate 59,826,756, forward strand.
AAGCTTTAGTTAGTTTGTTGTCAATCTAGTGGGTGAAAGAAAAATAATTTTATAAAACTTTTATAATTTAATATAACATGTTTGTTGTATTTCATGCCTTTGCATAAATTTTCTTGGCTGAAAATAAATTTAGAAAATTCAATAAAGGCTCGAATAGGTTTTGCTCTATTTATAAAAAAATAATAATGTTTGAGTTTTAAAAGTCTTTGAAAATATAATTTAAATGTATTTCAAATTATGTTTAAAAGAGTCTAAAAAGAATAGTTCAAAAACATATTTCGAAAATAAGCTTGGATATTATTTGCAAATCATATTTGAGAAAGTTCAAAAATTTAATTATTTGGGTTTTCGAAAATGACTTCAAAATAAATTCTAAAAAGGTTTCTGAAATGTAGTTTAAAATGGTTTGTAAAATAAGATTTTAAAGAGAAAGCTTCAAAACATATTTGTTACCAAATCTTTGTTCATCATCCTTCTCATATTCCCATCACATCATCACTTTTTCGTCCTTAAAGAAAACCTTGTCCATTAATCCTAAAACTCAATTTCCTTTCTCTCTTTTCCTCATATATATTTCCTTTGTCGATATGCTTAATCCTTTGCACGTGATTTATTATTCTCAAACATGCAAGGAGCAACAGCCCAATCACATTACATTCTTCACGTCATCAACCCATCAACCACTTGCATGATTATTTGTTCATTTCCTTTGTGCTAGCGTCAACCTCCTTCATGGCAGCCGTCTGTTTCTGCAACTCATGTTTTCCTAATAACTCTTCTGATTCTCCCTTCCGAGACCTACAAATAACCAGCAAATCATGTGCATGCGAGGCATTTAAGCCAGCCCAAATTCTATTTATCTATCTCTTAATCTTCCCCTTCTGCATGTGATCTCGTTCGAAGGGCCAGCTAGCTGCAAAAGCTATCGTTTCTTCTGCTGCCGTCCAATAGTGTCGACTTCATTACTTAATGAGAATACACCAGATTGTCCACTCCATCAAATCTAAACATCCACTCAGTCTTAATCAGTTTCTATTCCAACGTGTGTGTGAAGTCGGTGCTTAGTATTGAAGCCAACCATGATCCGGCCAGCATGTGTGCCTCTTCGGTCTCCTCCTCCTCTATCTCTAAATACCCAGGATCATGAGCTTCCTGGTGTTCCTACTTCATTCTCTGCCAGCAGCCACCCAAAGCCTTCTCTTATGATGCTGCACCGACGCCTGTGTTTCGACCGCATTGCCGGCATGTCAAGGTCGTCCCGACTCTCCGTGATCCCGATCCATGCCGGCAGCATCTCCCACCATCCGAGTAACTCAGCTGATCCTCACCGAGCCATCTCTGACTGTCATTGGAGCCTTGGATCCCTAATCATCATCGAACAACCAACTTCCACGGCCATGCTGGTGAGATGCTTCGTCCTCTGGCTGCTCCTGCTAGCTGTTGCTTTTCATCTTCTTCACAGTCTCCTGGGAACCGCGTTACCAATCGTCGTCAGTTTGCAGGATCGCCTAGCTCGTCGTCATGCTGTTTTGGCGTGTTTTACCCTCCATCAATTCATGGCATCAGCCATCATCAAGGTGAGATGCATCCTCACTTCATCGTCGATCTGTTCGGCACTTGTTTGCATGTCCATCGCTCTTTTATTGGGCAAGCTACAGATGTTCTTCTTGCACAAAATCTATATAGACAAACTATCACCTGCAGTCCACAAGATTTCCTAAGAAATCCCATGCTATTCATGACGTCCATTCATGATCAGCTACACAAAACCAAGACCAGCATGCATGCTTCCGTGCAAGTTTAGTACATGTCCAAGTCATGCCTATATACAAATATATCGGAACTTCTCCTTTAAAATATTCAGTATGCTTGTCTCTTGATCGTCAATAATTAAGCGCTGGTGAGAAGTATCCTCTTGCTAGCCTTCGACCTTGTTTTAATTTTACCGAATTTATCAGTCATATGATCAATCTCGCATAAACTAAATTATCCAGCCGATGGCATTCATCAGCCGACGAAGAGTGCAGAATCGTCTGTTCCTATCCTTCATGCATGTGTCACGTGCAAGAAGATGCATACAACTAGATTATAGGCCAAATGTGTTCTGTTTATGCACCTTGTCAACGTTAGCCTCACATCATGTTGATATATATATCATATACAAGTTGTTTTCCTCCAATAATATAATTCAAATATTCCAATAAATATCCAGCAATATTCTAACTCATGTTCTTTTTATCGTTCTATATCTCGTTGCCATCCTTCTTGCTAGGCCTTGATATCTCGCCATAATTCCTTTTTGCGCTTTAAATTTATTATTCCAAAATATTTAGTTTATTTAAAATATCAATTTTATGATTTAAGATCCTAAAACTTCAAAAGCTCGCCAGAACCTGTTTTAGGCGTTTTTGCGCTCACGCGACCGTAGGATCATGCCTTCGCGTTAGAATCGTTTTTATCTTGTTTTATAATTCATGGTGTACTGTTCTTAGGTTTATTAACATGCATGTATCAGATGTCGAGTTCGATAGAAGAGGAGCTATGCGAGGATGGTTCAGAAGAAAGGTTGGAACGTTTGAGCCAACAATTGGAGACAAGTGTAACATGAGTTCATGTGTTACCTAATAACCTTATAATCACTTTCATATGCATGTGTCTAATATGATGAACCACTAAGGACTTTACCTAGAACTTTTGTATCTTGTTCCTTGTTACCCTGGGTTTATGCATATGAGTAGCTTTGCTTAGCTTGCAATCACCGAACGTTATAATGTTAATTTTGATTAATGACTTATGGAATCAATGGTTAAAAATGATGCTTTTGAGCAACATGGACAGAAGGGGGCTAGAGCAATGTGCCTCTTTTTTGGTGCTCTAGTCTGCCCTCCGTAAGGACTGAATTTTAAAGCGGCAACCCAGAACATCCGTACAACCTTGAGAATCAAAGTAGGCACGATCTTAGTCATATAGCTAGTTTTCTCTAGCTTTTTAGTAGTTACCGAAAGGCACAAGAGGGGGGCCTAGGTTGCAGAATGGCTTCTTGCCTGTCAAGATGTGTGCTGGGCTGCGGTCAAGGTTTGCTAGTCTTGAAGGGGGACTCCATTCGCCTAGCTGCTAAAACCTTGCGGCTACTAACTTGTTAGGGTAATTAGTGAAAGGCTTCGTAGTGAGACCTTGCCACGACTCCTAGGAACAGGTATTGTGGGCTTTGCAAACCCCGGCACATGGGAATCACGACTCAAGGTGAAAGTGTACACACTCTGCAGAGTTTGATGAAACTGATATATCATCCGTGCTCACGGACACGAGCGGCCTGGATCATTTTCGAGATAGATGGTTCTATGGATGATTTGGGATATGATAAATCCTGATGATGATAATTAATTATATTCATATGGGAGTTTTAAGTGTAACCTAGTAACTCAGGTATAATAAATATAATATGACCAACTAAAAGTGCTTACCGCAATATAACCGAGTCAAGCCTTCTTGAGCCTTGCATAACCTCATGTTATACTTGCTGAGCATGGTGAGCTGACGCTTGTTGTTGTTCAAAAGAAATCCCGGATAGGTACCAGATGGTGGATCAAGTAAAGAGTTTTGTGCGGAGTCCATAAGTACTAGGTGAGTGCTTCCTCTAGTCAAACATCCCTGTGGAGTATGGAGACCCAAAGACAAGATTAAGAGTAGCTTCCGTTGTGCTTTCTAATAGAAGTAAGTCCTAGTGTAAATATGTTTCAAGATATAATAAAGCATTGTCTTTGATAAATTCCATATTTATGGCTATATGTGTCGTGTGGACATCCTGGGCACACATATAGTTAGCGCTTGGTATTCTTTGGAAAACCGTGTGTGACAAAGTGGTATCAAAGCTCTACGACATCGTGGGGCCATGGGGAGTTCACCGGTGGGCTAAAACCGACGGTTTGGAGATCCAGGCGGCCAGCATAGGCGGCGTGGCGTCTCGCGGCGGCGCAGGTCGACGGTGAGGGTACTCGTGACATCAGCACAGCCCCAACGGGGCTCCCATGGCTTCTCGGTGCTCCAGCGGACGCAGCTTAGGGGGTTGGCGAAGCTCTAAGGGCTCTGGTGAGGTTGGCCACAGCGTCAGTGGCTTGGCCGCGGCGACGGGCTATGGTGAGGTGGCTTCAGCCATGATCAGAGCCAAAAGTGGCTATTCCTTCAATTGGTGCCACAGGGAGGGTAGACGACTCACCGGCGGTGACCTAGAGGAGTGGCGAAGTGCGCACCATGGCGAGGTGTGCAGCGGAGCTCCAACGAGCTTGCGGCTACTGCGAAACAAGGGAAGGCAGGGGCTTTCCGTTCATCTAGCTATGTGGCAAGGTGCGCGAGGTCATGGGAAACATCACCGGCTCCTCCTCGCGACGTGAGGCGGATGAGAATGTTGGGATCGTCCACGACATGGTAGTGCTCCAACATGTGGCCACATCGGTGGGGCGAGCTTGGCTACGGCATCTAAGCCTCCTACGGCCAAAAAGGGTGGGCACTTTGGTAGCTACATGTCAAGGTGAATCCACCCATGGTGGTTTAGGAACCGCTACCGGCCTAGCGTGGCTGGAACGTCTCCGCATGGTGGTGGCGGCATGGGCGCACGGCGGTCCGATGAGGCAAACACCACCAGCGGCCCACGGTGCTCCTCTTCTCCTCGAATATAGCGCATGACGCGTCCCTCGCGCGAGGCGAAGCTTACCGAGGCACCTTTCTTGACCCTACCGGTGGATCCGGGCATGGCGACCATAGCGGCTGTGTTGCGTTGGCGCTAGCATTTCTGAGTGCCAGTGGCTCAACAAGGTCGAGCCTTGGCTTGTGTGCGTGTGTGCATATCATCCCAATGGTGAAAAAGGCCAGCCTTTGGCCCTCCCAAGGGGAGAACACGGTGGCGTGGCATGGCATGTCCATGGCGGTGAGGTATACAGTGAGCAGAGGAAGCAACGGCTCACCATGGGGCTTGGGGTGGTAGGCTAGGGTGCAGGGGTGGATTGAGGCCATGACAAGGTGAAGCAGTGCTGGTAGAACCACGACGGCGACAAAGACGAGCAGCATCATCTTCAGATCTGGCGTCTACGGGTGGCACCAGGGCTCCTCCTTCCTCCTTGTCCTTCCTTCTCTTTCCGTCTCCCTTCTCCTCCTTGGCCTGGTATGGAATGGGCAAGGCCACAGAGTGGTGGTGGGGTGAAGGGAAGGTGCTAGGGCACCAGGTGTGCCCTTTTATATGGAGCTTGCAAGCATGGTGACCGGTGGATGGTGGATGGAGGGGAAGAGGGTACGTGGAGGGCGATCATGGGCTCTAGCGTTGGGTTTTAGGGAGTGGAGGTGAGAGTGACTGCCTTGGCGCTCCTGTTTTCGATCGGCGTCGGTCAAGGTGACTACGGTGGTGGCAGAGGGGGGCAGCAGGGCACGGGCCATGGTGCTTGTGTCAGCAGGCAGGTGCGCACCAGCTTGGGTAGGTGGTGGTGTGGATCGTTGATGTAGCAACCATCTAGGGCATGCACGAGGCAGTAATGGACGGGAATGGATGTGATGGCCTTTGCCATTCTTGGCTTCACGCTGGTTTTGAGCGTGGCAGAAAGTAGAGATGGGAGAGGAGGAAGGGGATGATAGGCGGGGTCCATCAGTTAGTGGCAGAGAGAGGGAAATGGTGGGTCGTGTCGTGGTGTGGGCGGGCATGGACGTGGGCCATTGCTAGGCTGGCTCAGCCACGTGAGCACGGACAGAGCTAGGTCGTAGCGCTAGCTGGGCCGGCTGGCGGCACAGGAGCGGGTGCTAAGCCATAAGGCTGATGTGGGCCGGCGACATGGGCTGCCTGCTACGGCTGGGCTGCTTTGCTCTTTCTATTTCCCTCGCTTTTCCAATTCCTTTTCTATTTCTATTTCTATTTCCACATTACACCTAGGGCTGCTATGCATGTATACATGTGTTGTCAGCATATATACGTCCTAGTGGGGTCATCTAGAATCCTAGGGTCTAAGCCAAGGGTTGGCAACTCACACAACAAGTTATTTATAAAGGTTGATTTGATTTTATTACATCACATAAAATCATGAAGAAGCAACTCACAAGTTGAATTAAATGCAAAATGCTCAACCATGCTAACTTGGGTTCTACTTGTGCAACTACATGGGTGGTTTCCTAGTATGCACACTCACAATGCATGGGTTTTGTTAGAAAAATTTTTAAGTTCAGATTTTTGGGTTATTGGAAAACCTAGGTTGTTACATCTAGCGTAGCTGAGAAAGCATCCAATCCCTAGCATAGCTGAGAAAGCATATCAGTACATTCACCACAAGGTGAAGTGTACACACTTAGTCCCCAAGCCTACTAGAAGATGAGGAATGAATCTTGTAGCAAGGTCAAAGAAAAGCCTTGAAATAGAACTTCCGACCAGGAGAAAAATTAGTCGTGACAGATAGCCTGCACGAGCCATCAAATAATAATGGAATAAGGAACGCAACAAAGTGAGAATACTAGACATGAGTGGGCATCTTCTTCTCAAACGAAAACAATGGCCCGTAAGATGGCCCATTTAATGGATGGCATGGAGAAGCCAGAGTGACACATGGTAACTACGGGCGAGTGCATGCGCGTGGTGCATCGAATGCAAGAACGGGCGTGCATGGTGCAGCACCATTTCCCAAAAACCCTAGAGATGAAGGGGCAGGGGCGAACCATTATATAGCCCACCCACCTACAACGCACCCCTTTTCGCATGAGCGGTTGCACACTCGCCTTCCATGTTCTTCCTCGAGCATCCCCTGTGATTCCACCGCTGCCATTTCTTGTGTTGTCTGTCACCACCAGAGCTCTAGCCTAAGAGCCCACACCTACTACGAAGGCAGAGCGAGCGCATCGAGTCCCCAGATCTAGATCCATGGCACCACAGAAGAACTCACGCAATGTGAATGCACGTAGCAAGGAGTGGGTGGCGTCGAGCAGCACCTGAGAAAGCCTAGAGTTGATGGAGATGGACAGGATCTTGCTAGACGAGGCGACGACTGGGTGGCGTCCCATAGAAGGTGAGCGTTTCTCGAACCCTCATGATGGAGAGTTAGTCGTATTCGAGGATTTTTATCGGCAGGGATTTGGGCTTCTAGCGCATCCATTTCTTTGCAAGCTTCTCCTGTACTATGGGATTTCTCTTGTTCATCTGAACCCAAATAGCATTCTACATCTTGCCATCTTCATCAATGTATGCGAGGCTTATCTTGGAATAGAACTGCATTTTAATCTCTTTCGTTACTTCTTCCACCTCAAATCGTTCACCGGCGCCAATGTGATTGGACCAACCTATCTTGTACTGTAGGATGGGAAGGCCTTCAAGTACAAACCAGTGCCTCTCAGTACCTCCAATAAAGGATGGAGGTCATGGTGGTTTTACACCGAAAATGTAGAAGATGGTCTCTCTATAGACATAGAAAGCCCAGCAAACCCCAACCTCAACTAGTCGGCAACACCGAGTAGTGATGAAATGCACCATGTGGAAGAGTTGCTTGACCTCCTAGCCCGTGTCAATATTAATGGAGTTGAGTGTACTAAAAACTTCATCGGCCAGAGAATCTAGCCCTACAAAGAAAGGTCCCATCCCGCGTATGAATACCAGGATGCGGACTTTGTGCAAGAAGCCCCGGAGCCACTGAATAATGAAGAGATTGATCGACGAGTGTTGAAATTCTTCATGATAAAGAAGACTCGAGAGAGAAGGCACCCCCAGTGGGCATTTGGTATGATGTTTCCACCGCTGGAGGTAACTGTATTTGTGTGGCATTGTTAGATTCATTGTTAATTGCTGTATGCATACCAACTGTTTGTTGTTTTGCCAAATAGGACCAGAGGGTGTATGTCTCTGATGTTTGGCTGGTGCTGGCCCTAGCGCATGTGCAAGGCATCTACAAAATTGCAACAATAAGTGATTATTGGATGATATCAAGAGATTGCAGAAGAATTGTATCATCATGCCAAACTGATATTACTGAAGAGAATCTTAAATTCATACAATAAAACAGAGGCACAATTATTCATTCTCACAACATAACATCACCAATTTGATCACTTATTGCGCTCGCAATGCGTTAACATGCATGTCACATTTCACCAGCAAAACAAAACTGGGATTTAGTTAAAATTCCAACCATCATGGACCAACATGCAAGGTTCCAATGTTACATTAATGATACATCTGAAGATCAAAACTTAAATCACATGTCCATTACATAAAAGATAAAAAAAGATAAGGAGCTAGTGCATGTAGCTAAGCACTATAGCTGAGTTATGCCTCGGAGTGGTCACTTTCAACATCGGACATATTATTTGCCTCGTCATTATCCACAGGCACAAGTTGTTCTTCCTCTTCCTCCTCCCAACCGTCATCTTCCACAAACATTTCTGGATCTTCCTCTTCATCTTCTGTGGCTACTAGGGAGGAATAGGATTAATGATGTTGTTGAGGCAACGAACATCATGCTGAAGCTCCACAATGGTGTTCTGGTGCTCCTGAATCTGACGCCGGTACTCCACCTCCCTCCGATGGTAGTCATTCTCTAGTCACCTAGCTAGAACCATAGTCCTAGTCCTAGCCTCCTCTCTAGCCTCTGCAAGACTATAGGCCTCATTCCTCTACTGGATGGCCTACACCCTCTAAGCATGTGTGGCCCATGTCTCTGTCTGTGCTGCGTTCCTATCTGCAACAGCATTCTCCATCTAAGTCTGGAGGGCTCCCAAAATTGTATGAGCGTCATTAGTGTCCCAAAGAGCCTCCCTAGCTGTCTTCTTGTGCTTACGCACACGCTTCTTCAGCCTTCGCTGTACTTCCCTAGCTTCCATGAGCTTGTTCACACAAATGTTATAAGACTCTTGCCAAAAATAGCTGGCATCTTCTCAGGCATAAAACATCTACAAGACAGCGAACATAGCACTCATAGCAGGACTCGAACTCTGTGCCCGCTTGTCACAGTCCCACACCACAGAAATGCGGTCATCCTGCCTCCAAACTGCCATAGCTAGATCCTACTGAGGAATAGATCACGCTGCACTGTTGGTGAGTGAATCACCATGCTGCTGACAAAGTGTGCTCAAGATCTCAAAGGCTGCCACTTGAGCGCCTTCCCAAGGGGTTCTTCCCTCAGGCTTTGCTTTCTTGCCCTGGTACTGCGGTGCCCGTGTATAAGCTGGGATGGACACTTGCACCTCAAACCATGGTTCCTCCCGCATATGCCTCTGTGTCCAAAAGTATTGGGGCGGCTCTATGTACCCCACAAAATACAACACTCTCTAGAGCAAGGCAGGTGTGCCAAAGATACCTAAGAACACCTCATTCCCTTTTGGTGGGTAATAGGCTACCATCTGTAGTAAAAATGGTGCAACTCTTGTGAGAACAACATTATAATAGAAAAGAGTTACTTAATCAAATAAGAAACTTATAAGGGGGGAACAATGCAAGTATGTAATGAATGATTTATCATGATGCATGCACGTTCCATACGTCCTCACAAACTTAGGAAAATTAAAACTTCTAGCGACATACACGGTGGTATACATACGTTCTCTCATAATATAAGCGTAACTAGTCGGGCTACACATTTTGCTGTTAGTGTACCTGCACAAGAATTTCATTTTAGCCCATCCCCACAATTATATAAATACAGAAATGAAAATCTGATCTATAGGTTGAATACTAAATACTTCCATATATATATATATACCCATATATATACTTCCGTATCAAAGCTACCCAAAAGTAAATACGTCCTATATATACATATAAATATGCATATATAGCCGTATCAAAGCTAACCCATAATTAAATACCTTAGTATATATATATATGAGATATATATACTTCAGTATCAAAGCTATCTCTCCCCTTAGACCGCACCCTCACAACTTGGTCATGCCACTCATCATCTTACCTTGGGCGTAGAGGCATTTGATCCATACATTACCGCTCAAGTGAATGGCATCCATACAATAGCACGCCATATGGACGACGAAAATAAAAACCCCCATGTTAGTACTTATTTAGCCACCTAAAATCCTTAACTGGGCATAAGAGAAATGATCACTGGCACACCTTAGATTCAAACTTCAGATTTGAAAACCTATATATATATATAGAGCTATAAGTTGCTAAAAATTGGTTTTTGTAAAACAAAGACTTTTGTTTTAAATACACATATGGCAATAATATTCAATCTTTCTCTGATGCCAGCTGTGATAGAGCCATCCAATTTATAAGACCAGAAGTACAATGGCAGCCTGCGAAGCAGTCGCACTTTCATACTTGACCCCATATAAACCTGGTAGTCCATCAAGTACCATGAAGGGTCTCGATTAATCACCAACATACAACCAAGATCGTACATGATTCAACATACATGCCACATGTTACATAGAGTTCACAAATACATTGCCATACATCAGAGTACGATTAAAGTTATTACAACTCAAGTTCCAAATAAGGTAGTAGCAGAAGCAAAGTAGTTTTAAAACCAACATCTCACACCATTGTTTAATACAAGCCAGTTTGTGATCACCACCCACAAAAGCATCACAGATAAGATATATAAATAGAAGCGCCTTGCCCTGGCTTACTCCTCTTCCACTATGGGTGAGAAGCAGTTCTTACAATACCCATGATACACTGTGTTATCTACAACAAGTGAGAAATAAACCCTGAGTACAATAAGGTACTCAGCTAGACTTACCCGTCGTAAACCAAAAATAAAGTGACTCCAAGGATCATGCAAGGCTTTATAAGTGGAGCTAGCTTGACAACATTTTGCATAAAAGTCACTAGTTGAGCTATATATTTTGTAATTCGGTAACCAAGTTGATTATAGCTATTCATCTCTAGATTAGCAACTAACATGTGTCAAACATGTGGGATATCATTAGTAACATACAATAGTAACCATAGCCGGTGTAATATTTTCCATTTTCATCATAACCATCACATTCCATAGTTCAATTACTACGATGAAGGGGCTCCGCCAAGTTTCTCACTATCCGAGAGAGATGGCGATTCGAATCGATTACAACTAGCTGGGAAGTTATTCCTAACACAAACCTAGACATACCTGCGCCAAGGTAGTCTTAGGTCACCTTTAGTATAACTCAGGTACACATTTTGCGGGTTCGATCAGCGTCGCACAACCAGGGACAACTAGCTACCAAGACAATCAGGACTACCCTGCCCTTGGGCTCATGTCTGGCTCCCCACATATCCTTACTACCAACCAGAGTGCACACTTTGACAGAACGAGGCCCGACCTAAGTTGAGCTACTCGGCTTCACGGTCGGAACGAGTTATCCAGCCAGCTAAGTGAGAGGCATGCGTTCAAAATTACAAGAGGGCCTCCAATGATACGGTCCTTAATCGGCACAGATGGAATCACATGAGTCAACTTACACACAGACTCCGCCCGGCCTCTAGTTACATTATCCCATGGTTCTTTTACACGATAGCAAATATAGCCAACCGTGCTTCGGTATCCACTTATATCTCGTAGGTGACAGCAAATCACCTGACTTCTACCAGTCTAAGCATGGCTAAGCATATATTCGATCCTGGACCTACACAAGGTTTAAAATATATATCTGGACAAGGTAGTTCTATGCATCAAGTGTTTCCAAATCAACTCTTATAACCTAATGCATCAAACATAAAAGGACTCAAGTGATATTTTATAAAACATAGGAGGCTTAGAACGCTCTGGGGCTTGCCTTTCATGAAAGAAATGGGTCGATGGTCAAGGCACTCTGGAAGTTCTTCTGGAGCCTGCTCCTCACCTTCGGGAGCTGCGAGCTGGGGTATCTCCTGATTCTCATCCTCTTCTGCTTTGAACTCCAAGAGGGTGATTCCTTTGGGCAATCCTATATGCATAGGTAATGACATGGATGATATGATGAAATGCATACTCATGAGTGTTCTTAACAGCAAGGTATTATGGTGATAACAAGATTACTTGTTTTACTGAGTAGGTGTATATCTCTTCTCTAGTAATTAAACAAATATCCATTTAAGCATTTTCTAGACTACAAGATAGCAGCCCCTTGTTTTGACCATAACTGAAGTTTTACACATCCAAACAATATGATCTTGGACTTTATGGAAAGCTTATAAAATTGTATACAATTTTATTTTAATCATCTTAAGGTGTTTCAGTAGCTATCTAGGTCAAACAATTCAATCTTTCCAATCTGTCTAGAGGACAAGCGAATCTAACAGCAGACTTCTAACAGCTATAATTCTTAAACCATTAGGCCTATGACTATAAAATTTTTGGACAAGCTAGATGAGCAAGTTATATACAACTTTGTTATTAACAAGTTTCACAGAAGAGGTCATTATCATCATGAATTTGTCAACACAACAGAAACTACTCATGTAGCCATTTAGTTGAATTATAAAGCAATAATTAACTAGGTGCCTACAACCAATTACTTCTAAGCACAACTATTCATCTCAACAAATCATATGCATCACAAGCACCATAGAAAACATCATGGTTAAGCCCAAATAATTTACTTATGTGTAGTTATTAATATCCTATATAATAAGGTGATTTAAAGGACAAATATTTCCAATGCTCAATAAATTCTTAGAAAATTACAGTAGTTACACATAACCCCAATAGTCTACTGTACAAATTTCATGCCATTTGGACAAGTATAGCAACCTCTACAAAAATGACAAGTTGCATAGGCTTATTTTAGCAAAAATAGTTTAGCCTTGTGAAAAGTGTCAAACAACAGATTTCCTATTTTTCTTACTTTCATCCTAGCATAAGAACACTGTGCAAAAATTTGCATGATCAAACATTATGTATTTTTACCCCATTTATTTTTACTAGAAACTAACAATTATTTAAGATTAAATAAGAAGACCATATTCCAAGTATGCCAACTATAGGTTTAGTATTTTTCCTAGCTAGACAATGGCAACATAAGACCAGAAAAATTGGAATCACAATTTTTGCACTTCCCTAGCTCAAGATATGCATTTTACAAGATAGAAACAAATTTAAAAGCACTTATCTAGCTCAATTCAATTCCTCAGAAAAATACCCCAAATAGTAGGTTTAATATTTTTATCAAATACTACACTTCATGAAGAATCCAACAAAATTTGGATCACCCCATTTGGACACTCCTAACTCCAGATATGATTTTTGCAAGTTTGCTACAAAATCTGGAAAAAAAATAAAGAAAAAACAAATTTCCAACCGGGAGCTACAGCTAGGTACACCCGGTCTATGCACCCACGGTGGCTGACAGCGGGGCCCCGCAGGTCAAGCGGTCCCATGCGACAGAGAAACAGAGGCAGGGGCGCAGCGGTTGACCAGCGATAACTCACCAGCGGTGAGGTCATCGGCGGTGAGGTCTTCACCACTACACTCACCTCGTCAAGCCGCATCGAGGGGTACCCTTAGTTGGCTCGACGCATCATCGGAGCAACCTCGCCGATGATAATGGCGGCACGGTGGAGGTGCTCTATGGTGGGCTCATCGTCTCCGACGACGATATGGTCAGGAGAGCGTGGCTACAGCGTCAGGAGGTCCTAGCGGAGCTCTAGGGTTAGGTCTAGGTCATATTGGAGCGGTAGGGTGCTCCAATTGTGTGCATGGCAGTGCGGCGACGCTTGCCGTTCTGACGAGACGGTGGTCGATGACGGGTCTCCATCTTCGGGGATGGTGCTAGGCTTCATGGCATTGCGGAAACACACGCTATAGGGGGGTGATGGGGTCTAACTAGGGTCGGCCACGGCGAGCTTAAGCTCGTGGCCATGGCGGGCGCGCTCGGCATGGTTGCGCGTACCCACGCGGTGGCGACAGTAGAGATTAAACTGGCTATAGTGTGAGCTTTTGTGACCTAAGGCAACGATGAACCATGGGAGAAGGAGGTAGGAGGAGTAGTAGAGAGGGTTGGCCATGGAGAGCTTGGAGCTTGGTGGCGCTCCGTGGCCATGGCAGCGACGGCGACAAGCAATGCGCTTTACCTTGGCTCGGATGGTGGCACTGGCGGGTCGGGGAGGTAGAGGAGATGGTGGCAGAGCTATGAGTGTGATGGATTTGACAGTGGAGTTGCGGCTATGGTGTGCGTGTGCGTCAGAGGTGTGCGGCGGCAGTGGCGATGGCCAGCACGGCTCCACTCAGCGAGCTAGCAAGAGGGAGTGAGCAGAGCGAGAGAGTGAGAATGTGCGAGCACAGTGGCTTCACCTCCATTTTCTCCCCCTACTGGCCTAACCGCCCGGGCCAACGCCAGTGAGCGGCCGCCACATGGCGCGCGCAGCCTGGCAGCGGTCGGCCATGACGCGCTCAGCCGGCTGATTCAAATCGGCCATTAGGCCCACTAACAAGCCATCTTTGTAGCACTATTACTTCTAATCCGTGCAGAATTAGCAAAAATTTCATTACTAAGAATTGTAGAGCTACACGTGATCTCCAACTTTGCTTAAATGAGCTTGGTCTAATTCGTCATGGTTTCCAAAATGCAAAGCTCCAAAGTATGCTACTTTGAAACTATAATCAGCTAATGACTTAGCAAAATTTTCTAAAGTGTGCTACTTTGAAACTATAATCAGCTAATGACTTAGCAAAATTTTCTAAGTTTGAAAATAGCATTTCATTGCTACTTGTGGGCTCTATTTGACCATTCTAGGCACTGAATTAGCTCATGACCCTTAAATAAAGTTTGTTACCCATATCAAGACCTACAAGTTTTATTAAGTGTGTACTGCCATGCGAACACTCTATGCTATAGTTCAACTTTGGTCAAAGTAGGATCATGAAAAATGACATTATGAGTAAACTAGGACTTAGAAGCAAAATTGGCCCATGTCATGAATACAAACATTGTTCCATTTACCATCCTAGATGTGTCTAAGGTGTTTTTGTGACCTCACAACCATCTCTTGCATTGGTCACACATGATCACAAGCTTATGCATGTATATAATCAACATCACATGTGATAATATGTAAAGAATAAGATGAAATTCCATATGCTCATGCTCATGAATGCTAGGATGATACTTGTGCTCATGAAATGCAAGTGCCAAATGCATTGCTTAACACTAGGGTGTTACAATCTGGCCTGCCGAGCCTAGCCCGAGCCCGGTCAATGTTGACCATTGACCATGGACCCGGTCCCATTTGTCAGCGACTGGAACAACCTCGCTCAATCACGTGCTGCCACATGTCAAGCCCTGGAATTTTCCTTTTTTCAGAAAATGATTTAAACTTAGAAAATTCATACAACCTTAAAAAAATATGAAACTAGTGCCCATTTTTTCTAAAAACGAGCTCTATGTCATAGACTTGTGTTTGAGTGCATTTGGATCTTTTGAATTTCTATCGCTTCTTTGTGATCATCTATACGAGTCGCTTATCGTGGCTATATGTCTCATTTGATAGACCCGGAGGAGCCACAGGCTGAGGAGCACGACCTCGACTACACTGAGGAGCTTGGAGACGACCTGCCAGGTGCCACATCCCACCCAGCCTCATAGAATCCTATTAGACATGCTACAATGTAGATGATAGTGCTTTACTTTTATGCAAATGATCTGTGATAGGTTGCATGGTAGAATTACTTGTGAGCCATTACCTTGTCGCAACATATACCCCTGCACAACCGCTGTTAGGTTAGATGCTCGCTTACTTACTTGCTACTACTTCTACTATGCATTATATCTGTGATGTGATGCTTGGTGGAGGATTGTATGAGAGTGGTTAAGGCACTAGGTGCTGGTAATGTGGTAACAACCGGGGAGATCTTAGCGTGCGTTTTGGGTCTGTGGTGAGGGTTGAGTCAATCGGGCAAGATCTTACGATGAGTCATTAGACGAGTCCTGCTAGGGGTGTGTGACCTAGGCATCCCCTACGAGTGGTACCTATGGCAGGTGCATGTGAGATGTGGAGATCCTAGGGTGGAGTGTCTTTATGGGATGAAGCCCTGGGATGGAGGTGTCGTCGAGGCATGGGGTGTTGATTATCCCTTATTGAGAAGATATCCTATCTGGTCCCCCTAAGGAATGGCGTGTCGAGAGAACCGGATCATAGGACCCTACGTACACACCACTCGCTCCTGAATGGGCGGGGGATGGTTACCTGACCAACTAGGACGGTGCCACTACTGATACGTTGGAAGTGGATAGTGTAGGGAGGTATGGGCGTATGGCCCACACCCTCCTAAGACAGCGTAATGACCTTTGGGGGCCCGGTACTATGTCTCATAGTCTTAGCATGCTGGCAGACTCTGAGGTGGCCTAGGGCTAAGTAGTCGGGTGGCACCATATCGGTTGGGAGGCAGTCGGTATCAGCCTAGGCAGGGCACCGCCGATGATGGTGATCTTGTGGTTCTAGGTGTACATGCTCTACAGAGTTGATCGATCTATACATATAGTCACATCCTCGGATATGGACATTCCTATGACCTACGCTTCCCTTGAATAGTGAGTGGAGTCCTTTATTCTCTCCCCCTGGGTTCTTGTGTTGGTTTTTGGCTTTGGCCGATGACGCAAGGTACAAGCGGGAGTCATCCTTGTCACCTAGTGAGTGTGAGAGTGGTGAGCTATGTGTGATGGGATGAGAGAATGTATGGATGCGATGGGTTAAAACTTGATGAATTATTATTAAAACTTGACATACTCACATAGGAAACTATAGCCACAAATAGGTCTTTTGCTCTACCCTTGCATTCCACCACCACAAAGCAAACACAAAGCATAGGGTGGCAGCCAGTGGCCAGTACAAATCATACTGATAATTCTTTGATAGGTTCCGAGCCTGAGTACGACTACTAGGGAGACGGTTGGGAGGATTAGAGGTCTTGTTCCTACGCTCAAGTTTGGTTGAGAAGATGGAGTCGACGTCTGCTGCCTTTCTACTTGATGCTGTTCTAGATGTTGTATGCTCTGAGTGATTCTACCAAGTGGTGATGTAATAACGAGTAAACCTTGTTATTTGTACTCTCTTTAAGACAGGAATTCGATGCATGACTATGATATTGATTGTTCTTTGATAATGTGATGGGATGATCACGTGGGACTATCACGTTATACTTCGAATCTATGGATTTCCCTTTGAGGAAATCGAGATCGTTTCACTTTCCCAGGGTTCGCCTTGATTCTCCGAGCACTGACGATGTAGCCCAGAAGGATACCAGATGGCACACTAAATATACACTTGCTAGGATTCAGTTTGCATCGGTATTCTTTAAGGGCTTTGAATGTTTGCTCGAGGTCAGCGATGTGGTTATCGGTGGTCTTTGACTTAACTACTACATCATCGATGTAGGCCTCAACATTGTGGCCTATTTGATCTTTACGGCAACATTGGATGGCTCTCTGATACGTCGCACTAGCATTTTTTAGTCCGAAGGACATGGTGTTGTAACAGTAGGCGCCGAACGGAGCAATGAAGGATGTTTTGATCTGGTCCTCCTCCTTTAAGGAGATTTGGTGATAACCAGCATAGCAATCTAGGAAAGAAAGCAGTTCGCAACTGGTGATGGAATCAATGACCTCATCGATGTGAGGGAGATCGAAGGGGTCTTTAAGGCAGTCGTTGTTGAGATCGGTGTAATCAACGCACATTCTCCATTCTTTATTCTTCTTTTGAACGAGCACTGGGTTAGCCAGCAACTCAGGATGACACACCTTTTTGATAAATCTGGCTACTAGAAGCCAGTTTAATTCTACCCTAATAGCCTCCTTCTTGTCCTACATGAAACATCGGAGCTTCTGCTTGATTGGCTTGGCGGTCGGTGAGACATGTAAGGAGTCCTCAATCAACTCCCTTTGTACCCCAGGCATGTTGGCATGTTTCCATGCAAACACATCTGTGTTGGTACGTAGGAAGCTGACGAACACATCTTCCTATTTGGGGTCTAGATGGGCCTCAATCTTCACGGTCTTGGCTGGGTCAGCAAGGCCAAGGCTCACTTCCTTGGTTTCCTAGGCCTTGGTGGCTTTCTGAGGCACCTTCATCATCAGGATCTCCTGGTCTTCTTCGGGCACTGTCTTGGACTCAGCGAGGCCGGCTTCCATGTGCGTGGAGAGGTAGAAGGCTTCAGCATGGGTGAGGCTCTCCTTCTCACAATCATAAGCCACAGCGAGGTTGGCCTACAGGGAGAGGACTCCCCGGGCACTAGCATCTTCAACACTAGATAGGAGTAGTGTGGTACGGCCATGACCTTGGTGAGTGCCGGTCTATCAAGAATGGCATGGTAGGTAGTGTCGAAGTCGATGACTAGGAAGGTGATGTACTCGATGCAAAACATGTCGATGGTGTCGAATTGAAACGGGCAGCATAATCTCATCGAGGGGTTGAGATGCCCTGCCTGGGATGATCCCCCAAAATGGAGAGTCTACGACGGTGAGGTCTTGCTTGGATTGGCCCAACTCCTTTAGGGCGCTGGTGAAGAGAATATTGAGGGCACTCCCTCCATCGATGAGGGCCTTTGTGAAGCGTACCTTTTGGATGATGGTGTCCAGAACAAGCGTGAAGCATCCGAAGTAAGGAATATCTGCCCATTGGTCGGCCCTAGTGAAGGTGATGGGCTGATCTGACCAGGGGAGGTACCTTGGGCCAGTGATGGTGCTGGTAGCCTTAACTGCTAGAACACGCCATCCTGTGAGCTTCTGGTCACGCCTGTTCTTGGTGGCTGCTTGGCCCCCAAAGATCATATGGACGGTCTTGCTAGGGCCTTGGAAATTGCCACCCGCATCCCTAGGGGCTCATGATCCTTGCCCGCGTCGTCATCATGGTCATTGCGCTTCTTGTTTTGCTCTTCAAGTAGGGCCTTGGCAAGGCCCATGCACTCCCTCATGGTATGCTTCACACCCATATGGACCTGGTGTAGGGTCGAGATGGCAGACTAGAGGGGTGAATAGTCCTTTCTAAAATTAATCGTGCCAGCTAACCGAAACAAATGCAGAATTAAAACTATCGGTCTAGCCAAGACTACACCCCTCTATCTAAGTTCTCAAGCACCTTATAAAAGATCCTAGTTAAGCAAAAAGGTACCGGGCTAGCTAGAGCTCACCTAACAATTCTAGCTTGCAACGTCACACAAACCTATGCAACTAGTACTTCAAGCAACCGGGGGAGCTCCTACACAACTAGTGATGCAAAACGCACAAAGCTCCTAAGCTCACTAGCAATGCTTAATAACAAGGCTATACAAGCCAAATTAGAGCGCAAATTACTTAGATACACAAACTAAGCAATGCAACTAACAAGGCTACTGAAGCCAAATTAGTTGCGCAAGGGAGCTACTTCTATGCTACACAAGCAAGAAGGTAACTAGCAAGCTACACAAGCTAACTAATTACAAGAGCAACTACACAAGCACAATGTATATGAAAGTAATTACAAGCTTATGTAAAGGGATTGCAAACCAATGGGAAGACAAGGATGACACAATGATTTTATCTCGAGGTTCACGTGCTTGCCAACATGCTAGTCCCCATTGTGTCGACCGCTCACTTGGTGGTTCAATGGCTAATTGGCATCACCCACCAAGTCCACACATCAGGCACTGCAAGAACCTACCCCAAAAGTGAGGGTAGCTCAATGACACGCTCAACTAGAGTTGCTCTTCATGATCCCTGCGGGGTGAGCACAATCCCCCTCACAAATCCTCCTCCAGAGCACCGCACAATCTTCTTTGTGTGCTTCAATGGAGACCACCACCAAGCCATCTAGGAGGTGGCAACCTCCAAGAGTAACAAACGCCACTGGCTTGCAACTCGATCACCTAGTGCCACTTGATGCAATCTCACAATGCAACGCACTAGAATCACTTACTCGCAATGGATTCACACTTCTCGCAAGCACAAGTGAGTTAGAGGCTTATCAAACCAAGCACACACAAGGGCAACATATCCCCAAGGTGCTTCACCAGCCAAATGCCCGAGCTTGACCTCTATTCATAGCCCCCAAGCCAAATAGAGCCGTTGGAGCAAAGCTGCACTTTCTACGAGGGCACTGGACATGATGGTGCGGTCACCGGACATGGGGTGGCGGTGCCCCCAATGGTCGAATCCAATGGCTAGTTTGACTAGCCATGGTCACCGGACAGGCGGCGGTGGCATCAAACAGGGGGTGGTGGTGCCACCTCAGCCAACACCCCGAAACCCTTCTCTCTAGAAAAATAGGGTGGTGCACCGCCGTCACCATGGCGGTGACCATGGTGGTGACCCCCTCATCTCAGCACCAAACTCACCACCCTCGGGAAAAAAGTGGTGGTGCCACCGAACAACACTTGGCGGTGCACCGCCCTGCACATGGCAGTGTACACCGTCATGTCCGGTGATAGCCCTTCTGCTGCTGCTCAAAACCAAGTCCAGGTGGGCACCGCCCTAGGGGTGGCGGTGGCACCAGACAAGGTACGGTGGTGCTAGTTCCAACCCCTGCTCTTGGCCTCAATTAGCCGGTAACCGCCACTAGGGTGGTAGCGCACCAGACAGGGGGTGGTGGTGCCCCTAGGGCAGCACTCCAAGCCTATTTTCGCCTCCTTTCTTCACCTTTTGACTTCTTCTTTGCAAATGTGCTAACACCACCAAGTGATCACCACCTTGTGCTCGTGTGTTAGATTTTCACAATCATTTTTTCCAAAGGATTAGCACTCTATTCTCAATGCCACTCGATCCTAACATGTATGCAAAGTTAGATCGCTCAAGTGGCATTAGATGACCGATATGCAAACAAGTTTGCTCCTCTTAAAAGTATGGCCATCTATCCTAAACCCGGTCATGCACTTCTCTACATAACCTTTGACCAGTTAAATGAAATACCCTACAAATATACCTTTGCCTTGCGCATTCCATTCCATCTCCTCCATCATTGTTGCAACACATGCACCAACCAATCACCAAATGAAATGATCCACTTCATATCATCTCATGACCATATTGGTTCATCGATCTTGACCACACTTGCTTTTCACCGTTGCATTCGTCCATCGGTGCCAAGTCTTGCTCAAGCTTCACTGCCACGTGGTCCATCACTCCAAAGCCTCAAACTTGCCCTTCACGCTTGCAACTGGTCCATCAAGTCAAGTTTTATCTTGATCTTCTCCACCTTAGTCACATGACTCAGTGTCATGTCTCATATGCAATGAGCTCCATTATCACATGTGTGAGCCTTGTAACAAATCCAAGCCATTTCACCTCCATGGCATGTATTGCTCACACACATGTACCTATGGACTAATCACCTGTGTATCTCACATTAGACACATTAGTCCACCTAGGTTGTCACTCAATTACCAAAACCATACAAGGACCTTTCACCTAGCATGGGCCGTCGAGCATCTTATCAAACTACGCGTTGCAATTGCACTTGGCACGAGGCTGTTGATGGAGTCGATGAAGCTATCAGGTCGGTGGCGTCGCAACTGCCTGGGTTTGGAGCTCTCTGGTCTGTTGTGGTGGTCACGATCGTGGTCACGGTCATCAAGGCACCGGTCATCACGATGATCATAATCGTGGCGTGCTGGGTGATCAGTCTAGGGAGCCCGACCGACTTCTTCTTTATGGCGCTATTCGACGTCTTCAGCATCATCGTATTGTTGGTATTTCTTAACGTATATAGAATTAATCTGCAAGCGTACGAAATTATCATTGTAGCTTTCACCCAGAAGTATTCAGGGTATCGTATTTTCCACAAGGAATGGTGGTATTTCCTCTAGCTAATTCATCCAAGGACAACACAAGGATAGAGTTGGAAAGGGTAGAGATGGATTCCTTTGGCTTTTGGGTCTATGAGAAGATAAACTCTACTTCTACTTGCTCACTTCGAGCACCGGATCACACCTGGTCTGCTAGGTGAGGCTGGCCTATAGCTCTACATCAGACCTGAACATGGGGGATTACAAGGGACGGACAGGGCTATCACCACCTATCGCCTACCCCTGAACCGTGGGGCATGAGGCAAACTAAGGTAGCCTCTAGCCTAGACACCACGTCTACGCCATCGACTACTACTCTAGCATTGCATAGGGTTATCCATCTTTATTAGGGCCCTCTACTAGAGTATCCGCCATGGGGATGAATGATGATCCCACAAACAAGTAAGAGCAAAGCTTAACTAATCAAAAACTTTATAACCAAAAGAATCACAAACACTCACTTAGCGAGAGAACCCGACGAAGTATAGCATAGGTGTTCGTTGAGGTACAAGATAGGGAGACACCAACAAGTCTAGCTCTTCCCCTAACTCTCCCTCACATCTCTCCATACAACTCTAGATAGCGAGCTAGGGCCTAAGCCCATGGAGGGAAGCTGTTATTCTCAAATGTGGTGTTGCTCTTGCTCCTTGTGTGTTGTTGTCTAGAATGGTAGCTCTACCCCTCCTTTTATAGCACCCATAGGATGGTTTGGAGAGCTATATTTAGACAAATCCTGGCATGCATCGCCTATGCATGCCTCCATGCCACCGCTAGATGAAGGAGAGGTCGAGCTGCGCCAGGTGGGGGGTGGCTGACACCAGGGGTCGGCCGACCCTTGACTGAAGCCTCTCGCCATTGCCTTCGCGTGGTGGACTACTGAGTGGATGTGGGCTGCTCCTTGGGTGGTCTATCACCAAGATGACTTGAATTGATGGGCCTTTCCATTTATTCCTTTGCGCAAATCAACATCGAAAAGTGACTTTCAGTGTATTCTCCCATGTATTTGTATTTATGGCCTACAAAACAGTGATCTCCAAATACATGTGAAACTTGGTCAATAGTAAATGCATATATGTTTAAGATTGTTAATTTCTCCTCTTTTTGTGTCTTAATTGGCGGTCGGATTTGAGCATTAAGGACCGCCAACAAGCTCCCCCACACTTAGCCTTTTGCTCGTCCTCGAGCAAAGCTTAGGAATAAAATTAATCATGAGCATAACATTCTAAGATATATGGCTATACATGAAAGTTGTTCCAACACATGCTTTACACAAGTGGGATATGTGGCGTTAGCTAACATGTTTCCTTGGGTGGTTGAAAAGTGGAATAGTTCTTGAAACAAAGTCATCTTCCCAAATTCTCATCTTAGCGACTTGGAGTTTTTGGGAGTTTTTCTTAAGAAAAAGCATAGTCCACTTTATACTCCTCAAATGGCACTCTCAAATCATCATTACCAAGGCATAGTAATGTTTTGCCTTCTTTTGTTTTCTCCTATCTCTAAAAGGTTTATGTGGGGCTTTAGGTAGGGATAAACAATCTAGCCTACTTGTATTGCATATGTTGTAAAGTCAAATCGAGGATCCAAGGAGAGAAGTGCCATACTCTTAGATCAAGATGTGCATGTGTGTGGAAAAAGGTAAACTAGAACTATACTCCTTTTGTAGATGTGATCTCTATATATAACTTATTATTTTGAAACATGGATGTCTTTCCTTCTTTTTTCAATACATGAGCCTTCATGTGCACATCATTTTTTGTACTTGGACCTTCATGTGTCCATATTTTTTTAAGCTAGCCCATGTCTCTTATAATCCATATATTTAGAGAGATCATTATCTTTTTAGAACATGGAGCATTTGCTTAACAAACATATTTTTGTCTACTCCTAGTGTGGGAGCAGATTTTTTGGGGGATTTAAATGAAAGCATGTTTGTGCGTACTCCTAGTGTATGAGTAGCATGTGTATGTGGGTGTACATGATCTTGATCTTGGGAGCATGATAAATCTCTCAACAAGGGTCAACAAGACTTGACCAAACTCAACACAATAACAAGCAGCATATGTGGAAGGCTTGAAACTTGCAAGATGTCATATTTGGCTTTGGTAGAAATTGCTCAGCAATTGAGGAGTATGTGACACTATGGTTTTATATCATTTTTATCAAACAAATTCTCCAAGTGATTTGAATAGAAATGGTAGGATTTTTAAGTCAGAACTATATCACACTTCACAGCAACTTAGTCAAAATGATTGTCCTATTAGAATATTTTTCCATAGGCACAAGTGTATGTATATGGAACAAACTTTATGCAAGCTTCTATCTTAAAGATGTTATGAACATGTCACTTTTCAAAATTTGAAGTGTGGTGCATAGGGGCATTATTCATCGGGAGGAGATAGCAGGGATAAATTGAGTTTAATTTCAGTGATCAAGATTTATGATTGTTCAGACTCAAAGTTAGAGGGAGTTGAGGGTAGTGTTGCACAAACCATAGTTTGAAGAGAAAGGAGATATGGGGAATCCTCTCTAGAGCCATCTGTTCCGTCCTTTTGCATGATGGATCGTTCGGGTTTGTGCAGCGTGTTGGTGGGAGATCTCAAATGTGAGCGTGTCGTTCTTGAGAGATCTCCCCCACATTTATTCTTGTACCTATTTATTCAAACAAAAAGAAACAAAGGTGGAAACAAACAAGGGCTCTGCCGGTTCAAACACCGGGGAGCCTAAATTATTTTATTCATTATTTTTATTATTATTATTTTATTTATTTATTTTTAAAGTGTTCACATAACTTATTATTATTATTTTTTTAGTTTAACTCAAGCAAGGCTAAAGTAAAGATTACAAAATAAACATAGCATTGATTCATCTCCATGTTAGATTACTTCCATTATTTATGAAAATAATGACTCAAAGTTCATTAACCAGAATTCAAGACCTTGTTAAATTTTGATTAAGAAAGGCTATTTTAACCTAAGCACCATGCTTAATTTAAAAGGGCCTATGGATGTACCATATGAATACATCCAAGCAGAGCATATGACATAAATAACGGAAGCATAAACTTGTATGAGCAGGATCATATGGAGATAAACATGAGTTAAAGGAGTTGGTGAACTTTTTTTTAATAATCATTTTTTAAATATATATTTTTTTATAGCAAGGTAGAGCTAACATCATCATTTCTGTTTTTTAAAGCAAGATGATCATTGGTGTGTACGGAACTTGGGACTCTCACCATCCTCCCCCACACTTTGACTTTTGTGTGAAAGTCAAGTGTGCAGGATCGGGGTCTCCTTTTTTAGTGTGTTCCATCACCAAAGATCATCAAGGCATGTAGTCGATGAAGCTCCCATTTTTTAGGCATCGCATGTCCCTGTTCTTCTTGATCTTAACCGGAAAGGGTTAGCACACAAGAATACCAGAAGGTGCATACTAACTTGATAACATGTTCTTGCTTTTATTAATAAGAAAGTTTTTGTTGTTTTTTATGATAATCCAGGGTATCTCCCGGTAGTGCTTTGTTTATGATCATAAGCTTGGCCTTGGGAACTTCATCTTGTAGCTATCTATGTGGTTTAGTTCCCAACTTCACCACCAGGCATTTAGCATTATCATTCAAGCTGCAAGGTTAATACCACAATGTATCCACGAGATTTGCAATATTTGTGATAAACATATGCATCCACGAACATCCTTCCAAAAATTTTGTTAACGAGGAGTGATAGGTGGTCGTGTTCCTCATAGGAGCGCGGGGTACTAAGCAACATGTTCATGGCACAAGAGTTTTTGTTCCTAAGGAATTTATCATGTAAGATTAACATTGAATTTTGACCATCATCAAGAACAAAGTTTGGATTGCCAGAGGGACATGGCTTGGGTTTGAGCGAGGGTGATGGTGAAACAAACAGGTTTACAAACTTTACCTCCTCGAATGGGTCATTGTTTGGATGATGCTCTGCCATTAGGATATCTAAGTGAGTGGCGGAAGCAGTTTTCCCAAACTCTTCACTAAGGCTCCCATAGTAAGATTTTTCTTGAAAAAACTTTTTGGAAGGGCGGCCTATAAGAAGATCAAAATCGAGGATGGCATAGATGTGAAAGTCTAGGTGAACCTTGGTTTCATTAATTTTAATTGGCATGCCCCTGGCAACCCCACAACATTCAAAGATGAGTCCTGATGGACTGTTGAAGAGTTTTTTTGTCGGGACTAGTGGCATGTTCCCCAAGAGGTTTTGTGCTAGGAAATCTAACATGATACTAGTCCCGACTGTGGGGTTGTGCAGGGCTTCTATGTTTGTTCCCCTTAATGAACAAGGCATGGTCTTGGAAGGTGAAAGTATCTGAATTGCTTCGGAAGAATGTTTACTTCCAACAACCATTTCTTTGATGGCTCTATTTTAGGGGTAACTTCCATAGAAGGACGTGTAAGCTTTTCATGCCCAAAATATTTCAAGGTATTGCCAAAATCCCTGAGTTCGATAGGGAACTCCGAAGGATGAATTAATCTTTCCTTCGGTGTTCACAATTCGGATGAGGGTTCATGAGTTGAATCTAAGGATGCTATGTGTTTGGATTCGACTAATGAGGACTCCTCAATACTTGACATAACTTTTTCCTGGAGGGGTTTGGTTCTTATGACAGAAGAAGCATGTCTGTCTATGAAGTTTTCAAGGAATTTTTCTTGTTCCATCTTAGGTTTGTACGTGAAACGACCTCCAACAGTCATGTCTAGGCATAGGTCAGCATGTGTATTGATACCCAAACAAAAGGGTCACAGCAATATGCTATCGGGTAAAGACATGTCTGGGCCTATGTGTATTAATGCTAAAAACTTGGCCCATGCTGCACCTATAGACTCCTTCTCGCACTGCTCAAAGTCGAAGATTGCCCTTAGTAGAGAGTCAATACGGGACATAGAGAACCCAATGAAGTATAGCACAGGTGTTCGTTGAGGTACAAGACAGGGATACACCGACAAGTCTGGCACTTCCCCAAACTCTCCCTCATATCTCACCCTACAACTCTAGATAGCTAGCTAGGGCCTAAGCCCATGGAGTGAAGCTCTTAAGATAGACCAAGGTCCTAGGGGTTCCCCACGGGGGTACTACTTGGATGGGCCCTAGGATGGCCCATGATCTATTGAAGGATGTGAGACAAGGTGGCATGGACTTCAAGCTATTCTAGATCCACTTAGTCGGCTTACTATGAAAGCTAGATTCTATAATAGGACTAAGACTGTTCTCTTTTAACCGACTAGGACTAGATACGTGCCATTATCCTCTCCCCTATATAAAGAGAGATACGGTGCACCCCTTGTAACCCTAACAATCATACAATCATTCCAACACAAAAGGCTACACGCCGACTAGATGTAAAGGATGTTACTCGACAAGAGGGCCCAAAACAGTATAAATTGTTCGTCTCTTTGAGTTTACTATCGAGTTCTGCATATGCCGAAGCCCTTTGAACATCGTCTCGGTTACCCTTGTGATGAGTTGTCGGTCATCAAACATCGATAGCTGGCACGCCAGGTAGGGGCTTTCGGTGATTTCACAATCGAGAGCTCAGCGGACCTCGACGACATGATTTTCTCGGTGGGTGTCACCTTCATCTTTGGCTTCTGGATCTACAAGGTAGACGACAATGGCAAGCTCCAAAGTTGCCTCATGGAGATCCCGGCGCTTCAAGCCTCACCAGACGTCTCGATGGCCATGCTAGATCAACTCACCGAGAAGTTTTTGCACCTCTCAATTTCTGATTCAACTTGAACTCAGGAGGTCACCATCAACCACGACTCCCGCTCAAACACATCACCTTTGTTCAGGCTAGAGATCCCATCAGAAGTCCAACATGAAGACCTAGTTTGTTTTCCATTCGGACTCAAGAATTCAGCTTCAATCTAACAAGATACGATCAGCTACCTCGTGCAGTCTGAGCAAGAGATCCCTCTTATGGGTGCCTAGAGAGGTTTGGTTCTATCCATCACACCCGAAGGAGGCATCATCCATTGGCCAGGTGCTCGACCCAACACTTCTTTAATAGATCCATCTTGCCTAGTCGGCATGGTGGGAATCTTGCCTTATCAGGATGGCAGAACTCTTCCAGCAGACAACAACGATCACGGTTCTATAGAGATCTTGGACATCACCACGACTGCAGAATCTAGAACTCACTCAGCCAAGAGGCACTCTAGAGAAGTCTTTATGGCTAGGCAACCACCTCAGATCCCTATGCCTAACCCACCATATATCCAAGATGGTGAGGAAGCCTTGTCCGACATCTCCCCGAACACTGCGCCACCCAACAAAGAAATGGATGAGCAGAAGATGTCTAGGGAAAGGAGGAACAGAGCTCAATAGGCTCGGCGCAATTGCGCCCAACATCGCAAGGAAGAGTGGCAGCTTTATTAGTCGACTTGTCAAGACATTGGACGATGGCGATTAGCTGCAGAGGTAGCATATGAACAGCGTCTATGGGATGAAGAAGCAAAACAACAGCGCCAAGACCGTGATGCCATCAGAGCCTCTGCATCATGCATCCTTGAGCCTGAGTTCAAGGAAGTAGCTAGCCATAGGGTCTTCACTATGCCCTACGCCAACATCTATGCCCTGGTAGAAGAGATGGTGGCCATAGAAAACCCTAGTCTAGATCAGCAACAACTCAAAGTCATTCTAGAACCCACAGCCCTTCAGATGCAGGATGCAAAAATGACATCCCAAGCTAACCCTTCCCGAGGACCAGAGAAGCGGGCACTAGTCCACTCTCGTCTGGGGCCATAGGGTAACCAAGGAGGAGAACAATGAGTACCAGCCCACTCCCATCTAGGGTCGTAGGGTAACCAGAACAGGAATCAGGGTGCCGCATAGTCAGCCTATCATGGGCACCAGTACAGTAACAGGGAAGGCAGAGGCGAGTCTGAGTATAGAGAGGCCAGCATCTCACCGGACAAGTTCCCATGTTTCTCTAATAGACTACTCTCTATTCGGCTTCCCTACAAATTCATGTTGTCCAACCATACCAAGTACGATGGGAAGAAAGAACCCAACCAATGGTTGTGCATCTACTCTCAGTCCATCGAGTTGGCAGGTGGCAATGACGACATCAAAGTGTTATACTTTCCCATGGCACTCAACATCGTGCCTCTCGCCTGGTTCGATAAGCTACGAGCCAACTCCATCGATACTTGGGGACAGCACCAGCGCAAATTATGTGAAAATTTTTGCGGCGTCCTCACCCACCCAAGTACTCAGAATGAGCTTAGAGCTTATTAGTAGAAACCAGATGAAACCTTCCAGCAATATTATCACCGCTTTGCTAAGTTACGAGCCCAAGTCTATGATATCACAGACAGGGAGGTGATTGACCACTTTGCCAATGGGATCAAATACAAGTGGTAGTTTGAAAAATTCTACGACGATAATCTAAAGACCATCGAGGAATTTAAGCGTACAGTATAGAAGATGATTGCATCTGAAGGGTGTACTCATGAATTGTAACACCCCGGTGTTACATTGTAATGTCTTGCTAAAACATTTCATGAGCATCATAATTATGTGCATATGTGTATAACATAACTTATAAATCAAAGTTCGGTCCCAGAAACAGTTATATGAAACAAGAAAGCAAAAGTTATGTTTCGTGTCACATAACGTTGTTTAGTATCCTAATTGAATTCTTGTCAAAACAAAAAGACTAGAGAACATTTGAGCACGGTGATAAATCATGTGCGGTCGAGGTCAAGGTAACTAGCTAGTACACCCTGTGGGTAGGATTTGGTTTTTTGACGCGAAATCGTTCGTAACGAAGTCGTTCGCGTAAAGTCTTAGAAGGGGTCGACGGTGCCACTTTGGCAAGCTTTGTGGATCGATTGGTTTAAGCCATAGTGCGATGTCATGACTGCGATGGATAGCTTGATGTACCCTCTCACGCATCGAGCAAGTAGTTTAGTGTTTGGAGCATCGGGTACGACTTTTCCAGGTGCTTTAAAAATCATGCACGACACCTAGCTGAGCCTTGGGCGCGGTCACCACCCCAGCTGTCTTGCCAGCGCGCCTTGTCGCGTGGGCCACACCCACTACCGCTGGCCACGGCCCCGCTACTGCTCGCCTATGGCCACGGCTGGCTCGCCCTACGCGCCGAGGCGCAGGCCACGTCTCCTTGCCACCGGGACGCGACGCGCGCACGTCTTGCACTGCTGCCTTGACTGCTTGCCGCGCCAGCTAATGCACTACGCCCTGGATGCCGGCCGAGCCCTGCCTAGGCCTTGCCCTGCATTGGTCAGAGACACGCCGAGTCGTGCGCTGCATGTCGCCAGCGGCCAAGCCCGGCCCTACTCCGTTGACTCCATTTGGCTGCTTGCGCGAAGGACGATGGCCTGTTTCCCCCATCACCTCCACATCGCTCGCGCTGTGCCATCCCTGTCTGGCGCTGCCCGCTGCATTGCCGTGCTGCGCCTTGTCACCGTGTGGCAGCGACTGTGAGGACAACCATCTGGGGCATGTCCCGCATGTCTCGCTATTCCCCTTCGTGGCGCGCACTTGTTTATTGCGTTGACGATTGTAGCCGTACCGAGCCAGGCCACCATGACCTCCCCTGCCTTGGCTGTCTCCATGACCGCCGAGACACTTCTGTCTAATTTGCCATGGCAGCAGTGTCTCATTTCTAATTGAGCATGTTTCCAACTCCGCTAAGTAGCCTGCTGCCTATCGACCCCACGTCGCCGACTGTAGCTCCACCATAGGCCCCAATTTTGAAAAGCCGCGCCTTCGGGTCCTTAAGACCGGGAGGGCCTGCGTCATCGACTACCACCGCCACCAAAGCATCTCGGTCCAATCCCTCGTGCTACTAGCCTCTACTCCAGTCGGGTGTCACCGTGCTCACCTTAGTTTAAGCCCTGCCACCGTGTAGCAGTCTTTGGCGCAGCCGTGCCACCGTCGGGCACCGTCGCACCACCTCGCACTCTCGTGGCTAGCTCTGCTCAGACCACCTCTGTCTGAACCGTCAATGCGAAGGTATCCATGAGCACTCCCTGGTGCTCGCTAGCTCATGTGCTAGCTTTGCCTTCGTTGTTGCTTACGGGAACGCGCCCGCCTTTGCAGGTCAAGGGCCACCGTCGGGGAGGGAGTTCGGGACGACGCCCCTGTCCACCGTAGTGCTTTCCAGCCACCATGTTTTGTCTCCGAGGTAATCATCAGCCTCTTAGTTGAGTAGTGGGAGGTCGGGTGGCGCCGGCGTGGCCGTTCAGTGCCCGCACCGTCGCGCCGGTGCGCGCCCGGGGGCGAGGGACTTCGCCGCAGTGAAGGAGAAGAAAGGGGAGGGTACAGCTGTAAAATGTTAGACTGGTTGAATAGTGTCCGATGGCTCGTGGGGATTATGTAGTGCTTCGGGGGTGCCCGTGCATAATTGCTTTCGCGCGTAGGCCTCCCCAGTCGCGGGCCGTTGGCCGGCTGGGCCGCACCTCCGCGTGGGCCGCGCGATTGGTGTACTACCGGGCGTGGGCGGGAAAGCGGGATGGGCCGAACCAGCGCGTGTTGGGCCACGGGGTAGGATTCGGTTTCTTCATTTTCAGTAAATTGAATTGTTTATTCATTTTGGTTATGAACAGAACTTCGATAGTTCGTAGTAAATTGCGTAGTTGTCCAAAAATAGTGAAACTAATTTTGTTAGGTTCGCAAAAATACCCTCTATCTGTTAGTGTAGTTAGTTTGTAGTTAGCTATTATGATTATGGGTTCATAAATTATAATTAGACAGCTTAGTATTAGGTAGATGGATATTTGTAGGAATTCTTGTGGCAAATCGGCAATAGTTTTAGCTTTGAAAATTTTACAGTAGGTTCAATAGGATGTTAGGTGCTTGCTGTAAATTTTATAGCCTTAGAACTGGTTGTTAAATAAAGTAGTTATTACACTTGCTTTATCAAATATACCGTAAATCAGTATTAGGGGTAATAATATCGGTAGTTGCTATAATAATAACGAATGTCATATTTCAAATTTGTTATCAGGTAGTTAGCCTCGTGGTCGATAGCTCTAGCCTAGTAGTAAATCGATGTACTCCTATTTTAAGAGCTGCTGTTGTTATTAAACATTGCATCATCATTTCATGTAGATCGCGAACTAGTAGACTTCGTGCCCGTCGGCGATCCGGAATAAGACGAGGTTTTTGAGGAATCCGAGGAGGAGATTTTCGCACAGGAGGAAGCCTAGGAGCCTGTTGATACTGACCTTGCTGACCCGGCACCTACCCAAGGCAAGCCCCAGTGCATAACCCATATTTTTATGATCACTGAATATATATATATATGTGATGTGCATTTAAGTTACAGGGATTGTATGGAAACTACATGCATAAATATATCTACCCATAAGTCCTACTAGTACAGGTCGAGTAGCTGCTATGCTCAGGATATCGGTAGCGTGAGTAACCTGTCGTTACTCACAAATAGGTAATAAAATATGATCACTCATGATAAAATGATGGAAAGGAAATGGTGACCGGGCAGGGATGTGGCTTAGGTACTGGTGGGTTTGAGGGGTTGTGTCCTGCGGCCAACAGGGCATAGCTCGGTTACACTGTTTCCCTGTCCGTGTCGATTAAGGACCGTTCATTGTATATGACTCTAGGCATGTAACAGATTATTGTCCCGAGCACATACTTGGGTATGGGCGCAGGGAAGGCCTGTTGCTCTCTTGTCGCGGATCCGGCTCTTTCCGGACCGATTGATGGGAAGAGGAGGTGGTGGAGGTCCTTGCACCACATTGAGTCCGGGACTCAGGATGTGGGGGCTTGGAGTCCAAGTTTGGACGAGGACCTGGACACCCGGGATAGGAGGGTGATGGGTTAGTCCTGCTTGTGCCTAGGGTACAAGCGGGGTGTGTGTTTTCAGGGCACCCAGCTGGGCACATTGATTCGCGAATCGCCGGGGGATCCAGTACGGCTTGTCTGCGGTTTAGCACCGTAGTAAGAACTAAAACTGGAGAAAGAAGAAGAAATATAATTGATTGCTCAACCCTTGCTTGAAAGTAGACAGGTGCTTATATAGACTGGCTAGATGATAACTTA
This sequence comes from Miscanthus lutarioriparius, assembly GCA_904845875.1. NCBI lineage: Eukaryota > Viridiplantae > Streptophyta > Magnoliopsida > Poales > Poaceae > Miscanthus > Miscanthus lutarioriparius. The sequence goes on from CAJGYO010000012.1 coordinate 59,859,508, forward strand.
ATATGGCTGATAATAATAATACATAAATAAGGACTCACTATTACTATTGCTTTCTGCTAAAGAAAACCAGCGAACCATAAAGCCTATCATATCCCTTGGAGTCGGGAACTTATTCCCACTAGTCGGGTAAGTCTTGCGAGTACATTGTGTACTCAGGGTTTATTTACCCCTGTTGCAGGTGATGCTTGAGGAGTACCTTGTGTGGAGGATCCTTCTGGTGGGCTCAGACAGAATCCTCGTTACCTTATCGTTAGATGTTATATTTTCAATATTCCGTTGTTTATCATTCCGCACTCTGTATTTGGTATTGTAATAATGTACTTTTTAAGAAACTCTAATGTATGAAATGGACTTGTGTTGTAACTCGTTCTCATTATTGGATCCTTGGGAAAAATGTGGATCTTTCGGGTTCTCCCTCGGGGTGTGCCCGATGGACACCGCTCGCTGTAGCTGCTCTCGGGGTGCTTAGTGTCTGGTGGAAGACGAGCGCCTCTGTAACTATGCTATTTCGGGCGGTTCTGCCACATGAACGATTCCCACACGGCCAACTAGACAAAGGTTATGACCCCAGAAGCAATCAGGGTGGATAGCCTGGTAGAAAAAGAGTACCCAACAACACCCTTGCTTCTATGGACAAGTCCAAGAAGTCTAACAAAAAATAACAAGAAGTTTGAAGACCTCAAGAATTTACCCTGCTCTTTTCACAAGAACACCAAGCATATGGCAGGTGGGTGCAGACAACTCCAAGAACTGGGTTTCTACGACAAAAGCAACAAGGGCAAGGGTAAAGCTGATGACAACAAAGATGGAGACGACAACCCTGACCCTGGCTTTCAATAGTCTAAGGGCCAAATTGCAGTAATCTTTGTGGGGCTACCGACTTCATCAAACAAGCACTCAGGGAAGTTGGCTCTTCGGGACATCATGGCAGGAGAGCCCTCAACACCAAAGTACCTTAATTGGTCCGAGTACCCAATCTAGTTTTCTAGAAAATATCAATGGACTAGGGTGACTAATGCCAGTCACTATCCACTCATCTTGGGTCCAATAATAACCGGCATGATAGTCCCCAAGGTCCTGATCGATGGTGGCGCAGGATTAAACATAATATTTGCAGATACGCCGAAGAAGATAGGCCTAGACTTTACCAGCCTACTCACCCCCACTGATGTCCCTTTCTACAGGATAGTACCCAGTAAGGATGCCATGCCACTAGAACAAATCACCCTCCCGGTAACGTTTGGCAACCCAAACAATTTCCGAACAGAGTTCATCATGTTCGAGGTGGCTAACTTCGAATCATCATACCATGCTATATTTGGTCGAACTGCCTTGGCCAAGTTCATGGCTGTACCACATTACCCATACCTCTTGCTCAAGATGCTGGGTCCTAATGGCGTACTCTCCTTCCAAGGTGACCTCAAGTGCTCATATGACTACGACACGGAAGCCGTCTAGATTGCAGCCAGAACGCCGCAAGCCTATGAAGCACAGGAGATTGCTAACATTGCACAGAAGACTAAGCTAGAAGACATGGAGATTCTGACTAAGAAGGCAGGAATCATTGCACCACCCTCTAAGATGGATACCATCGAGATTGATCTAGGTATTGGTGATCCTTCTAAGATAGCTGTCATCAACGCCCACCTCTCCAAAGAATAGAATCTAATGCTCACCAACTTTCTCAGAGAAAACAAGGATATCTTCGCATGGAAGCCGGCTGATATGCCAGGTGATAGAGCTGGAGTGCCCGATCCTTCGGTGAGTGGAGGATAACTACGATTTGGTGGGTGTCGACCCTCGCGATCCGACTACGACGAACAAGTCCGTGGCGCCTTAGCAATCGCTGAACCAACTCCCGATGGTTATTGACCTTGCTGGTGCTAGATCAACCTAATCACGAAGATCAATTCCTGCTGGCAATCAAAGAACAAGCAAGAATTTGAGGCGAGCAACCCTGAGTATTACTCGAAGGTGGGGTTCTGAATTACACGAAGATGAAGCTTCGGTAAGTAGCAATGGCTAACTTAAGCAAAACAAAACCCAAGCCAAAGAGGGAGGAGGGAGAAAGGAGGACGCCCAGCCTGCCCACAAGGCAGGGAATAGGCGCCCAAACAGCCACACACCATCTCCTTGATCCCCTTTCCTGATTTAGGTGGCGCAGCACCTTCCTGGTTATTTCTTGACAAAACTAAAAACACATAGGTGGCATAGCACCTAGACATTATTTTGGGCAGGTTCATCATGAGCATAGATGGCGCATGCACTTAGGAAACTTCTGGTCCTTCATTCTTCAAAATCATCACGAAGTTTAATTCACGTGCACGAGCTCGAGTGAGTGGTCCTGGTGGCGCCTGTGCTGGTTCAGTTGGAGTAGCCATTCCCGTGTCGGGGTTGATGTCCTCATCACCAGGTGTTCCGAGAGAGTTGGCTGAGCACAAATTGGATTTAAACCCCAGCTCAAAGCGGGTCAAGCAATGTCTATGATAGTTTTCACTAGATAAGAAAGTAGCAATCAAGAAGGAAATCACCAAGCTATTGGTAGCTGGGTTCATTAGGGAAATCCTGCACCCTGACTAGCTAGCCAATCCTGTACTCGTCCAGAAGAAGAACTTGAAAGAGTGGCGCATGTGCGTCGACTACACGGATCTCAACAAACACTACCCGAAGGATCCCTTTGGCTTACCTCGCATTGATCAAATCATAGACTCTACAGTTGGGTCAGCTCTTTTTATCCTTCCTTGATTGCTACTTGGGTTACCATCAGATTGCCCTCTGAAAAGAAGATCAGAGCAAGATATCCTTCATCACTCCGTTTGGTGCCTACTGTTACAGGACCATGTCCTTCAGGTTAAAAAACGCCGGTACAACCTATCAGCGGGCTATCTAGGCATGCCTAAGCAAACAAATTAGTCATAATGTAGAAGACTATATGGATGATGTCATCGTCATGACCGAGGACCCTTCTTCTCTGATCACAGACTTGAAGCAAACCTTTGACAATCTTCGTAAATACAAGTGGAAGCTTAACCCAACAAAGTGTGTGTTTAGAGTTCCTTCTGGACAACTATTGGTTTTCCTCATGAGCCATCGGGGTATCGAAGCTAGCATGAAACAGATTCAAGCAATCACTTAGATGACTTGACCTCACTGTGTCAAAGATGTTCAGAAACTGATAGGGTGCATGGCTCTCCTCAATCGTTCCATCTCGTGACTCGGGGAGAAAGGTTTTCTCTTCTTCAAGTTGTTGAAAAAGTCGGGCAAGTTCGAGTGGACAGCAAAAGCAAACGAAGCCTTCCGGAAGCTCAAAGAGTACCTGTCTACCTCTCGAACACTTACTCCACCCAAGAAGCACAAACCACTCCTACTCTACATTGCAGCTACTACTATGGTAGTCAGCACGGAATAGTTGTGGAGCGAGTGGAAGAAGAGCATGTATATACGGTACAACGACCTGTCTATTATATTAGCGAGGTGCTATCAGAATCCAAGGCCAAGTACCCACATGTGCAAAAGCTCCTCTATGCCCTCTTGATTACTTCATGCAAACTATGCCACTACTTTGACGAACACAAGGTAACAGTTTTATCCAACTTCCCACTTGGCGATGTCCTACGCAATTGGGATGCAACAGGACACATATCCAAGTGGTTAGTCAAACTCAGAGCTCAGAACATCGAGTTCGTCTCCCGCAAGGCTATCAAATCTCAAGTCTTGGCTGATTTCATAGCCGAGTGGACTAAAGCCCAGTAGCCTATCCAATAGTTATCCTCGACCATTGGAAGATGTATTTTGATGGTTCCCTCAAGCTAGGAGGCGCAGGCACTGGTGTTCTCTTCATATCTCCAGATGGAAAACAGCTTAAATCTGTCCTACAAATATTTTGGCCTTCTCCCAACAATGAAGCCGAGTACGAGGCCCTCCTTCACGGCCTTCGAGTAGCAGTCTCACTCGGCATCAAGCGCTTGCTCGTCTATAGCAACTCCACGGCGGTCATCAACTAGGTCAACAAGGATTGGGACTACACCAAGGAGACCATGGACGCTTACTGTGTAAAAGTCCATAAACTTGAGAAACACTTCTAAGGTCTAGAAATCCTCCATGTTATGCGAGATCTCAACGTTGCGGCTATTGTTTTGGCCAAATTGGGTTCAGATAGAGCCTGGTACCCCCTGATGTGTTTGTTTAGGAACTCCAAGTCCTTTCAATCAAACAAGAAGCCTCCATAGCCACCGGTCCTCCAATCCCTGATGTCAAGGTACTAGTGGTCAACCTAGCATGGACACAGGTATTTATTGATTACATCCGAGACCATAAGTTGCTCGACGACAAGGTAGAAGCAGAGCAGACCACACGCAAAAGCAAGAATTACGTCTTAGTCGAAGATAGGCTCTACAGACAGGGTGCATCGTTTGGTGTTCTCCTCAAATGCATTACACCTAAAGAAGGGCAGAAAAATTTGGAGGAAATTCACTCCAGATGTTGTGGCAACCACGCAGCCTCCAGGACATTAGTTGGCAAGGTAGTATTGGCCTACAGCACTGAAAGACGCAGAAGAGTTAGTGCGACACTGCAAGGGCTGTCAGTTCTTTGCCAAGCAAGCCCATGTTGAAACGACCTGATTTCCGCGAAGGGAAATCCACAGAGTCGAAGTGTAATAAGACCGTTGTAGATCATATTACCCAAATTCCAGTCGAATATCACATCCATACAACGTAATATCAGAGTACAAATAGTGCGGAATTACATAAATTATTACATCGCCGCATTGGCGGAATTAAAAGTAACATTCATTCAGAATAGCTTGAAGATAAGATCGCCAAACTCGAGCGTAGGAACGAACCCCTCAACCGTCAAACTCCTCAGAGCTATACTCCTCAGCAGAACCTGTGTGCCAAAATTTATCAGTACGGTTTGTACTGGACACTCCCACCCTATGAGCATTGCTTTGTGGAAATTGGATGCAAGTTGGATATAATCAAAAGGAACCTATAAGGCTGGGGTTTCCTATGTATTAGCATATCAAGTATATAATAACAGTTGGTCAAGTTTTAACACCATTCCGACACCCATTCCACCCCATTTCTATCCAGAACCAGGTTTCGATCCAGAGATCGATATACCACCATCTCCTCACCATCACCATACCATCGCTTAGTCGATAGGCCGACTCCCTCTTGGCACTGTCTCATGGCCCGTAGCCCCTGGCTACGACCGACACTCTCTCACGGGGGAAGAAGAGGACTCATCTCACTATCTAGTTTAAGAGAAACCCAGGAAAGGTCCATAGCCGATAATTCAGCATATGTATCGATCGATCAACCTTACACTCTGCAGAGGTTTTACATAACCACAAGATCTGCCTTCCTCGCTGACCATCGTCAACTGGGCTGATTCTAGCTGCTTGCTACCCTAGGATAATGCCACCCTACCATTCAGCCCTGGTACACCCCAAGTCTAGTCTGGGGTGGCTGAAACTATGAGTCATGAGCCGGGTCCACAAGGTCTCCATGAAGTCTCAGAAGGGTGTGGGGAAATCCTCCGCGCCCCATACCTCCTCGCACTGTCCGCTATCAACCTAGCAGTAGTGGCAATATCCTACCAAGTAGTCCGGCCGTCCCGCACCATATAGGGCGAGTGGTACGTAAGGCTTCCCGGTGAATCTGAGTACTAGTAAGTCCTTAGGGATGACCAAGCCAGAATGTCTTCATCAAGGTTTCCATTTACCGTGCCACCACAGCACCTCCACCCCGGGCTCCTCCCATCATTAGTTCACACCCAGGGCCACCTCATATACCATTTACCCACCACAGGTATCCATTTCCAGGGGTGCCTAGGTAGCACCTCGCGGCAAGACTTGCCCCAGGCTCGTCGTATGTTCCAACTTGGTCGACACAACCCTCACCCTCCACGCACCCAAGTCACACACGCAGCATTCTCCCCATTGTCCAGATAACACCAGTTTCCACCACGCATCAATGTAGTACAAGCGTAGTAGAAGTAATAAGCAATGAAATATAGCAGCAAGCATGTGTCTAGCCTAATAGCAGGGTAAGCAGGGGTAAGGTTGCGTCAAGGTAAAGGCCATCAAGTAAGCATACTACCATGCAAGTCCTATCATAGTGTGAATATAATAATAAAGTAAACCAATAGCAGTTCTATATTAGCTATGCATAATAGGTGCTACGAGGTTGGGTGGGATGTGGCACCTTTAGTGTAGTCGTCTCCATACTCCTCATGGTACTCTCGGTCCTCGACCATCTAGTTCTCCTCCGAGTCTGTAAACGATCGCATTATAGTCGTGTTAGCGACATCTATAGAATAGCACAAAGAAGCAATGAAAATTCAAAGGAGCCAAATGCGCACAAACAGGGGTCCATTGCGTAGAGCTCGATTTTAGATGAATTTTGATTCTGGTTTCATATTTTTCGGCTTCGTATGAATTAGTTATGAACTTCTGAAGTTTAAATCATTTCTGAAAATGGGAAAAGGCTAAATTAATATCGTGCTGACATGTGTCATGCTCCTGTTGGTCCATGTGGCATGCTGACGATGTCATCGTCTCGGTTCTAGTTCTGACAGGTGGGGGTCCCGCTGACGTCAGCATGATGTCATCAGCGTGATCCGTTCCGATAGGTGGGACCGGGGGCTCTTGGGTCACTGTCATGTGGGTTCGGTTAAAGTCAATCGTCAAGTCAACGGGCATCGGATCACCATCACAGATAGGTGGGGCTAGAGCTGACGTCAGCAGCTGACGTCACCGTGACATCATCATGACATCACCTCGGCTGTGTTTGTTACTAACAGGTGGGACCCGCATGACGTCATCATGACGTCAGCATGACGTCACCCACTGACAAGTGGGTCCAAAGTCTCTGTGTCGCTGACATGTGGGCCCGGTCAATCGGTCAACATTGACCGGTCAACGGTCAGCACAGGCCGGGCCTCGACTAGGCTGATTAGGCCGGATACGGGCCGGGCTTGGCCTGCCACATGGTGCTCACTAGTGAGGCCACGTTGCCCCTGTGGGCTTTTACTGGACCTGGGTCCACGAAATCGGTTCATGGTGGACCACCCTTCTGCGGTTCATGAACCGCACACCGAGTCCATGGTGGACCCGGTCCATCCTCCTTTTCTCTCTCCTGGTGCACTGTGCGCCGGGTGCACCACACCCCCCCTTTCTTCTCCTCTGTTTCGATCGGATGGTGGCGTGGTGCCAGTCGACGGCGAGCTCGCCTAATTGGCGGCTCTAGTGGTGCTAGGGTGCAATTAGCTTGGGTGAAATCATCCCCTCGCCTCGATGAACACGATGGTGAGGTCAGAGTGATAGTTAGGGCTTCCCAAAGGACTGGCCACGGCAACGGCGGCTCGGCTGCGGTGCGTCGACGGCGGCCAGTCTATGTGGTGGCTGGGAGCAGGCTTGGTGGGGTGCGTGGGCTCCCTGTGGCTCCGGTGGGTGTGGCGGGCAGGTTGAAAGGGCGCTAGAGGCTCCTGGTGGCTTCGGCCATGGTGGCGGCCATGAAGGACGCGGTGGTGCTCTGGTGGGGTGCGGCGCGTGCTAGACGGAGCACCAGCGGCCTTCTTCTCTTCTGTTAGTGTGCGCGGTGTGTCCCGAGTCGTCGCGGAGCTAGGCAGGGTGCAAACGGCGTGGTTCTTGCGGTGGTGCGGGCAAGGCGGCCTCGCCATGGCCATGCTCTGGCCATGGTGAGAACGTGCATGCGTGTGATGCATATGCATGGCATGAGCAGAGCGCTCGGCGCTGACATTCCCGAGCAGAGGGCTCAGCATCACCCCCTTTCTTCCCTTTGCTTCGCGTTTCTGTTTGGCTCAACAAGAGGGTCATGGTGGTCCTTCTATGCTACCGATTGGCTAAGCCGGAGCAAGAGCTTGTGCTCCGGCATGGTCCGTTCATGGTGTCTGAGAGGCTAGGAGTGGTCTCAGCGAAGTGTGCTCACCGTGGGGAGTTTGAAGGCGGTGGCGGTGCGTGTAGTGGTGGCCGTGCAGCTCCCGGGATGACGACGGTGGTGCTCCCTCCTTCTCCGGCTCCGACAGCGGCAGGGCCCCGGCAACAGCGGCGGCGCCCTTCTCCGTGCCTCTCCTTCTCCTCTCATCCATCGGCTTAGTGTGTTGGCGTGAACCGCACGGCGGCGGCGAGGCGTGGTGAGGTGCTAGGGTTCCGGGCTCCTCCTTTTATAGGTGAAGCTCCACTGCTCACCAATGGCAGACGGGGGCGAATGGCAGGCGATGCGCCGAGCGCATCGGACGATCCAGGCGTGTGGGGTTGGTGGCATAGGGGTTGCGTGTGCGCGGCTCCAAGGGAATAAGGTCATGCGATTTGCGTGATCCTGGGCCCGCGCCTGCTGCTTCGGTCGGGGCTCGATCAGGAGGAGAGGCTGGTGTGGGGAGGAAGAAGACCCTATTGCTGGGGTGGCTGACGTGTGGGGTCCGGTTGGCAGCGGGTGCGGCTCAGGCACGTCGCAACACGGTGAAGTGGTACGGGCTGGCAGGTGGGACCCGGCGGTCGGCGTCTGCACGCGTGGGTGGCGAGGCGAAGCTGGGCCGGCTTTGTGGGCTACGTGCGCGAGTGGGAGGGCAGGCGGGCTTGGCTGGGCTGGCTCGCAAGGCCGAGCAGGCCTGGGCTGCTACTGCTCCCTCATCTTTCCTTTCTCTTTTTCTTATTCTTTTTCTATTTTGTCTTCCTTTCTCTTTTATGTGTTGCCAATTTGGTTAGGGTTTGATTTATTTAGTTTCATGTACAAGTGTGCACCTTGATTAAGGGTGGAGCTTAGGGCTGGTTGGTGGGGCCCACATACTTAGGTGGTACTTAGGTGATTAATCCATTGCATAATAATTTAATTATAAGTGGTCACTTTTATTTGCACAACAAAATATCAATAAAGGCAACTCACTTGTTTAGAATTAAAATGCATGCAAGAATGTATGTGTTAGGGATTTTAAAAACACACATATACAACAAATGACATGCTATGCCTATGAGTTTGTTTAGTTGGATTATGACTAATGCAACACTTAGGATTAGCTCCTACAAATGTCACTCATCATCACATGGGGTTTTAAAGAAAAAATTTTGTAGTTGGGGTTTTTGGTGTGGATTTTTGGGTTGTTACAGTCCTACCCCCTTAACAGAATCTCGTCCCCAAGATTAAAGCGTAACATACCCTTCGAAGAGATAAGGATATTGTAGCCGGAGGTCAGACTCTTTCTCCCATGTTGCTTCTCTCTCAGTGTGATTGCTCCATTGGATCTTGCACATAGGAATACTTTTGCTTCGGGTTTTTTTGGTGTCTCTACCCAGAATTCTGATAGGATGCTCTTTATACTCAAGAGTGTTCTGAATGTCAAGTGTATCAGTCGGGATCACTTCATCGGGCACTCTCAAACACTTGCGTAGCTGTGAGACATGGTATACGGGATGTACACCCGCCAATTCCTCAAGTAGCTCAAGTTTGTAAGCGAGTTTTCCAATTCTCTTGTGTATCTTGTATGGCCCAACAAATCTAGGGGCAATCTTGCCTTTCACATGGAATCTGATAGTTCCACGTAGCGGGGATACCTTGAGATAGACGAAGTCTCCCACATTGAACTCAAGTTCTCTTCTTCTTTTGTCAGCATAGCTCTTGTATCGACTTTGAGCAATTCTCAAATTCTCCTTCACTTGAGCAACTCCTTCTTCGGCATCTTGAATCTTAGCAGAGTCAAAGAACGATCTTTCCCCCGGTTGAGACCACATCAAAGGTGTCTTACAAGATCTGCCATACAGAGCTTCAAACGGCAACATCTTGATACTGGCTTGGTAGCTGTTGTTGTAAGAGAACTCTGTATAGGGTAGGCATTTCTCCCAATTAGAGCCATAATTCAGTACACTAGCGTGAAGCATGTCTTCTAAGATCTGATTCACTCATTCAGTCTGTCCATCTGTCTGTGGGTGATAAGCGGTATTGAAATTAAGTTTGGTTCCAATGGACTTATGCAGGGCTTCCCAGAATCGGGACATAAACTGAGGACCATGATCAGATACAATACTAGAGGGAGCTCCATGCAGTTTGAGGATATGCTCAACATATAGATCTGCTAACTTTTCATCATCGGTCTTGGTCTTAACAGGAACAAAGTGAGCAACCTTGGTCAAATGATCAACAATCACCCAAATGGAATCATTGCCTTTCTGTGAACGGGGCAATCCAACTATGAAATCCATAGATATGCTCTCCCATTTCCACTCGCGAATGTCAAGGGGCTTCAGCAATCCTGTAGGCCTTTGATGTTCAGCCTTGACTCTATTATAGGTGTCACATCATGCCACATGTCCCGCAATGTCTGTCTTCGTGCCTTTCCACCAAAAGTGTTTCTTCAAGTCTTGATACATCTTTGAACCTCTAGGGTGCATATAGTACTTAGAATCATGAGCTTTTGATAGAATTTCCTCTTGTAGTACTGGATCAGAAGGTACACAGATTCTATCCTTGAACCAGATGGTTCCTTGTTCATCTTCATGGTGGTTGGTCTTGTAGCCTAGTTTCATCAGACCACAGAGATGTTCGATCTCATCACAGTTTTTCTGAGCTTGACGGATGCGATCTGTGAGATCATACTGTATGTGGAGCTCATTCAACAAGCCATGCGGTAGTATCTCAAGTTGGAAATCTTCAATCTCTTCCTTGAGCTCATGTGGTACGGATTCAGTGATCAAAGTATGACAGTAACTCTTGCGACTGAGAGCATCTGCGACTACATTAGCTTTTCCTGGATGATAGTGAATTTCTAGGTCATAGTCCTTGATCAATTCTAGCCATCGGCGTTGCCTCATATTCAAATCTTCTTGAGTGAAAAAGTACTTCAAGCTCTTGTGGTCGGTGTAGATATCACACTTGTTGCCTATCAAGTAGTGCCTCTAGATCTTCAAAGCATGCACAACTGCTGCTAACTCAAGATCATGAGTAGGGTAACAGTTCTCATGTTCTTTCAACTGTCGAGAAGCATAAGCTATCACTCTCCCACCTTGCATCAATACACAGCCAAGTCCTTGACGGGATGCATCACAGTAGACCACGAAATCTTTACTGATATTAGGCAATGCTAGCACAGGAGTTGTGGTAAGCTTCAATTTCAACTATTGAAAGCTTTGTTCGCACTCGGGCATCCATTCAAACTCCTTAGTCTTCTTCAGAAGGTTGGTCATTGGACGGGCTATCTTGGAAAAGTTCTCGATGAACCGGCGGTAATATCCAGCCAATCCCAAGAAACTTCTGACTTCAGTCACGTTACGATGTTGATCCCATTCTTTCACAGCTTCAATCTTAGCTGGGTCAACTGCAACACCTTCAGCTGATAGTACATGGCCTAGGAAGGCAACTTCCTATAGCCAAAACTCACATTTACTGAACTTTGCGTAGAGCTGATGTTGGGCTAATTTCTCAAGCACAGTTCTCAGATGATGCTCATGTTCTTCAGCGGTGGGTGAATAGACAAGGATGTCATCAATGAATACTACCACGAACTTATCCAGATCATCCATGAAAACCTTATTCATCATGTTCATGAAGTAGGCGGGAGCATTCGTGAGTCCAAAGGACACCACAGTGAACTCAAACTGCCCATACCTAGTCACAAAAGCTGTCTTCAGGATGTCACTCTCTCGAATCTTCATCTGATGATAGCCAGATCTGAGATCAATCTTGGAGAAATACTTGGCACCTCAAAGCTGATCAAGCAAATCATCGATCCTTGGCAGGGGGTACTTGTTCTTGATGGTGACTGCGTTCAAGTTCTGGTAATCAATGCACATTCTCATTGAGCCATCCTTCTTCTTAACAAACAGAACAGGGGATCCCTAGGGTGAAGCATTGGGTCTGATATATCCCTTTGAGATGAGCTCATCAAGCTGTTTCTTGAGCTCGGCTAGTTCGTCAACTGACATGCGATAGGGTTTCTTGGCAATGGGTCCTGTTCCTAGCAAAAGATCAATGATGAACTCTACATCACAGTCTGGTGGCATACCCGGTAATTCTTCAGGGAATACATCAGGATAGTCTCTGACCACAGGCACATCATGAACTATCTTCTCCTCTTTTTGTGATTCTAAACTAGCTTTAAGGGCATATAGGATAGAAGTGGACTTTCCGTACTGGGGTTCACATCTAATAACTTGGCCTGATGGGTGGGTCACTTGGACGTATCTAGGTGAACATGATATGATACCTCAGTGAATGGTTAGCCAATCCATACCTAAGATGACATCTAGGCTTGTGGAAGGTAACAGGGTTAGGTCGGCTTCAAAGATAAGACCTTCAATGGTAAGACTCACTCCCTTACATATGTGGGTGCACTTTAGGTCTCCTAAAGGTGAGCTAGTGATGATAGGCTTTCCACGTGGGGTTACAGGCAGGTCATGCTCTCGTGCAAACTTGGATGATATGGAAGAACAAGTTGCTCTAGAGTCAAATAGAACTGATGCAGTATTGCCATTAACTATAAACATACCATACACAACGTTAGGGGCAGCCTGTGCTTCCTCGGCATCCAGATGGTTGAGACGTCCACGAGTAGCAGATCCCTTGAACTGAGACTTCTGAGCAGCTGAGTTCTAAGGGCACTCAGCGGCTTTGTGACCTGGTTGGCCACAAACAAAGCAGGTGAAAGGTGCACCGCCTGTAGGGGTTGGCGCGGGTGCCTTCTAGTTTCCAATGCTTGGTGCAGAGCGGTTCTATGCTGCGTGTTCATTCGCTGAGCGGGGACGGTTGGAACGGTCCTGAGTGTTGCGGTCCTGAGCATAACGGTCCTGGGTGTAATGATCCTAAGCAGGGCGGGAGTATTTGGTGGTGTAGCCTCCACCACCCCTACTCGATCTAGGGTTGTCATCCCTGTTGTGGTGAGAGCGTTCCCTGGATGGTGCATCTCTGTGGAACCTCTTGCGGTCACGGCCACGGAAGGACTCCTTAGGCTTACGCTTCCTCTCCCTGTACTCCTCTCCAGCTTCAGCACGGTCCTTCTCGATCTGGATGCAGCAATCCACCAGAGCACGTAGCGTGCTACTCTCAATACCGCCAAACTTCAACTTGATGTGCGGGTTAAGTCCCTTGCGGTAATAGTATAGCTTCTCCTTCTCAGAGTTCACAACATAGGAAGGTGCATAGCATAGAAGGTTGGTGAAATGAGTAGTGTACTCAGTCACCCTGTCCTTTCCCATCTTGATGTTGCGGAACTCCTCGACTTTGGCCTCCATGATACCCTTGGGAATGTGATACTCAGTGAATGCTTCGGCGAACTCATCCCACGAGATGTTGGCAGGGTCCTTAATGGAATCATTGAAACTGTCCCACCAGGCGCGTGCTGCACCTGTGAGCTGGTGTGTGGCGGCTCCATCACACTCATCATCGGTGAAGGTGGTGAGGTCGAGCTTCTTTTCCACCTCCTTAAGCCAGTCATCGGCTACAAGCGGGTCAGGGTCGGTGCCATCATAGGTAGGTGGCCTCAGCTTCAGAAATCCCACCAGCTTCCTTTGGAAGTCATTCTGTTGACCTCCCTAGCGACAGTTTGCTCCATTTACAAGAGCTGCAAGAAGCTGGGTCTGTTGCGCCATCACTTCTGCCAGGTTTAGTGGTGGTGGTGGCGGAATGTTTTCCTCAACAGGCGGCGGGGTATTCTCCAGGTTGAAGGGTATCCCTCCACGGCCACGGCCATGGCCACGGTTGTTGCCACCACGCCCCCCGTTTGGTTCAACTGGTTTGGGGGTGGGCGCACGTCTATGGTTCATTAGGTGAGCAGATCGACGGTTCGGCATCTGCAACACGGATCATAGGAATTTTAGTGTTTGTGCCATAAGTGCTTATAATTTAGTATGATTACATGATTTTGACGATTTAAAGAAAAACATTTATACTATCCAACACTCATTACAAAGAAGCAATAAGATCCATAAGATGCAATAAGATCCAAATCATTCATTACATGGGTTTTATTACATAGCATCATCTCCAGTAGCTACACTTGAAGACTCGCAAGAATTGTACTACGCATAGAGCCTCATATTACATCTAATAAGGGGTACATCATGGGGTACAACTTATGGAAGCCACTGACATGACTCATGACCACGCAGGGTCATCTACTCTAACTCATACACCGCAGATGGGATACGACTGTTCTCGATCTTGATCTCCTCGTCAGACTTGTGAAGTCAGGACATGTACTTCAAGGCCTCGGTGAGCTCCTCAGTAGGCTTGGCTCCAGGTAGAGTTGGGCAAGCGTCTAGGTTGAGGCAAGTCGGGGCTAACTCAAACTCCTCTATCCTAGGCTTCGTCTTGCTACGAATCTCCTTGGGTAGCTGATCCCACATACCCTTCATCTCCCTGAGGCGCTTCTTGTCAGACTTCTACCAAGCCTGCCAAGTCCTCTTACACTTGTCCTATAGGTACTCGTTCTGCCTGAGTGCCTCGATCAGGTGACCCTGGTTGCGAACGGCCTTCTTCCTGAACTCCTCTAGCTCCTATGTCATGGTCTTGTTCTGAGATTGGATTTTTAGCATATCAATCCCCTTGGACCTCTCTCTGTCTCCTCTACGGTTGAACTCGGCCTTCTTGTCATCCAACTCTCTCTGCAACTCCAAGACCTTGCTATTGAGGTAGCAGTTCCTGTTGCCTAGGTCGGCGGCTTTGTCCTGTAAGTCAGCGACCTCGGCTCTGTGGACTTCTTCATGACAGTTGAGCTCGTCCTGTAACTTGGCAACTGTCTCAAGCAGACTAGCTCGCTCCTATGCTCCCTGCGAGTCTCGCTCCTGGTACTCCCACAGAAGGGCCTGGTCCTGGCATCTCCTCTGCTCAAGCTGGGTCACGTACCTGTCCTACTCTAGTAGGTGGATAGCCGAGACGCGAAGGCATCTGTCCCCCTCGGAAGGATAACTCTGCCGGCTACGAAACTCTGCTCACTAGGGGTAAGGCTGAGGTCAAGGGCCTGGGGAAGTAGACGGAACTCTGTTGTCTTCAGGTGCTCGTAGTGGTCCCTCATCACTCTACGAAGTGCCTTGTGTGAGACAGCTCACAGTCCCTCCTCAATTGTGTCCTCTATAGTCAACTTGGTGAAAGCTGGGACAGAAGGTAAGGTAGTGCTAGCTGGGAACTCGACTGAGGTGACAACTAGTCCTTCGACTCCTCCTTCCTGAGCTGACTTCCCGGTGCAGGTGACCTGGACAAGCTCGTCAGGGACTCCTAACGTGACGAGAACTCAGCAGAGGGTCAGTGCAAAACCCCCGAGCTCACGTAGGTCAAAGGTAAGCTTGGCGTGGTCCAGAGGTAGTGGTCCTAGAGGCGGCCATTCGACGTTCGTTGCCATCTTCATGTTTTAAGGAAATAGGTGTTAGCAGGTCAATAAATAGATAAGCCTTGCATGAAAGTAAATGCAAGGTCGGTATATAGCCAAAAGAAGGGTTGTTCACGTCCTATTCTATCGTCCATTTCTGAGGGTTTCGTCCTAGGGTCAAGTATGGCTCTGATACCAACTGAAACGACCTAATTTCCGTGGAGGGAAATCCACAGAGTCGAAGTGTAATAAGACCGTTGTAGATCATATTACCCAAATTCCAGTCGAATATCACATCCATACAACATAATATCATAGTACAAATAGTGCGAAATTACATAAATTATTACATTGCCGCATCGGCGGAATCAAAAATAGCATTCATTTAGAACAGCTTGAAGATAAGATCGCCAAACTCGAGCGTAGGAATGAACCCCTCAACCGTCAAACTCCTCAAAGCTATACTCCTCAGCAGAACCTGTGTGCCAAAATTTATCAGTACGATTTGTACTGGCCACTCCCACCCTATGAGCATTGCTTTGTGGAAATTGGATGCAAGTTAGATATAATCAAAAGGAACCTATAAGGCTGGGATTTTCTATGTATTAGCATATCAAGTATATAATAACAGTTGGTCAAGTTTTAACACCATTCCCACACCCATTCCACCCCATTTCTGTCCAGAACCAGGTTTCGATCCAGGGATCGATATACCACCATCTCCTCACCATCACCATACCATCGCTCAATCGATAAGCCAACTCTCTCTCTGCACTGTCTCATGGCCCGTAGCCCCTGGCTACGACCGACACTCTCTCACGGGGGAAGAAGAGAAGGACTCATCTCACTATCTAGTTTAAGTAAAACCCAGGAAATGTCCATAGCCGACAAGTCGGCATATGTATCGATCGATCAACCTTACACTCTGCAGAGGTTTTACATAACCACAAGATCCGCCTTCCTCGCTGACTGTCATCAACTGGGCTGATTCTGGCCGCTTGCTGGCCTAGGATAATGCCACCCTACCATTCAGCCCTGGTACACCCCAAGTCTAGTCTGGGGTGGCTGAAACTGTGAGTCATGAGCCGGGTCCACAAGGTCTCCATGAAGTCTCGGAAGGGTGTGGGGAAATCCTTTGCGCCCCATACCTCCTCGCACTGTCCACTATCAACCTAGCAGTAGTGGCAATATCCTACCAAGTAGTCCGGCCATCCCGCACCATATAGGGCGAGTGGTATGTAAGGCTTCCTGGTGAATCTGAGTACTAATAAGTCCTTAGGGATGACCAAGCCACAATGTCTTCATCAGGGTTTCCATTTACTGTGCCACCACAGCACCTCCACCCCGGGCTCCTCCCATCACAGGTTCACACCCAGGGCCACCTCATATACCATTTACCCACCACAGGTATCCATTTCTAGGGGTGCCTAGGTAGCACCTCGTGGCAAGACTTGCCCCAAGCTCGTCGTATGTTCCAACTTGGTCGACACAACCCTCACCCTCCACGCACCCAAGTCACACACGCAACACTCTCCCCATAGTCCAGATAACACCAGTTTCCACCACGCATCAATGTAGTACAAGCATAGTAGAAGTAATAAGCAATGAAATATAGCAGCAAGCGTGTGTCTAGCCTAATAGCAGGGTAAGCAGGGGTAAGGTTGCGTCAAGGTAAAAGCCATCAAGTAAGCATACTACCATGCAAGTCCTATCATAGTGTGAATATAACAATAAAGTAAAGCAATAGCAGTTCTATATTAGCTATGCGTAATAGGTGCTACAAGGTTGGGTGGGATGTGGCACCTTCAGTGTAGTCGTCTCCGTACTCCTCACGGTACTCTCGGTCCTCGTCCGTCTAGTTCTCCTCTGAGTCTGCAAACGATCGTATTATAGTCGTGTTAGCGACGTCTATAGAATAGCACAAAGAAGCAATGAAAATTCAAAAGAGCCAAATGCGCACAAACAGGGGTCCATTGCGTAGAGCTCGATTTTAGATGAATTTTGGTTCTGGTTTCATATTTTTCCGGGTTCGTATGAATTAGTTATGAACTTCCGAAGTTTAAATCATTTCTAAAAATGGGAAAAGGCTGAATTAATATCGTGCTAACACGTGTCACGCTCCTATTGGTCCACGTGGCATGCTGACATCAGCATGATGTCATCGTCTCAGTTTTGGTACTGACAGGTGGGGGTCCCGCTGACGTTAGCATGACGTCATCAACGTCATCCGTTCCGACAGGTGGGACCGGGGGCTCTTGGGTCACTGTCATGTGGGTCTAGTCAAAGTCAATCATCAAGTCAACGGTCATCGGATCACAGTCACAGACAGGTGGGGCTAGAGCTGCTGACGTCACCGTGACATCATCATGACGTCACCTCGGCTATGTTTGTTACTGACAGGTGGGACCCGCATGACGTCACCCACTGACAAGTGGGTCCAAAGTCTCTGTGTCGCTGACATGTGGGCCCGGTCAATCGGTCAACGTTGACCGGTCAACGATCAACATAGGCCAGGCCTCGACTAGGCCGATTGGGCCGGATACGGGCCGGGCTTGGCCCGCCACGTAGTGCTCACTAGTGAGGCCACGTCGCCCCTGTGGGCTTTTACTGGGCCTGGGTCCACAGAATCGGTTCATGGTGGACCACCCTTCTGCGGTTCATGAACCGCACACCGAGTCCATGGTGGACCCAGTCCATCCTCCTTTTCTCTCTCCTGGTGCATTGTGCGCCGGAGCACCGCACCCTCCCTTCCTTCTCCTCTGTTTCGATCGGACGGCGGCATGGTGCCCGTTGACGGCGAGCTCGCCTAATTGGCGGCTCCAGTGGCGCTAGGGTGCAATTAGCTTAGGCAAAATCATCCCCTCGCCTCGACGAACACAATGGTGAGGTCAGAGTGACGGTTAGGGCTTCCCAAAGGACTGGCCACGGCAACGGTGGCTCGGCTGCGGCGCGTCGACGGTGGCCGGTCTGTGTGGCAGCTAGGAGCAGGCTTGGTGGGGTGCGTGAGCTCCCTGTGGCTCAGGTGGGTGTGGCGGGCAGGTTGAAGGGGCGCTAGAGGCTCCCGGTGGCTTCGGCCACGGTGGCGGCCATGAAGGACGCGATGGTGCTTCGGTGGGGTGCGGCGCGTGCTAGACGGAGCACCAACGGCCTTCTTCTCTTCTGTTGGTGCACGCGGTGTGTCCCGAGTCGTCGTGGAGCCAGGCAGGGTGCAAACGGCGTGGTTCTCGCGGTGGTGCAGGCGAGGCGGCCTCGCCATGGCCATGCTCTGGCCATGGTGAGCGCGTGCGTGTGTGCGATGCGTATGCATGGCATGAGCAGAGCGCTCGGCGCTGGCGTTCCCGAGCAGAGGGCTCGGCGTCGCCCCCTTTCTTCCCTTTGCTTCGCATTTCTGTTTGGCTCAACAAGAGGGTCATGGTGGTCCTTCTATGCTACCGGTTGGCTAAGCCAGAGCAAGAGCTCGTGCTCCGGCGTGGTCCGTTCATGGCGTCCGAGAGGCTAGGAGTGGTCTCAGCGAAGTGTGCTCACCGTGGGGAGTTTGAAGGTGGTGGTGGTGCCGTGTAGTGGTGGCCGTGTAGCTCCTGAGACGACGACGGTGGTGCTCCCTCCTTCTCCAGCTCCGGCAGCGGCAAGGCCCCGGCAGCAACAGCGACGTCCTTCTCCACGCCTCTCCTTCTCCTCTCGTCCCTCGGCTTAGTGTGTTGGTGCGAACCGCACGGCGGCGGCGAGGCATGGTGAGGCACTAGGGTTCTGGGCTCCTCCTTTTATAGGCGAAGCTCCACTGCTCACCAATGGTGGACGGGGGCGGACGGCAGGCGATTCGCCGAGCGCATCGGACGGTCCTGGCATGTGGGGTTGGTGGCGTAGGGGTTGCGTGGGCGCGGCTCCAAGGGAACAAGGTCATGCGATTTGCGTGACCCTGGGCCCGCGCCTGCTGCTTCGATCGGGGCTCGGTCGGGAGGAGAGGCTGGTGTGGGGAGGAAGAAGACCCTGTTGCTGGGGTGGCTGATGCGTGGGGTCCGGTTGGCAGCGGGTGCGGCTCAGGCGCGTCACGACGCGGTGAAGCGGTACGGGCTGGCAGGTGGGACCCGGCGATCGACGTCTGCGCGCGCGCGGTTGGCGAGGCGAAGCTGGGCCGGCTTTGTGGGCCGCGTGCGCGAGTAGGTGGGCAGGCGGGCTTGGCCGAGCTGGCTCACAAGGCCGAGCAGGCCTGGGCTGCTGCTGCTCCCTCATCTTTCCTTTCTGTTTTTCTTATTCTTTTTCTATTTTGTTTTTCTTTCTCTTTTATTTGTTGCCAACTTGGTTAGGGTTTGATTTATTTAGTTTCATGTACAAGTGTGCACCTTGATTAAGGGTGGAGCTTAGGGTTGGTTGGTGGGGCCCACATACTTAGGTGGTACTTAGGTGATTAATTAATTGCATAATAATTTAATTATAAGTGGTCATTTTTATTTGCACAACAAAAGATCAATAAAGGCAACTCACTTGTTTAGAATTAAAATGCATACAAGAATGTATGTGTTAGGGATTTTAAACACACACATATACAACAAATGACATGCTATGCCTATGAGTTTGTTTAGTTGGATTACAACTAATGCAACACTTAGGGTTAGCTCCTACAAATGTCACTCATCATCACATGGGGTTTTAAAGAAAAAAAATTATAGTTGGGGTTTTTGGTGTGTGGATTTTTGGGTTGTTACACATGTCCTAGCCCATAATCTTATATGCATCCCTCTATCATGGCCTTTTTCATGCTAGGGGCTCGACATGGTTGGACCTCTCAAACGAGCACCAGATGCTAATGATGGATTAATTAGGCTTAATAAATCATCTCGCGGATTACATACGGATTCGGTAATTTGTTTTTTTATTAGTATCCGAACACCACATGCGACACCCCCATGTGACACCCAATATGACATCCAAAACTTTACACCCTGAATTTAAACAAGACCCGATCCCAGCTCGCACGATTACCCATGAATAGTCTCTGCCTGTATGGCCCACACCGGTATGCTGCAAGCTAGGAACTTTTTTTCATTTTTCTTGTCACTCGCTAGACGATTTCTTTCTCCTCGTTGAGGACGCTCTAAGTAACAGACTCTGATGGTGGATGTTGTATCGTACTGGGTGGTTGCCCTAAGGTTAGAGTTGGGAGTTGGGAAAGTGCTCTAGAATTTCGGGCGATTGAACTAATCATCTTCTCAATCCCCTACAATTCCAATGGGGAAGGTTTTGTACGGACAACCCTGTGCTTGTTGATACTGGTGGATCAACAGCTGACATTCGCTATAGAGCCATGAGCCCATGACAGTCAGCAGCGGGATGGTCAGTCCACTGAATCAATTGGAATCTGTTCAGTGCGATGCCTATTGAATCCAAAGCTTGCCTTGCCAGGATACAGTTTAGACTACATTGGAGGATAGTTTATCCAAAATGATGGAAAGCTATGAACTAGTGTCTCTAATTTGTTTATAGACCTGAAGCCCTGAAACTGC
Organism: Miscanthus lutarioriparius; assembly: GCA_904845875.1. Lineage (NCBI taxonomy): Eukaryota > Viridiplantae > Streptophyta > Magnoliopsida > Poales > Poaceae > Miscanthus > Miscanthus lutarioriparius. The sequence continues at coordinate 59,880,324 of CAJGYO010000012.1, forward strand.
ACATATCATTGGCAGCCAATTTAGCCATCTCGACTTTTGATGATTCAAACCGGACCTTAATGTGGTTCGTTTGCGGACAATGCTTTGATATGTAAGGAATGGCGAAATGACAACAAGAACAACCAGAACAAGAATTTGGTGTGGCAGAATTTAATAATTTTAGAATTAGCTATGGCTTCTGGAACGTTTGGAATACAACAGCATCACCGACAACTAAATCAATGCTGCAGACTACGTAAAATCATGTTCAAGTCAATGTGACTTTTCCCCCAAGAGATTTTGTTAATTCTTTGCACTTTTGCAAACTATGTCTGAGATCAATCGAAGTCATCATCACAGTTCACACAGACCAGGAGCAGCAACAGCTATGTAGCTGACCTCGAATTTTCATCAATAGGAATTACATTCCTAATGCCTCATAATTCACATATTTATTCAAGATTATTCCGTCAACCTTGAATCTTCAATTGAATTTTAGCTAGGAAATAATGTAAATATAATGACCAGGAAGCACTTAGTTTTGACACTGAAAAGTGAGAACTAAATGTGAATGATTCCAGTATGGTGATTATCTCAATAGTTGGAAAGAAAATTCTTTCACTGTTGCTCTACTCGTATAGTTATTATTTGCAGGGAAGGTACATGACACAAGATTCCATGATACAAGAAAGATGTTCATCATAAAGATTTATGACACTCTTGCACCCTGAAGCGATTTGCAGAAAATTAGGCCTGCAGAGGTACGCATTTGTTTATCACCAAGAACCACAATGCAGTTATCTGTTGTTCTAAGATGAGCCTGAACAGCTTCCCAGATCTTCTTCTTTTGGACCTGACAAAAGTGGAATGATGCATTACCTGCATTGCTCCGAAACAACTTCAGCAGCAAGACTAAGATTCCTAGGTTTTTAGTATAATATAAGGCCCCTACATTTGTTTAGTATAAATTGGCTCAGTAAATTTCAATTCATACGTATTACTTACATTGTTTTTTATTTAGAGGAATTAACAAGGTTTTCAAATTCAAGCTTGTTTCACATCCACACTTCCACAGGACTAGTTCCTTTACCACATTTTGTTTTACCTTAGAAAGCACCAAATTGCAGTGTAAGTTGCTAGAAATACTAGAAGATATATCTATTTTATTTCCAATATTTGTGTCCACTAGATTTCTTCCTTATGAGTTCTGACCAATACCAAGTCGAAAATAGACTCTTTAACTATGGATTTTCCAATCGAACTTGCAAAATGATGTAACCATATGTGTTCTACAATCTATATGACATGCTTCTATCAAAATAGCATACTAACATCAGAGCTTAAAAGATGTAGTTGCTATCAAAATATGGTCCATATGAAATGATCTTTTCTCAGACATCAGATCTGTGGTCTATCTACAATACTAAATTGAAATGTACAATGGCCCATGCAAATGTCAGAGATAATTAATTAAGTTCATTTATGAAACACAGGAAAATTATTTAGCATGGAAACATAAAAATCAAGAACATCAAATGACATCTTATTTTTATTTTGATGCTGAAAAATGTTTCTAGAGTTCTAGGTCATGCTTATCTGGAAGTCCTATGACATGATATATCTGCTGGATGAGAGGTCACCTACACCTTCCATTCAATAAGGTGTAGAAACAATAGCAAATCATTGCAGAGGCTAAGAAAAGCAAGCAATAGTAAGCATTACTTGCACATATGTCAACACTCTACACCCAACCAGTCGTTAACAAATCATTCAAAAGATAGGGAAAATGTCTTAAATCTGTATTATTATGTGATACCTGATTTGGTGATGCAGGGTCAGATTGACGATGCTTTTCTTCTTCTGAACCAAACCATACTCTTTCACCAGGAAAGGAACCTTCTGGAGGGATGAGCAGCTCCACATTCTCATGGGAAGCATCAGAGGCAGCCATAAGCATGCCATTTGACTTGATGCCACGCATGTTCCTTGGTTTGAGGTTAGCAAGAACAATCACGTTGCTGTCCTGCACAGGTCATCAGAATCAAGAATGAAGTAATGGATGTAAGTTACAACATGGATACAATCCACACGATTCGACAGAAAATTGGCTATCAGGCCCACATTTCATAGACTCAGACAGACCCACAATTATATCCACGATAATGATTCGATACACTGTATTTGTTAAGACAATTTGGTCCCCAATTTCTCTAACTGTTGATCATATATGTCCAGAATCAGTGTGAATTGGTTATACTCAAGTTCAAATCCAGAGTGAGCCATGATCCATGAGGATTTTTTAGGCTAACCTTACATTGTCCTTCTCTCTGGAGTTTATTTGCAGCATATAAAAATCAAACTAGATACATTGGAAATGTCATAAATCATAACTGATAGAGGTGACAGGTGTTTGTCCCTTTTAATTGATATATATACTCTAACAAAACATAACTAAACTGTATTCTAACATGAATTTTTGTACGCTTATTACTAATCGATAAATAATGGATACCGTGACTCTCTACCACCGGACGCAATTTATCATGTGCATACCTGGAGCTCTTCGATGGGGAGGAAGTTGACGAGGCCGCTGCAGATGGTCCGGGGCTCCGCCTCGCCTACGTCCACCTCCTCAACGTAGAGCGTGTCCGCCTGCGGGTGCCTCCACGCCTTCACCACCCGGCCCACCCGGACGTCCAGCAGCCCCACTAGCTCCTCCACGGTCGGTTCCGCCTTCTCGTCCCCGCCCGGCACCGGGGGCTTCGTCTCCTCCACCCCATCCTGCGAGGGCGGCGGTGCTACGGAGGCCTCCGTTAGCGATAGCGACGTCGGTGATAAAGAGCAGAAGAGAGCAAGATTCCTGCCGGATCTCGGCGCCGTCGCCGGCGACGGTCGGGCAGCCAGGAACGAGACGGCGCCGGCGCGGGGCCTCGCGAGGGTGAGCGGAGAGGGTGAGGACGGGAGGAAGCGGGCGCAAGAGGCGATCGCCATTCTCGCAGCGGCCATCATATACCGGTGCCGGAGATAGGGGTAGGGCTGGTGCGGGTGCGCTGGGGCCGTCCGTCGCCGTTTCCGCTGCAGAAGAGCGCAGCCCAAGCAGCTAATAGATATAAATAATATAAATGAATAAATAAATTTTAAATTTTTATTTATAATCTTAGAGCATCTCCAGAATTTCACAAATTCCTTCATAATCCTTGGTTTTAGCAAGATGAGAAAAAAAACTATCTCCAATAATTTCTAACCTATCCTCATAATCTTTTACAACTTAAGAAAAGTCACCTTGTTGTGCGTAAAGTTACGTGCTACGTGCTTTCGAGTCGCGTGTATTTTTTCTCCCCATGCATATTTATCAAGCAATCTAAAGGTAGAAAGGCGTAGAAACAATATAAAGTAGAAAATGATCTTGATGTAAATGCACAAGAGACAAAGAATATATAAAAGTGGTTAGGATAATTCAGAAATAATATAGAATTTCTGATGTAAAATTATCTTATATATTTTAGGAGTAGATTATTAGAAACTCTTGGAGATGGTCTTTTTTATTCTTTTCGATACTTTTTTAGAAGTTATAAAACTCCATGTTTTTGGGAGTTGGGGATGCTCTTACAAAGCATAATAGCTTGTCGAACATAACCACCTCTGAGCTTTGGTTCAACGGCTCAAATTGCTTGGATCGAATTTCCCCCCGGAGCAGCTTCTCCTACTTCTCCTGACCTTGTCTGTCTTTTCTTCGGCTTCTCGACAGAATCTATAGCAACAATTATATACTGGCTTCTGCTTCTGCTTTCAGACGACTCTCCTTCCCGATCCTTCTCATCCTAACCCCGACATCTCTCAACACACAGGCATCGCCTCTGTCACGTACGCCCCATGCCTTCCCTCTCTCTCTCCCTCTCCCTCTCCCTCCCGACCTGACGGCATGCCGGCCTGACCTTAGCGTCACCGATGGCCGCGCGAGGCACTAGCGAGGCGTCGCGCGTCATCCCCGATGGCGGCCGTCCCCGCCGTTGGCCACGGGCGAAGGTGCCTCCCGGCGCGTCCTCCTCCCGCTATCCCGCGTGTGCTCCTATGTGCTAAGGAAACCTTAGGTGACTCTCCGTCTCCCCCCGATGTGCCACTGTCTCTCTCTACCCTAATACTAGGTAATAAGTACTAAGAAAATATTGTGGTATCTTCGTCTGTCTTGATTAATGATTTTAAGTAACGCGTATGAATAAACTCCTTTTCAACGATTATCCTTCTTCTGACATCTAGGCTCCCCGAGGGGAAAGGGATATATGGGTTCCTTTTTAGGGATGTAAAATCATTTACCGGTTTGGTTTTGCCTGGTCCAAATTATTTGTGAGGTTCAGATCTCAAATCCAATACTGAAATTTGTATCTCTTCTGATTTTTATGATAATTGGTGGTTTACAGGGTCTAAGTCATGCCTATGTTCTCCACTGAACCAACAATAATGCATTCTCTGACAAAACTGAAGCACCAAAAGAGCCCAAAATGCAAACTTAGCAAACAAATTTGGAGCACTAACATGGCAAGAACAGTTTAAAAATTGCTGTCGGCAGAAAAATAAAAAGATAATGTGAACTCACAACTCACTAATAAAATGATGATGTTAACCCACAACTCAGTGATACACTAATCCTCCCTCTACAGATAGATCTGAACTAGGAAGGAAATATGATCCGGAGTTCAAATCGAAAAATAAATGAGGTGTCAACTTCAGAGGTGCACATGATATGGTTCAGATCTATCTGTAGAGGGAGGATTAGTGTATCACTGAGTTGTGGGTTAACATCATCTTTTTATTAGTGAGTTGTGAGTTCACATCATCTTTTTATTTTTCTGCCGACAACAATTTTTAAACTGTTCTTGCCATGTTAGTGCTCCAAATTTGTTTGCTAAGTTTGCATTTTGGGCTCATCTTTTGGTGCTTCAGTTTTGTCAGAGAATGCATTATTGTTGGTTCAGATCTATCTGTAGAGGGAGGATTAGTGTATCACAGAGTTGTGGGTTCACATCATCTTTTTAATAGTGAGTTGCGAGTTCACATCATCTTTTTATTTTTCTGCCGACAGCAATTTTTAAACTGTTCTTGCCATGTTAGTGCTCCAAACTTGTTTGCTAAGTTTGCATTTTGGGCTCATCTTTTGGTGCTTCAGTTTTGTCAGAGAATGCATTATTGTTGGTTTCCGTTTTCAGAAAACTCATTGTTGTAATGAGGTGCCTAAATCATTGTTATACTTTTATTAACAAAACTCATGCTTAACCGGTTGTCTCATTGTCAACAAACGATATCCATAGATTTAATTGTTAATAATGTCAGAAAAGAAGACCATTCTGCTTGCTTGAGTGTCATGTATATCCCAAAATGCTTGAAGGTTTAATATTATGCCAAATATTTTAGCAAGGTTTAAACGACAATCCTAGAACAATATATGCAGTCATGATTATCACTCTTTTATGATATTTTTATTCTCATCTGAAGTCATCCAATGGCATATGTTACGATGAGTGCTCAGTCTTTTATGATGTTTATTTTCCACTTTTAGTGAGCCGAGGCATCTGTAACATTTTTTCCGGAGATCCAATTCTATTCCAATATAGAAATGCTATTTTTTACAAAACTTTAATTTATACCACTCAGACTTGCAGTTATCTTTCCCTCTCTTGTTGCGTAATCTTCGGTTCAATGGCCTAGATTGCTTGGATCGGATTTCCCCGAGAGCAGCTTCTCCTACTTCTCCTGACCTTGTCCGGCTTCTCCTCGGCTTTCCTTCGACTTCTCTGGCTTCTCGTTAGAATCTAGAGCAACAAATATATACCGGCCTCTACTTCTACTCCCAGATGACTCTCCTTCCCGATCCTTCTCCTCCCGATCCCGACACCTCTCGTCCCGCAGGTGTTGCCTCCGCCTCGTACCCCCCCCCCCGCCTTCCCTCTCCCTCTCCCTCTCTCTCCCGACCTGGCGGCGTGCCAGCCCGGCATCAGCGCCACCGGATGGCCACGTGAGATGAAAGCATCTAGGCCCCTAGTGGGTTTCGGTGATTAATGACGACATAAGATTATTATGACTAACATGTGTTTTTTAGAGATAATTTGACTTAGGTCACAATAATGATGATTGTTTAGGCAATCAATGGTTTTCATGCCCCTATCGATGGAAATCGTTTCGATTTTCAAAGGATGGACGACAAGATTAAGGATGTACTAGTTCTAAGTGTCGTTTAGTGTTGAGAGACACTTAGATTAATTTAGGACTTTATTTTCCTTTGGCCGTACTTTGATGGGGGTATGAATTAGTAGCTTGACCAAGGTGAGTCTAATGTGTTAGGTGTGGTGCACACTTGTCAAACTTAGCACTAGGTAGCTCAGGGATGGCCGAAAGATCAAGTGGATCAAACCTCATTCACAAAGTGTTTGAATTGGAAGTGATTTAGGGGGGTTAATTTTGCTCTGAACTGAGGTTGACTCTCTGGTACGAACCATGCACTATTACAGATTGTGATATCACTGTCACCACTTTCATTGCCGTAGCGATAGAAGCGACGATGTGATACTTCTACCATCGGTTGGACCAATAGTGAGGCCTCCTCAGGAAGGAAACCGGCGTTGAAAATTTGTACCACCGACAGGTTAACAATAGATGCGGCAGTGATATTTTCTCCATCGTATGAAAAGCCGAGCCGACCGGGGTACGTGTTATGGCTATCGGCCCTACGCAACTGTTTGGTTTACCAGCGGTAAAGTCAGCGTGAGTTATTTCCCAACTACCTATAACACAGTTGTTTCACCATTACTTGCACTTCTCCATCTTTGGTTGGCCTATTTAACTTAGGTCTGGATGCACCTCTTGGGCTCAATCCACACACTCTTGAATCCACACACTCATGAACCAATCATCCTTCTTCATCACCTAGAGGTGCTTTGTCTTCCTCCTTGCACCTCTCACGGCCTTGAGATAAAGCACCTCATAGGGATGCTAGTGTTTGGAGAAGGCAAACATTGGGTGCTTTAGACTCCATAACCTTGCTGCCCTTGAGCATCGAGATGCAGATCTACATCCCTCGATCCTCAAAGGTAGCAAGATTATGGAATATAAAGAATTGAACCTCATTGAGATGCAGGTGCAAGTTTTGCGATGTGCTACCGCTGAGCATGAGGTAGACCTTGATGATTGCAGATCTTCTTGCAGATCTTGTTAACAGAGGATCTGCAATCATCTGGTTCTCTCCTATTTAGGGGCTCCATACTCGATTGGGGGTGCTTTAAGTTTGTGAGGTGCTCGTTCTTCAAGATTGGATGCTTTATATTTCATCTTACAACTCTCATAGTCAAGAAGCCAATCGCATCCCTTGACCGTGGGGGTTTGTTGGTATTTCTTAACATTACAGAAAGAATCCACAAGCGTATGGAATTACCGTTGTAGCTTCCACTTGGAAGTATTCAGGGTATCGTATTTCCACTAGGAACAGTGGTATTTCTTCTAGCTAATTCATCCAAGGACAACACAAGGATAACTGATAAGGGTAGAGAAGGATTCCTCTGGCTTAGGGTCTAAGGATAGATAAACTATACTATTACTTGCTTACTTCAGGCACCGGATCGCACCTAGTCTGCCAGGTGATGCCGTCCTATAGCTCTACGCCGTACCCAAACATGGGGGATTACGAGGTATAGACATGGCTATCACCACCTGTCGCCTACCCCTCAAACAGAGAGTACAAGGCAAACGAAGGTAGCCTCTAACCTAGACACCACCTCTATGCTATTGACTACTACTCTAGTGCGCTAGTAAGGGTTACCCATCTTTATCAGGGCCCTTCTACTACAGCATCCACCACGGGGACGAATGACAAACCCGCAAATAAGTAAAAGTATTGCTTAACTACTCAAAGTCTTTGAACCATAAGAATCATGAACACTTACTAAATACCCATCGAGGTACAAAGTCGGTGATCGCTGAGGTATAAGCGGGGGAAGGTTAACAACAAGCCTAATACTTCTTCCCCAAACTCTTCCCTCACATCTCTTCCTATTTCTCTTCTAGAGCTAGCTAGGGCCTAAGCCCATGGAGTGATGCTCTTGCTCTTGCTCTTTGGTGCTCTTCCTCTCTTGTGTGTTGTTATGAGGGGGGATAGAGCCTCCTTTTATAGGTGGAGAGGAGGGGGCTCTTTGGAAAATGCTTCCTCTCCTCATGGAAGGTACCAAACCGACCTCAAACTGACCTCAAGATGAGTTGAACCTAGCTGGGCACCTACATAACCGCTTTGCAGCGTCGGTGGGAGGCGACCTACGAAAATTGGGCCCGAGAGGAGCTAGTTGGGGTGGTGTGGCCGCACCGCCACTGAGCCCTATCAACCCAATTTTTGTTTGGTGGGTCTCTGGATGGTTCTGGATCAAGCCCAAGTGGGTGCTTCGCCCAAATTCTTCGGGTAGATTGGGCCTTCTTCTTTATTCCTTTGCACAAATCAGCTGTATGCCTTGTTGGAATGCACCTTTTGGTGTATTTTCCCATGTATTTGGGTTTATGTCCTACAAAACGATAATCTCCAAATACATGTGGAACTAGGTCAATAGTAAAGGTATATATCCTTAAGTTTGTTAATTTCTCCTCTTTTTATATCTAGATTGGCGATAAGAAATGTGAGTTAAGGACCGTCAACAAGCTCCCACATACTTAGCCCTTTGCTTGTCCTCGAGTAAAGTTAAGGACTAAGATAGGTCATCTCCTTGATATGACATCTACATACAAGTTATTCCATACTTCACCTGCACTTGTGAACTTTTGGAGTGTCTACCACATTATCTTGAGTGATTGAATAATGAAATAATATGGATTCAAATCCTCTTGCATCAAATAGCTGAGAAACTTGGGTTTTCATGTGAGTTTAAAAATGTAAACATAGTTTAGATCCTCAAATGATTCTCTCAAATCGCTCATATATGTGTTTGGTTCCTCACAAAGGCATATCATAGTGTTGCCTTCTTTCTTTACTACTTCTAAAAAGCTTATATGGATCTTTGGTAGGGAAAGATATGAAGAAATACTTACTCTGCATATTTTGTTGAGTCAAAGCTCGGATCCAAGGAGAAAGATGCCATACCCTTAGATCAAGAAGTGCAAGTGTGTGGATAAAACATTTCTAAATCTTTTTGTATGAGTGATCTCTCTCTTGATTTTTATTCTGAGAACATGGCTATTATTTTACGTGAGCCTTCATGTGCTCATCATTTTTTCGCTTCTTTTTTTCGTATATATTATTAGACCTTCATGAGTCCATTCTTTTTTTCTTTTCTTCTTGGACCTTCGTGTGTCCAATTTTTTTAATACCTTGGGACCTTCATGTGTCTTATTTTTTTTCAATACTTTTATATAGCACATGTCTATTAAACCACATATTGAGAGTGATCATTATTTTGTAGAACATGGTGTATTTATTTTAAGACACAATTTTTTGTCTACTCCCAGTGTAGGAGTAGAATATTTCTTTAGTGGACGGAGGCATGTTTTAGCGTATTCCTGGTGTAGGAATAGCTTATATATATGGTGTGTACGTGATCTTGATCTTGGGGGGCAAGATAACTTTCTCAACAAGGGTCAACAAGACTTGACAAAACTCAATGCAGGAGTAAGTTGCATATATTTGACAGTTTTAAGCTTTGAACACTAGATATGGCTTTGGTAGGAATTTGCATATCATTGAGGAGCCTGCTATTTGGATTTTGATTTTATAAAATAAATCCCAAGTTCTTCACATAATAGAGCAAGGTTCATTTTCATCCTACTATATCTCATATTCCAATTACTTAGATAACATGCAGTCCCTATGATATGTTGTTCACAAGTTATAGGAATTTTAGCAAGGAATAAAGAGTATGCAAATTTTTATCAAATGATAGCATGGAGATTGAGCGTCATTTGTTTTATATTTTAAATTTATTCAATTTTAATCTTTATTTAAATGTAGAAAGAGAGGATGCACAAACCGAGTTTGGAAGTGTTGATCTGTTGCGCATCATTTGTGGGGGAGATTTTGAATGCTAGTGTGGATCGTCTCCCCCACACTTATTCTTTTACCTGTTTATTTAACAAAGAAAAATAAAAAGAAACAAGCAAGGGCTCACCAGTTGAAATACTTGGGAGCCTTAATTTTATTATAATTATTTTTACTTTTATTTTTGTTACTTATTATTATTATTATTACTACTATGAATATATATATTTATTTTATTTTATGTGTTCACCCAACTTTTTATCTTTTATTATAAATAAGGCTGTTGTAAACTTTGCAAAAATAACATAGCCTTGATTTATCTCCATAGTAAAGTACTTCTATTGTTTATGAAAGTAATACTCACAATTCATTAATCAAATTTAAACACCATGTCTAAGTTTGATTAAAGAAGACAATTTTAACCTAAGCACCATGCTTAATTTCAAACGCCTATGGATGTACCTCTTGCGAATACATCTAATCCAGAGCATTATAACATAAATAAAAGAAGCATGAACTTTATGAGCAAGTTATTTTCTCATGGAGATAAAAATGGGTTGGTGAACATTTTATTTACATTTGCATACCTGAGTTTTACTTACCAGCAGCATGTGGATGGAGTTTCGAAGTTGCTGTAGCGGTTGCTTGATTGCACATGGTCCAACTCAAGCAATCAACAAGGCTTAAGCCATACACATAGATGGTGTGTATAGATCATAAACCTTGATTATAGCAAAGGTCTAGAAGAGGAGAATTATCCTTCTCTCTTCTTTTATTTCTCTCTCTTTTGTTTTCTATATATGTCGACAGAATATCATCGGCAGTCCTCCGAGGGGTATCCCACGAAGGTAGATTGATCAGTAGAGAGGCGTGTAATCAAGAACAAGAAGGCAATAGAGACACACGAGTTAGACAGGTTCAGACCATCAGTATGATGTAATACCCTACTCCTATGGTCTGTTGGTTTGTATTAGCTATCGTATGATATTGCGTGAGTTTGGAGGGGGTCCCTACCCGCCTTATATAGTCTGAGGGGCAGGGTTACAAGTCGGTTAGATCTGAGAGATAATCGGAAAGTAATAACAGATTATAGGAATCTTGGGATCATACCTATCCTAACAGATCTCGTAATATCTTCAAGATATCTTCCTGGTGTCTTGCGAGAGGCGCCGAGCAGAGTCATGCCCCGTAAGGCTTCGTCTTGTGGGCTAGGCCGCCCCTAGGGGCGCAACCCATGTGGTCTGCCGTGGGTATCCGGGGTCGTACCCCCCCCACAGCTAGTCCTCGAGCGCCTTGTACCCATTGCGCAACGCCGTCTTGAGCTTGTCCGAGCAGGTGCGAACAAAGCCGAGCAGTCAAACTCATAGTCTGACCACCGTGATGAGTTGCCAAGCAGCATGAACCGTCATCGAGCAGCGTGAACCATAGCCGAGCACTATAACCCAAGTACTGCTTGCCATAAGGGTGTAAGGATCTCAAGTTTAGAATCGAAAATTTCTTCGCAGTGGACCAAGTGTGCCCACTTAGAGTCCAGCCACAAAAAAAGGAGATAGTCTTCTTCAGCTTCAAGAGGCGCGGAGTTTTCTAGAATAAAGCAAACACATTCACCGCGAGGTGAAGTGTGCCCACTTAGTCCCCGAGCCTAATAGTAGATGACGTAGTCATGTGGTGCTAGGGTCCAAAGTAGAAGAATAGTACAAGACCAGCCGAGCAGGCAGCCAGTCCCCGAGCGTAGCCCTGAGATGAGAACAAGCACATTCACCACAAAGTGAAGTGTGCCCACTTAGTCCCCGAGCCTGACAGTAGGTGACATGGTCACGTGGTGCCAGGGTCCAAAGTAGAAGAATAGTACAAGACCAGTCGAGCAGGCAGTCAGTCCCCGGGCGTAGCCCCGAGATGAGAACAATCACATTCACTACAAAGTGAAGTGTGCCCACTTAGTCCCTGAGCCTGACAGTAGCTGACGTAGTCACGTGGTGCCAGGGTTAGAAATAGCGGACAACTGAAGAAAAATCCCCAATGCAGCGAGGAACCGAGACATAATTCTGACGTAGTTCTCGAGCCACAGGAGGAAATCTTGGAGAAAACAAATTGCGGAGAAAACACCGGAGCAATGGCTGTACAGTAGTAATTACTGAGCCGTAACGGTTGGCGGAGAAGTCAGTGAATATTTGGCAAGCCGTAACAAATTACGGAGAAAACACTGGAGTAACGGCTGTACAATAGTAATTACTAAGCCGTAATGGTTGGTGGAGAAGTCGGCAAATATTTGGCGAGCCGTAACAAATTGTGGAGAAAAAATCGGTGATACAGGCCGTGGTGGCGCAGAAGCCCAAGTAATGGCCCACCTTGCTGTTGTGGGGAATTTGGAGAGGCGCCAATCACGGGAGCAATTTCCCAAAAACCCTCAAATGCGAAAAGGTGGGGGGAGTGCTTTAAAACTGCGCCACCGAACCCCGCGCTCCCACCTTTGCCACTTTGCCATTTTCATCTTCTTCCTTAGCCCTCGCATTTCTAGATTCACATCCACGCACGCTTCCGCCACTAGTCCCCATCCAGATCTGAGAGATGGCACCAAAGAGGGGAGCTGTGAACCCAAAGAAGGCGAGCCCAAAGAAGGCGGGTGCTGGAGCTAGCTGTGACAAAGAGTGGGTGCTGTCATGCACGGGTGAAGTGGAGCTCGACAGATTAGTGGAGGCGGGCGTTCTTCCTGACCGTGTCACCGTCGGATGGCGGCCAACCAGTGGTGAGCCCTTCCTAGTGCCTCACACTGACGAAGTAGTGGTGTTTGAGGATTATTTCTAGCGAGGATTGGGATTTCCTGTTCATCCTTTTTTGAGGGATCTGTTGGAGTTCTGGGCACTTAGTTTGTGCAATCTCCACCCAAACACCATCTTACACATCTTGATCTTTATCCACTTCTGTGAAGCGTATTTGGGGATTCTTCCACACTTCAACCTCTTTAGACACCTGTTCTAGCTGAAGAAGAAGGGCGGCAGCGGTTCCAAGGTGGTCTGTGGAGTGTATCTTCAGCTACGTGATGGAAAGGCGGGCAAGTACCTTACTGTGCTGTTGAACACGTCGATGAAAAGGGTGTTATGCCAGGTGGTTCTACATAAAGCAAAGCCATCCTGCCATCCACTGCAATGCCGACCACATCCTGGATAGCCAGAAAAGCTGGTCGAAGAAGCCAAATAGTGATGATATGGAGCAAGTGAGGGAGCTCCTTGGCCTAATAAAGGGCGTGAAGACCAACGGTGGACTGGTAGCGGCGAGCTTCATATTGCGCCGCATCCAACCCTGCAAGGAGAGGGCCCACGTGGGCTTTGACTTTAAGGGGGACACTGATGGCACCCGGGAGAGGTCGGAGGCGCTGTCGAGAGACGAGGTTGTAGGGCGGGCCACAGAGCTATTCGCTCCATTGGCTTCGTTCCGGGTGTTGGGGCAGACGAGACCCTTTAACTGCATGAATCCGCCCCCTCAGGTAACCATCTTAATTGTTTGTTCATGATACTTTTAATCCTATAGCCTTGCCGAGCAGTGAACTGATTCACTTATGCAAAGATCCATTCGCAGGAAAGAGCGGTGTACTTCTTAGGCGTGCTGAGGGGTGATTGGCCAAGGGGAGTAGACACCCGGCCACTGGCTCGGCCTAAAGAAGATGCGGCCAGCGCCTTGTCAAAGTTTGGAGGCACGGATGCTGGTTAGATGGAGAGTTCTTACCCAATGTTGGAGAAGGTCCGGGGGAAGAGGGCAATGGCAGACGAGCCGGCTCGGAAGAAGAGAAAAATGACCGGTGCCGCTCCCCTCAAGCCGAGCAGCATCTCACTTGGCGGTGACCGGACCACTCGGACATGGAGCACTGTGGTGTCCGAGTGGTCGGATGATGATGAAGTGCCAGTGGCTCCTCCACCGAGCACGAAGGCGCCTCCACGCAACACGCGCGTGGAGGTATGATTGAAGAGAGGTGAAGAAGTCCCCGAGCGGCGGGCGAGGGGAGTCCTCGAGCAGCAGGCGAGGGGAGTCCTCGAGCAGCAGGCGACGAGATTCCCCGAGCAGCAGGCAAAGGGAATCCTAGAGCGATGGGTGGAGGAAGTCCCAGAGCGGCGGGCGGAGGAAGTCCTAGAGCGATGGGCGGAGGAGAGGCCAACGGTGGAGAAGGCAGGATCTCCACCCTAGAGCATGGGAGTCAACCCCAAGGCCACGCCTGGGGGCTGAAGTAGGCAGTGCCGGTTCAAGAAATTGTATCGGCAGACCAAACCATAAGTATCCTTGTCTTGGAGTTACTTTGCCGTCGTTCCTTATCCTTTTTTGGTGATTCATGAGCTGACCTGATACAGAGCGAGGCGTATGGAGGATTCAGCCCCACCCGTCCAGACTGGCGAGCAGCTGAAGGCTGGCCCCAGGGTGGAGGAGATGTTGGTGGACCCTATCTCAGAGTCCTCGGGTGCTCGGCAGCCTACGGAGGAGTCAAACGCCACTTCTGCTAGACTTGGCGGCGACAAACGGTTGGTGTCGACGGCGGACGGGTTGGCGGTAGTGCCTGAGGCAACAGCGGGAACCGCTAGGTCCTCGGGAGTAGAGGCTGGAGTTGTCGGCGTCTTGCCAGAATCTGGAGCGGAGAAGCCTGCGATGCCGGAGGAGCAGACGATGCTCCCTAAGGCGTCGGAGGGCGTGGTCGGACACGCTATCTGGCCACCAAGCCCCCAGGTGGTGCCTCCAGCTACGGTGGAGGACGATGAGGTGGAGGAGATCGAGCGTGATGAACCTCATCCCCATGCTATTCGAATCCTCCAAAAGTTCGGCGATGAGGTGGTGGTTGTCGAGGAGAAGGACACCGCTAGGGAGCTCAGGAGACTAGAGTCCGCCCTTGCCGGAGTGATGAAGCAGATAAATGTTAGTACTATGTCTGGAATGCTCCTCTTTGATGTTGGAGACTGGAGTTCTTCATAATCTTAGCATTTTTGCAGGGGATAACTCGGACTGTCGAGCAGCGGCGCCAACTGTTAAAGAGGATGGATCCCCTCATCGAGGAGAATGATAAACTCAAGGAGGCGATGAACCTTATAGAGAGAAACATACAAAGGACCCAGCACGAGCGAGACCTTGTAGAGTCCAACGTGCAGGACCTAGAATACTAGAAAGGTGTCCTGTCCGAGCAGCTGGTGACCATGTTCGAGTAGCTGCGCGGCAAGTCGGAGCAGCTGCCAAGTGCTTTCGAGCAGCTGGAGCAGAAGTCCGAGTAGCTTAGGAACGTATCCGAGCAGAAAGCAGGTATGGCATATCGACGAATGTACTTTGTATAGTTGAATAGCAATATTTTTGGTGATGACTATTGTGCTTGTAGAGCAAGATGTAGAGCTCGGCCAGCTGCGCCAGGCCATCGAGCAACTCTGAGAGGAGAAGGCGAAGGAGTCAGGGCGAGCAGACAAACTAGCCAAGGAGCTGAACGGTGAGTACTTCTTGGTTGGAGTTATTGCTGGAGTAATATCTTGGCTCAATGGATTATTATGATGCTCACAGATTATCGTTGGAGGGTTAGGGCATAGTTCGATGTGCTGGAGCAGGATGCCCGAACCCAGAGGGACAAGTTCGATGCCGTAGTTTCTGGTGTCAAACTGGTGCTCGACTATGTCGACCTGGGGGTGGCTCCTCAACCCGATGGCAGGCCACCGTGTCTAGACACCGTCATCGAAAGGTGCAAGGCGGTGTGGGAGAACTTCAAGAGCTTCAACCGCGATGCCATTGTGACCGCCATTACTCACGCCCTTGCGGTGGTTCGGTCCCACTATCCAGCCGTTGACCTTCAGGCGATAGGGGTCGGGTTCACCGAAGGGATGGGCGAGGCAGAGCACTAGCAGCTAGAGGAAGAGGTGGAGGACGCGGCGAAGAAGTTGGCCAGTGACATCGACTTGTTCGGTGAGACGGACGGCGATGGCGAGGCTTAGTGATCTGCTTAGAGATTATTATCTGTAACATCTAGAAAGGGTAGTTAGAGCGTGCGAGAGTGTAGAAAACATTTTTGTATTTGTATAAATGTGATAAAGTGCATGCTTATGAAGCTTGCTGATATTTGTGGTGAAAAATCATTGTAGTAATAACCCTAACGCAATTATACAAAGTATAAGTAGCGTCCGAGCAGTTAGTTCGTTACTGAACTCTTTGGCCTTAGCTAGCCCATAGTCCATAATGTCGAGCGCGGAGCCTGTGCACGTGTAGGAGGAACAGGCGTCACCAAGGAACCATAGCCGACCACCCATAACGCAGAGCATGGAGCCCATAGTACATGTAGGGAGATATCGGAGACTAGGTCTTCTCCATAGAGCGTAGAGCAAAACGTGTGCTGCTCTACGGTTGGCGAAATAATTTGGAGATAAATGTAGTATAAGTGGCATTCGAGCAGTTAGTTCTGTACTGAGCTCTCGGCCTTGGCTAGCTCATAGTCCATAATGTCGAGCGCGGAGCCCATGCACATGTAGGAGGAACAGGCATCACCAAGGAACTGCATCTGACCACCCATAACGCAGAGCGCAGAGCCCGTAGTATGTGTAGGGAGAGATCGGAGACTGGGTCTTCTCCATAGAGAACAGAACAGAATGTATGTTGCTCGTTGATCAGTGAAATATCTTGGAGATTGGAGAAAAGTGTTCGGCGATTTGGAGAAACCTATTCGGCGAAATACATTGGAGATTTGGAGAAACATGGTCAGCGATTAGGCAAAATACGCTGGAGATTTGGAGAAACGTGGTCGGCGATTTGGAGAAACTTGTTCGGAGAAAACGTTGGATATTTGGAGAAACGTGGTTGGCGATCAGGCGAAATATGCTGGAGATTTGGAGAAACGTGGTCAGCGCAGTTATGGTGATTTCGTATTGGAGTTCGTTATGGAGTGGCTTAGAGCTCGGCGACCGTAAGTGGAGATTAAACCATAATGGAGAAATAATGGAGACAAATTATGGCAACAAAAACTTTATTCATCAAGGAGCAGAGAATACATATCTAGAACATTTCAAGGATAGAAACGTATAAGGTGCTCGATGTGCCATGAGTTGGGGACATCAATTCTATCTAAGTCACATAGGCGATAAGACCCTGGTTGGGTAACCTCTTTGACGACATAAGGCCCTTCCTAGGGGGAGGAGAGCTTGTGCATCCCTTTGGTTTTTTGTTTTCTATGGAGAACGAGGTCGCCGACAGCAAATGAACGACCTTTGATGTTGTGGTTTTAGTACCTCTGCAAGCCTTATAGATATTTGGCTGTGCGGACGCATGTGATTAGGTGTTCTTCCTCGGCCCTATCAACATCCTCTGTCCAAACAGCTGCGGCTTGCTCTTCATCGTAATTTTCCACCCTAGGTGCTCGGAAGGCAATATCCACTAGCAGTATGACCTCTGAGCCATAGACCAAGAAATATTGAGACACACTGGTGCTGCGACTAGCTTGAGTACACTGTCCCTAGACCATAGCTGGTAGCTCTTTTAGCCATCTACTCGGATGCTTTTCTTCTTTCTGATATAGCCTCTTTTTGAGGGGATCAAGGATCATGCCGTTCGCCCATTCGACCTGGCCGTTGGCTCTAGGATGGGCAACGGAGACGTATTTGATAGAGATGCATCGGTCTTCGTAGAAGTCCCAAAAGTGATGGCCAGTAAACATAGTTCTAAGGTCGGTGATAATGCTGTTTGGGAGACCGAATATGTGGATGATATATTCGAAGAGCTCGACTGCTTTCTTTGCAGTGACCGAGATGAGCGGTTTATACTCAATCCACTTGGAGAACTTGTCAATGGTGACATATACGTACCAAAAATCACCTGGCGCTTGCTTGAAAGGCCCAATCATATCTAGTCCCGGGCATGCGAAGGGCTAGGAAGCTAGGATGGTCTGCAGCTCTTGTGCCGGCACGTGGATTTGCTTGGCGAAAAATTGGCATCCTTCACAACATCAGATGAGGTCTTCTGCATCAAAGATGGCCGTGGGCCAGTAAAAATCAGCTCAGAAAGCCTTGCCCACCAGGTTTCTCGATGCCACGTGGTTGCCGCAGGAACCAGAGTGAATTTCGAGAAGTAACTTCACTCCCTCTTCTTGGGTGATGCATTTCTACAGTATTCCTTCCTTGGTACTTTTCCTCATCAAGTTGTCATCCACTAGCATGTACTTCTTGCTTCAACGGATTAGGCGTTCGGTTTCAGTTTTGTCGGTGGGTACTTTGGCGCTGGCAAGGTACTTGATGAACTGTTCCCTCCAATCGGCGGCTGGCGAAGGTACCGTAAGTACCAGCTGCTCGGCGGGGGGAACTTCCTGAATTTCCTTATCTTCTTTAATGGATGGCACTAGGAGATCTTGAACGAAGACCCCTAGTGGAATCGCGGCGCGAGAGGAGCCTAACTTGGATAGGTTATCGGCAAGCTGATTTTGATCACGTACCACGTGGTGGTACTCAATATCGTAGAACTTCCCTTCAAGCTTCCTGATTTCGGCGCAGTATGCATCCATCTTCTCACTGGAGTAGGACCAGTCTTTATTGAGCTGGTTGATGACTAGCTCGTAGTCCCCGTATACCATGATGTGTTTAACGCCGAGCTCAACGGCTATACGGAGTCTGTGGAGACATGCTTCATATTCGGCGACATTGTTGGAGGCCAGAAAATGTATCCGGAGAACGTATCAGAGCTTATCCTTGGTCGGCATGATGAACAGAATGCCCACACCAGCACCATTGATGTTGAGAGCACTATCAAAGTACATCACCTAGTGCTCGGGGTAAGTAGCGGCAATGGGCTTTTGAATCTCGGTCCACTCAGCGATGAAATCGGCAAGCGCCTGAGACTTGATGGTAGGCCTACTTCTGAATTCGATGGAGTAAGTGCCGAGCTCGATAGCCCACTTGATGATGCGGCCATTGGCCTCTTTGTTGCGGAGAATGTCCCCTAGAGGGAACTCGGTGACCATGGCGATCTTGTAATACTCGAAGTAGTGGTGGAGCTTGCGCAACATAATCAGGATGGCGTATAGCAGCTTTTGGACCTAAGGATAACGAGTCTTGGGCTCATTAAGGACCTCGCTGATGAAGTATACCGGATGTTGCACCTTATAGGCGTGCTCGACCTCTTCGCGTTCGACCACAATGGCTATGCTGACGACGCGAGAAGTAGCGGCGATGTACATCAAGAGAGTTTCACCTGGCCGTGGCGCCGTCATGATTGGAGGCTTTGTTAGGAACAACTGGAGCTGCTCGAAAGCTGTGCCTGCCTCCTCCGACCAGGAAAAGCGCTCAGAGGCCTTGAGAAGTTTGAAGAAAGGTAGGCCTTTTTTGCTGAGGCATGATATGAAGCGGCTTAAAGCAGCCATGCATCCTGTAAGCTTCTGTATATCCTTGATGCATGTTGGCCGTTTCATGTTGGTGATGGCAGAGACCTTGTCGGGGTTGGGTTCCATGCCACGTGCGCTGACGATGTAGCCTAGGAGTATACCAGATGGAACTCCAAAGATGCACTTTGATGGGTTCAGCTTCCATAGGTGCCTTTTTAGGTTGGCTAAAGTTTCTTTGAGGTCGGCGATAAGATCATCGGCGGTCTTGGACTTGACGGCCACATCGTCGATGTAAGCTTCGACATTGCGGTCGATCTGTTGATTGAGGCACATCTAGATAGCCCTTTGATAAGTTGCCTCGACGTTCTTGAGTCTGAAGGACATGGTGGTGTAGCAGTACGCACCGAAGGGCATGATGAACGATGTCTTGATCTGGTCTTCTTCCTTGAGGGAGATCTGGTGATAGCCAGAGTAACAATCAAGGAAGGAGAGCAATTCGCATCCGGCGGTAGAGTCTACAACCTCATCTATCCGTGGCAAACCGAAGGGGTCTTTAGGGCAATGTTTGTTAAGATCAGTGTAATCAACACACATTCTCCATTCTTTATTCTTTTTTTTGAACAAGAATAGGGTTTGCTAACCACTTAGGATGATACACTTCTTTTATGAATCCGGCAGCTAAGAGCCATTTTATTTCTACCGTAATAGCCTCCTTCTTATCTGGCATGAATCGGCGGAGCTTCTGCTTGATTGGTTTGGCGGCCGACGAGACATTCAAGGAGTGCTCGATCTTCTCCTACGGTACCCCCGGCATGTCTGCAGGTTTCCAAGCAAACACGTCGGCGTTGGCATGTAGGAAGGAGATAGGCACACTTTCCTATTTGGGGTCGAGGTGAGCCCCAATCTTCATGGGCTTGGAGGGGTCGTCGAGGCTGAGGCTGACCTCCTTGGTTTCCTTGGACTTGGCAGAGGCGCGAGGAGGCTCCAGTAATGGGATGTCCAGGTCATTGGCGGGCACCATCTTGGCATCGGTGACCACACCGGCCATCTGGATGGAGAGGTCGGTGGCTTCGGCGAGGGTGAGGCTCTCTGTCTCGCAGGCGTAGGCAATGGAGTGGTTGGCCCACAGGGCCAGGACTCCTACAGGCGAAGGCATCTTCAGCACCAGATAACCATAGTGCGGTACAACCATAAACTTGGCCAGAGCTGGCCGACCAAGTATGGCGTGGAAGGCGGTGTTGAAGTCAGTGACATAGAAGTTGATGTGTTCGACGCGGTAGTTGCTTGCCATGCCAAACTATACTGGTAGGGTGATCTCTCCAAGTGGTTTGGATGCCCTGCCAGGTACCACTCCCCAGAAGGAGTCTGAGGGTGTGAGATCTGTTATCCCGAGGCCCAACTCGTTTAGGGCTCTAACGAAGAGGAGATTCAGAGCACTCCCACCGTCGACGAGCACTTTTCTAAAAAGCACTTTCTAGACGGTCGCGTCGAGGACGAGGGGGAAACGCCCAGTGTAGGGGATATCCGCCCACTGGTTGGCCCTACTGAAGGTGATGGGGACCTCGGACCATGGGCGATAGCTGGGGTTGGTAGTGGCATCTTTCATAGTGACAGCGAGCTTCCATTCTCTTCTACTCTCGGTGGAGGTGAGGCCCCCAAAGATGGTGGCGACCACCTTATTGTGGTCCTAGAAGGCATTGTTATTGCCCCCAGGTGGTCGGCGGCCTCCGGCTCCGTCATCGGTGTCGTCGTCCAGCTTTTTGTCCCAGAACTCCTTAGCCAAGCCAAGGCAGTCCTTCATCTTATGTCTGGCATTCTTATGGAGAGGGCATGGGCCGTTGAGGATCTTCTTGTATTGCTCATCGTAGTTGCGCTTGGCGAGAGGTTCATTGATGGCGGCGACGATGTGGTCTGGCCGACGGCAGCGATTTTGACCAGATTTGGGTCCTTCTGGCCGATCACGGCCACTGTCACGATGCTAACTGCGGCCATCATAGTGGCAGTCATTGTGGCATCAGTCGTTGGGGCGGTCATCGTAGCGGTGTGTTGGGCGATGAGTGCCTGCATCCTCATTGAAGCGCAACTCGGCTTCCTCGGCGTCGGCGTACTGGTTGGCGGTCGTGATCATCTCGCCAATCCCTATAGGCGGCTTACGGTTGAACTTGGAGCAAAGCTCACGGTGATGGAGTCCTCTGATGAAGGCAGTGATAGAATTCCTCATCTCAGAAAAGCATCTAAAGTAGCTATGGAGGAGTTCAGATGACTTCTGGTTGATGCGGTTGAGATCATGCTTGGTGCCTGGCCGAGTACACATAACCATATAATTGTCGGTGAAGACTTTTTTCAGCTCTTCCCAGGATCCGAAGGAGTCCAGGTCAAGGCTTGTGAACCAGTTCATGGCGGGCAACGTGAGCATGATGGGAAGATAGTTTGCCATGACGTTGGTGTCTCCTCCGGCTACGCGGACAGCAATGGCGTAAGCCTATAGCCAATGTGTTGGGTTCATCCTTCCTTCGTAGGGCTCGACCCTAGTGATTTTAAAACCACGGGGCCATTGAAGTGTTTGGAGTGCCCTCGTGAATGCTGGGGGGCCCTCGGGGTTGGTGGTGCCATCATCTACAGCGTTGCCGGCATTGAGCGGCTTGAGAGCTGAGTCCAGGTTACCGTACTCTTGGCGGCGGCGTATTTCTTCTTCATGGCGGCCAAAGCAGCGTTCGTCGATATGTCGTCGTGCATCTTGGAGATTGTTGAGGTGCACTCGAACGTCCTGGTCGACCTCCTGGTCGTGTTGGTAGTGATATTCGATGCGGTTGCCCCTAGCTCCGCCCTGGAGGGGTTGCCTATCATCGCTGTGCTGGTCGGTGAAGCGATTTGGGTGGCAATCGGATCTTTGCGTGGCTGATCGGCGAATCTAGGTTGTGGAGCATGAAGGTCTCTGATCCTGGTGAATATTGTTGACCTGACAGTGCGCGCTTTAAGCATGGCAGCAACCTTGGCACCCTCTAGTGTCTGTGGGAGCTGGGCGAGCTCATTGGCAGCCACTGCCAGATTAGCGCTTGGAGTCTTGTAGACGTCGTGGCCATCAACACGGACAAACTTGTCGTCGAGGTTGCGCTGGAGTGGCCTTCCTTGTGAGTCAAGCTGTTGCTTGGCCCTCACAAGGGTAGCCTTGTTTGCTCGGTGCTACGCACAGTTGACGTTCTAATTCTCGTGAGCGGCGCGTTCCTCGGTTTTGCTGTTTCGAGGGGGGCTGTCGACGCTGACGTTGAAGATTGCAACGCTGCGGAAAGGAGGGAGAGCAAGTAGCTCGGTGGTGGTTTCGGTGACGGTCTCCGTAGAGCCCTAGGACTCAGAGTTCAAATTCTCCTCTGGGATGGTTTGGAGGGATGCTCCGGGGCGTCGGCCGACGTGCAGCATGTTGACAGCCTATGGAGGCTGGTCAGTGATCTGGTCGGCGGGAGGATGGACATCTCCAGCCTGGTAAGCGAATTTGCCCCTTAGGGCATCTTGGTAAGCGGCGGCGACATTGGTGAACCCGATGGGTAGGGCTATAACACTTGGAGTCTCTCGAGCAGCCTTCGATAGATATGGATCAAAGGGTGGTCGACGTTGAACCAGAGTGTCCAGAGACGATTCAGCGATGGGGGGCAATCGGTGAGCTTCAGACCAACCTGATCGATGGATGCGATTAGATCATCATTGTTGATCTGCCTCCTCTGGTATCGAGGAAGCGGGCGGCAAGTTGTTGATGAGGGCGACCTCAGAGGCGGTTCCAAGATTGGATCTGCAGTCGCAGGTGTTGGGGTGATCGGTGCATAATCGATCTGCACTAGCTCGATGAGCTCTTCGACTCCGTCAGCGCTAATGACCCACGACATGGATCCGACCATGAAGATCTAGCCGGGCTACAGGAGGGACGAAGAGACTATGGAAAAATGCATCTTGTTCGACAAGGAAACAGCATGCACTCCCCTACCTGCGCGCAAACTGTCAACATAATATCATCAACAGTCCTCCGAGGGGTATCCCACGAAGGTTGATTGATCGGCAGAGAGGCATGTAATCAAGAACAAGAAGGCAACAGAGACACGAGTTAGACAGGTTCAGGCCGTTAATATGACGTAATACCCTACTCCTATGGTCCGTCGGTTTGTATTAGCTATCGTATGATATTGCGTGAGTTTGGAGGGGGTCCCTGCCCGCCTTATATAGTCCGGGGGGCAGGGTTACAAGTCGGTTAGATCTAAGAGATAACCGAAAAGTAATAACAGATTATAGGAATCTTGGGATCATACGTATCCTAACAGATCTCGTAGTATCTTCAGGATATCTTTTCGGTGTCTTGCGAGAGGCGCCGAGCAGAGTCGTGCCCCACAAGGCTTCGTCCTGTGGGCTGGGCTGCCCCTGGGGGCGCAGTCCATGTGGTCTGCCGTGGGTATCCAGGGTCGTACCCCCCACAATATATGAATATTATTATTTTTTATCAAATATATATATTTTTCTCTCTTTTTTCTAACTCTCTTCTTTTTATATTTATCTCCTCTTTTTTCAGCAAGACAAAGTTGTCATCATTTCTTTTTCATTTTAACCAAGATGGCCTTTGTGTATGGAACTTGTGGTGATATTTTCACCATCCTCCCCCACACTTGGACTTTTGTGTAAAAGTCAAGTGTCTCGTTTGAGTGTGTTCCATATCTATAGCATTTCAAAGATAGTACATATCTGGAGCATTTCAAGGATAGAAACGTATGAGGTGCTCGATGTGCCATGAGTTGGGGATATTGATTCCGTCCAAGTCACATAGCCGGTAAGACCCTGGTCGGGTAACCTCTTTTACCATGTAAGGCCCTTCCCAGGGGGAGGAGAGCTTATGCATCCGTTTGGTTTTTTGTTTTCTATGGAGAACAAGGTCACCGATAGCAAATGAATGACCTTTGATGTTGCGATTATAGTATCTTCGCAAGCCTTCTAGGTATTTGGCTGCGTAGATGTAAGTGATCAGGCGTTCTTCTTCGGTCCTATCGACGTCCTCTGACCGAACAACTGTAGCTTGCTCTTCATTATAATGTTCCACTCTGGGTGCTCGGAAAGCAATGTCCGCGAGAAGTATGGCTTCTGAGCCATAGACCAAAAAGTATGGAGACACACCGGTGCTATGATTAGATTGAGTGCGCAGTCCCCAAACCACAGCTGGGAGCTCTTTGAGCCATCTGCCCGGATGCTTTTCCTCTTTCTGATATAGCCTTTTTTTGAGGGCATCGAGGATCATGCCGTTCGCCCATTCAACCCGGTCATTGGCTCTTGGATGGGCAATAGAGATGTATTTGACAGAGATGCATCGATCTTCGTAGAAGTGCCAAAAATGGTGCCCAGTGAATGTAGTTTCGAGGTCGGTGATAATGCTGTTTGGGAGACCAAATCTATGGATGATGTCTTCGAAGAGCTCGACTACCTTCTTTGTAGTGGCTAAGACAAGCTGCTTGTATTCGATCCACCTAGCGCTTGCTTGAAAGGCCCAATCATATCTAGTCCCCGGCATGCGGAGGGCCAGGAAGCTAGGATGGTCTACAGCTCTTGTGCCGGCACGTGGATTTGCATGGCGAAAAATTGGCATCCTTCACAATGTCAGACGAGGTATTCTACATTGGTGATGGCCATAAGCCAGTAAAAACTAGCTCAGAAAGCTTTGTCAACCAGGTTTCTCGAGGCTACGTGATTACCATAGGAACCAGAGTGAATTTCAAGAAGTAGTTTCACTCCCTCTTCTTGGGTGATGCATTTATATAGTATCCCTTCCTTGGCACTTTTCCTCATCAAGTTCTTGTCTACCAGCACGTAATGCTTGCTGCGGTGGATTAGGCGTTCAGTTTTAGTCTTGTCGACGGGTATGTCGGCATTGGTGAGGTACTTGATGAGCTGTTCCCTCAAATCTGTGGCCGGCGAAGGTACTGTAAGTACCAGCTGCTCGGCGGGGGGGGGGATTTCTTGAACTTCCTTCTCTTCCTTAATAGACAGTGTAAAGAGGTCTTGAATGAAGACCCCAGGCAGAATCATGGTGCTAGAGGATCCTATCTTAGATAGGTGGTCAATGAGCTGATTTTGGTCTCGTACCACATGGCGGTACTCGATACCATAGAACTTTCCTTCGAGTTTCCTGATTTCAGCGCAGTATGCGTCCATCTTCTCACTAGAACAGGACCAGTCTTTGTTGAGCTAGTTGATGACCAGCGTGGAGTCTCCGTATACCATGAGGCATTTGAGGCCGAGCTCAACGGCTATACGGAGTCCATGGAGACACGCTTCATACTCCGTGGCGTTGTTGGAGGCTGGAAAATGAATTCGGAGAACGTATTAGAGCTTGTCCTTGGTCGGCATAATGAATAGAATGCTAGCATCGGCACCACTGATGTTGAGAGCACCGTCGAAGTACATCACCCAGTGCTCGGGGCAGGCAGCGGGGATGAGCTCTTAGATCTCGGTCCACTCAGCGATGAAGTCAGCGAGAGCCTATGACTTGATGGTAGGCCTGCTTCTGAATTCAATGGAGTAAGTACCGAGCTTGATAGCCCACTTGATGATGCAACCATTGGCCTCTTTGTTGTGGAGGATGTCCCCTAGAGGGAACTCGGTGGCCACGGTGATCTTATAGTACTCGAAGTAATGGCGGAGCTTATGCGATGTGACTAGAATGACATATAACAGCTTCTAAACCTAAGGGTAACGAGTTTTGGACTCATTAAGAGCCTCGCTGATGAAGTAGACTGGACGTTGCACCTCATAGGCATGTCTGGCTTCCTCGCGCTCGACGATGATAGCTGTGCTAATGACACGAGAAGTGGCGGTGATAAGATCAATAGGGTTTCGTTTGGTAGAGGCGCCATCATGATCGGAGGCTTCATTAGAAATAACTTGAGCTACTTAAAAGCTGTATCTACCTCCTCTGACCAGGAAAAGCGCTCGAAGGCCTTGATGAGTTTGAAGAATGGTAGACCCTTTTTGCTGAGGCTCGATATAAAGTGGCTGAGAGCAGCCATGCACCCTATAAGCTTCTGTATATCCTTTACGCAGGTTGGCCGTTTCATGTTGGTGATGGCGGAGACCTTGTCGGGGTTGGGTTCGATGCCACGGGCATTGACGATGTAGCCCAGGTGTATGTCGGATAGAACTCCAAAGATGCACTTTGAAGGGTTCAACTTCCATCTATATCTTTTCAGGTTGGTGAATGTTTCTTCGAGGTCAGCGATGAGATTGTCGACGGTCTTGGACTTGACGACCACATCATCGATGTATGCTTCAACATTGCGGCCTATTTGTTGATATAGGCACATCTAGATGGCCCTTTGGTAGGTCGACACAGACAAATTCATCATCGAGGTTGCGTTGGAGTGGTCGTGGCCACCCTTGCGAGTCGAGCTATTCGTTGCGAGCAGCTTCGGCTAGCACAATGGTAGCCTCATTTGCTCGGCGCTGCGCACTATTGGTGTTCCTGTTGACATGAGTGGGATTGTCCTCATCGGTTTCTCCGTCCCATGGAGGGCTATCGACGCTGATGTTGAAAATTCCACCTCCACAGAAGGGTGTGAAAGGAGGTTGTGCGGTAGTGGTTTCGGCGATAGTCTCCGTACAGCCCTAGGACTCAGAGTCTAGATTTTCCTCTTGGATGGTTCGGAGGGATGCTTTGGGGTGTCGGCCGATGTGCAGCATGTTGACAGTCGGCGGGAGCTGGTCGGTGATCTGGTCAGCGAGAGGATAGATGTCTCCCACCTGGTAGGCGAATTTGCCCCTTAGAGCATCTTGATAGGTGGCGGCAATGCTGGTGAGCCCAAAGGGTAGGACCATAACCCCTAGAATTTCCTAATCAGCCTTCGATAGGTCTAAATTGGAGGTTGGTCGGCGCTGAACCAGAGTGGTTAGAGCCGATTCTGCGATGGAGAGGCAATCGGCGAGCTTCTGTCCAACCTGATCGATGGATGCGATCAGATTGTCGTTGTTGAGCTGCCTCATCGGGAAGCGGGGAAGCGGGCAGTGAATTGCTGGTGAAGACGACCCTAGAGGCGGTTCTAAGATTGGATCTATAGCCATAGGTGTTGGGCTGATCGGCGCAGAATCGATCTACACTGACTTGATGAGCTCTCCGTCTTCATCAACGTTGATGACCCAAGAGATCGATCCGACCAAGAAGATCTGGCCAGGCTATGGGAGGGACGAAGAGCCTGCAAAACATACCATCTTGTTCAACATAGAAACAACACACACACCCCTACCTGGCATGCCAACTGTCGACAGAATATCGTCGGCAGTCCTCTAAGGGGTATCCCACGAAGGTAGATTGATCGGTAGAGGTGCGCGTAATCAAGAACAAGAAGGCAACATAGACACAAGAGTTAGACAGGTTCGGGCCGTCTGTGCGACGTAATACCCTACTCCTGTGGTCTGTTGAATTGTATTGGCTTCGTATGATATTGCCTGTGTTTTCAGGGGGTCCCTACCGCCTTATATAGTATGGGGGTAGGGTTACAAGTCAGTTAGATCTAGGAGATAACCGGAATGTAATAACATATTACAGGAATCATGGGATCGAACGTATCCTAACATATCTCATAGTATCTTCAGGATATCTTCGCGATGTCTTGTGGGGCATGCTGAGCAGCGCCATGCTCCGCAAGGCTTCGTCTTGTGGGCTGGACCACCCCTGGGGATGCAGCCCATGTAGTCTGTCGTGGGTATCTAGGGTCATAGCCCCCACAATACCCAAGCAAAAGAGTCGCAGCGATATGCTGTTGGGTAAAGACAAGTCTGGGCCGGCGTGTATTAATGCTAAAAATCTGGCCCAGGCTGCACCTATAGACTCCTTCTCATACTGCTCAAAATCGAGGATCGCCCTTGGTAGAGAGATGATATGGGACATAGGGAAGAAAGCAAGGTAAAGCTTCTCTTTAAGTTCTTCCCAATCCCCATTCGTACTTCCTACGACATGTGTGTACCATTATTTCGCCTTCTCCATGAGAGAAAAGGGAAACAATTTTCACCTCAAGGTTTCTTGTGTCATGCCTGAGATGCTTAGGCACGAACACATTTCCTCAAATTCTCACAGGTGATGGCAAGGGTTTTCATGATCAAGCCCAAAGAAGGTTTATGCCCGAACCATGGCTATTGAGCCAGGGTGGAGTTCATTGCTAGATGAAAGGTTTGGTTTTAGTGGTGGCTCAGTAAACTCATCCTTTGAAGGAGAAAGGTATGGATTTGGTGTAGGCTTCATGGTGACAAAGATAAAAGAAAATATTTTTGTTTTTATAGAAAGAAGGGATACAGATACGAGGACGAACTAGGTTCAAAGAAGATAGCAACCGTTCTCCGACAACAGCGCCAGAAAGCTTGTTGGTATTTCTTAACATTTACATAAAGAATCCACAAGCGTACAGAATTACCATTGTAGCTTTCACCCGGAAGTATTCAGGGTATCGTATTTCCATAGGAAATGGAGGTATTTCTTCTAGCTAATTCGTCCAAGGACAACACAAGGATAGTTGATAAGGGTATCGAAGGATTCCTCTAGCTTAGGGTCTAAGGATAGATAGACTCTACTATTACTTGCTTACTTCAAGCACCAGATCGCACTTGGTCTACTAGGTGATGCCGGCCTGTAGCTCTATGCCGTACCCAAATCAGCTTTCTTCTTTATTCCTTTGCGCAAATCAGCTTTACGCCTTGTTGGAATATGCCTTTTGGTGTATTTTCCCATGTATTCAGGTTTATGTCATGCAAAACGATAATCTCCAAATACACGTGGAACTAGGTCAATAGTAAAGGTATATATGCTTAAGTTTGTTAATTTCTCCTCTTTTTATATCTAGATTGGCTATAAGAAATGTGAGTTAAGGACCGCCAACAGGGTTGCAAGATGGAAGGTAGAGCACCTCGCTGAGGGTGATGTTTTGCTATGTGTTGCGTCATTCTTTAGATTCCATAATCTTATACCTTGGAGGATCAAGATGCGGATCTACATCCCTCGACCCTCAGATCTATTGCTTTGTATGTGCAAACTGCCATATGATACGGATATGTTATCGCGTAGACCACAATGGAAAATACATAAAGAAGTACTACCCAAGTATTTGGGTCAATGCTTGATTGCCGAGTCTCATTGGCTCAAAATAGCTGACACCTACAGTATCGCCTTTAGAACAGAAAATAACAATAAAAGACATAGGATCAAAAGTGACATTCAAGTAGTTATCGGATAAAGTCATGATTATAAAAGCAAAGACTCTTCAAAGAAATTTTACCTGCTACCCTAGCATGAGCTTCATCATCCCTCATCCGAGCAACATTGATCTCTTCTTCAGATCCAGAGAGGGTTGTTTTAGCGGCATCGAGACATAGCTCGAGCTGACCTACCTCTTGCGTCGCCTCAGAATTTAGGTTTCCACCCTCCCTCCTTTCACGAATAAGATTCCAAACATCCTAACTATCATATGACTCAGAGAATGAAGATGACCCAGCGAGATGTGCTTCGATAGCACGCATAATTGATTGTTGTCCAACCTCCGCCAGAGTTGGCCGAAGTACCGCAGCATGAGAGATAGCCCTACATATTCAAAGGATTAATGCAAGGCAGCCATAGAGATAAGAAATCCTTCCCTCTCCCTTGGCGATGAAGTGGGACACGAAGGCACGGAGGTGGATCCATGACTTCTGGAGTTTCCTCCCTTGGATGCTTGCTGTGAGCCATTGTTTAGAAGAAGACTGGAAGGAGGAAAGGAAGAAGAAAAGATATGTGTCATAGCACAACAAATAAACAACACAAGTAGTATTCCTTCTACTCCGCGTTGCCTGCACATTTATAGCCCTAGGGGACCCATATAGTGGGATCATCTAGTTACGCATGAGATTATTGCAATCAATATGGAATGCCAACCAGCCAAGAGCATAGGAAAAGTATATTTTATTCCAAAATTGGGGGGCATATGTTTACAAAAAAATTTGGAAAGATGCATAGGAAGCGTATGCGTGAGTGCTCAATGCCTCAACTTCCAACACTGTCACACCACTACCGCCAGGAACTGGCGTACCACCTCATATTCCATGATGTGTATGCATATATCATAGATCTACTGCTCCTTCCTGCTTCTCCATCTTCAAGGTTGGCCTATTTAAGTTGGGTCTAGAGGCTCCTCTTGGGCTCATTCCACACACTCTTCCTCCTTCAATCTTTTAGAATAGATACAGAATAGATTCACTCTTCCTTGTCCCCTCCGCCAAATCCCTTAGCATTATACTGAGTGAGAGAGTGGCAACTCCTTTCGTCCACCATGGTTCATGGCGTACTTTGGCGGCTCTGTTGTTGCTAGGAGAAGGCTTTCTAGATCGGGTTCTATAGCGGCCTGCTAGTGGCCATTTGTCTTGGGTGCTAGAGGAAGTTTCACAAAGATGGGGAGGTACAATACCATCGGTAGCCCGAATCGTCAGCGGCGCAGCGGCTGGATCTATACATGGTTGGTGCGCTCGGGTTTCCATGTGAGAATATTTGTAGGAAATCCTAGAGGGTAGACGGCGCCATGAGTTCCTCCCTGATATTGAAGAAGATGGCACGGGCAAGGCTCCTCATGGGGCTCCTAATCCTCTCGGATGTGAGAGGGAGTTCCATGAGGTGGTTCTTCCCTAGGCTTCTTCCAGGCGTCGTCCTTGCTCGTGGCGAAGATCCGAAGGCATGGTGAAGGTTTAGTTATGCCTTCGTCTGGATTTTATGCTTCATGAGATGTCCATCGCTGAGTGTAGGGATAAACCTATGCTCACAAGGTTTTTGTTATCATAACTGTAGTTGTTGATAGATCCATGTCATTGTATGCCTAGTGAATGAAAGCATAACAGAGTGAATCAAAAAAGAATGTCTTTTGTTGATTTTGAATGTTGTTACCTCACTGAGATGCTAGTGGAGTGTTGCTTTGTATGTGCAAACCACCGTATGGTATGGGTTTGTTATCGTGTCCATTCTGTCACCGTTGGATGTAAGCACTCTTAAAAAATTATATCACCGCCGCTATTCGGACCATTAGGTGCTAGTAACATCTTCTTGCTATAACCTGCTAAAATAGTGTTCATAACATTTTGTTCCTTTCAAACGTTCAATTTTCGTATGACATGTCCATCGTTAGGTGCTACTGTAACACCCTGGGTGTTAGTCACAAGTTAAGTAGTGGATTTGGAAGTAAGTAGGATATGTCAAGCAATGATAATGAGCTCTAGTTCAAACTAGTAACTGGTGATGAAGGTGTTGAGGTCCAATCTATGAAATTGAGTCCCAACTTAAACTTGGACAACACACCTTTACTTACATGTGGACCCTAGTTAAGATTAGGCATGAGTAATGTTAAACATACTTATTTCCTGAATATTACTTCAACATGCATCCATCTTGACCAGTGGAAAAGTTTCGTGAAGTTTGGAGCCAAGAAGTCATATGAAATGATAAGTTATAACCTTGATTGAATTGCTTTATTAAGTAAATGGGAATATGAGATGTTGACCAAACCTTGCTACCTTGCCCAAATGACTCTAATTGAACTCTACAACAAAAGTCATGAAGGGTTCATGTTGAGCAAATGTCAAAAAAGGCCTCAATTGGTCTAAAACCCTAATTCCAGGGTTTAACGAGGTACTGCTTTGACCAAGATGAAGAAATGGATTCTGTACCAAATATGAAGTTTGACCTTTAATAAAAGTTGAAGTTTGAGTGGAGTACAACAAACTTTATTTTTGGACCAAGACCTGACTCAACTCCTAAGTGGCTCAAACAGAGGACTCAAGGTGGAATCAGCTGCTGTTTCTGGGCTCTAAATAATTCTAAGTCCGGAATTCATCGTCATTGACATTGGCGTTCCGCGTTCTCAAAAATTTGTTAAACACCTCAAGTTTAGCCAAAAGTAAAACTTGGAATATATGTTTCAAGAAGGACATACAAAAAGTTGGAATCAATTTGACCACGTTTTGACCAAGTAATTCGAGCTCAAGCAGAGAAAGGCTTAATCCTTGATTAGTCACTAACACTGTCAACTTCGGGCTTAATTAGGTGCTAATGGAGTCATCTAATGTCTAGGCACCCTTAATGAGTTTTGTAGATCATTAGGTGGGCTACAACTTTGCTTTTGGGCCCAAGGTCCAAATCGGCCCATAGCTAGCCCAAAAATGGCGCCCACCTTACCCACATAGCTGCCTGCCATGTTGTCAGTAAAATGCCCCAATGGGCAACGCGTGTCCGCGATGTGGCATCCATGCCTAAGCGTGCCCACACCCGCTTGTCGTGTGCCCCTACTCTCTCCTCATGTGATGGGATGCCAAGCCACTCTCAGACGCTTCCCACTCCACCCTCACTCGCTCGCCCTCGCCCTCTGTGTCGCACGCGTGCGTAATAGCGCGCATGCCATGGCCACCGGCGACCGAGCTCCATGGTCACCATCGTTCCTCCACCCCCGAGCGCCTCACAGCCCTCCGCCTCAGTCACCACCTTCATCTCGTCGTGCTCCATCTTGCACGTACACTCGCCCAAGCCAAACATCACCGGAGCGCTCTGCCGCCGTGACCATCATTGCCGAGGTGGGCCGAGCTCGCTGCTGCTGTAGCCAGGCCACTCCGGGCCTTCTTCGCCCTAGCCGAGTGCCGCTACGCCTCCACCGCCACACGCCGCCCCTCCTGCGCCCCTTTCTTGGCCACCATGGTCGTTGTAGTGTCGTTGCCGAAACAGCTGCAACTGCAGCTACGGGCGCACATGGTGAAGCCATGTAGGGCCACCGCGGGGTGAGCTGTAGGCTCCTCTTAGTGCATGCGGGCACCCTGTTGCTCCCCGCCACTGCCGGCCATAGCCCACCTAGGTCCCATAGCCCACCTAGGTCGGCCGACCCCGAGCCATCCTCACTGGCTGTTGGGCCACTGCTGCCGTGGCCACCTAGGATCGTCTCCAGCCGAGCCAAGGCCATCCATGGGTGCACGCTGGTCCACCGCCGGCGAGCCTTCTCTGGCCGGCACCGGCGATCCTCCTCCACCTCCTCTATTTTGATCTGGTGAGGGACCTCACGTAGCAATTGAAGAAAACACAGGGGGTGAAATGAACATCCGTGTCTTAGGGAAATAGTACAGAGAGGGATCTGTTCGTTGGAATTTAATTTCATGGAAGTTCATGGGCCTCGATGCAATTGTGTTTTCCTTTATTGCATTTATTTGGCTAAAACTTTGGAAAATCATAATAAATTATACAAAAATTGTAAAATAGCAAATGAGGACTTTTTGGAATCCTTATGAGTAGATATACACAGTAGAGTCATAATATGATATCTGTTAATAGAAAGTTTCTAATGTTTTTATTTATTCTTATAAAGTGCTTTTAGAAATCCTTTTAAGTTGTCGGATGCATATCTTGAGTTATAGAAGTCCAAAATTGGTAATTCTAGTTGTGTTAATATTTTGATGACATGCTATAGCTAATAAAAATATTAAACATGCTAGTTGTGCACTGTTTTTATAATGTTTTGATTTAATCTTGTTAAATAGGCAATTTTAGCTTGTTTTGCTTATTATTCTCATATCTAAAGTTGTGGTACTCCAATTGCTGTGAAATTTTTATGGTAGGCTACTGATTCTATATGTGTGCTGTGGTAAAATTTTCATGTTCATTAGATGTAATATGGTTGATAAATTTTTATTGATGAATGGTTATAAATAAGTTATAATTTTTATGTAGGTGTAAAAATGGAAAATATGGTTCCACTACCTTTGTATGATGTTTTTCTACCATAATAACATATAATATGGCTATGTATTTATAGAAAATGATGATCTTTAGATTTATCTTGGTCTTACATGTTTTCTTGCAATAGCAATTTTTCTTTTTCATAGTAATTAAATTATAAAACCTGAGCATGTGAAATTCATGTAGTAGCCATGTTTTGATAACATCTACCACTCATAAAAATCTCATCCCCAAACTAGTTGTTCTTATATATCACTAAAATTATATATATGTTTATTAGGAGAAAGGATTAATAAAAGCATAATTGTAGATAAAGTTTGTAATTGTATTTGGTGATGTTTTGAGTGCTTGGTGTTCGATAAAGTGTTGCTAAGTATGTTAGTAGTGGTTGAAGTTCTTGAATGGCTTATGTGTGCATGCTCTTTGTTAGCAAAACAAGTGAAACATCAAATTGTTACATTCTGAAATGGCTACATGTGCATTTTCTATTATGATGATAACTTCATAAATCAAATGAGGTTTTCTATAAATATAGTGAATACAAAAGTGGTAGATAATTTCCTTATCTTTCTTGTCCTAAAATTTCATGATTTTAGGACTGAGGGTTTAGGAGTTATAGATTTTAGAATTTTGCTGTCAGGTTTTTGCATGTCCTCTGGATAGATCTGAATGATTGTATTGTTTGGCTCATTTAAACATAGAATCATGTATTGGTGATAATAGGAGAGTTGTAGTGCTTTTCCTAAGGCTTTCTGTGATGTCTGAGATCACTACTTTTGGTGGTCCAGAACTCTAGTTATAGCTGTTCAAAATGGAATGGTAGATTTCTGTCCAAATCTGGACATAGATGTCTTCTTGGTATTGTTTGACCTTGTTAGCTATAGAATCATCTTAAAATTATACTGAGAAAGTTATAGATAAATTAATAAGATTTCCATAAAATTAACAATCATGTCTGCTGAATGTCTAGAACTCTATTTATACATTTCTAAAGTTAATATCAGTTTTCTATCATTAGTTGTATAGGCTCTACTTCATGATGTATTTTGACCTTGTTATTTGTTGAATCAACTTTTCATGTTAATAGCGAAGTTTTAGATAATTTCATTATCTTTCCAGAAAGTCTAGGATCCCCCTTGTTCGAAGCTTATAACTCCAGTTATGATTAAAACAAGTGACTGTTGTGCTGCTATCTAGATTTCTGTACTTGTGCTAGGTGATTGCTTTAGCTTACTCTTGTTTTGGCTAAACATGTTTGGTTAGTTCTCGATCGATGCATGTGTATAATATCTGAACTTAAGTTCACTTGTGTGCCATGCCTAATATGCTTGCTATTACGAAGAGCAAATATCATAAAGTTGTCTAAATCAATTTAGCCTCTCTGATACTCCAAAGTTAAGGAGCCTAATGCTATCAATGATGTTGGAAAATAGATGGCATGCTTCTCTTCCCTTAAAAGTCCTTCGCACCGAATCTCGGGGCGAGATTCTCATAAGGAGGGAGGGCTGTAACACCCTAGGTGTTAGTCACAAGTTAAGCAGTGGATTTGGAAGTAAGTAGGATATGTCAAGCAATGATTATGATATCTAGTGCAAACTAGTAAGTGGTGATGAAGGTGTTGAGGTCCAATCTATGAAATTGAGTCCCAACTTGAACTTGGAAACCACACCTTTGCTTACATGTGGACCCTGGTTAAGATTAGGCATGAGTAATGTTAAACATGCTTATTTCATGAATATTACATCAACATGTATCCATCTTGACCAGTGGAAAAGTTTCGTAAAGTTTGGAGCCAAGAAGTCACATGAAATGATAAGTTATAACCTTGATTGAATTGCTTTATTAAGTAAATGGGAATATGAAATGTCGACCAAACCTTGCTACCTTGCCCAAATGACTCTAATTTAACTCTACAATAAAAGTCATGAAGGGTTCGTGTTGAGCAAATGTCAAGAAAAGGTCTCAATTGGTCGAAAATCCTAATTCCAGGGTTTAACGAGGTGCTGCTTTGACCAAGATGAAGAAATGGTCTCTGTACCAGATTTGAAGTTTGACCTTTAATAAAAGTTGAAGTTTTAGTGGAGTACAACAAACTTTAATATTGGACCAAGACCCGATTCAACTCCAAAGTGGCTCAAATAGAAAACTCAAGATGGAATCAGCTGTTGTTTCTAGGCTCTAAATAATTCAAAGTCCGAAATTCATCGTCATTGACATTGGCGTTCCGTGTTCTCAAAAATTTGTTAAACACCTCAAGTTGAGCCAAAAGTAAAAGTTGGAATATATATTTTGGATAAGGACATACAAAAAGTTGGAATCAATTTGACCATGTTTGACCAAGTAATTCGAGCTCAAGCAGAGAAAGGCTTAATCCTTGATGAGTCGCTGACACTGTCAACTTCGGGCTTAATTAGGCACTAATGGAGAGCTCTAATGGCTAGGCATGCTTAATGAGTTTTGTAGATCATTAGGTGGGATGCAACTTTTATTTTGGGCCCAAGGTCCAAATCAGCCTGTAGTTGGCCCAAACACGGCGCCCACCATACCCATGTCGCTGCTCGCCATGTACTCGGTAAAATGCCCTAATGGGCGATGTGTGTTAAGGACATGGCGTCCATGCCTGAGTGCATGCACCCCCTTGCCGCGTGCCTCTGCTCTCTCCTCAGATGATGGGATGCCGAGCCACTCTCAGACGCTTCCCACTCCTCCCTCACTTGCTCGCCATCGCCCTCTACGCCGCACGCGTGCTAGAGCACGCTCACCATGGCCACCGGTGACCAAGCTCCATGGCCGCTGTTGTTCCTCCACCCTCGAGCGCCTCACAACCCTCCACCTCCATCACCACCTTCGCCTCATCGTGCTCCATCTCACGTGTACGCTCGCCCAAGCCAAACATCACCGGAGCGCTCTACCGCCGTGACCGCCATGGCCGAGGTAGGCTAAGCTCGCCACTGCTGCCGCTAGGCCACTCTAGGCCTTCTTTGCCCCAGCTGAGTGCTGCTACACCTCCACCGCCACACACCGCCCCTCCTATGCCCCTTTCCTAGCCACCGCAGCTGGCGTAGCGCTATCGTCGGAGCAGCTGCTGCTGCAGTTGTGGGCGCACGTGGCCAAGCCACGTCAGGCCACCTCGGGGCGAGCTGTGGGCTCCTCTTAGTGTGTGCGGGCACCCTGTTGCTCCCCACCACTACTGGCCACCGCCCGCCAAGGACGACCGACCCTGAGCCATCCTCATCGGCCATTGGGCCGCTGCTACCATGTCCGCACCACCTAGGTTCATCTCCGGCCAAGCCGAGGCCACCCACGAGTGCGCGCTGGTCCCCTGCTACTCCGCCGCCACTCCCCCACCGCCGGTGAGCCTCCTCCGGCCGGCACCGGAGATCATCCTCTGCCTCCTCTATTTTGATCCGGTGAGGGACCTCGCGCGGCAATTGAAGAAAACACAGGGGGTGAAATGAACATCCATGACTTAGGGGAATAGTACAAAGAGGGACCTGTTCATTGGAATTTAATTTCATGGAAGTTCAGGGGCCTCGATGCAATTGTGTTTTCCTTTATTGCATTTATTTGGCTAAAATTTTGGAAAATCATAATAAATTGTAGAAAAATCGTAAAATAGCAAATGAGGACTTTTTCGAATCCTTGTGAGTAGATATACACAGTACAGTCATAATATGATATGTGTTAGTTAAAAGTTTCTGATGTTTTTATTTATTCTTATAAAGTTATAAAGTGCTTTTAGAAATCCTTTTAAGTTGTCGGATGCATATCTTGAGTTATAGAAGTCCAAAATTGGTAATTCTAGTTGTGTTAATCTTGTGATGACATGCTATAGCTAATAAAAATATTAAAAATGCTAGCTGTGTACTATTTTTATAATGCTTTGATTTAATCTTGTTAAATAGGCAATTTTAGCTTATTTTGCTTGTTCTTCTGATATCTAAAGTTGTGTTGCTCCAATTGCTGTGAAATTTTTATGGTAGGCTACTGATTTTATATGTGTGATGTGGTAAAAATTTCATGTTCATTAGATACAGCATGGTTGAGTTATTGATTTAAATTGATTAATGCTTGATAAACGATTTTAAATAAGTTATAATTTTTATGTAGGTGTAAAAATGGAAAATGTGGTTCCACTACCTTTGTATGATGTTGTTCTACCATAATAACTTATAATATGACTATGTGTTTATAGAAAATGATGATCTTTAGGCTTACCTTGCTTTTACATGTTTTCTTGTAATAGCAATTTGTCTTTTTCATAGTAATTAAATTATAAAACCTGAGCATGTGCAATTCGTGCAGTAGCCATGCTTAGATAGCATCTACCACTCATAAAAATATCATCCCCAATCAATTTGTTCTCATATATCACTAACATTATATTTATGTTTATTAGGAGAAAGGATTAATAAAAGTATAATTGTAGATAAAGTTTGTAATTGTATTTGGTGATGCTTTGAGTGCTTAGTATTCAATAAACTGTTGCTAAGTATGTTAGTGGTGGTTGAAGTTCTTGAATGGCTTATGTGTGCATGCTCTTTGTTAGCAAAACAAGTGAAAGATCAAATTGTTACATTCTAAGATGGCTGCATGTGCATTTTCTGTTGTGATGATAACTTTGTGAATCAAATGATGTTTTCTGTAAATATAGTGAATACAAAAGTGGTATATAATTTACTTATCTTGCTTGTCCTAAAATTTCATGATTTGAAGCCTGATGGTTTACGAGTTATAGATTTTAGAAGTTTGTTGTTAGGTTTTTGCATGTCCTCTGGATAGATCTGAATGATTGTTTTGTTTGGCTCATTTAAACATGGAATCATATATTGGTGATAATAGGAGAGTTGTAGTGCTTTTCCTTAGATTTCTAATATGTCTGAGATCACTACTTTTGGTGGTCTAGAACTCCAGTTATAGCTGTTCAAAGTGGAATGGCAGATTTCTGTCCAAATCTAGACAAAGATGCCTTCTTGGTATTGTTTGACCTTGTTAGCTATAGAATCATCTTAAAATTATATTGATAAAGTTATAGATAACTTAATAATCTTTCCATAAAATTAAGAATCATGTTTGTTGAATGTCTAGAACTCCAGTTTTGCATTTAGGAAGTTAGTATCAGTTTTCTATCCTTAGTTGCATAGGCTCTGCTTCATGATGTATTTTGACCTTGTTATTTGTTGAATCAGCTTTTGGTGTTAATAACAAAGGTTTAGATTATTTCATTAGCTTTCCAAAAAGTCAAGGATCACCCTTGTTCGATGCTTATAACTCCAGTTATGGTTCAAACAAGTGACTGCTATGCTGCTGTCTAGATTTATGTACATGCGCAATGTGATTGCTTTAGCTTGCTCTTGTTTTGGCTAAACATGTTTGGTTAGTTCTTGATCGATGCATGTGTACAATATTTGAACTTAAGTTCACTTGTGTGCCATGCCTAATATGCTTGCTATCCCTCTATAATAGGTTGTGTGATGTTTAGTTAAATAACTCTAAGTGCTTATGTCTTGCATAATCTTGTGTTTGTCTTGAACACTCTTATGTGATGCATCTCTTGTTACCATTCTTCATATTCATGCACTTGCATTATTGCATCTCATCTAGATACGCTAGATGCACCATGTGAAGGAAGTGATGATGGAGTCGAACCAGAAGACGGTGTTGGTGGAACTATCCCGAAGATAGAAGGACTAAGCAAGTGCTAGGACCGAAGATGTCGCCAAGACGATGTGAGCTAACTAAACTAACTTGTGTCAGATCCTAGGCAAGCCTCAGAGCATTCCAAGCCTCCTATGTTTTTACAAATATCACTTAAGTCCTTTATGTTTGATGCATTAGGTTATAAGAGTTTATTGGAACCACTTGATGCATAGAACTACCTTGTCCAAAAATATACCTTGAACCCTATGTAGGTCCAGGATCGAATGTATGCTTAGCAATGCTTAGACCGGTAGAAGTCGGGTGATTTCCTATCACCTACGAGATATAGGTGGATACCAAAGCACGGTTGGCTATATTTGCTATCGTAGAAATAACCATGTGTTGATAAATAAAAAGAGACTGGGCGGGATTGTGATAGAGAAGCAACAAGGCATGGAGGTCTTGGTGCCTATTTATCCTCATCTGTGTCGGTTAATGACCGATTCGCTGTACGTCCTCATATCATGTTGAATGCATGCCTAACACTTAGTTGGCCAGATAAGTCGTTCCGACCGTGAAGCCGAGTAGCTCAACTCAGGCCGGGACCCAGTAAGTGAAAGTGCGCACACTAGAGGCAGTAAGGATGTGGGGGGAGCCAGTGGCATTAGTCCAAGGGCAGGACGGGCCAGAACTTCCTGGCAGACTGGTAGAATCTCTGAGGGTGCGGCGCTGACCCACGACTGTGCCTGAGTTGTACCAAAGGTGACCTAAGACTACCTTGGCGCAGGTATGTCTGGGTTTGTGTTAGGAATAATTCCCCAGCTAGGTTAGAATCAATTCGAGTCACCATCTCTCTAGGATAGTGAGAACTTGACTGAGCAATAGCAACGTAGCATTAATTGATGTAATTTGATGGTTATGATGAATATGGAAATGTTACACTGGCTATGGTTACTATTGCATGTTACTAAATGATATTCCACATGTTTGGCATAGGTTTGTTACTAATCTAGAGATGAATAGCTATAATTAACTTGCTTACCAAATTATAAAATGTATAGCTCAACTAGTGGCTTTTTTGCAAAATTTTGTTAAGCTAGCTCCACCGATAAAGCCTTGCATACTCCTTGGAGTCACTTTATTTTTGGTTTATGATGGGTAAGTCTAGCTGAGTACATTCGAGTACTAAGGGTTTATCCCACCATGTTGCAGGTGAAGTTCTCGGCCTGTTGAAGATGGTGGCTAACCACCGGTGGGCTCGGTGACTCTATATTTATTTCTCATCAATGTGCTTTTATTAGAGGATGTCACTTATGCTAGAAATGTATTTGGAACTTATATTAATGTAATCATTTGAAAGCTATGTTGTTTTCCCTTAACCGGTTTTGAAACCCAAACTTGTACTATTATTTATGAACCCATTTGTAATATTATTCCACTGCAACTCTATGTATGTGATGTGTATTTGCTTAATTATGCGATCTTGGTTATGATGTTGATTTACCAAGGTCCTTCGTGACACTCGGCGGACTACCGGGTTTATATAGGTGAAAGTAGGTGCGTGTCAACGTGTTTAACGAGGACAGTCGTACTTGATCTTCTATGAAAGCATCTAGGCCCCTAGTTGGGTTTCAGTGATTAATGACAATACGTGATTATTGTGACTAACGTATGTTTTGCAGAGGCAATTTAGTTAGGTCATGGTAATGGAGATCGATTGGGCAATCATGGTGGTCATGCCCCTACGATGGAAATCGTTTTGGTTTTCAAAGGATGGACGACAAGGTTAAGGATGGACTAGTTCTAAGTGTCAATTGGAGTTGGAGTGACACTTAGAGTAGTTTAGGACTTTGTTTTTCTTGTGGTCATACTATTAAGGGGGGTATGGATGGGTAGCTTAACCTAGGTGAGTCTAGTGAGTTAGGTGTGGTGCACACTTGTTAAAACTAGCACTAGGTAGCTCCAAAACAGCCGTTAGATCTAATGGAGCAAACTTCATTCACATATGATCGAGAGTTGGAAGTGAATGGAGAGTCAAATACTGACTGGACACTGGTTCCGGGTTGATCGGACGCTGGCACAGAGTCCAGTCAGTTCATTTGACCAAGGTGAAATTGTCTGGTGCAACCGAACGCTGAGAGGAGAAGTGACCGGACACTGAGAGCCAGTGTTCGATCGACTCCAGTAAGGTTCTAGAGAGGGAAAATCATGACCGGATGCATCCGGTCAGTGCTGACCAGACGCTGGCCAGCATCCGGTCACACTATAAACACTGGAGTTCAGGGTGTACTGACCGGAGCGTCTGGTCACCCCGCAGAGGCATATAATGGTTCGTTTTTCAGCCCATGTTATAAATACCACCTCCACTCTTGTGTGGGGGTACTTTTGCTCATTCCAACAGCTGAGAAACACGTTTGTGAGTGTCAAGAAGAGTAAGGTCCTAGTGAGGTGATTGAGATTTGAGAATCCCAAAGAAAGCCCTCATTAGCAAGATCAAGAGTAGCAAAGTGTGCATCCACCCTTCTCATTAGGCTTGTCGTGGTCAAGTGAGAGTTCGTGCTTGTTACTCTTGGTGATCGCCATCACCTAGACGGCTTGGTGGTGATTGGGAGCTTGGTGATCATCTGGAGAGCTTGTGGATGACCCAACTCAAGTTGTGAGCGGTTGTTGGTGATTCACCGCGACGGAGTGTCGAAGAATCAACCCGTAGAGAGCACTTGATCCTTGCGCGGATCAAGGGGGAGCTACACCCTTGTGCGGGTGCTCCAACGAGGACTAGTGGGGAGTGGCGACTCTCTGATACCTCGGCAAAACATCGCCGCATTGTTCCTCCTCTCTTTACTTTAAGCATTTACTTTGAGAAATTCAATTCTTGTCATTTACATTCTTAGAATTGCCATGCTAGAGTAGGATTGGAACTTAGGTTGCAAGTCTTTTGTGCGGTAGAACAACTAGGAACACTTTCTAGGCACAAGGGGTTAATTGGGCTAACCATAGGATTTAATTATTGCAAAGAAATTTAGAATTAGCCCAATTCACCCCCCTCTTGGGCATATTGATCCTTTCAATTGGTATCGGAGCCTCGTGCTCACATATTTAGGCTTAACCGCCTAGTGAAAGATGTCTCACGGGGATGGACCTCCTCCTATCTTTGAGGGGGATGATTTTCCATATTGAAAAATTCACATGGAGGCGTATCTAGAAGCTCTAGATGTTGGAATTCTTAGAGCCACCTCACAAGGTTTTCCAAGACCTCGGGATGCCGCACACCCACAAGGCGATGAGTTAAACTATGAAAAATGGAATGCAAAGGCTAGAAACACCATATTTAGAGGCCTTTGTAAAGATGTGTTCAACCGGGTGAGGAACCACAAAGATGCCTGTGCACTATGGTCGGACGTTTGTGCGCTCCATGAGGGAACAAAGAGTGAGCGTGAGAAACGCTATCATCTTGCCATAAAAAAGCTCAACTCTTTTAAAATGCTTCCTAAAGAATGTGCTAATGAAATGTATTCATGTTTGAATGTTCTTGAAGAGAAAGTCAATGGGCTTGGACTTACTCAAATGCAACCATCCGATGTTGTAAGAAAGATTTTGAGTGTCCTCCCCATTGATAAATATGGGCATATTGTGACCATGCTACACCAAGGTGATCTTTCCACCGCTACACCGACACAAATCTTGGGAAAGATCAATGCTCATGAGATGTACATGCACATCACACCTCAAGATGGCTCATCCTCTACAAATAAGAAAGAAAAAAGATTTAGCATTCAAAGCTAGCCAAGAGAAGGGCAAATCAAGACTTGAGTATGAGAGCTCAACTGATGATGAAGTTCATGATGAAAGTCTTGCTCTCATGGTGAAGAAAACCGCCAAGATGCTAAAGAATCTCAACAAGAGTGGCATCAAGTTTGATGGCAAGAAGAAGTCCTTCACTAGCTCTAGAAGGAAGCCAATCTCCAAGATGGATTGCTACAATTGTGGAGAACTTGGTCATCTAGCTCACCAATGCACAAAGCCCAAGAAAGACAAGTTCAAGAACAAGAACAAGGGCAAGAAAGATGACTCAAGCAATGAAGATGAAGATGAGAAGAAAAAGAACAAGTCATACAAGAAGAGAGATGGCAAGAAGGACTTCCACAAGAAGAAGAAGAGTGGAAAGGCTTACATCGTCGGTGATTGGCTCACGGACATTGATTCATCTAGTGGATCATTCGATGATGATAGTGACAACAAGAAGGTGATCGCCATTGTTATTGACTCATCATCTTCACCGCCACCATCGACATCATCCTCTACACACCTATGCCTTATGGCTAAGGGTGAACGCAAGGTATCAAATGGTGATGATAGTAGTGATGATGAAAATGCTAGTAATAATGATAGCGATAGTGATGATGATGAATATGAGTCACCTACTTATGATGATCTTGCTAGATTGCTAAAACAATACACTAAGATCATTATAAAGACAAGAGCTAAGAATGAAAAGCTAGAGGCTAAAAATGATGCACTTTTAGCAAAATGTGATATAGCCAAAAAGGCTAGTGTTCAACTTAGAGAAGCAAATGATGCTATGTCATCCAAACTCAAGGAGCTCAAATCTTCTAAGAAAGAGCTTAAAGACAAACATGATAAACTTGAATGGGTGCACAAAGAGCTCATCACTAGCCACAACAAGCTAAAAGAAGATTATACAACTCTTAAAATTAATCATGATAGTCTTGTCATTGCTCAAGAATTTTTATCCAATGA
Source organism: Miscanthus lutarioriparius (assembly GCA_904845875.1). Taxonomy (NCBI): domain Eukaryota; kingdom Viridiplantae; phylum Streptophyta; class Magnoliopsida; order Poales; family Poaceae; genus Miscanthus; species Miscanthus lutarioriparius. The sequence goes on from CAJGYO010000012.1 coordinate 59,924,757, forward strand.
GTCACATGATGCTACTAACCATGTTATTAAGATTGATATAGCTACATCATGTGATGACTTGATCATTGAGAGCATTGAGCAAGGTTCTAGTAGCAAGGGCAAGCAAGTGGTTGAGGCCGATGATTATGATGAGTTTGTCAAGCTCAAGAATGACAATGCAAAGCTCAAGAAAGATCTTGAAGAGATCAAAAGCCACAATACCATTGTGCTAGAAACTCTTGATCATGATGGTGAGTTGATGCTTGAGAATGACAAGCTCAAAGAAGAAAACAAGAAGCTTAAGCAAGAGAAAAACAATGATGCTCTTAAAGAAGAAAATAAGAAGCTCAAGTTGGAGAAAGAGCATCTCAAGATTGGATTGAGCAAGTTCACTAGAGGCAAGTATCTTCAAAGTGAGCTCCCAATGAACACCGTCATGAAGATGGATAGAAGTGGCATTGGGTACATGGCAAATCAAGAGAAGAAGAAGGCTCAAGCTCAACAACAACAATCAAATCCAAGGCCAAAGCCAAAGAGATGCTTTGAGTGTGGACAAGAAGGCCACTTTGCTCATGAGTGCCAAACTCCACCACCACAACCCTTGCCCAAGCATGCTAGACCCTTTGCCTTCAATGCTCACTACATGCTTAGAAAGGATTCTAGTGGAAAGATGAAAGTAATGTTCTTAGGACCTCCCAATAAGAATAGGCCTAAGAAAATTTGGGTTGCAAAGTCACTTGTTGAGAAGGTGAAGGGCACTCAACAAGTTTGGGTTCCTAAAGCTTGATCTCTTGTGTGTAGGTGAACTACAAGACCGGTGGAAGTTATTGGGTTATTGATAGTAGTTGCACACAACATATGACTGGTGATCCTCATATGTTCATCTCACTAGATGAAGAAGTAGATGGACAAGAAAGAATCACATTTGGAGATAACTCAAAGGGCAAGGTTAAAGGATTGGGCAAAGTGGCAATATCAAATGATCACTCTATCTCAAATGTGCTATATATTGCTTCATTGAGCTTCAACTTGCTATCTGTTGGTCAATTGTGTGATCTTGGCTTCCAATGCTTGTTTACCGAGAAGGAAGTTGTTGTATCTAAGAAGGATGATGAACAAGTGATATTCAAAGGATTTAGATACAACAACCTATATCTAGTGGACTTCACCTCTGAAGATGCAAACTTGAAGACTTGCCTATTCACCAAAACAACACTTTGGTGGCTATGGCATAGAAGACTTGCTCATGTTGGAATGAGCTCACTCAAGAAGCTAATGAAGAATGATTTGGTGAGAGGGTTAAACGATGTGAAGTTTGAGAAGGACAAGCTTTGTAGTGCATGTCAAGCCGGCAAGCAAGTTGCAAATACTCATCCAACCAAAGCTTTTATGTCAACCACAAGAGTGCTAGAACTCCTTCACATGGATTTATTTGGACCAACAACATACAAGAGTTTGGGAGGAAATATTTATTGTCTTGTGATTGTTGATGACTATTCAAGGTATACTTGGGTATTCTTCCTTCATGATAAATCTGAAGTTGCATCTTGCTTCAAGAAGTTTGCCAAGAGAGCACAAAATGAATTTGAAGTGAAGCTCAAGAAGATAAGAACTGACAACGGCAAAGAATTTGACAACACAAACATAGAAGCCTATTGTGATGAAGTTGGAATCAAACATGAGGTCTCCGCAACATATACTCCTCAACAAAATGGTGTAGTTGAGAGGAAGAACCAGACATTGATCACTCTTGCAAGAACAATGCTTGATGAGTACAACACCCCCGAAGCTCTATGGGCGGAAGCTATCAACACCGCATGCTATACATCCAACCGCCTATTCCTTCAAAAGTTCCTTGGCAAGACACCTTATGAGTTGCTCAATAGGAAGAAGCCGGGCGTCTCCTTCTTTAGGGTGTTTGGTTGCAAATGCTACATCTACAAGAAGCAGCAACACCTAGGGAAGTTCCAAAGACGTTGTGATATTGGTTTTCTTGTTGGTTACTCATCAAAAGTCCAAAGCATATAGAGTATTTAATCATGCCACCAGCTTGGTTGAAGAAACATATGATGTGGAATTTGATGAATCTAACGGCTCCCAAGGAGCACATGAGAATCTTGATGATGTAGGTGATGAACCATTGAGGGAGGCTATGAAGAACATTCCAGTTGGAGACATCAAGCCTAAAGATAATGAAGATGATGTACAAGTGATTGATCCACCCTCTTCATCAAATGTGCCACAAGATGGTGAAAAAGATGGGAGAGTATAAAATGAAGACACTCATGTCTCTAATGAGCAAATGGTGGTACAAGCACAAGATGTTGATGCTCCACAACCTCCTCCTCAAGTGGTCAATAGAAGAAATACACCACTACTACAAGATCATCCACAAGATCTCATCATAGGGAGTCCATCAAAGGGTGTAATGACTCGCTCACAAAAACTTGCTTTATTTATTGCTCATCACTCTTTTGTCTCTTGCTTTGAGCCTACTAAGGTTGAAGAAGCTCTTCAAGATCAGGATTGGATAAATGCCATGCATGAAGAGTTGAACAACTTCACCCGCAATGAAGTTTGGACTCTTGAAGAGCGGCTAAAAGGTGCAAGAGTCATTGGAACAAAGTGGGTGTTCTGAAACAAGCAAGATGATCAAGGTGTTGTTGTGAGGAACAAGGCAAGACTAGTAGCAAAGGGGTTCTCTCAAGTTGAAGGTTTGGATTTTGGAGAGACCTTTGCACCGGTGGCAAGACTAGAAGCCATTTGTATCCTCCTTGCATATGCATCTCATCGTGATATGAAACTATATCAAATGGATGTGAAAAGTGCATTTTTAAATGGCTTTATTAATGAACTAGTCTATGTTGATCAACCTCCCAGGTTTGAAGACCCTAGATATCCTAATCATGTTTATTGGTTGTCCAAGGCATTATATGGGCTTAAGCAAGCCCCAAGAGCTTGGTATGAGCGCCTTCAGGACTTCCTCATTGAGAAGGGCTCCACCATTGGGAAGGTCGACACCACACTATTCACCAAGAAGCTTGATGGGCATATCTTCATTTGTCAAGTATATGTTGATGATATCATCTTTTGGATCATCAAATGAAGATTCTTACAAAGAGTTTGGTGAATTGATGTCGAAGGAGTTCGAGATGTCAATGATTGGAGAGCTTACATTCTTTCTTGGTTTTCAAGTCAAGCAAATGAGAGAAGGAATTTTCATCTCTCAAGAGAAATATACAAATGATCTTCTCAAGAGATTCAAGATGGATGAATGTAAGCCAATTAAGACACCAATGCCAACTAATGGACATCTCGACCTAGATGAGGGAGGTAACAAGGTTGATCAAACTCTCTACTACTCTATGATTGGTAGCTTGTTATATTTAACCGCATCTAGGCCCGACATCATGTTTAGTGTGTGTATGTGTGCTAGATTTCAAGCTAATCCTAAGGAAACTCATTTAATTGCTGTAAAAAGAATCCTTAGGTATCTTAAGCACACACCAAGCATTGGCCTTTGGTATCCCAAAGGAGCTAGATTTGAATTAATTGGTTATTCCAATTTGGATTATGCCGGATGCAAAGTTGATAGAAAAAACACATCCGGAGGGTGCCATTTGCTTGGTAGATCACTTGTGTCTTGGTCCTCCAAGAAACAAAATAGTGTGGCTTTGTCCACCACCGAAGCGGAATACATTGCCGTGGGTGCTTGTTGTGCACAAATACTTTACATGAAACAAACTTTGCTAGACTATGGTGTAGCTCTAGAAAAGGTACCTCTTTTGTGCGACAATGAAAGTGCGGTAAAACTTGCAAATAATCCGGTTCAACACTCTCGCACCAAGCACATAGATATCCGCCATCACTTTCTTAGAGATCATGTTGCAAAGAATGATATATCATTAGAAGGTGTAAGGACCGAGGATCAATTGGCGGATATCTTTACTAAACCGCTAGATGAGGCAACATTTTGTAGATTGCGGAATGAGCTCAATGTTCTTGATTTTAGCAACTCTACTAAAAGATGAGCTTGTGTTGTCCCTAGCATTGCATTGTAAAATACAACATGTTTAAATCTTTGGTAATGCATATAGGGCTTGTCTAACATGGTTAAGATAACCACCGAAAAGCGTGTAAAGAAGCTTAACCTTGGATCAAACTTGACAAGCAACTAGATTTACTTTCAAGTATTACATTGCATATGCATGAGTGTTGTTTGTCGTTTATCTTAAATTGCCCTCTTATTTGCCTATTTTCTTAAAAAAGAATTATAGCCTAAGGCAAAATATTTTGAAAAACTTGAGGGTTTGAGAGAGGTCACTCACATCAGTCCCAATTGGTATTTATTTGGATCTTATTGAAGTTGAGACATGATTGGGAACAGGCAACATGAAGGACCTTGAAGTTTTGCTGGAAAAGGAGTGACCGGACGCTGCACCAGACTCTGATGTCCAGCATCCAGTCAGTTCACAGGACATGAATAGCTGCCGAGAAGGAGTGACCAGACGCTAAAATAGTGTTCTCCCAGCGTCTGGTCAGATGGTGGCTCTGTGTTCGTTCGATCGAAGATGAAGACTATAGCTTGCACCGGACTCTAGCTGCGTCCGGTCGGTGTCCATCGAATGCGTCCGGTCGTGATTCTAGAGGAATTGGACCTCTCTGGAATCGACCGGATGCTTGGTGGCAGCGTCCGGTCGCTGCCACTAGAGCGTTTGGTCAATAGGAAACATGCGTGACTCAGTTTCTTTTCCCGTTTCCTTTTCTAACACGCCGGGGGCCACCATATAATCCAATTTCTCCATGCGCCGCCTGACCTAACTCGCCTCCGCACCGACATCACCAGAGCGCGTGCCCTAGCCGCCACCGCAGTAGTTCCCCGCTCTAGCGCCGCCGCAATCCCGTCCGCCGCGTAGCAAGCTCCGCCTCGCCTGCCCAAGCACCGCGCCTCCCCACGCTCCCGAGCCGCCTACCTACGCCACCATTCCCACGTGCCACCGCATCTCCCTGCACCGCCGCATTCGCGCCTGGGCCATTGCAGCACAGCCGCCTGAGCCCTAGCGCCATCGAGCCTCTACCCGCACCGTCCACGCCCAGCGCCGGCAAGCCAGCACCGCCGTGCCCTAGGCTCACCAGTGCCTCCCCTGCCCGCACTAGAGCTTCACCGGAGTTCTTGTCGTCGATTCACTGCTCACCACGAACCCTAACCCTAGCTGATTCGGCGGTTCCCCACGTGTCGCTTCTCTTCTCTTCTCGGGTCACCGATTCATCAGGTAGCAAGCCTCTGTTTCAATTTTGTACCTAAATTGCTTGCTTCCTAGGGTTTCATATCTATTAGATATATTGTATTTATTTGTATATCCTATATATTCCATGGTGCAGCGAGTCGGTGCCGTTGAGGTCTCAGTGGTAGTTGTCAGTAAACTCGGGGCCAAGCTCACGAGTAAGGATCGAGGCCAAGCCTCGAAAGTGTCAGCAGCAGTTTTTCTTCAGATTATTAGATGGCTCGCGTGAAGAATGTCGGAGGTGGTCCCGGTGATGAGGATCGGAGGCCCCCACCTTGCCAGCTTGTAGATCCTAAAGGCAAGGCGACGAAGAAGCTAGCAACCCGGAAGCACAAATATCCAGATGCAGAGACAGCGAGAGCAGCCGCAGTAGCTGAGGCCATAGAGCGTGCTGAGAGAGGAGGTGCTCGCAGTGGAGTTGTTATTGCAGATCAGCTTCCACCTGGAGCGATGGCTAGAATCGAGCGTGTTGAGCGCCTTCATGTTGGTCCACCTAGGACTGTCATGATTGCAGGATGGTGTCATACTATTGATGAGGGTCAGCCTCAGGGGGAGTCATAGCAGCAGGCTTCGCCAGTAGAGCAGACTCAGGAGGGACAGTAGGCCGAGGAGACAGAGCAGGCACCTCAGCCACAGCTTCGCCGCTCTAGTCGCACCCATGCTCCAGTTACACCAAGGGCAGATACACAGCGGAGGGGTTCTCGTCCACTGCCCAGACCACAGGGTCCGCCTCCTATGACACACTTGGACTAGAGGGCCGCCATGGCCAAGTAGGTGCAGCAGCTGAGGTTCATGGACTTTGAGGTGTGGTTCCCACCAAAGAGAGATGATAGAGCATCAGAGGGCTTCTACACACCACTCCAGGAGGATTTCTATAATGCATACCTTAACAGTGGTGTTGTATTCAGATCTCAGAGGGTGTGCCACATTGATTCTATAATTGCAGCAGCTAGAGAGCACATTCGCCCCTACCTTGCATATCTGCCGGGGCTGACAGATTTGATTGGACGGACCGGATTATATGTTCCATCTTGGGTTCGTCAGTTCTATGCTTCTCTCTAGATTGACCCGCACCATAACTTCATTCACTTTGCATTCAGAGGCAGAGATTACCGGTGACGAGCACTAGGGTCAGGGAGATACTCAGGCTTTAGGAGTAGCCTGTCAGATTGCATGAGGTTTGCTATAGACAGACAGCGCCTGCCAGACGCCCACATGGTGGTATGGTGCCCCCTCAGACTTGGTTCGCCACTACTTCACTGAGCCCTTCGGCGAAGGGTCGCGTAGGAACCCTAGTGATCTTACTCCTACTGCTCGTGTGCTTGAGGCTATCATGAGGAGGACATTACTACCGAGGATGGGGTATCGCGAGGGCTTGACTCGCATACTGTTGTGGCTTATCAACTCTCTGATGCAGCAGACAGTCTTTGATATTTGGGATCTTCTTATGTCAGAGACGGAGGACACTATAGCTGAGGGCTTCAGAGGTCACAGGCAGCTACCCTATGTTCACTAGATCACATTCCTTATCCACAGAGCAGTCACAGTGAGGCCGCCAGAGATGCTTGCTGAGTACAGTGGTGCTATGACAGAGTTCCCTGCTTATAACCTGTCTCAGATGATCCGGCATAGTACACCTACAGCACTTAGTCAGTCGCGCCATCGTCCTGAGGTGCCAGAGACTGTAGCCCAGCAAGATGATATTATCAGGGGTATTGCAGCTACCGAGGAGGAGGAGCTTGCTCAGCAGGAGGGGATGGTCAAGAGCGACTATATTGATAGCTCAGATGATGACTACCTGTCTATCCCTCGGATGCCTCCTCAGCGACATGACCATGAGGCCGGCAGCTCCAGTTCAGCGCCACCTGCCCCGCTCTCCTTGCTATACTTGAGCGGATGAGGCAGGACCAGGCACGTCAAGCTCAGGAGACAGCTGCTACATTTGCACAGTTCTAGACTTGGCAGGATGAGTTCCAGTGCCAGCAGCAGCTGGCTATTCAGCAGCAGCAGGCCATGCATCAGCAGCAGATCCTCATGCAGCAGCAGCTTCTTGGATTTATGTAGCATGTTGTGACAGCTATTGGGGCTCCACCACCACAGCCTTCACCCCAGCTTGGTTAGCCTGCCACCACTTCCATGACTCCAGCGTTACAGCCTAGTGGGCTTCAAAGTCAGGGACAGCCACCAGCACAGTTTTCTTCTCCTACAGAGCAGGTATCCCAGTGGTTTGCTACATCAGTGTCAGCCCCATAGTTCACACCATTTCTTACGGGCTTCACACCGGCTGAGACGTCAGCGCTGCTAGTGCCAGAGACCACAGTATCTAGGAGCCTTGGTGCTTCCTTCAGTGAGTTGATAGGGCAGCCTACTCCGCCATATCTACATGTCCCAGGTCCTTCTATAGTTGCACTAGTTACCAGGACTACAGAGACGCTCCCTTCCTCAGTGGCATCATCAGAGCCGGCTGATACAGTTATACCAGCACAGCCTACAGCCGCACCAGTTGTTGATCTGACCCAGACTGCTACAGCATTGCTTCCAGCTTCAGAGGGTTAGACAGCTCAGAGCTCAGGGTCAGATGATGATGGCACCTAGTTCTAGCTCGCTCTTCATACCTCAGCGCCCGGCTCGTCCGCTGTAGCCCCGCCGACTGACCCTTAGGTTTTCGTGTTTGATGCCAAAGGGGGAGAGAGTTCGAGTATGTTATCCTTAGGGGGAGCGACATATCTAGGGGGAGCTTAGTTATTATATTAGCTTATTTATTACATTTGGAGTTTTTATATGTGATACACTATTATGCATTCATCGTGTGTTTACGTTCATGCATTGAACTATATATATGTGATAGTGATATCTACATGATCGTGATATATGACATGTGTGCTCTCTACTTTGAATTACTTATATGTCATATCAGTTGTGCTATGCTCATTTGCCTTTGCTTCTGCGTTTTACTCTGATGCAAATGAGCTTTATTACTTGTACTCATGCTTATTTCATATCTTTTGAGTACATCATGTTGGCTTGGTTCATATAAGCTTGCATAACTCTTTTGTTCTTACTGACAAAAGCTTATATGATCCAAGCATGTTAAAAACCTCAACTCTTTCACATACTCGAGGTGGTATTGTCATCAATCACCAAAAAGGGGGAGATTGAAAGCATCTAGGCCCCTAGTTGGGTTTCGGTGATTAATAACAATACGTGATTACTATGACTAACATATGTTTTGTAGAGGCAATTTAGTTAGGTCATGGTAATGGAGATCGATTGGGCAATCATGGTGGTCATGCCCCTACGATGGAAATCGTTTCAGTTTTCAAAGGATGGATGACAAGGTTAAGGATGGACTAGTTCTATGTGTCAATTGGAGTTGGAGTGACACTTAGAGTAGTTTAGGACTTTGTTTTTCCTTTGGCCGTACTATTAAGGGGGGTATGGATGGGTAGCTTGACCTAGGTGAGTCTAGTGAGTTAGGTGTGGTGCACACTTATTAAAACTAGCACAGGTAGCTCCAAAACAGCCCTTAGATCCAATGGAGCAAACTTCATTCATATATGATCGAGAGTTGGAAGCGAATGGAGGGTCAAATACTGACCGGACGCTGGTTCCGAGTTGACCGATGCTGGCGTAGAGTCCTGTCAGTTCATTTGACCAAGGTGAAATTGTCTGGTGCGACTGGACGCTGAGAGCCAGCGTCCGGTCGACTCCAGTAAGGTTCTAGAGAGGGAAAATCATGACCGGACGCGTCTGGTCAGTGCTGATCCGACGCTGGCCAGCGTTCGGTCACACTGTAAACACTGGAGTTTAGGGTGTACTAACCGGAGCGTCCGATCAACATGATCGGAGCATCCGGTCAACCCGTAGAGGCACATAACGGTTCGTTTTTCAGCCCATGTTATAAATACCACCTCCACTCGTGTGTGGGGGTACTTTTGCGCCTTCCAACAGCTGAGAAACATGTTTGTGAGTGCCAAGAAGAGCAAGGTCCTAGTGAGGTGATTGAGATTTGAGAATCCCAAAGAAAGCCCTCATTAGCAAGATCAAGAGTAGCAAAGTGTGCATCCACCCTTCTCATTAGGCTTGTCGTGGTCAAGTGAGAGTTCATGCTTGTTACTCTTGGTGATCGCCATCACCTAGATGGCTTGGTGGTGACTGGGAGCTTGGTGATCATCCGGAGAGCTTGTGGATGACCCAACTCAAGTTATGAGCAGTTGGTGGTGATTCACCGCGACGGAGTATCGAAGAATCAACCCGTAGAGAGCACTTGAACCTTGCGTGGATCAAGGGGGAGCTACACCCTTGCGCGGGTCCTCCAACGAGGACTAGTGGGGAGTGGCGACTCTCCAATACTTCGGCAAAACATCGCCGCGTTCTTCCTCCTCTCTTTACTTTAAGCATTTACTTTGAGCAATTCAATTCTTGTCATTTACATTCTTAGAATTGCCATACTAGAGTAGGATTAGAACTTAGGTTGCAAGTCTTTTGTGCGGTAGAACAACTAGGAACACTTTCTAGGCACAAGGGGTTAATTGGGCTAACCATAGGATTTAATTATTGCAAAGAAATTTAGAATTAGCCCAATTCACCCCCCTCTTGGACATCTTGATCCTTTCATTGTATAAATTGGGCGGTTCTATAACTGCTGGCATCAGAGCAAGATTAAGCATAGATCCATTGGTGACCAGGCGGGTACTCATCACCATCGTGGAAGCTCGAGCTCACTGCCATAATATCCAAAGGCAAGGGTAATGCTTTCTCACACTTCTGTTATCCACATTTCTTGGCTTTTTATTCCCCTCTTATCTCATCTGAGTATGAATCAAGCTTCCATCTGATCATTAAGGAGCTCATGAGCACATCCCCACAGGTGATCCTACTCTGATTCAGGCAACAGCACCACCAGTTCCATCGCCATCCCCGCTACACCAGATCATAGTCAAGATGGAGGAGGAGGCCACTAATAAGAGGAACAAAGTAGACATCCAAACTTATGATGTCTTGGTACTTATCCTCCACTGCCTCACCACCCGCACCTTGTGCAGCTGCAAGTGTGTGTGTCGCTCCTGGTACCACCTCATCTCCAAATCAGAGTAATGTAAGGAGCTGCCCTAGATTGTCGCCAGAGTCATGTATGGCCATTGGAAAGGCAAATGCCGATTCACCAGCTTCTCCAGTGAGTACCCCTCCTTTTCCTTCTTACCCTTCACCATTTAGGATTTAGTCGTCTTAGATTGCTATAGAAGCCTCTTGCTCTGCTGGTGGATTGGGCTTCGCTATGTTGTCTGCAATCCGGTGACTAGCAAATTAGTGGTTCTGCCGCATAGAAACCCTTATTATGGTTTAGCAAGCTTGGGGTACGATACAACAGTCTCCTCGCACTTCCATGTGGTAGAACTATGGGTAAGGTCGCCTGGGGTGTTAGTTGTCAGCATCTACTCATCCAAAACTGGAGCATGGATGTGTAAAGAATCTGAATGGGGAGAGGGTATTCGAGTGTCCAAAATTTTTAGGAACTGTGTTTCTTAATGGTTTTATGCACATGCTGGAGTTGTCCTAGATAGTTGTTGTTGATATGGAGGAACATTCTTAGGCCATGAGGTCCTACAATATTCATCCATGCAAATCAAGGTTAGTTGTGTATATGTATTGCTGATATTTTCAATAGGTCTGACCTTTCAATCTGGATCCTTGAAGACTATGGTACTAATAAATGGACATTAAAGCATATGGTGAACATGTTGTAGCTATTTGGACGGAACAATTTGACTCGGTTCTGAGGCTTCCTATGCGGACTACAGAGTGATTTTAGTTCACCAAGAATGGAATTTGACTTTCCTTGTTCGGGAGGACAGAACACTGATGGCATATGACATGAGCCACAGAAAAGTTCATGTCCTCCCTGCCTAGGTCGTCCGCTATCGTAGAAGTACCTGGAGTAATTATTTGAACGGGCCTCACTATCTGCCTTATGTTCCCTTGTTCATGGAGTCATTAGCAGTGCAGTAAAGGTGCATATGCTATATTTTGTTGTTAGAACATGTCTCTATTATGGTAGGGAGTTATTTTGAGTCTATATATGGTCCAATTTTGGCTTGGTAACTAAACCAATGGTATGTTGAATATTATTAAGTCTGCTACTTTGTGTAGGTTTAGAGTCTCAGTGCTTTTGAACAATTTTCCTGCAATGGCTAAGGGAGGAAGAAGAGGGGTTCCATGGTGCATTGCCTACCAAGCTGACCAAGAATGCTTTGCCCTGCAAGCAGGAGTGCCAATCTAAAGGAGCAGAGCACATCTACCTTATTTTTGTTACATAAGTCTGTAGGGAGCAGAACCTTTATTATGCTATCTATGTCCGCTTAAGTTAATTCATCAGTTGACACTATTGTTATGTTAGTGTCCATTGTTATTATAATAAGTACTCTTCGTTGTGGACAAAATAAATGATGTGTAATGCTTATATCTATATGGTGTGTGTGTTTATTAAGTTATTAAGGCCCAGCTAAATTAGTAAAAAAATTGTGAAAACCGGATGCAATTCTGTCTCCATCAGATATATGGGCCATTGGTTATTTTGTCATCACCGCTGTACCACTCGTTGTTCATGAAGCAGATGGCAATCAGCCCTGCTATTCGTCTGATGCAGCAGGGGTCAATAGTATATCACCACTGAATCGTTTAGTAACCTAACACCGACTAAAGGATCATCACATGCAGATCATACTGCAACGCGATTGTGACCATGCCCTATGACCCAATGGTTCATAAGCTGTAGTGATGGTGATGTTCACCTCGACACAAGCAGGTTGTACTCTAATGCGATGGAAAGAATGACCTACTCACGGATGGATTATAAGCCAATACGGTGGTGTTAGTGTATACCCACACGGCCGGGTCGTGCTCCAGTGTGACAGAAGTAAGGACCTTATCACGGACGAATCATAAGCCAATACGGCAGTGTTAGTGTACACCATAGTCGGTCTTAGATGCCAACGGTGAGGGCTATGACCATCACTATCGATAGCTTACTATCGAGGCTGAAATTAGACTGTTATGGAGTTACGACGTGGCTGTGATATGTCTAAATATAGTAGTGATGGTGCATTGGTCCGAAGGACACATGGCGGTCACAGGTTTCTTCTCAGTCTTAGTGAGGTTTCGGACCCAGAGCACTTGACCATCCAAACCAAGGAACTAGGGTTCGATTGCTAGGGTATGTGTCAAAGGAGTCTGGACTGGTGAACAGTGAGGGACTGGACCATTGACGACCTCGGTCCGGACACTTCTAGAGAGGTTCTAGAGAGCAAATTTGAGGCAAGGCTCGGTCCAGACCATGGGACCAGATCATGCTCTAGGGTCCAGACCTCCAATGGCTATGTCTAACAATAGCATAGACATTGTTGTGTCTGTGAGAATCGGACCCTGGCGAGTTGGTCCGGACCCTCCCTTGGGTCTGGTTCGGAGATCGCGTAGAAAAGGGGAATTGTCCCCAACGGCTATGTTGTTGAGTAGGGAGTATTTATACTTCTCCTACTCATCCAATTCCCCTCTCTTGTTCATTTGTTTAGCTGAGTCATACATTTGGAGTTCAAGGGAGCACAATGTCCTAGTGGGGTGATTGAGATTTGTTAATCCAAGATTAAGGACCTCATTAGTGCATAGGGAGTAACAAGTGTGCATCCACCTTCTTCATTAGGCTTGTCATGGTCAAGTGAGAGTTTGTGATTGTTACTCTTGGTGATCGCCATCACCTAGATGGCTTGGTGGTGATTAGGAGCTTGGTGATCATCCGGTGGAGCTTGTGGATGACCCAACTCATGGTGTGAGCGGTTGTGGGCGATTCACCGTGTCGGAGTGACAAAAAATCAGCCCATAGAGAGCACTTGGTCCTTGCACGGATCGAGGGGAGCTACACCCTTGCACGGGTGCTCTAACGAGGACTAGTGGGGAGTGGTAACTCTCCGATACCTTAGGAAAATATCGCCATGTTCCTTTCTAAAAGGTCCTAAATGGCTAGAGGGGGGTGAATAGCCTATAAATATTTATACAAATAAACTAGAGCAACTTTGTTAGTCAACTAAATGGCAAAAACATTTTGCTCTAGCTCTACTTAAAAGGCAAGCCACCTACCAACAATTCTAGTTTACTATGATCACTAAGCACATAATGGCTATGTCACTATTTCTACAAGCTAGTGAGCTACCTAAACAAGTAATTCAACTAATTACATCTATGCTACTCAAGAGAGCTACACTAGCAAGCTATGCTACCTCTACACAAGATAATATGAATGAACAAGAAAGGTAGAAGGATGTATACTAAACCGGGCAAGAGAAAAATCAATCACAATGAGAACCAATTAACACAATGATTTTTGCTTTGAGGTTCACTTACATGTTGGCAAGCTACATCTCTGTTGTAGCAATTTACCCACTTGGAGGTTCATGCGCTAATAGGCATCACACGCCTAACCCTCAATAGGGTGCCACACAACCAACACAAGATGGAGATCCACAAGCTACGCACAATTTTCTAGAGTGGCTTTTGGCGCTCTGCCAGGGAATAAGCCTAAGAACCCCTCACAAATCTCTGGGAGATGGTCATGAACAATCACCAACTCATGCCGATACTCCTTCATTGCTCCAAGCCATCTAGGCGTCGACAAATGCCAAGAGTAACAAGAAAACTAGAGCAAAATGATCCCCATATGCCATTAGATGCAACCACTCAAGCAAATTGTCGGTGTTTTGTCACCCGATGAGTGAATTTATATGTATGTCACGCTGCTCCAGGAAGACGATGGTAGTATTCAAAGACATAAGGAGTTATACTGGTCTAGCCATCTTTTTATTTTTCTGCTGACAACAATTTTTAAACTGTTCTTGCCATGTTAGTGCTCCAAATTTGTTTGCTAAGTTTACATTTTGGGCTCATCTCTTGGTGCTTTCATTTGTCAGATAATGCATTATTGTTGGTTTTCATTTTTAAAAAACTCATTATTTGTAATGAGGTGCCTAAGTCATTGTTATACTTTTATTAACAAAACCCATGCTTAACCGGTTGTCTCATTGTTTGCCAACAATATCCATAGATTTGATTGTTAATAATGTCAGAAAAGAAGACCATTTTGCTTGCTTGAGTGTCATGTATATCCCAAAATGCTTGAAGGTTTAATATTATGCCAAATATTTTAGCAAGGTTTAACTGACAATCCTAGAACAATATATGCAGTCATGATTATCACTCTTTTATGATATTTTTATTCTCATTTGAAGTCATCCAATGGCATATGTTATGATGAGTGTTCAGTCTTTTATGATGTTTATTTCCCACTTTTTGTGAGCTGAGGCATCTGTAATATTTTTTCTAGGGATCCAATTCTATTCCAATATAGAAATACTATTTTCCAAAACTTTAATTTGTACCACTCAGATTTGCAATTATCTTTCCCTTTCTTGTTGCATAATCTTCGGTTGAATGGCCCAGATCGCTTGGATTAGATTTCACCAGGAGCAGCTTCTCCTACATCTCCTAACCTTATCCGGCTTGTCCTCAGCTTTCCTTCGGCTTCTCTAGCTTCTCGTGAGAATCTAGAGCAACAAATATATACTGTCTTCTACTTTTGCTTCCAGATGACTCTCCTTCCTCATCCTTCTCCCCCGATCCTGACGCCTTCCCTCTCTCACTCTCTCCCGACCTGGTGGCGTGTCAGCCTGGCCTTAGCACCGCCGGATGGCCGCGCGAGGTGAAAGCATTTAGGCCCCTAGTGGGTTTTGGTGATTCATGATGACATAAGATTATTGTGACTAACATGTGTTTTGCAGAGATAATTTGAGTTAGGTCACGATAATGATGATTGTTTAGGAAATCAATGGTTTTCATGCCCCTATCGATGGAAATCGTTTTGATTTTTGAATGATGGACGACAAGATTAAGGACAGACTAGTTCTAAGTATTGTTTGGTGTTGAGAGACACTTAGAGTAATTTAGGACTTTGTTTTTCCTTTGGCCATACTATGATGGGGGTATGAGCTAGTAGCTTGACCTAGGTGAGTCTAATGTGTTAGGTGTGTTGAACACTTATCAAACTTAGCACTAGGTAGCTCAGGGATGGCCGAAAGATCAAGTGGATCAAACCTCATTCACAAAGTGTTTGAATTGGAAGTGATTTAGGGGGTTAATTTTGCTCTGAACTGAGGTTGACTCTCTAGTCCGGACCATGCAATGCTACAGATTGTGATACCACTGTCGCCACTTTCATTGTCGTAGCGATAGAAGCGATGGTGTAATACTTCTACCGTCGATTAGACCAATAGCAAGGCCTCCAAAGGAAGGAAACCAGCAGCAGTTGAAACTTGTACCATCGACGGGTTAATAATAGATGCGGCAGTGGTATTTTCTCCATCGTATGAAAAGCTAAGTTGATCGGGATACGTGTTATGGCTGCTGGCCCTACATGACTGTTTGGTCTACTGGCGGTAAAGTCAGCGTGAGTTATTTTCCAACTACCCACAACACAGTTGCTTCACCATTACTTGCACTTCTCCATCTTTGGTTGGCCTATTTAACTCAGGTCTGGATGCACCTCTTGGGCTCAATCCACACACTCTTGAATCCACACACTCATGAGCCAATCATCCTTCTTCATCGCCTACAGGTGCTTTGTCTTCCTCCTTGCACCTCTCACGGCCTAGAGATAAAGCACCTCATAGGGATGCTAGTGTTTGGAAAAGGCAAAGATTGGGTGCTTTAGATTCCATAACCTTGCTGCCCTTGAGCATCGAGATACAGATCTACATCCCTTGATCCTCAAAGGTAGCAAGATTATGGAATATAAAGAATTGAACCTCATTGAGATGCAAGTGCAAGTTTTGTGAGGTGTTGCCGCTGAACAGGAGGCAGACCTTGATGATTGCAGATCTTCTTATAGATCTTGTTAACAGAGGATCTGCAATCATCTGGTTCTCTCCTGTTCAGGGGCTCAATACTCGATTGGGGGTGCTTCAAGTTTGTGAGGTGCTCGTTCTTCAAGATTGGGTGCTTTATATTCCATGTTGCAGCTCTCACAGTCAAGAAGCAAATTGCATCCCTTGACCATGAGGGTTGCAAGATGGAAGGTAGAGCACCTCACTGAGGGTGAAGTTTTGCTATGAGCTGCGTTGTTCTTTAGATTCCATAATCTTTGTACCTCAGAGGAACGATATGTAGGACTCATTGTCGTTAAAGCGATGGACCTCTCGGCTAGAATGGAGGCTTGCATTGCCGACTCTAAGAAGGTCCATACATATAAAAGCTATGACCCGACCAGTCTCATATAGGCTCTGCAATTAAGACGGCGTCGACACCCCTAATTCATAGCACATTGAACACCTTAGGCGTTTCTATCCTTGAGACGTCCTACTAAGATATGTACCCCTTATGTATTTATGCATTTCAATAATGATTTTCTCCATGATGTTTTCTTCATTTGTTGTTCTCTCCGTAATCTTTCTCCAATTATCTTTTATTTTTCTCCATGCTAAACATCTTTAAGATGACGCATATTGTTTCCATTCAAATTGGACTGCGCCCTTGCCTCAGTCGGACACGCTCAAAGGCATCACCTCCCCATGCTAATTGACTCCGTCAGCCTCTAATTGTGCCCGTTTGCCTATGACTCCGCGTAGCCGTCGAGCCGCTCAAGCCACCGAGCCGCCCGAGCCACCAAGCGAGCCGCCTAAGTCATAAGCAAGCAGCGCCATGCCACGATGATGACCGCCGCGAAGAATGGCATTGTGACAACAGCGATCGTCGTCATGACGACAGGCCATAAAAGCTCGAGGGCTGGGCAATTTCATCGCCACCGCCCAGTCATGTTTTCATTTGCGTTATCCAGAAGCAGCCCTGTCCTCGACTTAGCACCTAAACGTGCATGAGCAATAGCTCCCTGCGTCATGAGCGGGCGGCAGTGGCTCGTCGATGATGCCTATATTCCTAAGCATACACAAGAATCTTGGGATAGAATGCCCCACATGTCTCACCATGGTATAGTGCTAAGCACTCTCCATGTTCTCCAAATGTCTCCACGTTCTCCAAATTTCTCCATGTTCTCTAAATTTCACCACGTTCTCTAAATTTCGCCACGGTATAGTGCTAAGCACTCTCCATGTTCTCCAAATTTTGCCATGTTCTCCAAATTTCACCATGGTATAGTGCTAAGCACTCTCCATGTTCTCCAATTTCACCACGGTATAGTGCTAAGCACTCTCCATGTTCTCCAATTTCGCCATGGTATAGTGCTAAGCACTCTCCAAAATTCACCATGGTCAATTGCTAAGTACTCTCTCCATTTTTGAGTGCTCAGCACTCTCCAAATTTTACTCCTATGTCCAATGCTAAGCACGGGGATTTCGTCCTTTATACAAATATGAATAAACTCCAAATAAACATAAACTGCTCTACAGGATATAAATTCACCGATACATTGCTCCTGATAAACTCCGCTATGTTTTCTTCATCACCGAGTTCATATATTTTATTTTTAAATCATGTACTACCCGTCCTACATATTTGTATTGTAGGATCATCGTCTGGGTGGTCGCACCATTTGGCCTTCGAATTTCTCCGCCGTTCAACTGGTCGGACCGCTAGGTTCATGACTTCGTCGTCGACCAGTTGCTCAGACTGTTCGGCGTTCACTTCTACTCGGCGCTCACTTCGCCGCCGACTAATTGGTTGGGATGCTCGGTACTAGATTCTTTGCCAACCAACTGGTTGGATTGTCTGTCACGTCATCGTCAGTTACGCTGGGGGTTTGCCAGCTAAGCTGGGGACTTCGTCTGTCGATTCGCCTGTTGGCTTACTACGTTTTGCCGACGCTGCATGTCATGTGTGATATCAAGGCGCTCCATGCTGTCTAGATCAGGGTGCTGATCTTGGACGTCATGTCAGGGGTTTTGATAAGTATATCTATCTCAGCAATCCAGTGCTAAGCACTTTCCGTTTTCTCCACATTTTACTGCTCGATATTATCAAATTTTACTCCATATGCCCAGTGCTAAGTATGGGGACTTCATCCTTTACACTTAATTCTTTGATCCTGCTATAAGATGTTTCTCTATCTTACAGCATGCTCGGAGACTAAGTGTGTATACTTCATCTTACGGTGAATATACTATCTTTTCTTCTCAATGGTTTTTCAGCTAAGTTGGGGACTAGCTGTGTGCTCGGCTAAGCTAGGAATTGGTTGTTTTAACTAAGTGATCGTTGAAATTCTTTAATCCTAACACCAGGTGCATTGTTCACCTACTGTCAGGCTTGGGGACTACAATGTATACATTACACCTTGCTGCGCATGTATCAATACTAACATCCTCTTTGACTAAGTCATGGATGATGATCACCTGACTTCGCCAATGAAGCCTAAGTGTGTACACTTCACCTAAGGTCGATGTCTCCAGCAAGCTCCGCCGCTGTTTTCTCCGCCGATCAACTGGTCAGACCACTAGGTTCATGACCTTCATCGCCAACTAGTTGGTCGGGGTGTTTGATGTTCACTTCGTTGTCGGCCAGTTGGTTGGGCTGCTCGGTGCTCATTTCGTTGCCAACCGACTGGTCAGATTGTTCGTCGCTTCATCGCCAGCTAAACTGGGTACTCCTTGATGTTCAAATTGCTCGTTGCTTCATCGACTACTACGCTGGGGGCCCGCTAGCTAAGCTGGGGACTCCCTTGGCGGTCAGATCTTGCTATGTCTCATCGGTGTGCTATCAGCTTGCTCCATGCTGTTCGGATCAGGGCGCTGATCTTGGGTAGCACGTCTATGTCTTGATACGCACATGTCAGATGATGTTGACAAACTTTTAGATTTATTTTCTTTGACCCTGCTACAAGATTCATTCTTCACCTTCCAGCAGGCTCGAGGACTAAGTGGCTACACTTCACCTAGCGGTGAATGTAGTGCTCTTTTCTTAATTTACCCTCCTTATTGACTAAATCATGGATGATTCCTCGCAAACGGAGTCTAAGTGGCTACACTTCGCCTAAGGTGGAGAATTTTCAAATTTTTATCTTGAGCCCCTTACATCCTTCTAGCAAGCCTTACTTGGCAAAGTCCGAGATCTGTGTACCAGTTAAACCGGTTGGCTTCGACTTTCACTACTCAGATCACCGGTTAAACTGATTGGCTTCACGTCAAACTGCTCAGACCTGTTCAAGACGGTGTTGCTCAGCGGATACAAGGCGCTCGAGGACTAGCTGTGTGGGGTATAACCCCAGGTACCCATGGCAATAGATATGGGCTGCACCACCAGGGGAGGTCCAGCCCATAAGATCAAGGCCTATGGTGCTTGGCTCTGATCGGCGTGCACCGCAAGGCAACCAGAAGACATCTTGGCGATGAAGGAAGGTCTGTTCGGATATGATAGATATTGTATTCCTTGTAAATATTTACCATATAGCCGAATAGATCTAGACCTAAACCGACTTGTAACCCTACCCCCAGACTATATAAGGTGGGTAGGGATCCCCTCGAATGGATCTCATATTCAATACAATACACAAAAGACACAGGACGCAGGGTATTATGTCGATCAGACGGTCTGAACCTGTCAAAATCGCCGTCTCTGCGCTTGTGTCACCATCCAGTTCCTATTACGCGCACCTCCACCGATTCATCTACTACCATGGGCATACTCATAGATAGACTAGCGACCATATTTCGTCAACACCATCACCTTATCTAATCAAGGTGCTACAGTTCTTAACCTTGTAATGCTAGTTTTATTTTGGACGTCTGTTTGTGTTCTGAAAACTATATATTCGCCGTGGTTAGATTTGGACGTTATGTCGCTGTGGTTGAAAATTATGTATGTCGTTGTCGTTTTGTATTGATATTTGTGTCTCGGTGGTGATTTATGTTTAATACATTATCTCTGTCTATATATGCTGATGGCGATGCGTAAGCCATAAAATTTTTGTATTGTTGGTGTTATAATATATTATGAACAATAATGATGCACAGTGGTAACGCCGGCGGTAATGGACAAAATATTACTGCCGGAACAAACACAGCGGCGGCGGTGATGCTGCCCCTCATTACCGCCGAAGGGCACATCGACCGCTTGTGTTGGCACCTACATCACCGACGGATGGTACACCGGACCGGCGTTGATGTTCTCATCATCACAGCCAGTTGGTACGCTGGCCCGGCGATGATAGGTACATCGTCAATGCCGGATGGCGCGCTGGCCCGACGTCGATGGCTACATCTTCACCGCTGGACGGTACGCTGACCCGGCGTCGATGGTTACATCATCACCGCCAGACGGAACACCGGGCCGTCGTTGATGGAGGCATCATCACTGCCGGACGGTACGCTAGGCCGACGTCGATGGATGCATCATCACCGCCGGATGATACGCCGGGCCGGCGTCGATGGACGCATCATCACTACCGGACGGTATGCCGGGCTGGCGGTGGTAACATACCATCACCGCTGGATGGTACATTGGACCGACGGTGGTAAAATACAGTCACCATCGGTGTGCAACCGGCGGAGATAATGGTCGCCGATCACTGCCGATTTACACCAACAGGGGCCAAAACCATCGGTAATGGGGGTTCTGGAGCCGGCGGTGATTAGCTTTCTATAGTAGTGGTATTTTTGTCAACCTAATGTGACATGAATTTGATCTATTATGGCAAAGATGAAAAGTCAATAAATGCCACATCTCTTGTACTGATTTCACGCTTTGATTTAATGCTAGTTCACATTAAAATCTTTGCTCAAAAATTTAATATAATATTGGTTTCACACCAGACAAGGAAATAGGGTTAAGCCGGCACTTGATACAAAAAGGACAAATGTCAAACAAAAATATGCTTGGAAAAGATTGCATACAAGATATCTAGCAACATATAGATATAAACTCTCTATGTCCTGATTTTTGCTTGATTGAGAACCTCAAACAATATAAAACATTTCATGATTTTTTTAATCCCATTGCAATATATGTGCATAGATCTAGTAATTACAAATTACAAATGTTTTTTAGGTACATAGTTTTTACTGCGTTTCTAGTGACCTAGAGATGTATATTATGTTTAAATATAAAGCAAAATTTACATATATAAAAAGGTAAGACGACCTATAATTTAAAATGAAAGGAATATAATTCAGAACGGAGAACATATATGCTAAGTGATGCAGACCCCTCAGCGGACAGTGCTCACTGCAAGCGGCATGCTAACTTGCCAAGGCAAATGCGGCCAAACCATGCAAGGTCACCGTGCTTGATCGACAAATCTGATGGATACACAAGATGGAAGAGGTCAAGATGTTCACATCGCACGTGACGTGATCAATTTGCCCATTTGATTGATTGATTAAGCTCACGTGTAGGGAAAAAACTGAGATTAATAATAATTAAATCGCGCACGTTGTCCTCACGATGGGGAGTGCAAGTGGGAGTGGGTGTGGAGTGGACTCGTCTGCGAGCGGTTGGGTTGCCAGGCCGGTCCGACCACGGGGTGGGCGAGTTCACGTTTTCCTTTATTTCCTTCCTCTCTCTGGTCATTACGCGGACGGGGAGACCGGGAGGAAGAGCCGAGCTCACGCGTCCGCTTCGATGTCGATGTACGAGGCCCCACTCGTCAGTGTCACAGGTCGGAGCCTATAAAGAGCGAGGGGGCAGGTAGTCAAGGCCACAAAACAGAACACAGGATCGGAGGGGAGGCAGAGCTCTTGGCCGGAGATGGACGCCGAGATGGGCGACAGCTTGGACAAGTATTGGGAGGAGACGCAGCGCTACATCGAGTACGAGGAGCTCAGGTACGAGTACGAGCGAACCAAATCCGCGCGCCAGCGATACAATACAATGCGCCGACTGACGGCTGGCCGGGGATTCATCCATTCCGTTGATGGGTGCAGCATCTACTTGGAGGCGCAGGAGGACGCCATGTCCTGCTACGACTCTAGCTCGCCGGACGGCTCCAACTCCCACTCGTCGCCGGCTCCGGCGGGGGCAGGCCAGGGCCGCGCGGTGGCGGGGGGCAACTAGAACATCCTCATGGAGCGCGACCGCCGCCGCAAGCTCAACGAGAAGCTCTACGCGCATTGCATTGCATTGCTGCGAATTATCTGATGGGCATTGCCGAACATCACCAAGGCAAGTTAATAAGTTATACTGCGACTGATGGTCGTCCATGGTCGGCATTGCATTGCATTGCATTGCTGCGAATTATCTGATGGGCCCAATGCAACGCAACGCAATGCAAGAGGGAGCGAGGAGCTTGTGCCTTGTGATGACGTTCATTCCTCTCTTTTGCAGATGGACAAGGCGTCGATCATCAAGGACGCCATCGAGTACATCCAGCAGCTGCAGTCGGAGGAGCGGCAGGTGCTGCAGGAGGTCGAGTCGGCCTCCTCGGGCAAGCTGAAGCTGAACGCACGAAGAAGATGAAGCGCGCGCAGTCCGTGCCGTCCATCGCCAGCGGGGCGCAGTCCGCTCCGCCCCCGCCCCGCCCCCGCCCGTAGAGCTCCTGGAGCTGCGCGTGTCGGAGGTGGGCGACCGCGTGCTGGTGGTGAGCGTGACGTGCAGCAAGCGGCGCGACGCCATGGCCAAGGTATGCCGCGCTATCGAGGAGCTCCGGCTCCGGATCATCACCGCAAACATCACCGCCGTCGCCGGCTGCCTCATGCACACCGTATTCGTCGAGGTACGTCGCCGTCGGCATCACATCTTGATTTATTCTTGATTGAATCGGAATACAGTACTCTATTTTTTTTTCTTTCCGGACGATGACAACGGATTTTTTTTTAGAAGTTATGGTCATGCTCTGTCCATTCTAAATTATAATTCGTTTGACTTTTTTTATTTTAAATTTGATCGCTCGTCTTATTAAAAAAAATTATACAAACATAGTTAAATTTAAGTCATTATTGAAGAACTTTTATTAATAAAGCAAGCCACGACAAAAGAAGTAATATTTAGCATAAATTTTTAAATAAGACGATTGGTATAACTTAGGATAAAACAAGTCAAACCAATTATAATTTGGAACTGACTTTTACCACGGCAACACCCAGTACGCTTTTATTCGTTTCCTGTTTTTAGTGGAAAGTTGGAGTCAACAAGACCCTGGCTCTGTTCCGTTTGCGGCGCATGCTACTAGTCCTAGGTGGACGGAACGAAGCTACGTCATCATCATATACTTAATTCAGAATTGCATGATCCATCATCCCCTGTGCTTTTCATCTGCATCATCTTTTTGTTGTGTTATTAGTTACAATTTCGATTGGTGCCGGCCGGATGGTCACATGCTAATCAGCTCGATCGGATCGCTCGGCACATCACATTCACATGTCATTACAGTTGACATCTTAGTTCTTCATTTAGGAACTAAGATGTCAATTGTAAAGACATTTTCATAGATTATCCACCTAGCAAAAAGTTCAGATCCTAGAAGGACTAGAGTTTCCAAATTAGACATAACATATGTCACTTGTTGATTCCAAATAATGAAAGTCATGTCCCAACGTTTAAACCCCTCATCAATATTATACGCCTAGCAGCATTTGATTTTGACAGAGACCATTTTTTTTGGTGATTCCAAATTGATAAAAATGGAACAAATCAGTTAAACGCGTGAGCAGTTAGTGTTTTTAATTTTCTTACATATAATTGAGCCGGGGAGGGCATTTGTAACAAATGGGCTTACTTGGGGAACTCAAAATCCAAGTTATCTTCCATGGTTTTTGTAGTTTTCTTTTGCGATGACGTTCTAGACTGTTATATTATTCTTATTTAAAAAATAAAAATCAATATGGTTATATTAGACAGAATATTATGGTATGTGTACACTTCCTCAAATCAAGGTAGGTGCGATGGCTAAATCTAATTGCACCGTCTCTATATTCAGGAAGATAAAATCGACCGCATTCAAATGAAGAACATGATTGAGGCAGCTCTCACACAGCTCGATGCTATCGGAAGCCCCCCAAGCTCGATGAGCTATTAGGAGGAGACCTAATTCTATTGAGCTATGATTTTCGGACATCTAGTAGCTCAACAACTGAGTCCCCAATTAACAAGGTGTTTGCTATGTGATTCCGTTTTCTCAACATCGCCCTAAGAGGTGATGATTGTTTACTCTAAGGTGCAGCTAGTAGACTAAGCAAGTTTGGACTTCGTGTCATACATCACCACGAGGACGACATATATTTGTGTACTATGACATTTATATGCTAATGAAAAATAACAAGGGGATTCATCTTTCAAGAGCTACGGCATAATATGCTATGAAATATAATGTGAGTGTTTGAAAACCCAAGTCCATAAGTAAGTAACACTTAAGAAATTAGTTGCTTGGTCTTACGCTTCTTTTTCTTAAAGGGAACCTTGACTTTGTTTTCCTTCTTGTTTTTTGACAAATAAACTAGCTTTGAACTACTTTAAGGTGTGGCTATTGTAAGAAAAATGGCACCTAGCATGCGCCATAAGTGATTTTGGTGGTTCGTTGATAGCATGATTAAATGGATTAATGTTGTTTGCTGGTATTTAGTTCTTTTGATGCAAAGATGGCTTGGACTTAGACAATGTGATGTGAACATAAGGTTGATATGTGCCCTTGTGTGTCAATTTTGTTTGAGTGATTGCCAGAGATGATCGGCTTTGGTTATATAAGTTTGGTTGGGTGAATCCTTGGTTCAGGCTACCGTATAGAGACTGTGGTTGGCTCCTTGTGTGTGTCGTCAAGTTGCACTAGTTATCGTTGTTTGCAGCAAGTTATCTGGCTCTTCTACAGCTAGTTATCAAGATCAGGATCCTTCGTCGTGAAGATTGGACCAAGGCTTCATCATGGCACTTCACGATTGTACCAAGAGAAGACACGTACCGACAAAGGCCATGTTTGGATCCACTAGCTAAACCTTAACCGGCTAAAATTAATTGTGGTAGATCCAAACAGCCCAAACTAAAATCAGCTAAAAGTGCTCCTAGCTAATGGGGACCACATTATCTCATTAGTTGTTCCAACCTAGCCGTGGCCGCATGGTCATCCTTCGCTAGCATGTGGTGCCGTCTGGTCCAGTAGTCTAGGGTGAACACGACCGCGAGGACATAGACGAGGTAGAGCAAGGCAAATCCAATGGTAGCCCAGACGGTGACCTCGCCCGTGGCAACGATGATGGCCATGGCAACGATCACCAGGAGGAGGATGGTCGCGTCCCGGAAGAAGCTAGCACAGTAGACGGTGAACCCCTAGCCGCCAAGGCAGACAACAATGACCCATGCATGGCCGACAAACATGGCGCCGCTAAGCCCCATGGCGGCGGCGGCGGTCGTCGCCCCCTCCCCCTCACCGTCGTCTCCGATGGCGAACGACGTGGTGGCGGAGAGCGCATCGGGCACACCTTTCTAGAGTTAAAGGAGCGTGGCCCTGGATGTAACAAAAGTAGAAGAGCAGGTAGAAGAGTCTCTGTGTCGGCAAGCAGGTAGAAGAGCACGTAAGCCACGCTGCCATCGCTCCGTGCCCCCCCCTCAACAACAGTAAACAAAAGCAATAAAAATGGAATTAATGAGGGGTAGCATGGTTAAGATTTTCAATTAGTTAGAGGATCCAAGCACCCAAGCTAAAGTTTTCTAGCTAAATTTTAGTTGGTGCGACTCCAAACTAGATCAAAATAAGCACCAATTCTGATTCTGGTGGAGCGTGTAAGATCGCCTTTATTAGGATTTAGGAGGCAGCCATAGAAGTTAGATCGACGGAAGAAAATTCCATGTGATGGCGTCGCACGCCACTCTGGCTACTACGTACACCGCGTCATCGCTTGACACCTGTCCCGCTCGTCCCTTCCCGTCATTCTACGTTGTGCGCTGCCTTCGCTCATCCGTAGCCAGGCTCGCTCTTAGCCCAAGCCCTAAGCCGTCCTCTCTGGTTCCTCTTGTTCGTACCGAGTTCACGGCTCTGTGCCCGGCAGTTAGTTTTTGTGGAGAGGCAGATCGAGTGAATCTCTAACCTTGTGTTTGCTTTGTGGGTTGAACTGGGATAGTCCCATGTTTGGATGGGGGATGTGTGGAACGGGGTTGACCCTAGTTGGCATATTCCCCTTAGATGCGGGTTCAACTGATTCCACCAAATCGAGGGGACCAAGCGAACGGACTTCGACAGTGTCTCCATCTCCGTCTCTGTGTCCATGTACGCCCTCGGCTTGGGCGCTCATCCCTAGCGCCGGCGTCCGCCATCGGCCCCAGCCCTAGCACCGGCGTCCACCCCATGGAGGCGCCCACACCGGTTGCGGAGGAGTAGGAGGAGCGGCACGGGAAGAGGAGGAGCTTGCGGAAGTGTTGACATTTTTTAGTGTCGCTACTAAGAATAGAGTTTTAAATCTAGTCCTTAGCAACAACATCAAAAATATTTGTTGGTATTTATTAACGTGACACTTAAAATAGCCACCTATTCTAAACCTATATCTCCTAATTTTACTAGGTTGTTATCCATAGTGATGATATCAAAGATACTTGTTGGTACTACATAGCACTACTACTAGAATAATACTAAGCAGTTCTTTATTAATTATGTGAGTAGGAAGAATAAATAAATATATGAATGAAAAGGATCTGCAAGTGCACAGATAATATACCATTGTAGTATTTTACTCTAGAGTATTCCATATATCGTTATTTATATTTTTACCATAGGGAAGGTCTAGTATGGACATGTATTGATAACTTATACTATTAAAAAAGAAGTAAACCATAACCAATATTCTACTCATAATAGGGGTAAGTCATAGGATAAGATATATATATATATATATATATATATATATATATATATATATATATATATATAGTATATTCAGTAGCCAACTATAAAATAAGTTATTCTGTAGCCATCTCCATTTACGATAATTTTATATATTAATTTACGATAATGTCAATATATATTTACGATAGTTGGGTTTCTATAACATATGGGGATATTTACCATAATATTATAGTAAATCACTTAGTATTGAGTTACTATAATCTCGTAAATTAACATAGTAATTATCGTAACTCAAGGTGGCTACAGAATAAGTTATTTTATAGCCAGCTACAGATGAGTATTGATCAATGATAATGATAAATCACTCAGAGTACTCATTTCTATGGCATTAACATGGTTAGGTAGAATATTAGAGGAATAATTCCTAAGTCATTCTTAATTGCAAGTCAAAGCATATATTGATTAGTGCAATTATACCTAGTAATCATTGCTAAGATCATCGTCATATCTACATATAAGAGATGTTACTAAGAAAAATCAAGAACAGAGCTTGCTCTTCCTTCGTAACCGAACCCTACGTGCGCCTATATTCGGGGAGTGGACTACAAAGGACTCAACGAGAGTGTCACATCCATAATCTACCACATGACCCAGAATATATGGTGTATCCGCAGGTAAACAGCATATAAGCACCACGCTTACACAATGTCGATCACCCACCTATGGATCCTTAGAGTAAGCGCCATACGAACTTATGCATGAACATAATGATAATCCAACTATACTAAGCATATAATCAAAGTAGACCATGAACACTATAATAAAGAACATGAATAAAATGAATACTAATATTGACATAACAATTATAACTAACATATAAAAGTAATGGAAATACAAAAGAAAGATGGGTACAAAGATTATACCAAACCACGCTCTTGATAAGATCAGAAATCCAAGTGAAGCTTGCTTGCCTCCCTCTAGACCTAGCCTAACTAGCTATGCCCTAAAATATGGTGGAGCTCTAAGGATGATTAGGGTTTTTGTCTTCTCAAATAACTTATGCCTTCCGGGGGGGGCAGGGGCTGATATATATAGGCCGAAGCGTCCAACGTGAGCCCTTGGAACAGCCCGACTTAAAGGACGGCGTAGATGCAACATAGGAGGCGGTGGAGAACCGACATAACAACAAGGGGTTGACAGGTGGGCCCTAGGGGCCGGGCGGCTTACAGGTACCTGGCGGCGTCTCACCCTCCGCTTCGGTGCGGAGTCCTCCCGAGTCTTTTAGAGTCTTCTAGATAAGCTCAATGAAATCTGACATGTAGGTTCACCTTGACGGTTTTCCGAATAAACCCTGCAGAAAATACAGATTCACCAAAACTCGTGAAATTTGTTAGTTTGAACCCATAAACATTCATCTGTGATTATATTTATGCCCTTATACATGTTATATTGACGGTTTATAATGGTTGTTAACTATCGTCAACAGGAAGAAGAAGGGGTGTCGGGGCGTTGGGGCAGTGTGGTGTGGCGGTCCCCTAGGGCGCGCCGGCAGCCGGGGCGGAGCAGGGCAGCACGGTGGCGTTGTAGGGCCGCCGGGGCGTGCCGTACGTCAAGACGGTAGGTGGAAGGAGACATATCGCTGTCAGTGACCGATTTTACAGTACCATCCATTTCAACCCACTTAATCCCTTATACTAAACAAAGGACTGGAAGGGCTCCAACCCTCAAGCTAAACATGAAATTGGTTCATCCCATCCCAAAAAAAACTAGGTTAACCCACTTGGTTGCCAAACCAAACACACGGTAATTGATCTCTGAAACGTGCTTCTGGACTAGGTACAAAGACAGAGAGGGGGAAGAAGGCGGATGATCGCTGTAGCCGCTGCCGTTCACCGGTCGACGGACGCTAGTGCAGGCGCAAAACTCGACGACTTGCCCGTGCCGCTAGCCTCTCGCCCTTGATGGACTAGCGCAGCACTCGAGGATTTCAATGGACGAGAGTAGCAGCTTTACGTGATTTTGGATCGAGCTGGCTTCAAAAAAAACCGCAGACTCGGCTCGTCTGCTCAACTCACGCTGACGACGGGCCGTCTCGCCTGGTGGTCCAGCGGGACATGCGTGGTCCTTCTTCGCGGTGTCGCAGCGGGAGCGGCGTGCGACGCCGTCGCATACAATTTTCTTCCCAGATCGACGAGGGCAACATAGCACGGCGCGGGACATATGCAGCCGGCGAAAGCGGCACGCACAGAGGTATTAGTATAGGGTGGTCGCAGTTTTCCGGGACGTGCATCCGTCCGTCCGTCCGGTCCAGCCTCGTGAGCACACATCCACATCGCATCTGCTGCGCCAGCTGCAGCTCCACTACCACACACCCGGCGCTTTATTTCTTTGCATCTACAGCAGACAGGACACACGATCTCATCCACATATTATTCCACTCCATGCTTAGCCACAAGCCCACAGGTGGCAGCCTCAATTTAGTGACCCACTCAAGTGCAAGTGCGAGTAAGCTGTGCTCAAGAGGAAACAGCAAGCAAGTGATAGGCCAAAGCTTCCCCACTTGGTACATCGCAAACAAATACAAACACCAACAGGCTGTAAGAAGGACGGAGAGTGGTGTCCTGCTTCTTAAGCCGTGCTAATGGAGGCAGACTTGATGAGCCTCGGCTTTGACTTCTACTTGCAGCCACCGCCTTGCTTCTTCGACGACGAGCCCCAGGACCTAGGCGTCGTCGACAGGTACGTATATGTAGATGACCCACCTCTCTGTTCGTTCGTGTTCTTGAGGGCAGCCGGGCCAGGGAGAGAACAGTAGTGATCTGACTGCATGGCCTCTTGGCTAGCTGCTCTAGCATCATGTACGTGCCGAACGAGGCTGAGTCAATTACCACCGGCCAGTACCTCTCCTGCGGTGAGGACTCGAGCTCGCCTGACGGCGCCAAATCCTGCTTAACGCAGCAGGCGGTGGCGTCATCACCGTCGTCGCCGCCGCCGCCACCGGAAGCGGCGACGACCAAAAACGTAGTCTGGGAGAGGAACCGCCGCAGGAAGCTCAACGAGAAGCTCTACGCGCTCCGCAGCGTCGTCCCAAACATCACCAAGGTGGGTGAGTACGTATATACGTAGTCCACACTCCACAGCCATGATACATGGACGGGGAGATGAGCACCTGCAGTGCCTTTTAAGTTTTAATTTGTTGCGTACGTGACGTTGCTGCAGATGGACAAGTCGACCATCATCAGGGACGCCATCGCCTATATCGAGCAGCTGCAGGAGCAGGAGCGCCGGATGCTCGCCGAGATATCCGCTCTCCGCTCCTCTGACGACACCACCGCTGGTGCCGCCGTCGAGACGGAGGATGCCGCGATCGGCCAGGCAACGAACGACTGTGGCGACGACAGCAACCCGTGGAGGAAAAGGATGAGAATGGCGGCGTCCGACGATGGCCTTCCCCTTTCCATCGACACCTCACCGCCACTCCAGATCCTCGAGGTAATTAAATAAACTGAGATCGACCAAGACAACCGAAACTTGCCGACACTTAGCAGCAAGGTACTGAGCTGTCTGCCGCCACATCACGATTGAATACGCATTTGCAGGTGCAGGTGTCGGAGGCGGCAGGGGAGAAGGTGGCGGTGGTGAGGCTCCGGTGCAGCAGAGCAAGGGACGCCGTCGGCAAGATTTGCCGGGCGCTGGAGCCGCTGCGCCTCGGGGTCGTCACAGCCAGCATCGCTGCCGCCGGCGACACCATCGTCCACACCATGTTCGTCGAGGTAAACGTACGGGCAGTCGTGCTTTATTCACCCAATAATTGTAGTGTTGTTGCCATGCCACACGTCCGCACTCAGATCGGTCACATGCATCGCTTTCCCTTCTCTGTATGCCATGTCCTCGGCGGATGACGTCAGCCGGTGTGACGTCAACGTTCCGGGCTACCGGGGGTTTCTCTTTCTCTATCAAGAGCGTGCTTAATTTCTCTATTGTCGTTGTCATTAGCATTATTCGGGGGATGGGGGCAGGCAGACCTACCCTTGAGACTTGAGTTGATCACCTTTTTTTTCTGGGGAACTAGCGTTTTACTGCCATTTTTACTTTACCAAGCCAGTTGAACTGCTTCTCGTCTTTGTCTACATTTTTTTTCTCTGTTCCGTTGGCGGCCGCTTTTGTTGGAGGGCTCGTCCAGACACGGTGTGAATCCGAATGTTTGTTTCAAATGTTCGTTGCATCTTGTCCATAGAAAAAATCAATCCTATTTTTGTCCCATGTATAAAAATATCTTGCGTTTTACCAAACTTATAGAACATAATTTCAACATTTTGACTCCAAATACAGATATTAAAGAAAATGTATTCTATATTGAAGCTAATAATAGTTATTTGGTATCATATAAATATTTATATTGTTTTTTTTTTGTATATTTTGGTTCAATTTGAGATAGTTTAGCTTAAAACAATCATAGGTGTCAACAAACGTTGGGCAATCTACTATATCTCTTATAAAAATAAACCCCACTAGCAATTTATCTTGCCATACAAAATGTCCACATCAGCATCCACTAACACATCCAACTAACACATGCCATTATGTCTTCATTCAAGCTATTTACATTAGCAAACCACATCATTTACTAACATATATTTAGTTGTCTACATCAGAATGCTAAAAATCATCCACTAACATGTATTATAATATTTATTCAATCATATTAGTAAATATAAGTAGTATAATTGCACCAGCGATTTTCGCAGCAACGCGCGGGACGTTCTTCTGGTTATTGATATTTTTTATAGAAATTCTCTAGATTTAGCCAAAAACGTGTGACCGCCACGTGTCAATATTGTATTCATTTGTCATGGTAGGACTATAAATTAAACTCTGACTCACACCCACATTCACACACGATATATTTCCATATAAATTCGCGGTCTCTTTAATAGTACTGTCTTCAATTAAATCTTCACTTCTGGGATGACCGATGGGTCGTGAGACGTGACTTGCAAGAACAAAAGATATGAAGTGCGAGATAGGGGGATTTACCACTTTTGTAAGTTACTCTATGGAGTTCTACACTGTCCGTTCCAAAATTGAGGTGTCCTTTGTTTCAAATCAAACCTTTTTAACTTTGCCTATTTATTGTGTATAGTTAAAACTATTTAATTAACAAACAAGGAGATATTTAGCTGTTATTTGAGAATTTAGTTGAATTTAATAAGATGCCTTGATCGCATTTGCTGCACATCAGGTTTGTGAAACTACCATCATTTCGAGTCACACGGATTCAGCTATCACTGTCAAGGAGACGAGAAATGGGTGGATAAAGTTGTTTGCTACAACAGATTGAAGGGGAGGGGTGGAAGTGGATCTAGTCACGGATGCAAGACGATTCACGAACTCGTAAATAGTTTAATTTTTTACAAGTTATGCAGATAACTTGTAAAATTAAATCTTGCACCTCTAGGTCCAACAGCAAGGAGTTGCTATAGACATAGGAAGGCGAGATAGGGTACCATGTACATCAACCTTAGTTTTGACTATATTTGAAGCATAGGGAGGACAAATGACCGTTTGGTAGTGTTCTAGATTCTTCTAGAAACGCTTCAGATTCAGTTTAACATTGGAAACATTTCTCCTAGAATCAAAATTACTTTGTGAACTGTTTGGTTTGTACGTTGGATTCTAATTCTCAAAAAACATGACAGTAATTAAAATGACAAATATAGCTGCCTATGTTAAATTGAACATTTTTCTCCAGTTCCTGCCTGTCGCAAAATTTAGTGGATGTGCTCATATATGTTTTGGCTTTTCTAGATACATAACTTTTATTAGGTATGTAGACATATTGTTTATCTAGGTGCGTAGCAAAAGTTATGTATGTAGAAAAGCCAAAACGACCTATAATGTGGGAGAAGGTGTTACTTCACGTTTCTTCTCCTCTGGCGTGCACATGGCACTTCACATTTCTTCTCCTTCGGCGTGCACACGGTCATAAGTGGAATGTCTGCCATTGTTGCTATTTCTCTGTCCCTTGAACTTCTCTAGGGCCAAGCCCGTGTGGGAATGGAGACGTACAAAAACCATTCTATCTGAGAGGAGTGGGATCCGAAGGGGGCGGAGCTGGAGGTGGAAACCGATGGTGTGCCTCCAAGGCTACAGACGGGAGCTCGTAGAAGGCTACCACCGCTAGGTCATGGGTGTGCCTCCATGGCCACGGACTAGAGCTTAGAAAAGGCCGCCACCGCTGGACTGTGAGAAGCAGAGGGTGGTCACAGGGTAGAGCGGGCTAATAAGGAAGCATTGATACGTTTCTAGTGCGATACCAAGTTTGAGTCAATTCATCCATGTAGTGTCAAAAGCAGAATCGTTCCTTCCTGTTTCTAGAACGAAACACTATACTTTTTTTTTGTTTGACAGCGATTCTTATGTTTCAAGGCAAAATTGGAACTGCTCTAGTATACCAAACGGGCCCTAAGTGAAGCACAACGGATTTCCGTACACCAGTTGGGTCTTTCAAGACAGGCTCTGGCTAGCTGGAGATTATGTTTAGACATAATATTATGGCGGTAATCTTCTAGTGGGAAACAAAGACGATTGCAATTATCAATTTCAACGGAGATAAAAAACCACAGCACATCTATGCTGAATCTATACTGATGCCAATATTAGTTGTCGTGCAAGCTGTTTTTTCTGAAACATAGAAGTGTTTTTTTGATGGCTAACATAGAAGTGTTTTTGATATGCAGATTGAAGAAATGGGTGGTGCTCAATTAAAAGCGACAATAGAGGCTGCTCTTGTACAGCTCGATGTGCCCAGATGTCCACTCAAGACCACGAGCAATTGGGAGGATTGATTGATGCCATGGAAGCCTGACTTCTAAATAACCGGCGTGTATCCATTTTTGTTGTTTTTTCGCAATGAGCTAAGTAGTATTGTATCTGTTCCAAAATGATCTAGTTTTTTCCAAAACGAAAATGATTGTGATTCCATGCTCCTTCCATCTACAATACTTGTCCATATCACACTATGATCACATACTGAGGAAAATACTACTTTTCTTAAAAAAAAAAAATCAAACGACAACCCAGACCTTTACTTTAATAAGAGATTTAGATTTGAGTTACAAATAGTCTTTTGGGAAAGTAGTGGAGAAAGCTTGGGAAACTCCTTGCTATGCTAAGAAGAGTATGGATATTTGGCAATTTAGAGTTAGAACTTTCAGAAGGTTAGTTAGAGGCTGGGTTCTAACCAGATTGCTAAAATGAATAAGTAGAAGGTTCAGTTGTCAAGAGAGTATGGTAGGTTTGAAGAGTTGGCTGAATTCAGAAGTCTGATTGTTTCAGAACCAGAGAGGCACAACCGGAGACCGGCTCTTTACCGAGTGCCAAGTGGATTGCCGAGTGTTTTTTTTGCACTCGGCAAAGAGCTTCTTTGCCGAGTGCGAAGCTTCTTTGCCGAGTGTTTTTTTTGACACTCGGCAAAGAAGCTTCTTTACCGAGTGTTTTTTTACACTAGGCAAAGAAAATTTCAAAGCACATTTTGAAGCAGTAAATTAATTCAAATGAAAAAGTTTTCAACTACAAAGTTGTATAACTCATCAAGATGTACGATGTTTGTTTTGGTCTTTTTTTCATATGACAAAGTGAAAGTAAATTTATTCATAAATCTAACATATCTCTCTTGTAGTTTATGAAACTACAAGAGAGATATATAAGATTTGTGAACAATGTTAGAACGACCATGTCGGATGAACAGATGATCAAACAACCAAAATAAACTTTGTAGATCTCGAAAAGTTATGAAACTTTGTAATTGGCAACTTTTTTATTTGAAATCATCTTGTCATGTAAAACTGTGTTTGAATTTCAAAAATTTAAAATTCGAACTTTTCAACCGATCTCGGATGGAAAAACAACCAAAATAAACTCTGTAGATCTTGAAAAGTTATGAAACATTGTAGTTGACAACTTTTTGATTTGAAATCATCTTGTCATGCAAAACTGCGTTTGAATTTCAAAATTTTGAAATTCAAATTTTGTAAACGACCTCGGATGGAAAAACTTCCTAAACTAAAAGTGTAGATCTCGAGAAGTTATGAAACTTTGTAGTTTACAACTTTTTTTATTTGAATTTGTTTAGGGCCTCAAACAAGCAATTTACACTCGGTTTAGTATAATATGTGGGAAACCAAAACGAAATCTAGACATAGGTGGCAGTGTGGTACAGTGGTTAGAGGAGGGGACGCGCGAGGGAAAGGTCGTCGGTTCGAATCCCGCCGACCTCGTAGCCACGAATTTTACGCGAAAAATGCCGGAGATGGGTGGGCGCTGGCCGGTGGGGGCCTCCACCGATTAAAAAAATTCCCATTTTTTTCGGGTTTTTTTCGGTTTCAACTTTGCCGAGGGCACTCGGCAAAGGCTTTGCCGATTACCCGACAAAAGACACTCGGTAAAGATGCCTTTGCCGGCCCATTTTTTGCCGAGTGCAGCACTCGACAAAGCCTTTGCCGAGTGCAAATTGGGCAGGACGGGGGTTTTAGAATCAGAGTTGGCTAAGTTTTGGAGAATGCAAGAAATTAAAATTAGGCCGAGGTATAGAGATAGAGAGATTCTGGAAGGACATTGGAATACAGCATATTCCCATGTTGTAGCAAATAAAAGAAGTAAAAAGAAAACAATAGATCACTTAGAAGGCCCTAGTGGACATGTTCATGACCAAAGGTTTTTATAAGTCCCTTTTTGCAAAGGGACCTAGTGTAGTAGTGTCTTTGGGGTGTAGTTTTTTTGGAAGAGTCTGATAAAGTAAATATAGAAGAGAATAGAGATGAAAACGGACGGAAGACGGAAATGGTCGGAAACCTCCTCAACTGTTTTCTACTTCTACATTTGAATAGGAAAACGAAAGTGAAAGCGATAAAGCCAGACACGAAAACAAATACAAACTTACGGAATATCGAGAATTTTGAAAACGAACTCATTCAAGCAGAATTATGTCGAACACGGTCGGTACACGAAAGATCAATACGGAAGACCGACCTGTAGGACCAATGGCATAACAATTAATAAGTGCATGACCAAGTGCATAACAATTAACATGTGCTACAACTTTCATATAAAAAGTATCTCCATTTGACACTGTATAAGAAAGATATGATTTTTGTAAGGAGACAAACGCTTGTATGCGATTAATATATATACTGCTGAAACTTTGTTTAACTTTTTTATCATCTTAAGCGACCTCAAATGAAAAAACTTAAAACTACAAAGTTGTAGAACTCGTCGAGAACTATATTTTTCATCTAAAAATCATATTCATCCTAGATCGTATGAAAAAATACAATTTTTCTAAGATTCTGACTTGCTCTAGTTGAGTTGGACTTAGTGGGCCAAAAACGGTATATACTGTATTTCAAAAACAGGGTATCCCGAATAAAAACTAAAAAAGTAGAAAATGGTCAGGATAACATCTAAATCGTTTTGGACCCGTTTTTTTAATTTGGCATAATATATTTCATACCTGTTGTTCTCGGCCTAAGCCTTCGAATACCAGGTGATTACTAAGCTAGCGAGAACCCACGAAGGGAGTGTAGCGAAGATGTGACAAAAAGGGAATGTCGAAGTGAGTCAACGGACAATTGGTTTCCTCATCCTCCTTTAACAGCGACCCCCGAGGGTCATATTTATACATGCCCGTAGGCTTTACACAAGGCCAAACTGCTCTAGATTCGGAGCATATCCCAACAGATTCAGGGCAATTTAGACCAGCGGTCACCACCGCCCCTGGTCGTTACCATCCTTGGTTAACTCCTGGTTGCCCGTGACACCAGGAGGGGACAACCTAGGTCGAGCTGCCTTCAGCCTCCGCGGACTGCGCTTTCGGTCCTCAACCGGCCTCCCTCATTTTCCTGTGGCGGAACTACGGGGGTGGCAAGGGTCGCCCCCCAATCGTCCAAAATTGTTTTAGACCCCTGCTCATCATCGGTGGCCCAGCCCAGCATAGAAGAGAAGGGGTCACGGATCGTATCATGGAAGGGAAACGTCTTTAGACTCCCAAGCATCGGGCCACAGCGCATCTGTGACCTTACGGGCGGCTTCTCCGGTTCTCCACATGGAGGATGGTGCTGACGAGTGGACGAGACGACGGTCGAGGGCTCGAGGCGTAGCGCCGTCCCGTCAGGCCGTCACTGTGTCATGGCTTGCTTAGTCGGTGCGGAACCGCCGAACTTGGCTGGTTGCTGTAACACCGTAGGACTATCAACAACAGGAGCAGCCGAGCAGGAGCAAGTCTCTAGGTGCAAACGATTCCTATTTTTTGAATCGCTAATTTGCTATGATAATCATGGAAATTTTTAATTCGGTTTGTATGCTAATTCAAGTAGGAAATAATGGTTCCTAAATTTGTCTGGCCCCCGCTTTATGATTTAGCTGGTTCCGCCACTGCTCACTTCGCCCCTTCTTTTGACTTGGGCGCGCTTGCCTCCTTTCACCGCTCCATCTGCTACCGCGATGAAACTTGGATACCACCTGCAGATGATATACACTCATGGAAGAATGGCGAAATGGATATCACTAGTGCTGCATCGATAATTCTGTGCTTGCGGAATAATCCATTTGAGTAAGAAATATAAAACTTAATATCCGATTATCGGTCCCTAAGTTTTTTTTTTGCTTAGGATCGACACGCTTGTGTATAATACTGGCATCATGAACACCACCTCTTCCTTAAGAGTTCTTATTTCCCACACTTCGGACGCCCTAATGGATGAAACAGAGGAAACAAGCTAAGCTACATGGATCAAACAGGCATGAGACACAACAGGAAACGGCTGATTTGCCGGGAGCAAAAAAATTTGCCGAGTGCAAAGTAGGCTTTGCCGAGTGCAAAGTAGCCTTTGCCGGGTGCATTCGGCACCCGGCAAAGCGCCTGAATCCAGTAGTTCGAAAGATAAGAGGGAGAGAGCAGGCTCTGCTGTTGGGTTGCATTGTGGTTTGTCCGGTGGAAAAAAAAAGGTCTGTTTTATCTTTGTGGTATGACTTTCTTCCTTGAACTGTAAAACTAGATATCATACCCATGAACTCTCAAAACTTTTCGAACTATCTCCTCGCGTGGTATCAAGTAGTTTTGAAGGGAAATTTGTCTTTTTAAATAAGCGATAGTGTTTTGAACCATAAAAAATGTCTCTAAATTTTTATAACTTTTAGAAAATAAGTACTAGAGATATCTTAGGATAAAAAATCCAAAAAAATAGAGTTTGTGATAATATCTATAGAAACTTTAAAATATATATATTTAGCTCTAGGAAATCGAGAAAAGTATCCTGAAAAATCTATAAAAGTTTTAGTAACAAATGTGACCTTGAATTTGTTCAAGTGGGAGGACCTAGAGGTTGTGAGATGTCAGATAATGTCAATAGCATGGAGATCAATTGAAGGCTCACCAATGATATTGTGTTTTTTAGTAATTGGAGATGAGTCGTTTTGTAGTGAACTTAATTAGATTATGTAAGCTACATTTGACTTGTGATTGCCATTTGACCTAGATAGCTAGGTTGCCTGTGTACTTTTCTTCTGTAAAGATGCCCAAGTGCAAATCTTGGCTTCAATGAAAACTTGAGATATGATTATCTAAATTATGTTCTTGATGGCTAATGTGAACTGCTATGGATTATGGTGTGTTGATGAGTAATGTTATGGATGTTGAACATGCTTGAAATTATACAGTTAGTGTATATTAATTGTATATAATCATGTCAATTCGTAGGGATAGATGTATATACTGTTAAACTATTGGTCGGCAAAAGCTTGTAACAAAACATGTGTCGGTATAACTAATAGCGTCTAACTGTCAGTCGGTACAAATGTGTTGGTTGGTATAACTTTATACTGCCACTTACACCGTCTAGTGCCATCGGTCTCTAAACTGTTATACGACGGATCCTTAGTCCCTTTAACAACTTATAGCGACACTTATGGAGTCATTGTTTTTGGTGTATGTTTTAGTGGCGGAGTCATCATCCGACTCAGTCGTGCTCGATCTCTATCGTCAACATTGGACAAGTAGCATGATGTGAGAGAGGAGCCAAGAGGATGGTGTAACACGATAGAGTAGCATGCCATAGGCATCACCTCTGCACGCCACCCTCGACTGATGAGCCGCTCCTATGCTTGACACCCTAGCCGGTGGTCCACTCCAAGGCCGGCGGCTGCTCCTCTGCGCTGTCCTCACACAAATTAGGCGTGGGCCAGGGCTAGCCGCTTCGTGTCATACCTTAGGATTAGAGACTTGCAAAGATATGAGGATGGGTTCTCCACTGGCAGTGGACATCCCCAGTGTACAAAATCAATGGACACTCACCTAGAGGTGACATCCACACCAAATCTGTGACCTCCACACCAAATCCAAGAGTCTCACGGACGCGGCTCCATCGGACTCAACTTTGCCCTTCGTTTAGTGGTAAGTGGGGGGGGGGGGCAGAGGCATCTGGGGCATGCCTGCCACATGCTCGAGATCCTGTCATGCACAATAGCTAGGCAACCATAGTACTTCACCGAGACCTACAAGGGCAGCAGATGGAAGGGGCTCTCGGAGTATCCATGGTGGCTGGTGGTGGGCGACTAAAGGGGAGGTTTAGGGAAG
This sequence comes from Miscanthus lutarioriparius, assembly GCA_904845875.1. Taxonomy (NCBI): domain Eukaryota; kingdom Viridiplantae; phylum Streptophyta; class Magnoliopsida; order Poales; family Poaceae; genus Miscanthus; species Miscanthus lutarioriparius. The sequence goes on from CAJGYO010000012.1 coordinate 59,964,400, forward strand.
AGATATATGAGATGGGGAATTAGGGAGGGCAGGACAGATAGAATGCGCAGGGTGAGGCGACGGAATAGGCGGATGTCTGTGCTAAATGGACTACTTGCGGTAGCGTGTGGGATTGATAGGAGCGGCGATGGTTGAGAGTGGGACATTGGTTCACCGGGCAGACGATATCATTTGTTTTTTTATTTGTATATAGGAGATTATCAAAACATAACCTAAGATAACATCTAATTTGTATCTAAATTTTCTATCTTTGTCATTATGGAACAATTAAAATAACCTAATGTACCCTCTATATATATGTTTTTAAATCGCAAACTTCTCTTCTTATTTAATATGTGAAAAAACTAATTCAATATGAATAAATAGTAGCAAAACCATGTTGAATGCTCCAATGGAAAAGAATTGTGTCGATCACTATGTTTGGATCAGTTATTGCATTTTTGCTAAAAAAATAATCATTTGTACAATGATAGTTTAATATCAAAAACTCTAATACATGCTATCATATAGTAAGGGGGCGTTTGGAACAAGGGATTTTTGAAGGAAAATCATATGAATCTAAAAACGAAGGAAAGGAACTAAACTGGACCGTATGGAACAAATGAAAGTATCAATTCCTTTCCTCTATTTTACTGTAGCCGGATGCACTTTTCACAGGAAATAAAACATCTACTCAGATCTGTTGGTTTCCTTTCCTTTGCATGGTCCGATGCAGCGCTCACGAAGAAGATAGGAAAAAAGGAGGGTAAAGCAGCTTGTCAGGGTGTCAGTGACTCACATTCGAGCTACGGCAAGTGAAGTTACATGCTGCTATTGTTTTTTTTTTTGCCTTTCACTACTACAGAATAACACTTCACTGTCGGTCTCATCACTGTCGGAATTAGGAGAACCGACAGTGTTGACCCTTCACTGGCGGTTCTTTGCTCTAAAAATTAGAAATTGATTTGGGATGTGACCGAACCGGTAGTGATGACAACTATCACTGCCTATTTGTGTCTCTAACCGGCAGTGGCTTGATGGCCACATATCACTGCCGGTTTAAGCCAATAGTCGACAGTGATTGGGTTCTATCACTATCGGTTCTATCCATGAACCGACAGTGATAAGCCTACAACACAAAAAGGCTGCAGCCGTCCTCTCCTTCCTCCTCTCTTCCATCCCGAGAACAAAGGCGCGCATTTAGGCCCTTTCCTCCATTGTTGCGGTTGCTCTTCACCATGAAGCTAGCGCTTGGATTTTGAAAAATGGCTTGATTTTTTTCTTTAAGGTTAGTAACAAACATCCACTCCTTTGATTTTATTGCTTAATTAGCTTCGTTTTGATAGCTACATTGCTTGATTCTCATTCTAGTTCTTTCTCCATTCTAGAGAGCACTTTTCCAATTGGATATTTGTGCAAAGCTCAAATTGTGGTGAATCCATCATCTAAAAGGTTGGTGTCTATGAACATATTAAAATTCCTAGCTAATTATTCCATGGTGGTCAAGATCATCATTGTTAGTATGTGGTGCTATAATTAGTTCCTAGAAGTAGAGTAGATTCTTTTATAATTTGTTGAGAAAATTAATCTGTGTCACGTAACAACGCATTGTTTCGAGCTACATTGTTGTTCATGATCATGTCTCCAATTTTAGAATTATTTTTAAAATTAGTGTCTTCATTTTTATGTGGCTTAGAGTATAATAGTTGTTCTTCATTTTGTGCAATAATTTTTTTATGGGGCTGCGTTTTTGAATTTATATGGGCATTGTTTGGAGCTACATTGTTGTTCATGATCATGTCTCCAATTTTAGTCTTTTTTAAAATAAGTGTCTCCATTTTTATGTGGCATGGAGTAGAATAGTTGGTCTTCATTATTGTGCAATAATTGTTTTTTTACTATGATTTTCAATTTACAGGGCCAGGGCAACTAATTTCAATTTTCCAATAATTAGTGTACAATAACGTTTTCCAAAAATGGTACTTTTGAACTACAATTATTATTCATGAAGCTCAATTTCTTATTAATTCTTTGTAATTACTGTCTCAATATTTTTTTGTGCGGAAATGGATCGAGAGTGGATGCATCTGTCCTGAACGGACAAGCGGTACATGCATGGCGTCAGCCAGTTTATCACCGATGCCAGTGACGCTCTGTATATACAACCTTCCACCTTGGGTCTGTATGAAGCGGTTGTATATCCAGATGCCACTACTGATCCAAGGATCAAGACAACCTGGGAATGATATCGATGTGTTTCTGGAACTAGTGATCGATGAACTAGTGGAGATGTTTGAAAAGGGTGTGCCGGATGTTTGGGACGAGTATAAAAAGGAACATGCCACGATCAAGAGAGTACTTATCGCTACAATCACCGACCTGCTAGGTTGAGGTTTGTTGTCCAGAGAGAAGACAAAAGGCTATAATGAATGTGTCAATTGCTTGGACAACACCGATGCGGTAAATCTGTCAAATAACTCAAAGATATTTTATATGGGACACCGTAGGTTCCTACCTAAGGATCACCCTTACCGCAGGAATAGAAACGATTTCAATGGTACTATTGAGAAACGCTTAGCTCTAAAATATTGAGATGGGCCTACGATACTTCGAGAACTCAACAAACTAGAGGTTGTCCTTGAGAAGGGGGGACAATGCAGTAGCAGCGCCTGATGAGATCATTTGGAAGAAAAAATTGGTTTTGTGGAAACTACCTTACTGGCCATTTCTGAGTGTATGCCACTATCTTGATCCCATGCACATCACTAAAAACGTGTGCGCTAACACGCTTAACACCTTGATGGACACCGGGGGGACATCGAAGGATTCACTAGCCACATGTCTGGACATGCAACACTTGGGAATCTGGAAGGAGCAGCATCCCGTGGAGCTAGAGAATGGTCAGTTCAAACTTCCGGTTGCGTCATGGACATTGAAGAAGGAAGAAAAGCGTGCGCTTATTTCTTTCTTCAATGAACTCAAAGTCCTGACGGTCTACTGTGCGAACCTGAAGAGGCTAGTGAACATGAGAGAACTCAAGTTCAACTATGGCCCAATGAAGGCCCATGACTATCAAGTCATTATGACTCAGCTGCTCCCTGTTGCCCTACGTGGTATCCTCCCCCTAATGGTCCGCACCCCAATTATAAAGCTATGCTCGTTCTTCAATGCGATCTCAAAAAAGGTCATTGATGTGTCCACGCTAGAGCAGCTATAGCGAGACATAGCCGAAACTCTGGTTAGGCTTGAGATGCATTTCTCGTTGACTTACTTTGATATCTCATTGCATCTGCTCATTCATCTTGTTGACCAAATTAGAGCTCTTGGCCCAATATACCTGTATCAGATGTTCCCTTTCGAAAGATTGATGAAAGTTTTTAGGAGGTATGTTAGGAACAAATTCAGGCCAGAAGGAGGCATGGTTGAAGGATAGTCAACGGATGAGGCCATTGAGTTCTGCACATATTATCTGGACATCAAAAGGGCCGGAGTTGCAGAATCTCATCATGAGGGGAGACTACGTGGCAAAGGAACAATTGGGGAGAAATCTATTATAGTAGACGACCCTATTTCTTTTAGATAGGCACAGTTCACTATTCTCTAGCAAGCTAATGGTGTGATGCCATATATTGACGAGCACAGGCAATCGCTGCAAACTCTGTATCCAAGCAGGTCACATGCTTGGCTGGATAAAAAAACATAAGGAGGAATTTGTCAACTGGTTATGACGCCACTTGCTTGAAATAAAGTTGGGTAATCAACTGTATGCCTTAGCCAAGGGACCTTTGAGTACATATCTTAAGTACAAATGGTATGAGATCAATGGATTCACATTTTACACAAAAAATCAAGATAGTAAGAACACATACCAAAATTGTGGTGCTCGTTTTGATGCTCACGATGAAAACGACAACGTGCAGGCGACATACTATGGTTTCATAGAGGAGATATGGGAGCTAGCCTACAGTTCATTGAAGGCAGCTCTTTTTCATTGCCAGTGGGTCCGACTCGACGAAATCAACACTGACAGCGAAGGATTCACTACCGTTGATCTCACTAAGACCGCATACAGAGATGACCCCTGTGTCCTTGCAAGAGATGTTATGCAAGTCTTCTATGCAAGGGATAACAAGACAGAAGGAAGACTAAAAGTAGTCCTAGAAGGGAAAAGAAAGATTGTCGGTGTCGATGGAGTGACGATCGAAGAAGACTACAGGGGCTATCAGGAAGTGCCTCCATTCGGGGTGAACGTACCTCTACCTATCCTTCAACAGGGTGACGAACCTGCTTACGTATGGCTTGATCACAATGAGGCCCTCATTGTTGATGCACCTAAAGTTAGTTAGATTATTGTTAACTATGTAATCATTATTCGGATGTTGTTCACCAACTATGTAATCTAATTTATATTTTGTGTGCTTCTCTAAAATTAAATAATTGACTATGTAATCAAATATTGAGATGATGTTTAGAAACACTATTATTTGATAATTATAGACCATTAATTAATTATCATGGAAATAAATAATCGAGACACAAATATTTGTATTATTTTACAATAAATTATATGTATTTACATGCACTAAACGGATAAAAGAAAAAACATAACCTAAACTAACGTAATCCCTAATGCTATCGCATTGGTTAAGGCCCTATAATCTAGACCTCAAATTAATTAACTCCCATTTAGAGGATAAAACAAAAAAGAAAACATACCTTGACATACTCCCTATCATAGAGCAGCGGTAAAAAACAGCTAGTGTGAAGCCCGCGCCCTTGTTCGAATCCTAGGTGAGGCAAACTTTTTCTTATCTCCTACAACTAAAAAGAACAAAGTGTGGATATTTTTTGGTGCGACATTTATTTTGGTTCGTTCGTCTGCCCACGTCTGCGATCCCATGACATCTTAATTAATGATTGATCGTGCCATTCTCCTTGATTGAATATTGCCTGCCATGTGATAGAGGAATCATGACAAAATAGGAAGTAGAAAATTATTGTGCTATCCATATACACATTGCATGTTTACATGCACCAACATATTTGGCAACGAGCAAAAGGAAAGAGAATTAACATATACACATTGCATGTTTGCATGCACCAGCATACATGGCAACGAGCAAAATAGAAGGAAAGAGAATTAAGACAAAAGGAACCTCTTTGCATTTCTGAGAACCTTGACAAATTTGCCTACATTTAATTACTTCCCCTCTTTACATTTGCAAAAGGGATAACTTTTTCCTCCTTTCATTTGGTTTCACGCTCACGTGTTCCATCGCCCTCGCTTGCTGTTTCTTGTGTGAACCATAGTTGATGTCATCTGTCTTCCATAGCTCAGCCTCCTAATCCCAAGAGAAGGTCCCTATCTCTCCCTGACTGAAGATCCGGCCTGCCAGAGGATCTCCTTGAGTCCATCGGGTAGCATCTCGTGTCAGGCCACGACGTGGCGTCCTTCCGATCCGCTTGCTCCCCATGGCGCGCCGTCGTCCCATTCGCAACCTTCGGGCCACTCCTGCTGCTCCCGTTTGACCCCGACTCGGACCACGTTGGCTTCTACTGCGTCCCAGAGAAGGTCTTGTCCAAGATGCTGCCCGACGTGCACGGCAAGGTGGCGTGTGGCTCCTCGTGTGGGTGGCTGGCGCTCATGGACGAGGCGACGTCCGTGACGCTGCTGAATCCATTCGTTGGTGCCCCTGCCCCCCTCATTGAGCTCCTGCCAATAGGCGAACATGTCGCGGCGACGTCCTCATCGGAACGCGTGTCTAGGGTCCACGACCGGTGGGTCCTCCATCCCACCAATGGCTACGGGGACATGGATGCCGTAGGTAGAGCCATCAAGCTAGAAGACATGAGGGACGTGTTCTTCCATGAGATCGTGCTCTCGGCGCCGCCAGCCACGAGTGCGTGGCCATGGCCATGCTTGGGTGCTCCACGGAGGTCGCGTTCTACCGGGTTGGATTCAATAGCACATGGACACTGCTCGACACCAAACTAGAGTTCTCCGTGGGGTCCATCGTCCACTGCCAAGATAAGTTCTTGGTGATTGACTACACTGGAGAAATCTCTGTCTGCAGCAGCAACGCCGCCGGTGCTACTCCAACCGCGACGCTGCTACCATCGCTGTCGCCACCTGCAGGGCTCTGCCACCGCAGCTACATGGAATCAAACGGTGAGCTACACATTGTGGGTGCCATGGTGAGCACGTTCCACGAGACACAGAGCTTCACCTACAGCAGCGTGATCTACAAGTGCAACCTCCACGACCATACGCCGGAGTGGTCCAGGGTGAGGGACATCGGTGATCATACACTGTTTGTGTCTAAACATTTCAATGAAAGCTTCGGTGGAACAAGTGTATCCAAGTATAAGTAAAACAAAATCTACATGTTTGAGCCATTGTATGGGGATCCATATGACTTGGTCCATCGACTGGAGATCGTTGATATTGCTACCGGCACATCCGAAGTGAAGCCCGTCCAGGAAAAGATGCAGGGTTCCGAGGCCCTAGGTTGGATTTTACCCAATCCCTGGAAGCTCTAGAGTTTGTGAGCCTGCGACGCCGCGCACTCCGTGGCTATGTTAAATTCATAAACTTTGCTTTTTGGATTAAATATCACTTTAACGTTGATATTTAATTTAACAGTATTGCTATCTTATCGTGCGATCCATGTGTTTTTAGTATAAATTGTTAGTTATCACATAGTAATGCACGGGAACGCTACCTAGTATTTTTATAAAATTAAATGAACCTCAACTTAAACTAAAAAAAATGACAACAAAATGTTTCCTAACGTAAATCCTTCTTTAATGCAGCGGTTAAGCCACTAATCCCTCTTTCTTGCTCCCTCGGTTCAAAACCTAGGCTTGACAAATTTTTTTTTATCCAGAGCCCGCGGCAGTGGCTCTGATTTCAAAAAAATAAAAGCTGAGCGCCTACGGCAGCGGCAGCTTTGCCAGGCCTATCACTATCGGTTTTTTCATAAAAACTGATAGTGATACATGGAATCACTGCCGGTTCTAAAAATCGGCACAATTGACCCGTATCACTGCTGGTTTTTTATCAAAACCGACAGTGATAAGAATATTCCCTCCACGGGCCAGCAGTGCTCCGCTGATCATCACAGCAGGAGCACTGCTCCCACCTACCACGACAGCTAGCCTATAAAATGGCGCCCTGCTAGGGAGCATGTCCATGGCTTGTTGGTTTTAGCCAGTGCTTATCAGCCATGATATAATATTTTTCTATCACAACAAACCAGCACCAGCCGGGCTTATCAGCCCAGAAACCAACCAGTGAACATGCTATCTATTTGTTTGCTGTTTATTTCTCTAGATCGTTCTCTACTTGCTAGTTACCACATACATGGGCTCGATGTGGGAGAAAGCCCTCCACATACAAATATCATTATGTGTTGTAGTCCACCAAAATGGTGCACACAAGAGGTACTAGAAGAATGCTACTGAAGATAGAGCAACGCCGAAGATTAGAGACACCGCGAGGTTCACAGAGCCATCCGCTGCGGTGCGCTCTAGACTGTTGTCTAGAGAGACATGGCATCCTCCATGCTCGGCCTACCTAGTGTGCTCTGGACAATTTCATGTCCCAGAGCGGCATTGGTTCATCGGTGCGGTGCCAAGCTGAATCCGGTGTGCTCTGCTCTGGACTGTACCGAGAAAAATGCCATGTACAGCAAAGGCATGGATTCATCAATGCCACCTTGTCATCTCCAACCGGTATAGCTCATAGACCACTTTGGCGCTGCTGTTTGACCCTAGTTGGTGCTAGAAGAATGCTACTGAGGTGGTTAAATTATAATGTGTTGATACATGTTGATTGTAACAATGACCTGTACGCAAATAGGTCTTTTATCGTATATGGAATTTTAGTGTAAGGTTTTTGTTATCGTATATGTAATTTATTTCTAATATTTTTGTTATTTTTTGATGTATTTCTGTACTCCATCTAAATAAATATATCGTTGTTGGTAAAACTTTCCCACGGTCATTTACATATATGCACCTTCACTGTCGGTTCTATTTAAAATTCGGCAGTGATATTCACTTTCACTGTCGGTTGTAACTGAAAACTGTAAGTGATGTTCATGCCCCCCTATATAAAATAAACCGCCAGACACATACATTGATCCCACCCACCCACGAACTCTCACAGTCTCATTTCTCACGTTTCACTCTCATTTCTCAAGAAATCCACTCTCTCTCTATGTGATTTGGTCATGGCTCCTGCATTTTTCATTGGTATTGATATGTTGTGTTCTCCAGTATTCTATCTATATTCATTTGATCTATATTTATATTCATGTTTCTTTGTATTCTACATTTATATATATTCTTATTCCTTGCATTTGATCTATATTTAATTATGCTACCACATTTTACTTGGAAGAATTTTTTGTGCATATATTTTATGTTCATATTTTTTTGCATTTTATCGATCAGGTGGTATGAACAACGGACCTTCCCCACCAGAAGAACCAGGTTTCCACCCTGGAGATGAGCCATCGCTCCTAATGTGTCCATTCCGCGATTCCCTGTTCCAGCTATTGTATGAAATATTTTCCAACATCTTTTGTTTTTTATGCTAACAAATAAGTGTAATTAATTTAATATCATTGTTGCATACATATATGTCGCAGACTATATCTCCAATAGATTGGCTGCGAACAACACTTAGTTGGTTCTTTATCTCGGACATCATCGAGAACACGACATCTAATGCAAATGGTCAGCTATGGACGTGTGAACTCAGTTTTTCCATCCCTTTGAGGGGTGCAAATCATCAGAACCTTATCCACGAGATGGGAAGACAGAGCCTAGACATGATAAGTGCCCAATTCAATGCCGTGCTCTTCTGTTTAGAGGTACTTTGACGTGTTCGCTATGACCTACCTGATTTCTCATACTTTAAGACACTTGCTTTAAATGCTGGTGATATCCCTATCCCGCAAGCAAGCGAATGGTTTGCTAGCTACAACCGTGCGGATGTGGTAAAATGGTCACTTATACCTGAGTTATGGTTATTTATTGTTTATTATTGTAATAACATTCTCTAATTTTTTTTCTTTTTCTCCGCATGTAGATTGCACTCATGGACCTTACCTATGCTGCATGTGGCTTGTGGGTCGTTCTAGACCAAGCTACGGAGCAACTCGGGTACGATTGGGACTTCTGCAATAGAAATCTCAGCCAGCTCACTATAGAAGGACACCAGTACTATATAAGGATTACTAACAAGGGCAGTGGTCATTTAGTAGGTTACATCTGTAGCCGACCATTCTTTCGGTATTGTGAGGCACGAGAGAGTGCACTCATACGGGCATTGACCTTCATCAATACAAGCGGATACATAATCCATGACATCAATTACCATATTTGTCTACAATGGCATGTTAGTGTGCGTGGCCCGATCGATCTCGGCAATGATTCCGATAGTAATTAATGTTTATTTAGCTAGGTTTGCAAGGTTGTAGTTTAATTGGGTTCTAATTTTAATTTGTATGGCTTTTGTGTTTAATAACTGTCATGCATGTAATTCGTGTAACATTTATTGGGCAACTAGAAATATACATTTTGGTGTCGTATTGGTCTCAAAATTATTCTCAGGCTTGCACATGACACGGGTGAAGGAAACACCAAGTTTGAGATTTTTTGGAGATGGTTTGCTACTTTCTGAGGTTTAGTTGAATTTCCACGCGACGACATCGATTAATCATAGGTTGAACTGAGTCTACCCACGAAAAGATCCGGAATGGTGCCAAATTTTTACACAGGCTCCCCTGTGCCCTTGGGATAAGAATTTTGTGGAGGTCGATGAAACAATCTATTGGGTCCAAGATGTAATTCACCCTCTTTTGTCTCATTCAACAGAGAGAAAAATACATTAATAAAAAAATGATCAGAAAAATCTAAGATCTTGTGTGGGGCCTTAATTTGGGTATACATGCTTGCCAAAAAAATTTCATGCTATTTCGACATAGGTGGAGTATACATGCTTCACAGAGGTACATGAGCCCTTTCATCGAACCATGACTATACACATAGGTTATCAAAGTTTATGTGATTCATATGCATTCCGGTGTCGTATTGGTCTTAAACTTTTTTTAGGATTGCACATGCCACAGGTGAAGGAAACACCAAGTTTGAGATTTTTCGGAGATGGTTTGCTACTTTCTGAGGTTTAATTGAATTTCTGCGCGATGTCACCGATTAATTATAGGTTGAACTGAGTCTACCCAAGAAAAGATCTGGTATGGCGCCAAACTTTTACACAGGCTCTCATGTGTCCTAGGGATAAGAATTTTGTCAAGGTTGATGAAAAAATCTATTGGGTCCAAGATGTAATTCACTCTCTTTTGTCTTATTCAGCACAGAGAAAAATATATTAATAAAAAAATGATCAGAAAAACTTGAGATCTTGTGTGGTGCCTTAATTTGGGTACTCAGGTTTGCCAAAAAAATTTCAAGCCATTTCGACGTAGGCGGAGTATACATGCTTCACAGAGGTACATGAGCCCTTTCATCGAACCATGACTATACACATAGGTTATCAAGGTTTCTATGATTCATATGAATTCTGGTGTCGTATTTGTCTCAAACTTTTTTTTAGGCTTGCACATGCCACGGGTGAAGAAAACATCAAGTTTGCAATTTTCTAAAGATGGTTTGCTACTTTCTGAGGTTTAATTGAATTTCCGCGCGATGTCACTAGCTAATTAATTATAGGTTGAACGGAGTCTACCCATGAAAAGATCTGAAATGGTGCCAAACTTTTACACAAACTCTCATGTGCCCTAGGGATAAGAATTTTGTGGAGGTCGATGAAAAAATCTATTGGGTCCAATATGAAATTCACCCTCTTTTGTCTCATTCAACACACAGAAAAATATAATAAATAAAAAAACTAATAAAAAAACCTAAGATCCTGTGTGGGGTCTTAATTTGGGTGTACATGCTTGCCAAAAAAATTTTAAGCCACTTCAACATAGGAATACACATGCTTCTATTTATTCAGTATATAAAAGGAATTTTTATATATATATAAACATCAATGTCGGTTTCAAAAAATTGGCAGTGATGAGACAAAACCGACAGTGATGCTGGTTATCACTGTCGGTTAGTTTTGAAAACCGGCAGTGATTTATAAAAAAATTAAAAAAATTGTGCTAGCCCTCGGGTTTGAGCTCGGGTCTCGAGAAGTAGAGTTCTGAGTCTTAACTGCTGCTCTAGAATATGATGTGTGTCAAGGCTAATTTTATTTTTTCTTTTTGACCTTTTAGAGTGCTTAATAATTTATAAAATTAAACCAAAAAAATTAGGCCGCCTGGTACTCAAATACGGGTCTTGGGGGCTATATTGCGCGGTCTTAACCGTTGAGACAGTTGACGGATTTCAAAAGAAAGGGAAAAGATATTCTATTTAACCTGTAACCGCTACACCCCATCACTATCGGTTCCAGAAATGGCCCGATAGTGATATTGCCTCATCACTGTCGATTTAGACCTTGCAACTGGCAGTGATGAACCATTGGGATAAAAGCAAGGCGCGGGGTGAAATTTTCCAAAGTCATTTCAACCCCGCGCCAACACCTCCCGCCGTGCTACTGGGGCACCACCCCACGCCGACGGGCACCACCGGCCCCCGTGCACCCATCCAACGCCTCCTGCACCGCCGTTCCTTGCCTCGTGCTCCTCTTCTTCGACGCTGACGCCCGTGAGTCCCCTCGATACGTCCCCGTTAGTCTTGCTCTAGCACTCGCGACGCCATCCACCACCCCACGCCGGAGCACCGCGCCGTCCGTGCCCTCGTTCCTTGTCCACGGGCCGACCGTGCCTCTCCTCCTCCACGCCTACACTCCCACCGCTGAAGCCTTTAGGAGCGCACGGACAGCTGCTTCCCCACCCCCCACGGTGAGTGCATGGCTCACTTCCCGCTATGTGATTGATGAAATGCCCCACAGTGAGTGCGTGGCGGCGGCGGCTAGGATTTGGTAGGTCCTCTCCTGCATTGACTCATGATCCGTGTGGCATTTGGTGTGTTGGGGCCAATGGGTCTTTAGGGGTGGGCATTGGGAGGTTTTCAAGGCAAAATGATAGTATCATGGTTTACTAGTGTGGAACTGAGCATGCCGGTGTGATCTATTTATCTGTACCGCTGACCTCAGTGTACATTGTCCTAATTTTGGCAATGTCACTCTCATTGTTGTTTTTTGTTAGCTCTATTCAGTTTGTTAGTAATTAGCTACTGAATGAACATTGCAGCTATAGCTAGTGGTGTGGCAACTGTAACCTGTTTGTAGTTGAAGTAAATTTGGATGCATTAGAAAAGTTTGAGTTTAGAACGGCAGGGGCCAAAAAATGCTTAGAAAGTCCTATAAAGTATGGGAATGTCAATCCTATATAAAATTATCTGGAAGCTTGATCAATACCTTTACGCTTGCTTTGCTAGTATTAATTTTTTTGAGAGCCAACTTATGAGAAGAACTGCAGTTACTTAGCGGGGAAAAAACATTAGGCCAATCCATTGCAGGAGTACTAGCAAAAGTACCTAATGTGGTTAAACTATGTACATTCACTGTCATATACTTATAATCATGTTGTATAATTTATCATTCATACATGAGGGTTCAGTAAGATGGCACAATTACTCTACACATAAACACCATTTTTATTGTGGTACTGCAATGTTTAAGAGTGCCAGTTTTTGCTTGGCATCTTAACTTGATAGCATGATCTAGACTTTAGGAAGCAACTGTTTAAATTGGCCATGTTGAGTGGTATGTGCTTGGTATTTGGTAACTCCACTTTTAGTGTGATATTTGCTGGAACTATGGTAGCATGGTCCACTCCATGGTTCCTATATAATTTTGGTATTTGGTAACTCCAGATGTTGGTATCTGCATTTATGCTTGCATTTAGTAGCTTGCCATGATTGCATTGTTAGAAATCATACTTAATCATATTGGCGGGTGAATCATTATTGGTCATATATGACCTCTGATTTTTTTCAATGGTTGCTAACTTGCTACAACAGTTGCCCCTTATGTTCGTGAATCATGTTCTATGTTGAATGTTGGCATTTAAAACAACTATTTTAACTTTTTAGATGAGAAAGTCTTTGTTACAATAACAACAAAGCCTTTAAGTCCCAAATAAGTTGGGGTAGGCTAGAGTTAAAACCCAGCAGAAGCAATCAAGGTCCAGGCACGTGACTAGCTGTTTTCCAAGCACTCCTATCTAAGGCTAAGTTTTTGGGTATATTCCATCCTTTTAAGTCTCCTTTTATTGCCTCTACCCAAGTCAACTTCGGTCTTTCTCTGCCTCTCTTCATGTTACTATCCTGGCTTAGGATTCCACTATGCATCGGTGCCTCTGGAGATCTTCATTGGACATGTCCAAACAATCTCAACCGGTGTTGGACAAGCTTTTTCATGCTAAAATCATGAAGAACAATTTAATTTGTTAGATGTTGCAAGTACCTCCTCTCACAATGTAGATTGCTCCATGCCTCTTTATCTAGATAATATTTGTTCATTAGCTATATGTGAACTTAATATTCTAATAGATCATGTTTGAATGACAACCTAATTTGCTTAAATGTATAGGCAACTATGGCATGGTATGTAGTGCATGTTGGTCACGTGCCTGGGATTTATCAAACCTGGGAAGATTGCTATGCTCAAGTCAATCGCTACTCTGGTAATTTGCAAAAAAATACAACACAGAAGCTGAAGCTTTGAGGGCCTACTATAGTCATCCGGCCTACCTTGCAAACCATGGGCAATTGGCCTACTATGGTCCAATGAATGCAAACCATGGCTATCCGCCGGCACTGGAGATTGAAGAGAAGCCACCCGTAGGAGATGTGAAGATTAGGAGAATTGCCCTTGGTCTTGGAAAGATGTCATGCTTTTATTTATGGCTATGGTCAATGTTTTTCTTATTTGGAAGTTGATGTAGGCTTAGTTTCGTAGAATAGTAGGCGGACTTTGTTGTATGCGGTCAATCAAACAATGAATTTGTTCTAGGTGAACATATGCTATTATTGGACTTTGTTGTATGTGGACTTATTATTAGACTTTGCATTAAACATATTATATATATATATAATATGAACATATGCTATTAGTAGTTGTCCGTAGCCAAAACTAACCACGATTGTGTCATAGCCATGACTTGTCGTCGCCTGTTACCCTGTCGTCGAAGAACAGATCGGCAATAAGAAGCGGCTGATATCGCTGGGACGGGAGAGCCGCATGATCTGACAAACGGTGACGGTGTCAATTAGGACGGTGAGAACGAGCAGCCATGGACCCCGTCCGGCCTGCTCGAGCTGGATCAAAATGACCAAGATGGCCAGATAACTTTGGTATCATGTGACTATGTAGCCACACATGCTAATCAATTGAGAGGGTCATAGCTTACTTGGAGTGTCCAGTAGGAGCCTCCGTCGGCCAAGGAGCCAGAGGGTTCGGGTAGCAGGAAGGCCAGATCCAAGCGAGGCATGTCAAAGCTTCCTATTGGTTGGAATGCACACTGACACATCACTGAGTTCGATGAATTCGGAGATCCACTCTCACCGCCTATAGCTTTGACCAAATACAAGACTATCCTCAGGTTATTTGTAAGGGACTTCATCCCAATTAGGTACAAGAAGTGGATTGGGAAAGAGAATGACCCGTAGAGGGTTCCTAAAAGTGAGAAGGATTACATATGGGATATCAAGATCCCAGAGTATTTCACTTTCCCAATGGAGTATGACAAGGAGGTAGTCAAGAAAAAAGCAAAAGAAATCATGGGGACATGCTTCATGAATTTCAAGGGGACATTGTACAAGAATTTTATCCTCCAAAATAAAGAGCCAGATTTCGATGGTGGATAGTTTAGCAAGCAGAAGGACTTCTGGTAGGATTTCAAGGAATATAGGTTATCTGAGGAGTACTTGGAACTGAGCAGGAAGAATAAGGTGAACTCGCAGAAAGGGATGAATCCTCATCATCTCGGCTCTCGTGGCTACGTCAAAAAGATGCCAAAATTTGAAGCAGAACCTAAAAAGATGGATCGCCTTGCTGAGGAAGGCGTTCAGGTTGAGACCGCCCATTGGGAGCCAAGATCGGTAATATACTGTATGGGGAGGAATGTACGCCACACTAAGGACAGGAGCTTTAGCTCCACAAATCCACCCATGAGCGAACTCATCTAGAGGATCTCCTAGGTAACTGAGGAGGTGAAGCAAGGGACTCGCACTTCTAATAGGGAGAAAGACGTGCTCATCCAAGCACTTAGAACCAAGGAGCACCCTGGTCGCACTAGAGGAACCGGTGTTGTTCCTTGGAAACTAGTATTCCTCGAAGAATCTCACACTTACCGGAGCCGCTCGAGGGGTAGAGTGGAATAGGAGACAGAGTGTTTGAGGAAACTAAAAGAGATGGAAGACAGAATAGACGCATGGATTGAGGCGACTGTTGAAGCACGAGTCTAGCAAATTTTGCTATCCAAGGGGTCAGGAGTACCACAAAACCCTACTCCTACTGCCTTTAGCCCACAGTTGAGTGGTCGCAGCAGCTGCGGATCGACCCCGCTCGACAAAGAAGATGCGAATGTGCCTCATCCAATGGACGACATCACTAAACCCGTCAATGTCAAGTTGTACATCCGTCAGGAATGGACAAAGGACAAGGTGGCGCTCTGCCAGGTCTGGCCTACGGGAGGTGGGACCATTAATGGCTGCCCAATTCCACAAGGATACGCTCGCATCACCATTGACATAATACTTGATAAGAAGTATAACAAGATACACATTGAGTACCTGCAGCGGAAGACAGGCCAAAACATGGTCATAACAAGGGCTCTCAAGTGGTCTGGCACAAGCGCTTAATTAAGCTTGACCACCAATTGTCCTCTGATGATGAGGACGACTGTGAGTCTTCGCCCACCCACAATGATCACTCACCATCTCCCAACAGAGATCACTCCCCTCCTCATCCCTTGCCATCACCCCTGAGAAGACAGAGGTCTCCTTCTATTCCTCCTCGTTCGACTCCATCTTCATCAACCCCGAGAAAAGAGAAGACTCCTCCTCCATCTTCATCAACCCCGGGAAAATAGAATTCTCGTCGTCATCCTCCTCCTCCTCCTCCACCTCAGCCCAAAACAAGATCAAAGACATCCTCGCAATCGAAGAAAAGGTCCTAGGATTCAGTCGCTAATGCTCCCAAAGTGGACCAACAAAAAAACAAAAGGCCGTTTAGTGGCAGTGTTACAAACTTGATGAAAGAAAAATTTACAGCACACATTTCGAAGGAAGATTGTGTTAGTTTCTTCAATCTCTGTGCCGCATTGCCTCAATGTTTGTTGAAGTCCGAATTCAAAAGGCAAATACATAATCAGTACGCTACAATAAGAGCCGAAGAAATACACAATGAAGATTTAAGGAAGATACAGAAGTACGTCGAAGACAACCCTGAATTAACCATGGAAGAGGCTGCGAACATCTATGATGATGTACAAGGGACGGGAACACCGGCAATGAAGTATGAAAGGGGCAATCTTTTGGTTCTCAATGACGAGTATAAAAATTTGACAACATATATGCGCCAATTGCATGAATATTACATGGCTCAAGCAACAGAGACGGAGGACTTTGGTTTTGAGGTTATTATCCGTTCACAACATGTTTTCATTATCCTGAAGAAGAGAAGTTCGATGTCGAGTGAGAGTGCTTGTTCCAGCTATACCAGAAACGCTCTCTCGATTCACAAATGTTGACGTTGTGGACTATGTAAGTACCCTACGCGCATAATATTACAATTAACTACTCTCTCGAGACACAAATTGTTAACTTTTGAACACTTTATATAATTTTATGTAGGTGTATAGCAAAATTTTGCATACTAAAAAGCAAATGGGAAAACATAGGCTTCTTGGACCCCTTGTGAGTCAATGAGAAGACATGTTTAGGCCTCCATAGATGTGACATGGAAGACCTGAAAGAGAGATTAATTGCAATTTTCGATGAATTCAAGATGAAGAACAAAACCCACATACTTCTAGGCTACAACTACGAGTATGTGTTCTCGGCTTTTAATATTATGCTTCTTTTTTCATTAAGATTATTCGATAATTAGGATTCAGTGATTGCAGCAACCATTTCATCTTCATTTGTGTCAATCTTGCTAAAAATCCGAACGAGGTGTGGGACTTGAAGAAAAAACCATTTCATCATCCAGATGCACTGGTGGCAGTGCTGAATTAATAAACGATCCTAATAACATATTATTTTCTAATCACACATACCGCTTTCTAATGTTTCTCCTTTTAATGTTGCACAGTGTTCGAAGAAGACATATTGATGGGACACAGGTCCCATTAAAGGTTGTCGGAATGGAGGGAAAGTACCTAAAACAGCCGGTGGGAAACAATGAATGTGAGTTTTATGTAATGTGGGCAATGCTTCGTTACATTGGCGGGAAATCGGAAGAAGCAGATAAGTTGGTGTGTATAATCCCCATTTCATTTATGTCTGTTAATAATTCAATAAAATGATTTTCTGATTTCTCTTTGGATATCATCTTTTTTGAACGACAGCGCAAGAAATATAACCACGAAAGGCTGTTAGACATGGAGATCATCGCACTGCAATCGGAGCTGGCAAAATTCATCTTAGCCGAGGTATTGGAAAAAGATGGAGTACTTTCCATTGCACAATCTGTGAAGTTTAAGGACCAGTATGGCCCAAAGCGGCTTGCTAGATTATTGTAAGAAGTCCTAGAAGCATGCTTTATCTTATCGATTAAATTTTTTTTATTTTGAGGGATCGAGATCTTGATAAGAACATTTGAACTGTAACCGTAACATTTGTAATGTTTAATATTGATGGACCTATCATCTACGTCGTGTATATAAAGCGAAACCTGATTCCACGAAAAAATATAAATTAAAATAAATTATAAAACAATAAAATGTGAAAGGACCATCACTGCCGATTAGCAACAAACCGGCAGCGATGGTTAAGATGGCACTATTGGCTTGAGCCACAAACCGGCAGTGTTGGCTTAGCCATCACTGCTGGGTCTTGTCACAAACCAGTAGTGCTGGTTATGACAACACTGCCAATTAAAAACACAAACCGATAGTTATGTTCGAGGTTACACTATCGGGTGATCTCATGAACCGGCAGTGTTGGTGGAACTGAACTCTGCCGGGTTGTGTAAAGGACCGGCAGTGAAGTTGACACTAGTAGAGAACAGACCTTTGATCCTCGGCCAAAATGGGCTCTAGTCCCGGAATTTTTTGCCTCCGGGACTAGAAATACCTTTAGTCCCGGTTGGTGGTACCAACCGGGACTAAAGGTCCCTGCCCAACGGCTACTGCGCCAGACAGAGGTGGCAGGGACCTTTAGTCCCGGTTGGCCAACCAGGACTAAAGGTATACTTTTACTCCCGATTGGTGGCTCCAACCGGGAGTAAAGGTCTACTTCCGGGCCGTGGCAGCGCCCGGGGTTGGAAAGTTACCTTTAGTCCCGGTTGGAGCCACCAACCGGGACTA
Source organism: Miscanthus lutarioriparius (assembly GCA_904845875.1). Lineage (NCBI taxonomy): Eukaryota > Viridiplantae > Streptophyta > Magnoliopsida > Poales > Poaceae > Miscanthus > Miscanthus lutarioriparius. The sequence continues at coordinate 59,982,939 of CAJGYO010000012.1, forward strand.
AATGTCCTCCTTTTATTTATCGGCCGTCTCCTTCTTCCTCCCCGAGCCCGAGCTCAGCACATTTTGAAGCTCACTGCACTAGTGTTCTTGCTTCCTCCCTCCTTCCATTGTTCCTCCATCCATTCTTCGATTCCTCCGTCGATTCTTTAGTTGTAAAGGTTATCAATCTCATACTCTCATTTTTCACCATTGTCTTATGTCATTTTGTTCACTATATATATGTGGTTCTTTATTGTGGTTTTTTTCATTTGTAAGCAATTTGGGCTCAAAATCACTTCAAGCTTGCATATTTACATGAAAGAAGGTTAAAGTATATATAAATATAAACTTAGAAAATAGTTAGAAAATTATAGAAAATCCGTACTAGTTGAACTTGCGGACCGTGTTCATCTCGACGAGCATGTTCTTCGCCGAGCGGTAACGGACGTCAAGGAGGAGCTTTGATTCTACGAGGGAGAGCGACAACGGTCGTGGAAGACCGTGTTCCCTTCCTCGTAGAATCGGAGCTCTTCCTTGACCAAGTACGGTCAAGGTCAACTAGTACGGATGGTTATTTATTCACATGTCTTGATATCGTCGCAGTAGTCTGTCAATCACCGTACCTAAACGTAGTATATATAAATATAAACTTAGAAATTAGTTAGAAAATTATAGAAAATCCGTACTAGTTGAACTTGCGGACCGTGTTCATCTCGGCGAGCATGTTCTCTACCGAGCGGTAACGGATATCAAGGAGGAGCTTTGACTCTATGAGGGAGAGCGACAACGGTCGTGGAAGACCGTGTTCCCTTCCTCGTAGAATCGGAGCTCTTCCTTGACCAAGTTCGGTGCCGTCCGGTGGAGAAATGCTCGCCGAGATGATCACGTAAGCAAGGTCAACTAGTACGGATGGTTATTTATTAAAACATGTTTTTGAGCTATAATGTATTAAAAAATAAGTATAGAGATCTAGATAATTTTATAGTTTCTTAATTTTATTTGTTTATAAAAGGAGAAATTTATAGTGTATTAAAAAATGAGTATAGAGAGTAGATGGCAACTGCTTCTGGGTCCTCGGCCTCTCATGGGTTTCCAAAGCGACTTAGGCCGAGCCTCCCTCTCATTCCATGCGGCAAGTGTCATGATGAGACGAAGATTGTGATGGAGTACCGAGTGAAGAAGGAGGGTCCCAACAAAGATCGTATCTTCTACAAGTGTCCGGATCGCAATGTGAGTTATTTTATCGTATTTAATGATTATGATTAGTTTATACCTATTTTCATGATGGTTGTGATTAAAGTTCTAATTTTTTGTTTTAATTTTAGTGGGATGGTAGTGGACGATGTTCAGGTTTCTACTGGGAGGAAGAGTATGTTGAACTCATGCAAAAATATCTTGCACAACAGGCAGATACGGTGGCTAATGAGGCAATGATCCAGCCGAAGAAGCCCAAAGATGTTGCACAATCGGGGGATCTGTCTGTTTTAGTTGAGATTGGTCGTGAAATCCTAGTGCTACTGAAATGTATTTTAGCTTTAGTTCTTTTAGTGGTAGTTGGGATTGTCTATATTGTAGCGATGCTTTCATAAATTTGTATCTTTTGTGGTGGCACGCATGTTGTATAAATAATTAATTATGATCTAGGTTTTAATATGGTATTTATGTCATGTAATGCAGATGAGCCGTCATTGGATGTATAATGCTGATCGCCGCTCCCAAGAGTTCATTGACGGCGTGCATTCTTTGTTACGTCTGGCGTAGAGGCAAACAAACGCGACGGTTTCATGTGTCTGCCCCCATGTGCCATATGTAAGAATACGGTGGAATATCCTTGCTCAAGGACTCTTCATTCACACTTGTTTCAAGTCGGGTTTCATGCCAAACTATATTTGTTGGACAAAGCACGGAGAAACCGGTGTTGTAATGGAAGAAGGTGAAGAAGAACAATGGGACGACAATGATATTATTCCCGATAGTGCGTGCTTCAATGATACCGCAATGGGAGAAGTCAAAGAAGAGGTAGCCGTAGAAGATGAGCCGGTGATGATCTTTCTCGTGTCATTCGTGACGCACAAAGAGAATGTGAAAGTGAAAAGGAGAAGATAAAGTTCGAAAGCGGATGCTAGAAGATCACAAGAATTGTTGTACCCAACTTGTGATGCAGGCGTAAAAAGTTGGGAACCACACTAGAATTGCTGCAATGGAAGGCAAAGAATGGTGTATCCGACAAGGGATTTGGAGAGTTACTAAAAATCAAAAGAAGATGCTTTCAAGGACAATGAATTGCCCGCCACTACCTCACGAAAGCAAAAACAAGTTGTCTGTCCTATGGGGCTAGAAATAGAGAAGATACATGCATGTCCTAATGACTCGCATCCTGTCTCAAGTGGCAAAGAGTACGAGAAATTGGATGCATGCCCGGTATGCCATGCGTCATGATATAAGATCAAAGTAGATGACCTCGGTGATGTTGAGGGCGAACATCCGCGGAAGAAAATCCCTACCAAGGTTATGTGGTATGCTCCTATAATACCACGCTTGAAACGTCTGTTCAGAAACAAAGAACATGCAAAATTGTTGAAATGGCACAAAGAAGACCGTAAGGTAGACAATATGTTGAGACACCCTGCTGATGGGTCCCAGTGGAGAGCAATCGACAGAGAATTCCTAGAGTTTGCAAATGACGCAAGAAACTTAAGGTTTGCTTTAAGTATAGATGGTATCAATCCTTTTGGAGAGCAGAATAGTAGTCATAGCACTTGGCCTATTACTCTAAGTATCTACAACATTCCTCCTTGGTTATGCATGAAGCGGAAGTTCATTTTGATGCATGTGCTCATCCAAGGCCCGAAGCAACCTGGCAATGACATCGATGTGTACCTGAGACCACTTATTGACGAACTTCTCATTTTGTGGAATAAAGAAGGTGTACGTGTGTGGGATGAGTACAAACAGGAACACTTTGATCTGCGAGCATTGTTGTTCATAACAATCAATGATTGGCCTGCTCTAAGTAATCTTTCAGGACAGTCAAATAAGGGATATAATGCATGCACACACTGCTTCGGTGATATTAGAGGTGTATTCTTGAAAAAATGTCAAAAGGTCATGTACCTTGGCCATCGTCGATTTCTTCCTGCAAATCACCCCGTAAGAAAGAAAGGCAAGCATTTTAAAGGGAAGGCAGACCACCTGACCAAGCCTCACAACCGAACCGGTGAGGATGTACTCGATATGGTCAATGATGTGAAAGTCGTCTTTGGAAAAGGACATGGAAGCCAACCTGTTCCGAACGACGCTAACGGTCACGCACCCATGTGGAAGAAGAAGTCCATATTTTGGGACCTACCCTATTGGCAAGTCCTAGAGGTCCATAGCTCGATCAACGTGATGCACCTGATGAAGAATCTTTGTGTGAACCTGCTAGGCTTTATGGGTGTGTATGGAAAGCCTAAGGACACATTTGAAGCATGACAGGACCTGCGTTGTTTGAGAAAAAGAGACAACCTGCATCCAGAGAAGACAGATGATGGACGCCATTACTTACGTCCTGCTAGCTACACTCTAAGCAAAGAGGAGAAGGAAATCATGTTTGAATGCTTAAACAACATCAAGGTACCATCTGGATTCTCCTCGAATATAAAGGGTATTATAAATGTTGCAGAGAAGAAATTCTGTAACTTAAAGTCTCATGACTGTCACGTTCTCATAATGCAATTACTTCCAGTTGCATTAAGAGGAATTCTACCTCCAAATGTATGTCTAGCAACCATGAAGCTATGTGCATTCCTCAATGCAATTTCTCAGAAGGCAATTGATCCAACTGATCTAGCTAAACTACAGAATGATGTGGTTCAATGTCTCGTCAGCTTTGAGTTGGTGTTCCCTCCTTCCTTTTTTGATATTATGACACACCTCCTAGTTCACCTAGTCAAGGAGATTTTCACTCTCGGTCCTGTGTTCCTACACAACATGTTCCCCTTAGAGAGATTCATGGGAGTCCTAAAGAAATATGTTCACAACCGTGCTCGCCCTGAAGGAAGCATCGCCAAGGGCTATGGAACAGAAGAGGTCATTGAGTTCTGTGTTGACTTTATTCCCGACCTTGACTCGATTGGTGTTCCTGAATCGAGACATGAAGGGAGACTAAGCGGAAAGGGGACACTAGGGAGGAAAACATATATTGGTACGGATGCTGATTATTTCAATAAAGCGCACTACACAGTTCTACAGAACTCCTCTTTGGTAGATCCGTATATTGAGACACACAAGGATCTCTTACGATCCGAGTTTCCAGGGAAGACTGAAGCTTGGATTACGCGTAAGCACATGGAAACTTTCAGCGGTTGGTTGCGAAAAAAATGTCAAGGTGATAAGAGCATCCATGAGCAACTGTATTTATTGGCTATGCAACCATCATGGCATATCGTCACATATAAAGGGTATGAGATAAATGGGAACATATTCTACACAGTAGCCCAAGATAAAAGGAGTACCAACCAAAACAGTGGTGTCCGCATAGATGCCACAGACCCAAATGGGAATAAGCAGACATATTATGGACGCATAGATGAAATATGGGAACTAGAATATGCACCTACTTTGAAGATCCCATTGTTCAAGTGCCAATGGGTCAAGGTGACCGGAGGCGGGGTAACAGTAGACAACGAGTATGGAATGACAACAGTAGACCTTAGTAATATTGGGTACAAAGATGAACCATTCGTCCTTGCCAAGGATGTGAATTAGGTGTTCTATGTCAATGATATGTCTACCAAACCAAAAAGAGGAAAAAATGATAATGACTCAACCAAAGAGCCAAAGCGCCACATAGTTCTTTCAGGGAAAAGAGTCATCGTGGGAATTGAGGACAAGTCGGACATGTTAGAAGATTATGAATAGGATGACCGAATTCCGCCATTCAAAGTGAACAAAGACCCTAGCATCTTGGTAAATGATGAGGACACTCCATGGTTAAGAAGCGATCAAAACCAAGGGACATACGTAAAGAAGAAATTCACTGCTGTGCCCACTTGATGATATAGTGATTTAATGTAGTGTGTGTTTGAGATATTATGTAATAATTGTGAATTCAGATGTTTATTATGTCATGTTTCAAATTAAATCAATGTTTGATTTGATGGGATTTCTCTCTCAAAAAGATAAATTAGGATATTGAGTGATGAAAAATTAAAATATTAACGTTAAAATGATGTGAAAACAAATTTCCTATCCAAAACCAATAGTTTTAATAATTTTAATTAAACACTACATTTTTGCATTAACAAAATAATAAATATTAGTTACATTATGTTTTATAATTGTAACAAAAAATAAAAAAGTTAGGTTATAGATTTTTCCTATGTGCAATAAAGAAAAAGAAAATCCATATTTTTAACAAAATAATTTTATGTCTTTTATTTAATTTACTATGTATTTAACAAAAACTATTGTATTTCTATTGTATTTAACAAGATTATTGCTTAAAACAGGCGGAAAACAAAACTGCAGGCCACCTTTACTCCCGGGTGGGAAGCCCACCCGGGAGTAAAGGTGGGCTGCAGTTTCGTGGCCCGCCAAAAAAAACCCTTTACTCCTGGTTGGTAATACGCACCGGGAGTAAAGGACCTTTACTCCCGACTGGTGGCTGGCACCGGGAGTAAATCTCCCAGGTATATAACCGCCAGTGCCAGGCGCAGATCGATCCCCTCCTCTTCTTCCTCATCGAACATCACCGCCCTTTCTCTTCTTCCTCATGCCGCCGCCGATTTGTCTTCCCCTGCGCATCAGCCCGCCCCTGTGACACCGGAGCCCGCGCCTCGCCTCGTGCGGCCCTCCACCGCCGATGACCTCGCGCCGACAACCTCGTGCGGCCCGGCCTCCACCGCGCGCGCCCGTGGCCCTCCACCGCGCCCGCTCGAGGTGAGAGTTCTCTTGGCTTTCGTCGTGCATGGTGAAACGGCGTCAGTGAGGGCCCATGCATGGTTGGGGTCTTTTGCTGCTTGTCGTCCATAGCGGAGGAGCCATCAGCTGCCCATCTTGGGGGCATGCCATGGTTGTCAGTTTCAACAATGGCGTCTTAATTGGGGGCAACCGCATGCCATGCCTGTGGCGAATCATTTCCTTGAAGCACGCCACGTGCAAGTCAACAGCCTTGCCGTCCAAGTGGATGTGGTACCTGTACGCCCAGAACCTACTCATGCCCTTGTTGTCTCCAAAAGTCACACGGTGGCAAATCTCGCGATGCCTTCCGGTGGAGCTCTAAGGCTCGGCCGTCGTGGACAATGCGTTCTGGCAGTGTGGCGCAGCCCTAGTGGATGCCGAGGTCTTGTTCGAAGCAGTGGTAGACGTAGCTAGCTGAAACTTGCAACATCACGACATCACGCACCGACGACACCGCCCTGGCCCACCTCACGTCGTCGTCGTCAGCACACCGGCCCGCCTCACGTCGTCGTCATCAGCACACCGGCCACCGTGGCGACACGTATATATATGTCATTTGTATTCATATGCATGTATATATATGTCGCGGAGCACCGCCACCCTCGTTCGCCTATGCGTTTCTATGTATATGGCGGAGCACCGCCGCCCTTGTTCACCCATGTGTACAAACATATATACGGCGGAGTTGAGCACCGCCACTCTCGTCACACCACCCTCTCTCGCGGCCTAGTCGATCAACATTCGTATTACGTGTCGGCATAAGATATATTGTAGTTAATAAAGTGACTATGTTTAGTTTAAGATATATGATGAATGACTACATGGTTCACATGGTACATAGGATATATAACAATATCATGCACTGACACCGCCCCGGCCCGCCTCACGTCATCGTCTTCAGCACACCGGCCACCGCGCCGACACGGTTATATACGTCATTTGCATTCATATGCATGTATATATACGTCGCGAGCACCACCGCCTCGTCGCCGCCCATGCGTTTCTATGTATCGGGCGAGCACCGCCGCCCTCATTCACCCATGTGTACAAACATATATACGGCGGAGTGGAGCACCGCCACTCTTGTCACACCGCCTCTCTCGCGGCCTAGTCGATCAACATTCAGTATTATCGTTATCGTTAACGCTAAACAATCACACTAGGCGAGAATTATGTTGGTGACTAGGGCGAACCGCGTTGTTGATGTCACCGACGTGGTTCGCCCTAGTCACCGACGTAGTTCGCCCTAGTGTGGCGAATTGCGTCCGTGACCGAGGGGCAAGATTTAATAATGCATATTGTTCGTAGATTTTACGCATGTAAGCAAAGATTTGATGTACTATATATTGGTTTTGTTTTTGAAGCTAGATGGCCGACCCAAGAAACATGGATGAGGAGGAGTTGATGATGAATTTGATCAACACTTTGGCACTCAAGTTGCCGCGCGATGATGGTGCTAAAATAACGTGCAAGAGGATGCGATGATGGCGGAGTCAATACTTAGCTCTTGAACAAAATGAGCAACAACATATTGGCCAAGTATATATTTTTTATTATTAGCTATATAATTATCATATGTCTTATGTGTGCTCATGACATTAAAAATAATGTTTATGTTTTGTAGCCCTCTCGGATCGACATCAACAACTACAACGAAGAGTAAAATGTTCGAGGTCCCAAAACGCCATTTGAGGGCCGCTTCATCATCTCGGAGTTCAATGTGGATACAAAGCGAACCGGGGCCAAATAAAACGAAATTTGTGCACCACTGTGGTTACCTTATGTACGAGACCGGCTCTGATCAAGACCACATGAATGGAAGAAGAAGACCAATGCTCCTCATATCAGTTTTGTCTCCGATCGTGACAAGACGTTAATTTGGAAAGATGTCTTGGTACATTTCACGCTCCAAACAGATGGTTATGATAATATTATAGATGGTGATGAATTGAAGGAGCGAGTTAGGGATTGGGCAATGAAGAAGATGGCCACCCAGTTTCAGACTTGGAAGAAACACCTATACACGACGTATGTCAAGAAGAACATAGCACCAGATTTTACTGTCCCAGGCCCGATCTCAAAGCAGAGGCCCTATTGGGATGAGTTTGTACAAGAAAGACATCGGAAGAGGGTGCGAGTCGGGTGATAAAGAACCAACGTAATGCCCAATATAAGACATACCACCATAACTTGGGATCAGGTGGCTACCCGACTGCCATTAAGAAGTGGAACAAAATGGAAGCAGACCTTCTTGCCAAGGGTATCACACCCGAATCACTCGAGTGGGGAGAGCGTGCAAAGAATTGGTTTTTCGCTCATGGGGGAACACTGGACCAGGAGACAGGGAAGTGCGTTTATGGTGCAAGACTGCAAGAAGCGGTAGAAAGATTGTTTTATGCTCGAGAGAGCTACTACTAGCGGTGCGTTCAGCCCCACAGAGAGAAGGATGAGCCGACATACGCCATCGGGACTATTGAACATGGTGGCGAACTAGAGGCAAAGGAAGTGTCTCGTGGGAGCATGGATTCCCTCAGATGCACCTTCCTCTGAAGCCGCTAGAGAAAGAAGGAAGAAGAGGCACAAAGGGCTCCAGAGGTTGGAGGAAGCGGTTCGTGAAGCACAGGAGCGGGAAAAAAACCTTGAAGCGAGAATGCAGGAGGAAATCAGAAGGCAAGTGCAAATAGCAGTGAGTGCAAGCAAGCAGGCATCAGAGCAAGGAATCAACATTAGCCAATCTATTCAGTTGAAAAGCAGCTGCGCTTCCACGGAGATACCAAATCAAGGGGACATAGGACTGCGCTTCCCTGTGGATGACATCACTAAACCTTGTACAACGTGTGAGCTACACATTCCGAAGGGGAATTCCACAATCAAGGTGGCTATCGGTCTTGTTAATCAAATCGACCGAACCAAGACACCAAGGATTCATGGGAATATAATCCAAGAAGGATATGCTACCATCTCGGTAGATAAAGCTGAAAAAGGTTTTAGTGATTTGCCTCTTGACATTCCTGGAGGTGATGGCGAGAAGACTCTAGGAGAAGCGGAGAAGACATTCATTCTATGGCGCAAGCGCTACATTATCATTCCAGGGATGTTGGCTCCACCTCCTCCTGAACTACCTCACCATAGGTACGTGCGATGAAAACACTACATCATTAATTTGTATTGGCTTAAATAATTAACAATCTGCTCATAATAATATGTCATTCCTTTTTTTGTAGCAGATCCTCCTCCAACCTAAATCCAATTGTTCAATCGCCAGATCATCATAGTGCTCTGTACGATGACATTGTGTTGGAAGGCGAGGCTGCATCCACACCATCTCCAAGGAGGTCTCCAACGCCGCAGCCGCCACCTCCAAGGAGGTCTCCAACGCCACGCTAACAACACCTCCAAGGAGGTCTCCAACGCCCCCCGCCCCGCCTACCAAGAAGCCTAGCAAGAGGCCAGCCCCTCAAACGAAGAACCAAGGTGCTCACTCAGAAAGAAAGCCACCGTGAAACCAAGGGCTATTCCCAAAATAATATCTCAAGAGAAGGAAGAAGGAACTGATGCATATAAAAAGATATGTCTAGATTCTATGACAAACTTAAAAAGAATCAAGAAGCAAGGAGAAACCCGAGAAACCGTACTTATTAGTAGCTCCAGATATTCTAAGAAAAAGGGTGGCTTCTTACCAAAGAACAACAACGGAATCTCGTAAGCCGTCCAAATCAACGTTATCGGACTATGACCGCACTCTCACCAAGTCAATTGAGGCAAAGACAAAAAAAAAGCGGGCAAGGAAAGGAGTTGCCCAACTCGGACAACAAGCGCACTAATCAATCCCCCCCGCTAGTTGTTGGTAATGAATATGGTTCAATTTAGGATTAATGCATCGTGCAAACATACCTCCGAATGTCGATTTGGATCACCTTGGTGAATTTATTGATGAGACCGGTCTCGACCTTTACCAGATGTTTGGTGATGGAAACATTGAGAGTCGTGAGGTTGATATTTGGAAGAAAAATTTTGTACTAGGCCGAGTCTATACAACCCTCAAGCCTTATCTCGATCTGGGGACGCAAATGTACCTGTTAAACAGTGTGGTACATGCAAAGCGTCTCACCGGTGGAGACTTCTGCGTTGGTGTCGTAATTAGAGACGAACATTGGTTCTGTATGGCGATGATGTTATGTATGTTGACTTTGCGAATTTCATCAACTATGCCACCGACCTCTCCTGGACAAAGGTATCATTAGTGCTATTGCCTGTAAGTAATAATTCTTTCGATCTATTATTAAACTCATCATATGTGTGTATATGCATATAAATTATCCTAACAAGTACTATATATATGTAGATTTACAATGACAGAGCTCGTAAAGGAAGGCTGCAATGAAATTGGTTTTGTTGATCCCCATATATATTCAAAGACCCAATTACTCCAAAGACTAATTGGAAGTCCGAGTCGAGAGAGTAACCTCATGAACTTCTTAGTGAACCAACGCCACAAGAAGGATATACTCTTCCCCTATAACTTCAAGTGAGTGTTAATAATATTGATCATCCTTAATGGCTCATATGTTGATTCTAGTTAATTAATGAGTGTTATGCGTTATATCCTATAAACACATGCAAAGAATCATTTGGATATTGATGGACATCGATCCGGTGAAAAGTCACTTGATAATCTATGACTCGATGAGAAAACCACAACAAGACTACCAAGATATGATAGATATTATCCGAGGTAATTTCGAATCTCTAGCAACTATATATACACACAAACATGATGATTAACTATATCCGATGATGTGGCAAATTTTTATTAGGCGGTGTTTGGAAAACCTTTATTGAGAAGCAACACATGGAAAAATGCAAAGCGCCACCGAATGTAATCCCTTTGAAAGTAAGTCCCCGGATCGCATCATCTTTATTAATTAAACATATAGCTTTCATCGGATCACCGTTTGGAGACAAATCTTTTTCTCGTAAAGTGGTGTCTCGAGGCGGAACAGGGGGAACAACTACGTGGTTACTATGTTTGCAAGTTTATCAAGGTGATCTCTAAAAGAACTCCTACTGAGAGAGACTCAAAGTATGTTAAAAATACACTATATATTCATTTAATTATTATTATTGATTGTGTTACTATGTCTTTATATAAATATATGTACATATATTAATTTATTTTCCTTTAATTCAAACTCAGAGACTCGATGGTTGGAGGAAAAGGTCATACGGCAAGACCAAATCAAAGCAATTCAAGAGTCTATAGCCGGATTTTTTAATGAGCAGGTCATCGATTCCAAGGACGAGTTCTACTTCGACCCAACACTGCCATGAAAGCCAAGCTAGAGGATGAGAGAAAACTTGTTATATCACAACAACTGTAATGCAATCTTTTTGTAATATATGCACATGAAATAATATAATGTAAAATACACATATGCATGCATGCATGTAAATATATATATGATGCATGCATGCATATATATATATATTTTTTTTCTATGCTTGAATTGTGTGATTTAATACGTTCATTGTGCTTGAACCGAAACATACTATACGCGCGTATAAATGTATAATTAGCAGCGTACAATACGACTTCGAAAACAAAAAAATGAAAAGAAAAGAAAAAAGAAAAAAAACCTTTAGTCCCGGTTCGTATTACCAACCGGGACTAAAGGTGACTGCCATCGTGGCATGTCAGGAGGCACCTTTAGTTCCGGTTGGTGTTACCCACCGGGACTAAAGGTCCTCCTTTAGTCCCGGTTCCTGACCTGGGACTAAAGGATCCCCCTTTAGTCCTGGATGCTTGCTCCCGGGTGGGGAACCGGGACTAGAGGGGGTTCCCCACCGGGAGTAAAGCTCGGTTCTCTACCAGTGTGAAGAACACTGCCGGTTTGTAGGAACCGACAGTGATAGCTAACCCTCATCACTGCAGGTATGGTTGTGCCGGTTCAAAATCTGGCAGTAATGGGGTGTTCTAAACTGGCAATGAAGTGCTATTCTGTAGTAGTGTTTGCTGCCCACCAAAGATTCCTATAATTCTAATTCCTTTGTTCCAAACGCCACCTTGTATATGTTTCCTGCGTTTTTTCTATCCTCTGTTTTATCATCTCATCTACATCATTTTCCTGTGTTTTCAATTCTTTCGTTCCAAACAAGCCCTAGACATATAAGAACATGGTCTAGGAATAGACTCTAGATTCTAATAAAATCACAATATAGGATCCAGAATAAGAGATATAATAAGTGAACTTTATGAACTTAAAGTGTCAGACGACTTTGAATTCTAATGAAATTATTAGAAGATAAAGTGGCAGGCGCATGCAACATGGTATGGTATATATGTTGGTATCGATCCTACAAGTGTGGCAGCCCCGGGCCAGAGCCGCTTGTCCACGTTTCCTTCCATCTACTCCTATCCCCTCTTCATGCAGCATATCTACATCTACATCCATCCAGCGCACCAAATGCTTTGAATTGCATAAAGGCTAGATGCCACCTGCCCATCCACGGAAACAATCCCACATTGTTCCATTGTACGAGTATAAATGCGCATAAAGCCTATGATAGCTGACAGGCAGCACATCAGTATATTAGACGTAAGTAAGGACAAGAGTTTGAGTGGGCAGGCCGCAGATGCAAACTAACACAAGCTGAACAGTGAACATGTAGACACGAGAAAGTACAAGAACAAGAATAGTAAGGGAGTGGAGGCAGATAACATGGTGGCCATGGGTTTTGGAGGTTTCTACTGGCAGTCGCCTCCTCGCTTCCTTGAACCGCTCGACCTCGCCGACATGCAGCCTGTTCGGTTAGCTGGTTCGTTTCGTTGCTGGTTCGTGAAGAAGTACTGCTAGCTGGTTTGTGTGAGAGAAAAATACTGTTCCGGCTGGAAATTTACGATCGTTTACGACAAGCCACAGCCTAACGAATAGGCTGATGGTCGACAGCAGGTGTCTCTTCTTTTCCTTGTTCCTTCAATTCCTCCCCTTGGGGAAGAGATCATGAGAAATAAATGGTTTCCACTACTACACTGGAGCTCAACATCGGCAGTTTCAGAGGCATTGAAAGGCCAGTGGAAAACTAAAATACTACAGGCAGTTAGTTAAGATGCGCCAGTGTTAACACATTTTTACTGGCTGTTCTTCTAAGGCAACCGCTAGTGATAATATTATTTACACTGGCGGTTGAAGTAAACAATCCGCCAGTGTTAAAGTATTTGCACTGGCGGTACATTTAAGTTAGCCGACAGTGTAACTGTTTTAGCACAGGCGGTTGACCAAAATCTGTCGCCTCTAGAATACTTTTTCTAGAGACGATTTATTAGCAAAACTGCCAGTGAGTTGTTTTTAAAAATTCAAAATTTGGCGCCATATATTTCCCGCCAATGAATTGTTTTTATTTCCCGCCAGTGAATTATTGTATACAAATTGAAACGAATTCAAATAGAAATCACATGAAATTATATTTGCATGCATGAAAAAAACAATATTTGTTGCGGTCTACCGTATATTCATCACACGCTAATAATGTATACATAAAACAAAGTTTTTTCCACTCATAGCTAGCTCGGTCCCCATGATGTACTTCTCTAATAATCTTGGTGGTTTAGCTCTAGCCTAACAATATCTACGAGATCTCGGTACTGTGGCTTAGCTAATTCTGACTCCGGATCAAAATACTTCCCATTGAAGTGAATTATCTCTTTCATGATGAACCGGCTAAAGTCCTCGCAAATGTTCATGAGCTCTCCATTGTCGAGGCGGTTATCGATGGGAGAGCGCTTGTCTATCTGCAAAAAATAATAAGATTTACAACTAACCAATACAGAGAAGGCATCAGTAATGACAAAACTTCGCATATGACTATTACTTACTTCATTAGGGTTGTTGGTGTATCTCCCGTTTTGTCTGAGGAATTCGCACACATAGTACCCATAGTGCACCGGTTCGGGTGGTTGCTTGTGGCACCATATAAGAGTTGGCAATTGGTTACTACATAGTTGCTACGTGTACATATATACAAGACAAATATTTGTATGCTTATTTAAAATTTATCCGATATTTATTCCGCACTGATAGTGGTTTTTTTGCCTTTTTTTAACCATACCGTCCACCCTTGAACTTATAGAACTTGTATGCTCTACATAGCTGGTATGAATTCAACAAGTCATATCCAAAATCTCATAGATAATATAGAAATGTGGAAAAGCACGCATGCAAATCTTGACTTACTGTTGTAAAATATCGATGAATTTTTTATAACTGCTCTGTGGGAAATCTGCGGAGTCAGGGACCAGAATCCGTGCATCGTAGAGCCAAATGTACATACAGACCCAATGGCCCCTACATAGATTTAATGAAGTCAGGTGTTGAGATAGTAAGAAATCTATAAATAAAAATTATTAAGGGAGTTTATGACCAACACATACTTGAACATGTATGGTGCACATACAATTCTCCTGTCTTGGTAATGAAGAAACGTGTTTCCTATGTAGGTGGACACTGCAGTTCCTGCTTGTCTTGCTCCTCCTCTCTAATTTTTGCTATTTCAGCCTCGGTCTTGCCGACAAACAAGTCGTGATCAGGACCCATGATCACTGTGTGCTCGTTCTCGCTTATTCTGGCCAGGTTGAGATACCCAACCTTTTCCCCCATGAAGAAATGGTTCCTCAGTAAACCGCATGTCCTAGTCGGCTTGTTGCATTCTGTAAAGCACGCAACCTTGTCAGATACTTCATATGCCCAAACATTATATTCTAGCCGGTTAGCAAAAGGTTTTTTCGGTTCTGGCATAGCCATGGAGGAAGGTTGTAGATGGTCAAGATCACCGGCCATGTGTTGTGCTTGTTGCTCCTCTTGGCAAATGGATTCATTCCATTGGTACTCGGCGCGAACCTTATGTTCCTTGGTTCATCAGCAAATTCCTTGTATGTGTCATTGAAATTTTGCCACTGCTTGGCATCGGATGGATGTCGAAGTTTTCCATCGTGTTTGCACTCATCAGAAGCATGCCAGCACAAAATTTCTGCATCCTCAGGGTTTGTGAACAAACACCTCAATCGATCAACCACGGAGAGGTACCACATCACCAAAGTAGGAATCCTTCTCTGCGCGTAATGGTCTACTTCTTCATTGCTAGTGGTTTTTGAACTCTCTTTGGTCTTCTTTTGGATCTTCTTTCGCATCTTCCCTATCTTTACACAAGCTCCATTCTCTTCCTCCAGATAGTCTTTATTAATCTTATACCTACTCACACCATAATTCGGACAACTCTCCAAGTCTTTGTAATCGTTACCTCGATATAGGATATAATGATTCCTACACGTGTCGATCTTTTCGACACCCATAGTCAGTGGACTGATTACTTCTTTGCATAGTATGTGTTAGCAGGCACTTTGTTCCCCTTTGGAAGAAGTTTTGCAAGAACATGCAAAAACTCATTGAAGCTACCATCAGACCAGCCATACCGAGATTTTAGCATCAAAAACTGAAGGACAACTCTCAGTGTGGTGAATTCATCGGTACAACCCTTAGACTCTTCGTACAAATGCTTTGTTGCTGTCTTCTTTAAGGCCTCCATTCCTTTGATAAGGAACATAGAAGGATCAGAATAACGGTGTAACAATGCCTCGAAAAACTCTGCTTGTTCACTTTCATCGACTTGAACTTCATCGACGTCTTCACACGCATTTTGGACGCCGACATCATCATCATCATCATCACTAAGATCCGTCATAACAGGATCAGTCGGGAGCCTATGGTATCGTGTCCCATCATCCATATTCAGTCCATCTGCATGCACTGGGTTTGCTTCTGCAAAAGGCGCGGATCTACCCTCGCCATGTTTCACCCAAATCAAGTAATCCTTCATAAAAACTCGACAAACCAAATGAGAAGTGATTTCTTCTACATCCTTAAATACGGACAGCATATGTACTTCGTCTTCTGTCTACATGCATGCCTCCTACGGGCATCAATAAACTTACGAACCTCCAAATAGTATGACATGTCTAATCTTGATAAGCTGTACATCCATAACGATCTTTCCATCTTCACTTGTACAAAATTTATAATGGTAATGTGTAATAAAATAGATATATTTAAAATTATTTGATTAAAATTAAAATTATTATAATTATTTGAATAAACTAAAAATTATTGTAATTTCAAAAAATCTAGTTTAGTGAAGAAACTAGATTGTTTAACATTTTTTAAACAATATTTCTCTAGCTAGATGTAGTTTTAACAATATTTAACATTTTTTTGAAACATATTTTAACTCCCAAATTATTTATAACAACAATGATTCATGAGATAATACCAATTCTCTCTCTATAATACTACCATTACTCTCTCTCCCCATGAAACCCTAGGTCTAATTTTGAATCAAATTTATGATGGAGAATCAACTATGAGAGGCGCACCACTAATCCAAACCTTCTAAGACACCATGCATTGAAACCCTAAACAAAAATCTACTACCATTCTCTCTCTCTGGCTAGACCTAGTTTTAGCTTAAATTGAGAAGCACTAATGCAAAAAGAGCTATGAGAGACATTAACTAACCTTCTTAAGCCACCTCCTCCGAAGAAATGAACAGCAAAACCTCCCCCTTGTATTTTACGATTTTTGGACCTCCAAGTTCGCTACCAATGGAAGGTGACTTGGCTGAACAGTGTTGGTCAGAGGAGGAAAAAGCAACATTTATAGCAGAGACAGTTGACATAAAAAACTACCACTGTAAATGGTAATCGCAGGCGGTTCACATAAGAGAACCGCTAGTGTAAGCAAACCACCAGTGTAAATGGTCTTTACATCGGCGGTTGGATAATGCAAACGGCTAAATAGACCGTTAATACAGGCAGTTTTATTACAAGAACAACTAGTATAAATGCTTTTACACAAGCGATCCTTTGTGCTGGCCTACACATTTCTCTCTTCTGGCGTCATCTTTCCCAACAGCCAGTGAAAAAAAAAGCGTGGTGCCAAGAGAAATCTGTAGCGTACTAGTGTTCTTGGTGTGGGCAGCAGCATGAACGTGCCGACGAACGAGGTTGATGATGAGTTGGTGTCTGAACGTTGCTTGTCGAACCGGCAGGAGGATTACACCAGTTCTCCCGAGGGCGCCAACTCCTGCTCCACGGCGGTGGTGGTTCCGTCGCCGCCCCTGGGCGTGACGACGAGGAACATGGTCATGGAGAGGAACTGCTGCAGGAAGCTCAACGAGAAGCTCTAGCTCTCGGCGGCGTCGTGCCCAACACCACTAAGGTCAGAGTGATGATCTGTGCATGCATGGAGACGAGACGGTTTGGGAATCGACCTACGTGAAATTGAATCCTTGGCGTACGTACGTGTTGCACGCAGATGGACAAGGCGTCCATATAATCAGGGATGCCATCGCCTACATCGAGAATCTTCAGGAGCAGGAGCGCCAGTTGCTCGCCGAGATATCGGCGCTCCAATCTTCTAACGACGACACTGCTGCCGCCGTCAAGATGGAGGGCGCTACCACTGGGGGTGCCGGCGATGACGTCGACAGCTTCCCCTGGAGGAAGAAGCTGAGGTAGGTGCCATCCGTGTCTTTCACCGACAACCCGACGAGCTCCTAATCTCATCTCCGCCAGTCCGAATCCTGGAGGTAACATAGATACTTGACTTGACCCAATCCAATTGTTCCAGAGCCGGCGGCCAAAGCATACTGTTTTCGGTGATTGATCCTAGCTAGTAGTAATTTGGGTCGCATGCAGGTGCAGGTCTCGCAGGCAGGGGAGAGCGTGGCGGTGGTGAGCCTCTGCTCCAGCAGGGGTAGGGATGCCGTGGGCAAGATTTGCCACGCGCTGGAGCCGTTGCGCCTTAGGGTCGTCACGGCCAGCATCGCTGCCCGCGGCGACACTGTCTTTCACACCATGTTCGTGGAGGTAAACAGCCTAACTATAGCTTGCCACACGTGCCTGTCAGCTTTTGGCACTTGCCAACCGACAGCGTCACCGGGGTGACGTCGCGCGGGAGGACATATGCAATGGTGCGTTGTCATCGTCCTTTCGGCCAAAGGTAGGAGCGGGACTAGATTTTCATCTCGAGATTTCAGTTTTCGACGAGAACTAGTAGTAAAGTTAAAGTTTCTGCGTGGGAAGCGCGCGCGCATGGCATTTTATATTTGTTATTAGTACCTCGCTATCGGCTATCGCTGGGATTCTAAGAATTGAAGAAGCCGAGCTGCGCACTTTTACACCGCAAGTCGAACCGAACCGAACTGAATTGGCGGTCTATTCGGTTTTTAGATGGGTTCGCTTCGTGTGTTTCACAAATTTGATGCACGAGCCTCGGCTTTTGAACGTAACTAAGAGGTACTGGCACAGAGTGCAGAGCATGCAAGGATGTATCGAGCAAGACATAATTCAGTGACTACAGATAATATATGATGATGGAATCGCCTCTTCCACTTGTGCGTGCCAGTTTGTGTGTGCGATGTATATTTTGTGTAGATTGGTGTAACAAGCTATATAAGTAGAGCCCACGTCAAAAGCTAGAGCCTAGAATTAAAAACCTCATATTCATACTTTAAGATTTTAGCAAACTCAGCTCAATTGTTTTTTAAAATGACTTAATACGGCTACCTGCTACTTTTGTGGAAACCGGAATGACTAGATATATATGTGTGTGGGTGCCACACTGAAAGTCCACACTGAAATATTTAAAAACTTATGTCCACACCATACAATTTTAGCTAAATTGACTTAAATCTATTGGAGATGTCACAGTACCACTACTCGCTAATTTCATGGATCGATATGACTAGATATATACATGAGTTCCATATCATAAATTTAAAATAGACATTAACAGTTAGTCAAGTCCACATGCACTACTACATAAATGGTCTTACCCTATAGTATTCTTACCAATGATTTTATTAAAACATGGCGGTTCAAAATAGAACCCACATGGAAATCATTTTCTCCGTCGGTTCAACCCACAATCCACATGCAACGACGGGGACAGCTGGGCCACAACTGAGGGCATGGCCAATGGACGTGGGCACGACCGACTTTTTTTTTAATAGCTTTTCTCCTCTGGATTCAAACTGCGATGAAGCTGAGCATTAGTACCCACTTTCAACGCCTAAGCGCGAAACCAGCGGTTATGGGCTTTATCAACCGGCGATGATGCACTTTGTAGAGTAGTAATAAATCCAATGCACACTAGAGTTTTTGAGTTAATGTCTAATGGATTTTGGATTTTATTGGATCAAATGATACACTCGTATTCATCTTAATAAACATATGTTGCAATCATGGGCGGACGCAGTACGTGGACATGGGTGTACAGATGTACACCCAATAATTTTGTGAAAAAATATACAGCTACTATGCATATACATGTATAATACATGTAAGTAGACCAAACTTTGTATATTTGATCCAAGAAAGTGTTAAAAGACCAGTTTCTTGCCTCCTCCCGTGCACCATCTAGCTGGACTGGCCTGCTAGCCCAAGAAGGAAAGTCACGGAGAGCACCGTGGTCACCTCCAGGCTACAGCGCTCGTCGCCCCCTGCTACATCGAATCGAACAAAAAAAATCCCCTTCCTAGTTCCTCGCTTGCGCTGTGCCGCTGCCTATGGCACCACCAGGCGCCGGCGGGCGCTTGACGGCTGCCGGTCGCCGTCGCGCGGATCTCAGCTCTGAGGACGAGATGCGCCTAGAAGAACCCATGGCCAGCGTGGAGGCGTCTGAAGCGGAGGCTACGACCGGTTTGGGGGAAGATACTGTAGTCGCCGAGGACGAGATGGAGCAAGCCACGCCGGCGCCGCACCCACACGTAGACGCAACGGCAACAATTCAAACAGTAAGTTCAGAGCCACAGCCACCACAGGTTGGTATTCTAGACATCTAGCCCTCAGTAGACAGTATTAGTTCATCTTTGATTGGTTGTTGCAAATTTGCAATTTATTCATATTTGTTTAAGTAAGCATATATATTTAATTATAAGGATTCAGTCAAATAAAGAGATTAAAAGTTGTTGATTTGAAGTCTTTGTGGACTAGAGCAGCAAAGATAACAAAACCATCTATAGCTAGTAACTAGACGCCGATATTGCAAACAGTGGAACCAGGGGTAGCAAGCACAGAGCCTGAAGTTATGGGAGATGTAGTGGAACCAGAGGTAGCAACCACAGAGCCTCAAGTTATGGGAGATGCAGTGCCAATAGCGGTAATACAAGAAGATCAACATGAGGGAATTGATGATTATGATATCAATGAAGAGGCATTTTATGATGTTAACGGGCTTCCACATGATCCTGGGGAGAGGATTCCTATATGAAGTTATAATCCCAATGATCAAGCTGATGTGAGAAAAAGATATATTGCATTGGGGGCATGTCAACCTCGAGGACATGATTTTCCAAGAAACGATATTGGAGGTAAACGTCGCTTTGTACCTAGTTGGTTTGATACATATGGTTGGCTTGAGTACAGTGTAAAACTAGATGTTGTATTTTACTTTATTTGCTATTTGTTCAAGAATAAAACAGATAAAGGTGGGAATAGTTTTGTGAATGGAGGCTTTAGGCTTTGGAATCATACAAGTAAATTTGACAAACATGCTGCTTGCAAGTCACACCGTCTAGCTCAAGAGAAATTTGATTCCTTCTCTATAACTGGAACATCAATAGCAAACACTTTAGTGAAGCGAACCACGGAAGAGAAAGTTATATACAAAGCACGTTTGAGTTATTCACTTAAGTGCTTGAGGTTTCTTTTGAGACAAGGGTTAGCATGTCGTGGTCATGATGAAAGTGAGGAGCCTCTTACAGGAAATATTCTAAAGAATGCTCCAAAGAATAACAAGCTGACATCCCCTAGGATACAAAAAGAGCTCATCAACTGTTGTGCCAAAGTGACTACTAAACGTATCATAGATGATCTTGGTGATGACTACTTCGCAATACTTGCAGATGAATCTAGTGATGTGTACCAAAAGGAGCAATTAGCTCTTTGCCTGCGATATGTTGATAAGAAGGGAAAGGTTGCTGAGCGATTTCTTGGTGTTGTCCATGTGGGGGACACTACTTCTGCAACCCTTAAACTTTCTATTGAGACTTTACTTATGGAACATTTATTGAGCTTGTCTAGAATTCGAGGGCAGGGATATGATGGGACTAGCAACATGAAGGGTGCAGTTAATGGTCTAAAGGAACTGATTATGGATGTGTCTCCCTCTGCTTATTATGTTCACTGCTTTGCATATCAGCTTCAACTAACCCTTGTGGTTGTTGCCAAGAAGAACTAAGATTGCAAATGGTTTTTTGAGCAGCTTGGGTTGTTGTTGACTGCCATTGGGAACTCCTGTAAGAGGTTGCAACTGCTTCGAGCTGCTCAAGCTGAAGAGGTTATTGAAGCATTAGAGGTGGGTAAAATTGAAAGTGGTCATGGTTTGAATCAAAAGATGGGGTTAGCTAGGCCAGTTGATACTCGTTGGGGATCTCACTACAAAACGATACAATGTGTTATTCTTATGAATCGTTCAATCCGACAGGTACTTCAACAAATTGGAGATGATGCAGAGTACAAAGAATCTTCAAAGGCTCAAATAGCATTGTATTCATTTGAGTCATTTGAATTCGTGTTCCTTGCACATTTGCTGGACACCATACTTGGTACACGAATGACTTGAATTGTGCTTTGCAAAAGAGGGACCAAGATATTCTTAATGCTGTTTCACTCATATCTTTGACAAAGACTCAACTTGAGTTTGTTTCGAGAGGATGATGGATGGGAGAAATTTCTTGCTGATGTCACTTCTTTTTGTGTGAAGCGCAAAATTGTAGTTCCTAAAATGGATGGCAGATATAAGTCAGCTGGAAGATCAAAGAGGTACTATGTCAAACTCACAAATTATCATCGTTTCAAAGTTCACATGTTTCTTGGTGTCATTGATAGGCAACTTAAAGAACTCAATGATAGGTTTGATGAGGTAAACACTAATCTGCTGATTTGCATGTCATCATTCAATCCCAAAGATTCATTTGCTTCTTTTAATAAGGATAACTTAGTAAAACTTGCAAAGTTTTATCCCAAAGACTTCTCGGTCACTGATTTGAGACGTCTAACCTATCAGCTTGGTAACTTTATTGTTGATATGCGTGGTGGTGAAAGATTTAGCAAAGTGAAAAGCATTGCCTAACTTTCAGTTTTGCTTGTTGAAACAAATAAGCATGTATGTCTACAAGCTTCTGAAATTAGTCCTATTGCTACCGGTTGCAACTGCAAGTGTTGAAAGAGCATTTTTGGTGATGAACTTCATAAAGAACAAGCTAAGAAATAGCATGGGGGATCAGTACTTGAATGATTGCTTGGTTACATTCATTGAGAAACAATTTTTTCTATGTGTTGCTGATGAAGACATCATCTCTCGATTCCAAAAGCCGCCTCGTCGAATAAATTTGTAATGTTCCTTTATTAGTTGAGACTTCAAAAATATTGTATGTATTAATTAATTGTACTAATGTACTCTGCTCTAGTTCTAATACTGTTTGCTTTGAATTGATGGACATTTAGCTTTACATATGTCACAATGGTTTGGTTCAGCATATGTATATATATGTAACATGTACACCCAATTTTCAATTCCTGCGTCCGCCACTGGTTGCAATGGATTGGGGTTAAAAATTAACTAATTTGCACCCTAATCAACTACAACATATGTGGATTGAGATAGATACGAATGCATCTAAACAAACCCTTAAGGACAGGCCTAGGATTTAGCCAGAGAGTATGTATTTAAAACTTCAAATCGTAATTTTCTTGATCGTTTAGAAAAAAAAAATGTAGAGAGGGAGAGAAGCAGGGGGTGGAGTAGTCTTTATTTTCATCTGAATGCTTGAATATCATGTCATTTTGTGTAATTTTATTTTTTAATTCATGTACATAATATATAACATACATACAAAATCATTTTTGTAAAAATAATAGATATTCAATTGAATACTCATGAATTGATTAGGCCCACTCTGGGCCGACACTTTTCTTTTTCTTTTTCATGATGCCAAAAGGTGTTGTTATCTAGACAGGAGAAACCGGTGGAGCTCGGCTAAAGGAGGCAATACAGGCTGCTCTCGCCCAGCTCAGCGTGACCAGAAGCTTGCTAAGTACTCCGTGAGTTGCTGGAATGATTGATGCGGTGGCATCTCAAACAACACCTGGTGTCGTCGTCTTTCTGTCCCATTCAATAATGTTGTTATAAAATTTCAAAAAAAATGTTGTTATAGCTTTTCTAGAAGTACAACAAGAGTTATATTATTATATATAGTATATATACAGTGCAAATGGTTTGAGCTAATGTGAAAAGGCGCTATCCAGATTCTGCGATGCCGATATTGACGTTGAGGTAAGCTAGCAAATAATTCGTTCTGCATCATGTTTCAGTTTCATGTGTTTATATTACAGGGAATGTTATGTGTTAATTTCTATTCGCATATTTTTCAACTTTTTTTCAATGCACGCGCACTCATCCTGTCAACAGGAATGCCACCAACCACCAGTGCCGGCCCTTGGATTTTGAGTGCCCTTAGACCATGTATAAAATCTTATAATATATATAGACGCTAATTTTACTTGCAAAACGAAAACAAATCCAATGATATATTTTTAATTTAACATGTCTGATAATTATCGAGAAACAATGTAGACTAAAACAACAATATATCTGTAATTCTAGAACTAACATGATTACCTTAAGGATAAAAACTTATGTATATAGCACCTTTTTGTGATTGAATGTTTTATTTTCTTTTCTCAGCCCCCGACAAATGTTTCTTATGTAGCATTCTAGAATTCTAACACCTAAATTAGATGTAAAACACGACTATATGAGACTGAGTACAGAGTATTAGTAGAAGTCTGAAATACTATATAAATAAATACTTTATAACAAAAAATGAACAAGAAAAAAATACCTAGGGTTAGGGCCCGATGAACTGAAACTGATCGGCTGATGGCTTGACACTGATCACAAAACTTGTCTCCAATGCTCTCTCAAAACAGATCAGCGGTGGAGCCCTAGAGGCCTGGACGTTTGGTCACCGTCGCAGTGCGCCGTGTCCATCCGTGTCTTCGGCTCTCCATGCCTGCGGCGGCACTGCTCCCCACGTCGCGCAACTCATCCTATGGCTCGCTCCCTCGCGGACGTCGCGGCCTCTGTGTGACTGCTCGGCTGCTCATGTGGTCATTAATTCACTAATGGTCTATAGGGCCCAGAGGTTTGTATACTTGGGTTTGGGCCCCTCCCTTGTCTGGGCCCTCGGCCATCGCACCCCGTGCACCTCCATAGGGCCAGCACTGCCTACCACTGAAAGTGCAACGTTGTTAATCCTAGAATATTCAACTCCCGTGAACCCAGGGCTTAAGGTGCTACTAAAAACTCGATCCGCGGGGGACGATGTCCCACCGGGTATTTCACTAAGAAGAAGATCTTCTCACGCAGATTGAGAAAATCCCCGAACCCCGGCCCCACCCATATACAGCGGCACCGCATCCCCGTGAGACGGGACGTCCACAGACCTGTACTTTTGCGTGGGACAGACGAGGGGATTTTTTTACCCTCAGGCCTGAAATTCGCCCCCGAGGGGGATCGAACTCAGGACCTGAGGGTGCCTCAGGAAGCTCTGACCATCTGGTCTAGAAGCCCTTTGGCATTAAGGTGCTACTAAGAGCACCCACAATGGGATGAGCTAGTCACCGGCTCTAAGACAATGTCTTCAAGGATATAAACTTTTAGCACATAACTCATAACATGGATAATCTCACATGACATCCTTATATAATCTTAAAATATGTGCATAAGGCTAGCTCTTGATAAAGAACTAGCTTTTCTCCGTTTGCTATTAAAGTATAGAATAATATGTTTTGAACTAGCTCATAAGTTGCCAATGGAGCTTTCCCAAGGCGTTTTAACCACTAGGGGCCCAAATAAATATATGCGATGACATGAACATCCGCCCCAAAAGTAAAACTACTGAAGTTAGTGGGCTCAACCCAAAACTCAAGGGCAATAGCCCAACTCTCCACCAACCAGGCAGGCTATGGACAACAGAAAATAGAGGCCCTAGAACACTACATTAAACAGAAGCCTAACAATCTCCCAAAACTAATTCGCGGACTCGTAATTCTGTCAGTATATATATTGTTCTTTTTTCTGACATAATGAAGATTATATTAAAGATCAAATATGTACATCCTAAAATTTTGTGAATAAACCTAAAAAATAAAGAAATAACATTGAACACAACATTCCAGTCCATCACTTTATTTATTCTTGCTTCACCCTGCCTTAGGTGGATGACTGGATGCGGTAATGAAGAACGCAATAGCCAAATAATTAATAATGCTTGTACAAGAATCGCTGAGCAAAACTTTGGTTGTGCTGCAAGATCAAATGCCTCAGCTTTCTCTGAATTATATTTAACTCCATTATGGACCGAATCAATAGATGCCTCGTCGACGGCGTCACAAAAAATCTCAACTTCAACAACTAGCTATACTGCAAAAAATGAAAATTTGACATAGACCCTATGTCTACTGGCAGCTCATTTTACCAGCTGCCTATGGAGATTACACAGACTATGTTCGATCATGGCCACTTGTCAAAATGGATATGGTTCGCCCTTAAGAACAACATTCATGGAATGGGCCAAATGGTTACCTCAAGTGGTTTTCTTGAGGAACCACCTATCGATATGTTCTTTCAAGAGGCATCCAATAAATTACTCACATACTACAACCAAAAACAATATATCACTACAAACAAAAACATATAATTGAAATAAAATAATTCAGCAACGCACAAAAAATTCTCTTAATCCAAAGTCCTACAAGTCTAAAACCTAAATCAGTTTCAGATACCGTGTGGCTTGTGCACATTTGTTGTTCGTGTGCTTGTGTCGAGCGCGGATTGCCATTGGCCGATCCTTGCTGCTATTTTGCTTAGTCGAAATGGAGAAGCCGAAAAGAAAAGGAGAAACATGAGTACGTGAGTAAAGCTGAAAAGGGCAGCACGCTAATTGGCTTTTGGCATTTGGTTTAACGGCATTCACTGTTCGACTTGAGTCTTCACCCCAGAATCCAGTGTACCTGCTGAGCTGCTGCCCGAAGCTTGCAGTCACGGACTCACGGAGTTGGCGATGGCCGTGCGGTGCCCGCCGCTACTGCCGTCGCAGCGGCGGCGCTGTCTGAACTCACGATACGCGATGGTGGAAGGCAGAAAGCCGAGCGACACACAATCTGGACTCTCCCGACTCTTTCTATAGGCTTTGATTGAGCCGAGCGCAGGGTGGTCCACGGCCCACAAGGACCACCCTGTAGCTCCGCTCCTGGGTGGGATTTGCTAGAAGATACGTGTATTTGGTGACAATCGGCTGGGATAAACAAAAGCAATTAGGCTCCAACTCATGCATTACCTCTACCTCTTGAGATTCCACTAATAATAGTAAGCATCTGATGCTGCATGCTGGACTTATGCAAAAAAGTTTATCACTGATGGTTTAAGCCATGACCCGGCTCTACCTATCACTGCTGGCAGTGTTAGCACACGGCCTGTTGAAGCTACGAACCGGCAGTAATAGGCCACGTATCACTGCCAGTTGTACTATTACTATCGGTTAAAGCCAAAAATTGGACCAATAGTGATACTTTGTCACTGTCGGTTCCAAAATAATTGGTAGTGATAGTCCGACAATAATTGCCTATTCTAGCATAGTGCTTGCTTGTCCTTCACTGCTTGTTGAATCGGAAAACAACTACATGTTGCTACTGATAGCACTAGCACTACCGTCACCACTCAAATAACATCACTCGACCCACAGTGGCCGGATTTGGGGCCATAACCCTCGTCTCCACACCCCACACGCTTGGTGACTGGGGGCCCATGCACTATCATTGGGTGGCTACAGCTCTGAGTCCGGGGCGACGTTGGGCTAGAGGGTGATGTGGACAACAGTGAGGAGGAACTTGCCCTTCTAGATCTAGATCTAGGAGATGAAAGGAGAGGAGGGTGGTAGTAGAGGAGGTTGCGGTGGTGGGAGAGGACGAGGGGTGGTTGTCGTACCATCGGAGAATGGGGTGGTGGCATCGGAGCATCGGAGGAAGATGGGGATGCGGCGGACGTGGCGGCAGAGTTCTAGAGACCAAGTAGAGGGGATGGTGTCTATCAGAGGAGAGAGAGGGGCGACGAGAGAGTGGAGACAGATGCCCGAACTTGAGTTGTAAATTCACTGAATTCAATGATTTTTCGGGCCCTTGAACCCTTCATATGTGATGCATGTGTTTATTGAACATGTCTATAATAACATATCTTAAAACAAATGTGTCTCACTCATATACCAGAGATGCGATTTCTTGAGCTGTGTCTTCAATATGTGCTCCCACGTGACCTGTATCTTTAGAGCCAATATATCAATGACACGTTTTTACTAGATACGTCTATATTTAGCCATCTGGCACTGGCACTATGGGCCGGCCCAAGAACGGCATGAAGAAGCACGGCCCAGGCACGGTCCGGCCCGGCTCCCACCGTGTCCGTGCCTGGCACGGACCGGTGGTAGTGCCATGCCTGGGCCGAAGGTTCGGCCCGTAATGCTGGAACGGGCACGGCATGAATTTTGGGCCAGCACGATGTGGCCCGATAGTTTGTAGCCATTGGATGATTTTAGGGATTTCCAGCCGTTGGATTGGAGTATATAATCACCTTTTCAAACCCTAACTCCTAATTTCCCTGTACTCCCCAGTCCCCACCGCCTCCTCCCCAATTTCCTCTCGTCCTCCTCCTTCTCGCAGCCTCCTCCCCATGTCCGATTCCTTAGTCCTGTGCCCAGACTCTCCACCACTACTGCCCACGGTGCCTCCTCCTCCTATCCCACGGCGTCACGATGACCTCGGCGCGGGGGAGCTGGAGAGCGGCGCGGCGACCACAGCGTGGCAACGTGATGGCAGCACTCGGCCGGGGGCGCGTCACCGCGGCGGCGGCGCTCGGCCACGGGCGCGTCCGCGCCGGATCTGCATCTATGGCGAGCTTAGGTGCGGGATCTGCAACGGCTGCACGGAGTCAACGCATAGGGCTGGGCGCGGCGTCGAGCCAGGGCCGGCACGGGAACTGTGGGCCGTCGTGCCCCATGGCATGGCACGGCATGACTCGGAGACCATAGTGCCGTGTCTGGGCTAAGACGGCGGCACCAACAGGCATGACACGGCTAGCTGGCATGCCGCATAGTGCTGTGCCTAGGCGTGCCGTGCCTAGCCGTGCCCGTGCCCGTGCCGTACGGCCCAGTTGGCCATGTATAGATACGTCTGTGATACACACTAGATACGTGTTTTATTTCCACGTCACTAAATTAGATGTCTCCTTTGTGCTGTTTTGGCATAGCGTAAATGCCTAAACACTCATTTAAATAGTGTTTATATGGTAATCATATATAGGTCAAACATGTTGTTTAGGCTATAAATGGTCCTTTAAAGAGTTGAATGATTGAAATGGTAGAAACTGAGAAAAAAGGTTTCCGCGTTTTATGAGCTAACTTTTAGTGAAGTTTTACCAAGAGGTAGAGAAGCCAAAGCTAAAGCTCTTGAGAGCTTCGGAATAAACGGAACAAAGTTAAATGCTATTAGAAGGGGTGAAGACCTATTTAACCCATTGTTTAGTATTGATAAATTTAATACATAACCTTTTTATATCCATAAATATGTATAGCTTATTTGCTACACTAGTAGCCATGTAGGTGCGACGCGCACGTGTTTAAATTTGTGATAGACTACATCTTTTATATATATATATATATATATATATATATATATATATATATATATATTAGAGAAAAAATGACGACTTTTAGATACTTGAAGTTGTGGTTTTAGAATTTTTTTTATATACTTACCAGACCATAGCCCTAAGGCGAGAGTAGATATAAACATACCTATTATATATTTGTTAATTTACCTAAAGCATTGTTGAATCCACAATAATTGAGCAAAACCAGATAGCACAAGGTACGCGTGACTGGCCTATAGTATGCTCAAAAGAATAAATACTGCTCAGATTGTCAGATGTTTGGCTATCAAGAATAAGAAAGAATATATAAGTATTAGTAGGCAAAGATAATTTATAATTATATCATGAATTTTTTATATTGGTGCACTTGAATTCGTCAATGCCAACTTGGAAACCCCGGCCATAGTCTGTTACTTTGCACGATAGTTACATGGACGCTCTTGATTTTAGCCCGTATTTTCTCTTTGTTATCATGAGACATATTCCAATACTTCTTTTTACACGGCCACCATGATCTCATGAACTAAACAAGCAAAGGCGTGGTGATCACAATGTGATAAAGTTACACTCTTCTTACAAGATTATATAGGTTAAAACATCTTCTGCAGGGGAAGCACGTTCATTTAACAGACAATGACAAGAAATTTTACTTGTCTGGTGGAACCAACAAAGGGATAAACAACTATATTACTGTAAATAGCAGAGGTGCAGAATCTAAAACCAAATAGTCAAAAGGAAGCACTTTGGCCAACAAACAAACTGATTTGAATCAATAGAATTGTTATACTATGAAGGAGATTTTAGGAAAGGAATACTGCTGCAACATTGTAATCTGTTAGCTGAAAATCTAATTATACAATTGAGCAAATGTTAGATATACCCAACGGCAGCAACCTAATATATATGTAAAAAATTTGAGATTATGGACACAGATATATATGGTACTAATGTTACAGCCTATGAAGAATGCAGCTTTAGCTCTAGGCACACATTCTTTTACATAAACCTGATGTTTCATTTTTAAGACATTCACATGATATTTTTAAAGGGGAACTAAATGATTACTAAATACATAAACCATTTAAATTAAGTCAACCAAATCATGCTGCAGAGAGGTTGTAGCTAAATATGACAAAGACTGCAGCATCGGCAAAACTTTAGTCATGCCTAACCAATTGGCAAAAAAATTATGTTCAAGCACTTTCATATCATTATGTCATTATGGCCATGATTTCATTGCATTCTGGTCATATATACTCCAATGCAAGAATAGCAAGGGATTTGAAAATAAGATGTTTACCTACAGTAGACCAGTAGTGATGGTCATCTACCTTTTCAGCCTGTCTCAGCAAAGAGATGCTGTAAACAGCACTCTGCTCGCTATGTCCTTACTTATAGGTACTGAAGAAGCAAACTGAAATTTAGAAGGAAAATGTATAATCAAATACTAAAACTGAACTCTATAAACTGAAGCAAGAGTCTAACTTGTAGCTATAGCTAGAGAGCCTACCATTATCTTTTCACAGCTTACTGTAATTTACATGATACATGTGGATGAGGACATGCATGATTACTTTAGAAGAATCAACAAAAAGAATACTTACAGAAGCAATCACTTATTTTAGTAAGGCTAGTACCCACAGAGGCAGAATATGTAAAAAATAGATCACTAAAGCTGAGATATGTATGAACTATGAACTTCCAAAATCTAGTATTATTTTCTGAACCGTAGGTACAAAACATACCTGGAGGCAGAAGAGACATTCTGATAGAGGCATTCACACATATTCAGATCATCCACAGTAAAACCATCTAATATCATGCATAAGAATATCTACACATCCAAAAATTTGATTAGAATTTCCCAAACATCCATATCCGAAATCATGAGACCAATTCATTTGTGCAAACAGAAATTAACCGACGATTATCTCATCAACAAATTTGAATTTGAAGGAACAAAATTTCCTTTCACCGATAACCCATAAATGCATATCACAAGATCTAAAAAACAGAGCCTAATGGCCTGCAGGCACATGTGTACATGTAAACAAAGATCTACCAAAGAGAATAATTGAATCGAGCCTTACAGAATGTAATGGAACCAGAAGAAATTTGAAAAGGAAAAAAAACCTGAGACAGAGGAAGGATTTTCATTTGGGAAGCTAGGATATAAATATATATCCTGTATGAAGACAGCAAGAACTGGAAATCTTTATTTTTCAATATCAAGAGCAACAAAACTTATCTTGGTATACCAACATAATAAAAGGAAAATGGTAACATAATAAGTGTTCAGGCTTAACGGAATGACACAAAGCACAGTGATTTTGAAGAATCTAAGCTTTGAACATAGTAGACAATTGATGCCTGTCTCTGACCAAATCGACGAATAATCACCATATTGCTGGTTGTCAACGCAAGTAGTGTACCGCATCATTGTTTGGAGGCCTGTACGTCTAATCATTAGCTACTGTTTCAAACTGGAGACAACCATGTGAACAGAGAAGCAAAGAAGGAAACAGGGAGAGGGAGAGGTTAGGCACCTTTCTTTAACATGATGAAGATCCCCAGATTCGGCTCTTGGGTCACAGCCTCGTGGTTTTGTTTGCTCGTCTGCCTGCCACCAGGCATCGAATGAACAAACACCTCTTACACCATCGCAGCAACCTTGGTGCACAGCCGCTTGAGATTAGCACAGATACGATACAAGAGAGATCATGGCCAAAGGCAAGAGGAAGGGGACGAACCAGGAGTCGCCCCCACTTTATCAGGAGGTGAAGGACGGCGTCCAAGGACACCGGCAGGCGGCAGCATGTAGAGGAGCGAGCTCTATCGACGGGTGCACACTACGTCAGAATAGCACTTCACTGCCGGTTCAAAACACTCATTACTGTCGGATTTTGAACCGGCACAACCATACCGGCAGTGATGAGGGTCAGCTATCACTGTCGGTTCCTACAAACCGGCAGTGTTCTTCAACTTCACTGTCGGTTCTTTACAGAACCGGCAGAGTTCCGGTACACCAACACTGACGGTTCATTAGACCACCCGGCAGAGTTCAGTTCCACCAACACTGTCGGTTTTGTGGCATCTCAAGCCTAACGAGAGTTTTGGCTATGTCCCGCTGCAGCTGCTCTAGCGTGGACATATCAATGACTTTTTTTGAGATCGCGTTGAAGAACGAGCAAAGCTTTATGATTGGGGCGTGGATCTTTGGGGGGATACCACGCAGGGCAACAGGGAGCAGCTGAGTCACAATGACATGACAGTCATAGGCCTTCATAGGGCCATAGTTGAACTTGAGTTCTCTCATGTTCACTAGCCTCTTCGGGTTCGCACAGTAGCCCGTCGGGACTTTGACTTCATTGAAGAAAGAAATAAGCGCACGTTTTTCTTCCTTCTTCAATGTCCATGACACAACCGGAAGTTCGAACTGGCCATTCTCTAGCTCCACGGGATGCAGCTCCTTCCTGATTCCCAAGTGTTGCATGTCTAGGCGTGTGGCTAGTGAATCCTTCGATGCACCCCCGGTGTCTATTAAGGTGTTAAGAGTGTTAGCGCACACGTTTTTAGTGATGTGTATGGGATCAAGACAGTGGCGTACACTCAGAAATGGCCAGTAAGGTATTTTCCAGAAAACCGATTTTTTCTCCCAAACGCTCCTATCAGGCGTTGCTACTGCATTGTCCCCCTTCCCAAGGATAACCTCTAGTTTGTTGGGTTCTTGAAGTATCACAGACCCGTCTCGACATTTTGGAGCTAAGCGTTTCTCAATAGTACCGTTGAAATCTTTTCTATTCCTGCGGTAAGGGTGATGCTTAGGTAGAAACCTACGGTGTCCCATATAAACTATCTTTGAGTTATTTGGCAGATTTACCGCATTGGTGCCGTCCAAGCACTTGACACATCCAGTATAGCCTTTTGTCTTCTCACCGGACAACGAACCTTGATCTGACAGGTCGGTGATTATAGAGATAAGTACTCCCTTGATCGTGACATGTTCCTTTTTGTACTCGTCCTAAACATCCGTCACACCCTTTTCAAACATCTCCACTAGTTCATCGATCACTGGTTCCAGAAACACATCGATATCATTCCCAGGTTGTCTTGGCCCTTGGATTAGTAGTGGCATCTGGATGTACGACTGTTTCATATAGACCCAAGGTGAAAGGTTGTATATATAGAGCGTCACTGACCAGGTGCTATGATTGCTTCTAACCTGGTCGAAAGGATTTATCCCATCTGTGCTCAAAGCAAACCAAAGGTGCCTTACCTCTTATCGATGTCCTTATAGAATATAGTATTGACAGTCCTCCAGTCATGCCCATCGGAGGGGTGCCTCATCATTGTATCTTTCTTACGCTCTTCGCCTTGCCAGCGCAATAGCTTAGCTGACTTTGCACATGCAAACAACCTATGCACCCGGGGAGCTATAGGAAAATACCAAACGACCTTTACGGGACCTCCTCTGGTCTTGTTACCCTCATCTAACGGCCCTTCCTTGTAAAAGAAATTGTAAAAGAATCTACTCTACTTCTAGGAACTAATTATAGCATCACATACTAACAATGATGATCTTCACCACCATGGAATAATTAGCTAGGAATTTAAATGTGTTCATAGACACCAACCTTTTGGATGATGGATTCACCACAATTTAAGCCTTGCACAAATGTCCAATTGGAAAAGTGCTCTCTAGAATGGAGAAAGAACTAGAATGAGAATCAAGCAATGTAGCCATCAAAACAAAGCTAATTAAGCAACAAAATCAAAGGAGTGGATGTTTGTTACTAACCTTAAAGCAAAAAGATCAAGCCATTCTTCAAAATCCAAGCCCTATCATCATGGTGAAGAGCAGACGCAACAATGGAGGGAAGGGCCCAAACGTGTGCCTCTGTTCTCGGGATGGAAGAGAGGAGGAAGAAGAGGACGACTGCAACCTTTTTGTGCTGTAGACTTATCACCGTCGGTTGTTAGCTAGATCCGACAGTGATAGATCCAAATCACTGTCGGCTCTTGGCTTAAACCGGCAGTGATGAGTGGCCGCCAAAACACTACCGGTTCAAGCCACAAACCGGCAGTGATGTGGTCCTTCACTGCCGGTTTTAGCCCAGCCCCAATTATTTTTTCATTTTCAAGCTCATAACCGGTAGGGAAGGTACATCACTGTCGGTTGTCATAAATCCAGCAGTGATGAGGCCGGCAGTGATGTCCAAATCTGGCGTAGTGGTAGATCCTCCCTGCCTAGGAGACGAAGTTCTTGGTGCAACCAGCGCCTCTTCTTCAACCCATGGCGGCGTCCCTAGCCCTGTATGCCTGGCTCCGTGCACCTGGCGGTGTCCGCGTCGAGGGCTTTTCATCTTCGTCGTCAGTGTCGGACCAAAGCTACTTGCTATGTCTAGGTCCCTGGCTACGCCGCCGACCTAGACCTCGTCTGCCCCGAAGTTCAAGGCCAGGCCATTGCGACATCTGCGTGCTCGCTGCTCGGCCATGGCACTGGCGTGTCATGTGGAGGCGGGAGGGGCATGGAGTCGTGGGCGGTGGCAGCTAGATTAGGGTTGAGACGTGACTTGCCAAGCTTTGCCGCATGGACGGTGGCATCACATGGGCCTCCTGTGCGCGTTTCAAGGCTTACCTAGGGAGGAGCTTTCCTTTTTCAAGCGTTACGTAGAAAGACATGGGTACACGGGGCGGGTAGTGTCGATGACGGTGGAAAAAATCCATCGCATGGTGTTGACATGAGAGAAACACACGTAAACGTTTACAAGTTTTGTCGCTGGGTCCGTTTGTCAGATCACAAGGGGTCAGTTAGATGCGTTGGATCTGATTTTAATGTAGATCTAAGGGACAAGAG
Source organism: Miscanthus lutarioriparius (assembly GCA_904845875.1). Classification (NCBI taxonomy): domain Eukaryota; kingdom Viridiplantae; phylum Streptophyta; class Magnoliopsida; order Poales; family Poaceae; genus Miscanthus; species Miscanthus lutarioriparius. Next base: position 60,017,535 of record CAJGYO010000012.1, read on the forward strand.
TGCAGGTGGGCAGAAAATATCAGGGTAAGAGGCTGTTTTCAATTCCTTCACTAAGGGACAGGAGCGTATGTGGGCAGAAAATATCAGGGTGAGAAGCCGTTTTCAATTCCTTCACTACTTTATAGTACCAGTAGTGTTGCACACGCTTGTTTTCTTTTACTGTTATATATAACAGCTATATTGCAGTGTAATGCCGCGCGAGAGATTATCCACTTCAAGGGAAAAACATTGGAGTTGGAGGTCGTTACCCTAGACATTTTCGTCCGAGGAATAACAAAAGACTACTAATGATCAGCTTTTCCTCCTCCATGTATATTCTCTTTTTTTTATTCCATCTGCTAATAATTAGCTGAAAACGTACGCAGTAAGAATTTGGTTGTCTTCTAGTTTGACATAGGCTGAAACAAATCTGTTTTCTTTGAAAAGATATATTTTCCATGCTTTATCAAATGATGTAACATTGTTATCAGGTGATTAATAAAGCTTGCCGTATGGCTTTATAAAAAAAAAAGATAATTTGGCTTGTATAGGCGTTGGAGTCTTACATCTCACGTGTGTTTAGATTTTTTTTTTGAGGTTTATGAGGAATCTTGGTTGAGGAGGAGTCTTACATCTTACATGTAAGATCACGGATGATGGAGGGCTCATATAGCACGATGTCTAGATCGAACGGTTACTATAGAAAGAGAACCCCTCAAAACAACTCGCTCTTTTATAGTGTGATGATGATGATAGATACATAAATATGTATTATTGATGTTTTTATACAACAACAACAAAAGCCTTTAAGTCCTAAACAAGTTGGGGTAGGCTAGAGTTGAAACCCATCAGAAGCAATCAAGGTTCAGGCACGTGAATAGTTGTCTTCCAAGCACTCCTATCTAAGGCTAAGTCTTTGGGTATATTCTATCCTTTCAAGTCTCCTTTTATTGCCTCTATCCAAGTCAACTTCGGTCTTCCTCTTACTCTCTTTACGTTACTATCCTGGCTTAGGATTCCACTATGTACCGGTGCCTCTAGAGGTCTCCGTTGCACATGTCCAAACCATCTCAACCGGTGTTGGACAAGCTTTTCTTCAATTGGCGCTACCCCTAATCTATCACGTATATCATCGTTCCAAACTCGATCCCTTCTTGTATGACCGCAAATCCAACGCAACATACGCATTTCCGCAACACTTAGCTGTTGAACATGTCGTCTTTTCATAGGCCAACATTCTGCACCATACAACATAGCAGGTCTAATCGTCGTCCTATAAAACTTGCCTTTTAGCTTCTGTGGTACCCTTTTGTCACATAGGACATCAGACGCTTGTCGTCACTTCATCCACCCTGCTTTGATTCTATGGCTAACATCTTCATCAATATCCCCGTCCCTCTGTAGCATTGATCCTAAATATCGAAAGGTATTCTTCCTAGGCACTACTTGACCTTCCAAACTAACATCTTCCTCCTCCCGAGTAGTAGTGCTGAAGTCACATCTCATATACTCAGTTTTAGTTCTACTGAGTCTAAAACATTTGTACTCCAAAGTCTCCCGCCATAACTCCAGTTTCTGATTCACTCATGTCTGACTTTCATCAACTAGCACTACATCGTTCGCGTAAAGCATACACCAAGGGATGTCCCCTTATATGTCCCTTGTGACCTCATCCATCACTAAAGCAAACAAATAAGGGCTCAAAGCTGACATTTGATGTAGTCCTATCTTAATCGGGAAGTCATCCGTGTCTCCATCACTTGTTCGAACTCTAGTCACAACATTGTTGTACATGTCCTTAATGAGCCCGACGTACTTCGTTGGGACTTTATGTTTGTCCAAAGCCCACCACATAACATTCCTTGGTATTTTATCATAAGCCTTCTTCAAGTCAATAAAAACCATGTGTAGGTCCTTCTTCTTCTCCCTATACCACTTCATAACTTATCTTATTAAGAAAATGGCTTCCATGGTTGATCTTCCGGGCATGAAACCAAATTGGTTCATAGAGACCCACGTTATTGCTCTCAAGCGATGCTCGATAACTCTCTCCCATAGCTTCATAGTATGGCTCATCAACTTAATTCCTTGGTAATTAGTACAACTTTGAATATCCCATTTATTCTTGTAGATCGGTACCAATATACTTCTCCTCCACTCATCAGGCATCTTGTTCGATCGAAAAATATGGTTGAACAGCTTGGTTAGCCATACTATAGCTATGTCCCTGAGGCATCTCCACACCTCGATTGGGATACCATCCGGTTCCATCGCCTTACCTCCTTTCATCCTTTTCAACGCCTCTCTGACCTCAGATTCTTAGATTCTCTGCACAAAGCGCCTATTGGTGTCATTAAAAGAGTCATCCAACTGAAAGGTTGTGTCCATATTCTCACCATTGAACAATTTGTCAAAATACTCTTACCATCGATGTTGGATCTCATCCTCCTTCACCAAGAGATGCTCCCTTTCATCCTTAATGCACTTAACTTGGTTGAAGTCCCGTGTCTTTCTCTCACAAACCCTAGCCATCCTATAAATGTCCTTCTCTCCTTCCTTCGTACTCAAATGTTGGTAAAGATCCTCGTATGCTGTACCATTTGCCACATTTACAGCTCGCTTTGCAGTTTTCTTTGCCACCTTGTACTTCTCTATGTTGTCCACACTCCTGTCATGGTACAAGCGTCTATAGCATTTTTTCTTCTCCTTAATATCCCTTTGGACTTTCTCGTTCTACCACCAAGTATCTTTAGCCTCGCCTCCACTTCCTTTGGTTACTCCACACACCTCTGAGGCCACATTCCGAATGTTGGTTGCCATCTTCTCCCATATGTTGTTTATGTCGTCTTCTTCCTTCCAAGAGCCCTCTTTGATAACCTTTTCCCTGAATACCTCTGACGTCTCCTCTTTCAGTTTCTAGCACTTTGTTCTTTCAATCTTAGCTTGTTTATCCCTACGGGCACGCACTTGAAAACAAAAATCTACCACCAAAAGCTTATGTTGAGAAACAACACACTCCCTTGGTATCACCATGCAATCCAAGCATGCTCATTTGTCCTTTCTTCTTGCGAGGACAAAGTCAATCTGGCTACAGTGTTGTCCGCTACTGAAGGCCACTAGATGAGATTCTCTCCTTTTAAAGAAAGTGTTGGCTATCATCAGGTCAAAAGCTACCGCGAAGTCCAGAACTTCCTCCCCCTCCTAATTCCTACTACCATACCCAAAACCTCCATGAACTGCCTCGAAACCTGCGCTTATAGTACCTACATGCCCATTAAGATCTCCTCCTATAAAAAGCTTCTCACTACTAGGTATAGCTCTAACCAGGCCATCTAAATCTTCCCAGAACTGTCTCTTAGCACTCTCGTCGAGGCCTACTTGGGGGCATACGCACTAATTACGTTCAAGACCATATCACCAACGACAAGCTTGATTAAGATAATCCTATCTCCTTGCCTTCTCACTTTCACCACACCATTCTTGAGGCTCTTATCAATCAAAACTCCTACTCCATTTCTATTCGTGACTGTCCCAGTGTACCAAAGCTTGAATCATGTATTGTTCACCTCCTTCGTCTTCTTACCCTTCCATTTGGTCTCTTGAACGCATAATATATTTACACGTCTCCTAGTCGCGGTATTAACTAATTCTCTTAACTTACCTGTAAGTGACCCCTACATTCCAACTACCTAAATGGATCCCAGTTGGTTCGACTAGCTTCCTTACTCTTTACACCCGTCGACTTAGATGCGAAGAGCCTTGCTCATTTTTAACTACACCCGGGCGCCAATGTAGCGCGCCACTAAGGAAGCGGCGACCCGATCCTTGCTCACTTGACACCATGCCCAGGTCACGACACGGCGCGTCATGGGGGTATATACTTGCTACAATATATATACTTGCTACAATATATATACTTTCATTATTAAATGCAGAAACATGTATATTGCGGTGATATAATATAAAACTATTTATACAATTTAGGTTGGCTTATATATATACAGATGATTCTACTTAGGGCAGCTCCAACAATGTTAAAACAGCTAATACAATTTCTTATGCTAAGCTTATACATTTTTCTATGATTCATATGTCTATGTTCACACTTTTCCTATGCTAATATTAATATGTTAGGTTACTTAATTTTTATTTTTCTTTAAGTTCATATCAGCGCGCTATCGAGGGTGCCCTAAGGAGCAGCTCGTGAAGCGCCGCCGCCGCTCGCTCCAGCCTTTCTTGACCGCCCTCTACAGTTTTGAGTTCGAAGCAAACTTTTTACCACGTACTGCCAGCACTCTTGATAAATGTTGCCTTTTTTACCACTGCCACTCCAATAATTCCAGAACAAAAGCCTGCCCAGCACCAGGTCTCAGTGCCTCATCAGTCTCTGCCTCATGCGCGCATGCCGCTGGCCCTTGATCCCTCGCAAACTCGGCCTGCATTCTGCCGAAGCAAACGTCCCTTTTGGACGACGACGATCAGACGGCCACCCTGCGGTTTGTCGAGAATTTGCATCCAGCGGCCGGCAGGGACATATGCACGCCTCGAGCTTCGCGAGAATGCCTCGGGTTTCGCGGGAATGCTGCACAGGCACAGCAGCCTGCAGGCATCGTCGCTTGTAGTAGTATCTGCATGGCGTTTCTTTCCCATGCCAAGATGCCCACTCGTCTCCGTGCATGCATGCGATCACTCGTCGCTCTCGCGTACCACAGTACTCTGAAACCCAGTCTATGCTATGCGTGTCTCTATCTGCGTCCTATCCTATGTGAGCAGCATGCTGTGTTGTCGACGCTGATGACCTGATGGGCTAGCTACATAGAGCTTCAGCCTTTTCTCGCTACGGGGAAGGAGTTGTAGGGCAACGGACGGGCAAGGGAGTGTAAATTGGTCTTTGTCTTTTGTTCGTTTACGGAGAACACTACTGTCGGTGGAAAAAAATGACTACGTAAATATTTATAATTTTGTGATACGTTGTGATCGGATGTGGCCTAGCACTCAATCACACAGGGTTTATATTGGTTCAGGTAACGTACCCTACGTCCAGCTTGAGTCGGTCGGTGACTTTATTCCTGAGCTTAGGTGCTCGAAGTTTGCTGTAGGGTTACAAACGAGTGGGAATAAGATGAGGGTGTTAGAGATCCGGTCGGGCTCTGGACTGAAGGGCCGAAAGTGACAGGAGCTCCTATGTGCGCTAAGTATTGAAACGTACGCTCCTTGTAGTTTTAGAGTTCTAGAGCAGTGAAGTTGTTCTAGTGCTCAGAATGCCTAAAGCTAGTAGAGAGAGAGAGAGTCAGAATCGATTGTCCTTTTTAGAAGAGAGTGCATCCCCTTTTATAGGTGAAGGGGATGGCCTTACAAGTGAGAGAGTGTGTGAGAGAAAGAGAACGTGTGTACTACCTAGTCTTATTGCCCACACCGTCGGGTACAAGGCGGTTTGTCGGCGTCCACAATACTGTTGACGCCTAGATGCATGTGGTAGGCTCCATCGTGTTTTTCTGGTATGACAAATGTTGGCGTCTACCATACTGTAAGACAAATGTCGACGCCCACAACACTGTTCGTGTTCTGACATGTCTGGAAGGTTGCAAAGCACCCTTCTGACATGGCCTGACAGTACTGTCCTGCAGATGTGCAGGATACGGTCCTCGGTATTACGGTTGACTTGAGCGCCTTGTCTGATCTGCTCCGCCTGATTCTTGGATCCTTACCGAGCAAGCGTCCCCGTTCGGTCGTTCCCAGTCGGCTCCGACCGTGCCGGTCGAAGAAAGAGCTGTAAGCAGAGGTTCGGTGTACTTCCGGTCAGAGAAGCGGGCCAGAGTCAGAAGCGAGCGTCGTCCCCTCCTTGGCCAGGCCTTCCGGTCGGAGAAACGGGTCGGAGTCGGAAGCGAGCGTCGTCCCCTCCTGGGTCAGGCCTTCCGATTGGATACTGGATCGCTCTTTCGGCCTGTCATTAGGTATCTGGGCCGGCCCAGGAGTCGCGCGTTGTTTGTAATGCTGTCTGCTGGGCCAAGCTTTTGCTGGGAAGCGGGCCCATCGGGGACCCTGGGTTTATGAACCCGACAGGAGCCCCCGAGCCTTTTTAGGACTTCTGTGAAGTCGTGAAGGGGCTATTTATACTTGTTGTACGAGAGCACCGGATCGGTGTAAGATCATGAGCCACCGTTGGGCGTGACGGAGCGTGGACCCATGCGTCGGGCGCGGCCGAGGTGTTGGGTGCGACGAGCGTGGACCTAGGCGTCGGACCGATGAACGACCAGGCTGACCAGCGGTCATACAGGGTGTAGGCAACATAGTGACCATGAGTCCGTCACTGTAAGCCGATGTGAGCCCCCTAAAGTGTCATGTCATGGAGACGGGTCGTGCTGAGACGCGACCGCTCCCTGTACGATGTCAGAAGTTTGATCTGGGCAATTTTTGACTTGCCGACGGGTGCGCGTGAGTGCATCCGGTGGGTGTAGCCCCCGAGCCCCTTGGTGATTCGGGTAGAATCGCCTGGGGGATTTTTTGACTTGCCAGCGGGTGCGCGCAAGCACACCCAGTGGGTGTAGCACCCGAGCCTACGTCCGACTGGTGAGTCGGTTGGAGGCTGAGTATCTTGGTACTCTTTCCTAGGGCCATAGACTCCTATGTTTCTACCGATCGGGGTGTTCGCCCGTGTTTGTCCCGTCCGCGTCCTGCGCGGTCGGTCGGTTTCCTGAGTTGGCGTCGGGTGACCTGAGTCCTTGAACCCCATTGGGTTTGGTAGGGGTTGGTCTAGTTCCGTGCGTTACCCCGTCTGTGGTTTCCATAATCGGAGGGGCTAAGCTAACGTCGCTTACCTCGATGGCTCGAGTGACGCGCTCGGTGAACTCGCTAACGGGCACGTTCGAGCAGAATCCGGGTCCGTCGTTCGTGATGGGGTCGGCATAGCCCTCATGTGGCATTCCACTGTTCCTTAACGTGGCTCCTAGCAGATGCCCGGGTCATTCCGGAGACCGACACAGGTGGCCCGCTGGGCTCCCCTCGATGGAGATTCTGTGGGCATGGCTCGAGGTTAGGATCGAACAAGAAGGTTGAGATGACCCTGTCTGCTTTTGGGCAGATTGGGTGAGGGCCGCTTGGGCTCATCTGTGTTTTCTCCCCTGGCTCTGTTTGACATGAGGCGGCCTCGAGCCCTTCATGGGCCGACCTTCGAACCCTGGTTGGTCGTTGCTCATGTTGAATGAGGCAACTACCGCTTCGTGACGCAACACAAAGCGTTGTGATGCATTAATTGCATATGCAATGCTTTGGATGTATGGGATGAATGAATGTGTGAATGCATGTATAAGAAAGGATGAATGAATGATCATGCCTCAGAAAATAAAGTAAGAAGTTTTGGTAAAGTTACCTTAATGACTCGAGTGACGGGTTTGAGGAGTTCTTATCGGATATGTCCGAATGGGATCCGTGTCCGTCATTCGTGACGGTGTCGGCATAGCCCATATGGGACATCCCTTTGCTCTTTACCTGTCTCTCGGCATTTGCCTGAGCCGTCCGATCGACTCAGGAAGCCCGTTGGTCTCTCCTTTGATGGAGATCCTGTTGTTGGGCCCTTGCAAGTCCTGCCTAGGAAGACGGAGGGCCGTTTGCGTGCGGTTGTGCCGTGTTTCCTACGCCCGGCGTGCGGTAGTGGTGGGCTATGCCCAGGCCATGTCCCGTTTAACCAGGTGTTGTTTTGTTGGGCAGGGCGCGTCCCATCAGTCAGGACGCGTCCCACCGTAGGCCTGTCCGCATTAAATAGGGGAAGGGAGAGGGTTTTTTGCCCTATTCCTCCGCCTTTCTCCAACTGCCGCCTTTCCTCCTTAAATAGGGGAAGGGAGAGGGTTTTCGTACCATTCCTTCACCTTTCTCCAACTGCTGCCTCTCCTCCTTCTTCCTTCTTGCCAAGCGTGTTCGTGCACCACGGTGGTTTCTAGGAGAGAGAGGGTAAAGCGAGGGAGAGGAGAACTCATAGATTTGTTCATGAATCCAGAGCGCAATGTTGAACTGGAGGCCATCCAACATAGACGAGGCGGTGCTGGCTGCCTTCGCCGAGAAGGGGCTGCTCCCGCCGAAGGAGGTGGCACACTAGAGGGCTCTCACACTAGGGGAGGCTATTCCACGACCTCGGGTCGACGAGGTTGTCTCCTTCCTCGCCTTCCATGAGCGCGGGCTAGGATATCCTGCGCACTGGTTCTTGCGTGGGATCCTCAACGAATGGGGCCTGGAACTGCAGCACCTCAATCCGACTGGGGTGCTACACATCGCTGGTTTCATCACCGTCTGCAAGGCCTTCTTTGGGATGGAGCCGCACGTGGACCTCTCCCGACAGATCTTCACCGGGCGAGCCTTGTCGGAGGGGAAGCTGCCCCGGACCGCGCCGGTTGGGGGCTTCGCGTTGCAGAAGAAGCCGAGGCTGTTGGGCTCCTACCTCGCGTAGTCCCCCTGCGACTCTAATCGGGGGTGGCATGGGGAGTGGTTCTACATCAGGAACCCAGTGGGGGCACCATTCCTGCCGTTCACCGGAAAAAGGCCAGAGAGGCGGGAGAGCTGGACGTGGGGTCCCTCTAGTCGATAGAACAAGCTGGAGGTCATCATGGCGGAGCTCCAAAAGCTAGTGCAGCATGGCCTCGACGGGCTGCGGGTGTTCGACACCTTCCATCGTCGAGTCGCCCCGCTGGCGGAGAGGAGGCGACCGATGTGGATGTACTCCGGCCCAACGGATCCCGACCGCGCGGCGCCAGAGGTGTTGGCGAAGGACAAAATCTAGAGTTGGCTCGACCGAGTGCTGCAACTGAGGGCCCAAGAGTCCCTCGAAGGAAAGCTCAGACCTCTCCACGCTGGGAAGCTGTCCAATCTGGTATGTTCCCCTCTTCTTATTGCGTGTCTTTTTCCCTTTTACTCTCCAATATTTTGACTTTGAGTCATTCGTTTCGTAGGGACTCGCCGGTTATAAATCCTGGCCGCATCTTTCGAGGGGGCTAGAGGGCGTAGCTCGGTAAGCCGCTCTGAAAGAAGAGGTGGTTGCCAAAAAGAAGAAGAGAGCTGAGAAGGCCCGGAGGAGGCATGAGAAGGAGAAGGAGATCGCACGGCAGGTGCGGGCCGGTGAAAACCAGAGCGACTTGGAGGCGGAGCTCGAGTCGAAGGAGCCCACGGAGATGGATGACGATACGAGCACCTCCGAGGATGATAGAGACAGGGGTGTCGTCGAGACCTCGGAGGAGCATCATGCACCTACGGCCATGCCTGTTGGCGGTGGGCGAGATACGGAGAGGCGTGGTGACATTCCCGCGTCAAGGAAGCGCGCCGCGAGCTCAGACGCCACCATCAAGTGAGAGGCGAAGCGGGCGCGGTCGCCGCGCCCTTCAGAGGGATCACTGGCTTCACCCCCCTTGCTCCGAGTGTGGTGGCGGCACGCCAGCTGGTCGAAGGAGCGTGCTCGTACCCCCGCATCTTTGGGGTCGGTGCGTGCTCGTGACCCACAACGGGGAGATGCCCCATCGGTTGCCTTGGTGGGTGCGCCACGAGCCGGCGGTCACGGTGACTCGTGGGCCACTCGGGAACCGGCTGGGTCGACACCTCCCTCGGTCGATGTGAGGGGCCGCGTGTCGCGACCCATGAGCGGTCCTCATCTAGTGGGCTCGTCGCCAGTGGGTCGGGGCTTCAGGGCCCTGCCGCTTTCGTCCAGGTATGCATCTATGTTCCTTTTTTGATCTCATTGTTGAGTTTTTTGAGCGCGACTGACCTATACTTATTTGACAATGGCAAGGGACTGACGGGATTGAGCATCGCCCCACCTCCCATGCGGGAGGAGTGGAGACCCAGCCTGCACCGAGTTGCGATGAGCGGCGGGGAAAGCAAGCTAGCGGTGGTGCGACCTTCAATTCTGGGGGTTGCGCCCTCCCGGCCGGTCACGAGCATGGCAGCAGCGACAGCGGTGGTGATGGTGGCGATCCCCGTGGTGACGATGGAGGTTAGGTCGGAGGTGACCCTTGAGATCCCTCCCACACTAGTTGCGGCGGAAGAGAGGAGGGAGACTGGGCTCCCTGCCTCGCCCAGCGGAGGGACGCACGGCTCGCCCTCCTGGTCAGAGCTGGAGGTGTCGGGAGGTGACGCGGCCAGGCTAGAGGCAGAACATCCATTAGCGGGCTGTAGGGTTGAGGTAGTGGAGATCCCCTGCTCCGGTGGGGTAGGCGATAGGGTGGAGCCGCTTGCCATCCCACCATCGTAGGAGCTGGTGGTGGTCCAGTCGTCGCATGATGTTGCGGCGGCTGGATCTTCTAGCGGGTTGTGGGCAACCCGTGAGCTAGTGTGGCCCTACCCCAGTGACCCGAGGAAGGCTTAGTTTGTCCTACGCGATGGGGAAGAGGTGGCACTCTAGCATTTCCTGGAGGAGAGAGGACTGTCGATGGAGTCTGATCTCACCCAAACCAAGGCGAAGCTCAAGGAGGCTTTGGAGCGGGTTGAGCTCATCCATCAGGCGGTCTCAGTCGACCTGCTGCGCATTGTTGAGGTAAGCCTTCTATGCTTTTAGTGTTTGTCCTCAACTCCTTGGTCTTCCACTGGTTGTCTCAGTCGTGCTTGGTGCTTGCTTTATAGGAGTTAGAGGCGACGTCGATCCACAAGTCCCGTTTCCTTTGGGAGGGGCATGGTCGGATGGAGCGAGAAGCTATGATGTCGCAGTGGGTTGGCGAGCTTGAGTGCCAGCTGGAATCCACCCGCCGCGAGTCCCAAGACTGGGCGGCCGAGGCAACAGGAGCGCGGGCGGTGGAGCTGCTCATGGCGGAACAGGCGACTGTTGCCGAGCGGGGACTCGATGTAGTGAAGGTCCACTTGGCGGAGAGTGAGGCGACTCTCTAGAAGTCCTTGGAGGCTCTGGAGATGGAGCGGAAGGCCCAGTGGGAGGGTGATCGAGAAGTGCTCGTGCTCCGGGGATGGGTGCTTGGGACGGAGGAGTCAAACGGTCGGCTGCTCGAGAAGGTGACCCGGCAGGAGGAAGGACTCTCCATCCTCGAGAACACCCACCTCGATATGTACCTGTTCCACCTATGGTTGATGCCTTGGTTTTTTCCTTTCCTTTGCTTCTGAACTTGTCGTCCTTTGTCCAGAACTGGGCGGAAAACTTGCTTCTCTAGAGCGGGAGCGGGAGCTAGAGACAACCAAGGCGGCGATCGGTCAGAGCGTGGATGCACTGGCCAAGTCTCTCGAAGAGTAACATGCTCTCGAGGGGGAGCACGACCAGATCCACAACATCGCCCAGGTGCTCGTTTCTGAGGTGTTCGGGTCAGCGTCGAGCACCAGCACGCCCGCCGTCTAGCTGGCGGAGGTCCCGAATGAGGTTCGGGCGCTCATCTCTGATGGGATGTTCTATGAGACATCAGGGGTGCTGACCTCAGTGGTGACACACCACCCGGACCTAGACTTCGTTGCCATCTACAGAGGGTTCACTGATGGCTAGGGCGTGGATGCCATCCACACGCTCGGGGAGAGCTTGGTGCCATACACAGATGGTTGCCGAGCAAGTCTTCGTGCAGTGGGTGATGGAGGCTCACCGTTCGAGCGTGGCTAAAGGCGTGCGTCAAGAAGATGTCATCTAGCCTACGGATGAAGTGGAGACCGAGTCAGAAGCGAGCATCGTCCCACCTCCTACCAAGCCGAATGTCGTCCCATCAGAAGGCGAGCAGCCCTTATCTTCGTTGACCGAGCCATCAGCCGATGCTGTCGGGTGACCACGGTAGAATTTAGAGTAGAAGTAGTCAATATATGTAAAAGTTAAGTTTGTGGGGAAGCCCCCATGTGAATAGTTTGTTGTATTCATGAATACTTTTGTTTTGTGATGGAATCACTTCGTAAGGGGAAGCATGTCCCATCTGTTCTTTGTTTTTACCCAAGCATAGCTTTGTTTTTTATCCTTTCTTTTTCGCGCCAGCCCGTTTGACCCGTAGGCTGCAACTTTAAGAACCCGGGTGTGGCCTACGAGGCTCAGCTGCTCATAATCGTAGGTTGTGGCGGGGTGCGATCGGTTGGGAGTTTAAAACAAAGTTATGTAGGGTAATTAAAGGAACGGACTACCCTTTCGTTGGGGTAAAAAGTATTTACTATATGATAGTAAAAAAGAGAAGTGGTATCGCACCCTCGTAGAGCCCCCGAGCGACCCAGGCCAAGAGTGCTCAGGCTAGGGTGCTTGTAGGAGCAAACGTTGAATGAAAGAAAGCGGTAAGACCAAATTTTTAGGGGAAGAAATGACGTAACTGTTCGATTTTCCAAGTGTTGGTGAGAACGTTGCCGTTGTCGTCCTTCGGTCGGTAGGCGCCCGGTCGGATCACCTCGGTCACCATATAGGGACCTTCCCATGGTGGAGAGAGTTTATGTTTCTCCTTGGTTGATTGGGTTCTTCAGAGTATGAGGTCTCCAGCCTCGAGGATCCTCCCTCTGATTTTCTTTCATGGTACCTACAGAGAGTTTGTTGGTAGCGAGTGGAGTGGATGACGGTCGTCTCGTGAGCCTCCTCGAGCAGGTTGACCGCGTCATGCTAAGCCTCTATGGCTCGATCATGGTCGAAGGCCTTCACCCTTGGGGCACTGTGGTCGAGGTCGGAGGGCAACACTGCTTCAGCTCCATAGGCCAGGAAGAAGGGTGTGAACCCTGTGGATCAGTTCGGGGTCATTCTCAGGCTCCAGAGGATCGCTGGGACATCTGCATCCTATCGCCCAGCGTACTTATTGAGTCAGTCAAAGATGCGTGGGTTGAGTCCTTAGAGGACCATGCCATTGGCCTGCTCTACCCAACTGTTACTACATGGATGTCAGACCGAGGCCCAATCGATCCTGATGCCATATCCATCACAGAACTCTAGGAACTTCTTCCCAATGAAGTTAGTTCTGTGGTCAGTGATGATACAGTTAGGAACACCGAAACGGTAGATGATGTCAAGGAAGAACTTGACCGTCTCTTCCGAGTGAATGTTGGTGATGGGCTTTACCTCTATCCACTTGGTGAATTTGTCTACCACTATGAGTAGGTGAGTGAAGCCACCCAGGCCCTTTTTGAGGGGTCCTACCATGTCGAGGCCCCAGACCATGAATGGCCAGGTGATGGGGATGGTTTGGAGCTCCTATGCCGGCAAATGAGTTTGCCGAGCGTAGAACTGATATCCCTCACACCTACAGATGACCTCCTCTGCCTCTCATAGCGTAGTAGGCTAGTAAAAACCTTGTTGAAAAGCTTTTCCAACCAGTGACCTCGAGGCCACGTGATGTCCGTAGATTCCGGCATGGACCTCGAGGAGGAGCTATTTCCCTTGGTCGGTAGGGATGCACTTCATGAGTATTCCTGATGGACTTCACTTGTAAAGTTCATTACTGAATGTGATGAATGTCTTGGCGCATTGAGTGATCCATCATGCTTCGGGTGGGAAGATCTCCTCGAGGAGGTAGGTGAGTAGCGGCGCTCGCCAGTTGGCTTAATCGAGTGCTACCACGGCGACATCGGCGGGCGATGTCGTCACGGAGGCACTGAGGTTAGAGCCCCCGAGCGCTAGGTTGGCATCGGGGTGTATCCGGATCGAACCTTCTTGCAGGCAGACGACTCATGAAGGTCGTTGATGAAGACCCCATCCAGAGATGGAACCCGCCTGGCAGCCAATTTTGCGAGGAAATCAGCGGCATCGTTGTCCTTTCGGGGGACATGATGTAGTTCAATCCCCTAGAATTTGTCCTCGATCCTACCCACGTCCTGGCAGTATGCTGGCATGAGGGGGCTTTTGCAAGAGGACTCCTTCATGACTTGGTCGATGACCAACTCCGAGTCTCCACGGACGTACAACCGCGTAGCGCCAAGTTTGATGGCGATGCGTAGTCCGTTGATGAGGGCCTCATATTCCATGGCATTGTTTGAGGCCAAAAAGTGGAGACGGATCGCATATCGGAGCCTACTCCCATCCGGGGATATTAGAACCACTCCAGCCCCCGAGCCGGGTGCCATCACCGACCCATTGAAGTACATCGTCCAGTACTCGTGGGTGACGTCTGGGGTCGGGAGCTGGACCTCCGTCCATTCGGCGACAAAGTCTGTGAGAGCGTGAGACTTAATAGCGGTGTAGGGGATATACCTGATGTCGTGGCCCATTAGTTCGAGTGCCCACTTCGAGATCCATCCCGTGGCATCGTGGTTGCGGATGATGTCTCCTAGTGGGAATGAAGTGACGACCATGACTTCGTGCTTGGTGAAGTAGTGTAGGAGCTTCCGGGTCACCATCAGCACGGCGTATAGAAGTTTCTGCACCTGGGGGTACCGAACCTTGGCATCGGTGAGTACCTCCCCGACGAAGTATATGGGTCGTTAGACCTTAAGGTGGTGTCCCGGCTCCTCCCTTTCGATGACTAGGGCGGCGCTCACCACATGGTTGCTTGTCGTGACATAGAGGAGGGGTTCTCCCCGTTCGGAGCATCGGGGATTGGGGCCAATGTCAGTGACGCTTTGAGGCTCTCCAAAGCCTGCTGTGCTTCCTCAGTCCAGACAAACGTGTCTGTCTTTTTGAGAAGCTTGTAGAGAGGCATCCCCCATTCACCTAGCTAGGAGATGAACCGGCTTAGGGCGGCCAAACAGCTGGTGAGCCTTTGTACGACCTTGACGTTGCGTATAGGGCCCATGTTGGAGATGGCCGTGATTTTTTAGGGTTGGCCTCGATACCGCGTTCGGACATGATGTATCCAAGCAGCTTCCCCTTCGAAAACCAAAAACACATTTTTCGAGATTCAATTTGATGTTGAACCTTCGGAGGTTCATGAACGTTGCGGCCAAGTTCACGATCAGGTCGCAAGCTTGAGCCGTTTTGACCACTATGTCATCAACATAGACGGCGATTGTTGGTTTTGGCCGCTCGACTTAGTCAGGCTGGTCGAGCGGGTCGATTTGATCAGTGAATCAATGCTGCATGCATCGTTGATAGGTGGTGCCAGCGTTCTTTAGACCAAAAGGCATGGTTATGTAGCAGTACGAACCATACGGGGTGATGAATGACATTGCGAGCTGGTCGGACTCTTTCATCGCGATCTGGTGATAGCCTGAGTAGGCATCAAGAAAGGAGAGAATTTCGCATCTTGAGGTGGAGTCGACTATCTGGTCTATGTGTGGCAAAGGAAAATGGTCCTTTGGGCACACCTTGTTGAGGCCAGTATAATCAACACACATTCTCTATTTCCCGGTCTTCTTTTTAACAAGAACAGGATTGGCAAGCCAGTTGGAGTGGTATACTCCTTGATGAATCCGACTGCCAGGAGTTTGGCGACCTCCTCGCCTATGGCCCTGCGCCTCTTGTCGTCAAAGCGACGTAGGCATTGCTTGGCAGGCTTTGAGCCCGGGACGAGGCGTAATGCGTGCTCGGCGACCTCCCATGGTATGCCTGGCATCTCAGAAGGTTTCCATGCGAAGACATCACAATTGGCGCATAGAAAGTCGGTGAGTTCACATTCCTATTTGGCGGGGAGCTAGGTCCCGATCTGCACCATCTTGGTTGGGTCAGTGGGGTCGATCCCCACCGCCTTGGTTTCCTCGAGTGGGTAGAAAGCAGTCGAGGAGGTTGGCTTATTGCAGTCCAGGACTGCTGGGGTCGATGATTCTCCAAGCCGAGGGAGCTCGGCTGAGTTGATGACGGTAGTGGCGAGCTCGTAATGCTCACGGTCGCACATGTAGGCGTGCGAAAAGGTGCTACCCACAGTGATGACGCCGTTCGGTCCCGGCATCTTCAACTTGAGGTAGGTGTAGTTGGGGATCGCAATGAACTTGGTGTAGCATGGCCGCCCCAAGATGGCACGGTAGGACCCTAGGAAGTCCACCACCTCGAAGCTGAGGACCTCCAAGCGGAAGTTGGCTTGGTTGCCAAACGTGACGGGCAGGTCGATATGCCCAAGCGGGTATGCCTGCATTCCTAGGATCACGCCGTGGAAGGGAGAGCTCACTAGGCGGAGCTTCGACTGAGAGATGTGCATGGCGTCGAGGGTGTCGACGTAGAGGATGTTGAGGCCACTGCCTCCGTCCATTAGCACCTTGGTGAGGTGCTTCTTGTGGACAATGGGGTCGACGATGAGCGGGTAGCGACCCGATCTGGCGACGTGGGAAGGATGGTCCCTCTGACCAAAAGTGATCGGAGATGCTGACCAGCTAAGGAAGGAGGGGATGGCCGTTTTGGTGACGCATGCCTCTCTGTAGTGCACTTTGTGTTGGTGCTTGGAGTAGATGGCATCAGATCCCCCGAAGATCATGAGGCATTCCTCGAGATCGAGGATGCCGTCCCCATCCTTGCCCACCATGCCTCCTTTCTTGGCTGCTGCCTCCTTGCCCTTTCCTTCTTTCGGTCCTCCAGCCTATCATAGAAAACGCTTGAGGAGTTCATAGTCCTTGTAGAGGTGCTTGACAGGGTAGGCGTGGTTGGTGCATGGACTCTCCATGAGCTTGTCGAAGTGGTCGGGTTGGCCCTGCTGGGGCTGCTTGCCCACGCGATCAGCCACGGCGACCAAAGTAGAGTTGGCTGGTCGGTGCCAATCCTTCTTGTTCTTTTTGCCCCTTGGTATGGAGGGTCCCTCATCTTGGTCCTCATGCTTGGCCTTGCCCTTATCCCGGCCTCCACTAAAGACCGCCTCCTCATCGGAGGCGTGGTTCGTGGCGACGTTGAGCAGGTTGCGTGTGGTACGGGGCTTCAGATAGCCGAGCTTGTGGATCAAGGACTCATAGGTTGTCCCAAAGAGGATTGCGCTAATGATGTCCATGTCAACGACATCAGGAAGTGAGTTGCATTGTTTTGAGAACCTACGGATGTAATCCCACAAGAACTCGTTGGGCTCCTACTGGCAGCTCTTGAGGTCCCAGGAATTGCTAGGATGGACATACATCCCCTAGAAATTCCCGATGAAGATTCTCTTGAGATCCGCCCAGTCATAGATGCTGTTAGGCAGGAGGAATTCGAGCCATGCTCTTACATGTTCCCCCACTGAAAGCTCTAGTTTGGTTTTAGTGAATGGATGAAACCCAAAAGTGCTAACCTAGTTTATCAAACGATCATGAGATAGGTAGCACATTCCAAGTGGTGAAGCAAATGAAAATCATGACATGATGATGGTGATGCCATGGTGATGATCAAGTGCTTGGACTTGAAAAGAAGAAAGAGAAAAACAAAAGGCTCAAGGCAAAGGTATAAATGGTAGGAGCCATTTTGTTTTGGTGATCGAGACACTTAACGAGTGTGATCACATTTAGGTTCGATAGCCGTACTTTTAAGAGAGGTGAAACTCGTATCGAAATGTGGTTATCAAAGTGCCACTAGATGTTCTAACTCATTGCATATGCATTTAGGATCTAGTGGAGTGCTAACACCCTTGAAAATGTTTGTGAAAATATGCTAACACATGTGCACAAGGTGACACACTTGGTGGTTGGCACATTTGAGCAAGGGTTAGGAACTTCACCGGCGAAGTGTCCGCCCGTAGAGTGCGGACAGTCCGATGGTGCCACTGGTGCCCTATACAGAAAAGACAAAGGTCACTGTAAGTGACCGGACGCTGGTCTCGGTAGGACCGGCGCGTCCGGTTAGAAGAAGCAGCGAAGATGCTGGCGTCGGTCTCTGACCGGATGTTGGAGGGTTGCGTCCAGTCCAGCTGATGTGGCAGCTCACAGGGGAGTCGCCGTGTGACCGGACGCTGGGTGTGTCCGGTAGAGCATGATCGGACGTGTCTGGTCGTGAAAAGTCATCTCTGGATGCTTACTGGAAATGACCGGACGCTGGGGTTCAGCGTCCGGTCACTTTGAGCTGCTGCGTCCGGTCGTCACTTGACCGTTGAGATCGGGCGATCAGCATTTGAAGAGAGGGGACACGTGACATGCATCACGTGACCGGACGCTGAGGTCCAGCATCTGGTCAACCTGACCGAAGCGTCCGGTCAGCCCGTGTTCAGAGCAGTGAGGAGCCCAACAGCTCTATTTCGTGGGGGCTTCTATTTAAGCCCCATGGCTAGCTCAAGCTCACTCTCTTGGCCATTTGCATTGACATAGGAACCTTGTGAGCTTAGCCAAAGCCCTCCCACTCATCTCCATCATTGATTCATCATCTTTGTGAGATTGGGAGAGAATCCAAGTGCATTGCTTCAGTGTTTGCATCTAGAGGCACTTGGTGTTCGTGTTTCGCTATAGGATTCGCTTGTTACTCTTGGTGGTTGTCGCCACCTAGACGGCTTGGAGCAGCGAGGATCGTCGAGCAGAGGTTGGTGATTGTCTTCGACTCTGATCATGGTGATTGTGAGGGGTTCTTGACCTTTTCTCGGTGGAGAGCTGAAAGGTACTCTACTGAATTGCTCGTGGCTTGTGTGATCCTCATCTTGTGTTGGTTGTGCGGTACCCTATTGAGGGTTTGGCGTGTGATGCCAATTAGTGCGTGAACCTCCAAGTGAGTGAATCGCCACAACAAGGAGTAGCTTGCTAGCAAGCAAGTGAACCTCGGTAAAAAATCATTGTGTTCATCATTTAATTCCGAGGTGATTGGTCTTCATTGATATTGATTCTTGTGATTGATTGGTTCACTCCTCGATACGCCGGTATAACTATCTTGCTCTCTCTCTTTACATTACCGCAAACTAGTTATCGTGCTCTTTAGTGTATCTAGTTGTGAGAGCTTGTTAGTTTGGTTAGTGTGGCTCTTTAGTTAGTCTTTGAGAGCACACTAACTTAGTGTAGTGCTATAGCTATTGTGTGGTTAGAGACAATAGAAACTAAAATTGTGGTAGGTGGCTTGCATAATTAGTAGGCTAGCGCAACACTTACTTCGCCTCATAATTGTCTAATCGGTTTGTTAAGTGTTATTTGTGAAAATTTTATTAGGCTATTCACCCCCCCTCTAGCCATTAGGACCTTTCAAGTGGTATGAGAGCCGAGGTCACCGTGATTTGAGGCTTAAGAACCTGCGGTGTAAAAATGGCTCAAATCAACAAACACCAAGAAGCCACCCCAATTTGATGGCACAAATTATCCGTATTGGAAATCAAAGATGACCACTCATATCAAGTCAATCAATAGAAAAGTGTGGAAGGTGGTAGAAACCAAAATTGAGATTGGTGATCCGGAGAATCCCACCACGGCCAAAGAAGTGCTTCTCCAAAACAATGACATTGCTCTAAATGCCATTCATGATGCAATTGATGAGAGAACATTTGAGCAAATCAAAAATATTGAGATGGCTCATGAGGCTTGGAAGAAGTTGGAAGAATCATTTGAGGGCACTCAAGCCGTGAAGGGTGCAAAGGCATACATTCTCAAAGAGAAGTTTGCAAGCTTCAATATGAAGGAGGATAAGAGTGTGCCGGAGATGTTTTATAGGCTTCAAGTGCTTGTCAATGATCTCAAAGCACTTAGAGAAGAGGTGAAGGACAAGGACTTCTCCCACAAGTTCTTAAGATGCTTACCTTCAAGATTTGGCACATTGGTCACTATTCTAGTGAGGAGTGGTTTGGACACCATGACACCAAACCAAGTGTTGGGAGATATAATGACCGATGATACATATAGAGATGATGATGAGAAGGAAGAAAAGAAGGAGAAGAAAGATGAGAAGAAGAAGAGTGTGGCATTCAAAGCCACATCATCCAAGGGCAAGGCAAGGCAAGAAACATCAAGTAAAGATGATGGCTCATGGGATAATGATGATGATGAGAAGATGGCTCTCTTTGTAAAGAAATTTGGCAAGTTCATAATGAAGAAGGGCTACCATGCTAGAAGAAAGAAGTCTTCATCTAAGAACAAAGAAGAATCAAGAAGGTGCTTCAAGTGTGGAAGCAAAGATCATCTTGTTGCTCAATGTCCATATAATAGCGACAATGATGATGACAACAAGAAGAACAAGAAGAAGGACAAGAAGGAAAAGAAAGAGAAGAAGGACAAGACAACATTCAAGAAGAAGAAGGGTTGGTTCATATGTGGTCACTTGGGATAGTGATGCTTCCTCAAGTGATGATGATGATAGTGATGATGACAAGACCACCAAGAAGAAGGGACTTGCAAGCATTGCTATAAATGAGAAGCCTTCTCTCTTCAAAACTCCATCATGCTTTATGGCTGAGGCCATTAAGGTACAAACTTGTGATGATGGAAGTGATGATGAACATGATAATAAAAATGATAGTGATAGTGATGATGATGAACCTACTAAAAATGAATTATATGACATGCTAGAAGATGCTAAAGAACACTTTGACATTAAGAGAAGGAAATGCAAGAGCTTGAATACGGAGGTAAAAGCCCTTAAGCAAGCCCTTGATGAGCTCAAAGCAACTCATGAGAGGCTAGAGGAAGCCCATAAGAAGCTTGGCAAGGCTCACAAAAATCATGAAAAGGCTCATTCCTCTTTGCTTGATGAGCAAAATAAAAAGAAGCATGTTGAAACTTGCAATATAGGCTTAACTTGTGATATAATTGATGAATCATTATCTATGCCTATCATTGTTGCTCCCACTAACCCTTCTTGTAGTACTTCTACTTCCACCTCATCTAGTAGTGATGGTTTCACTTGTGATGCCTCACTAATGGTTGAGAATGAGAACCTCAAGAAGGAGGTCAACAAGCTCACTCACACTTTGGCTAAGGCCTATGGTGGTGAGGACCGCTTGCTTATGTGCTTGGGTAGCCAAAGAGCTTCTCTCTACAAAGAGGGATTGGGCTATACCCCTAAGAAAGGCAAGGCGGCCTTTGCTCCTCACAAAACTAGTTTTGTGAAGAACAATGGTCAGTTTTGCACTAGTCGCAAGCAAGTTGGTCATGTAGAGCAAAAGTGCATGAACAAGAAGTCACAAGCTAATGTATCCTCCATTAAGCTTGATTCTTTCTATGTACTTATCAAGGGTGCAAATGGTGTAAAGGCTAAGTTCATTGGTAAACCATGGATGGGTTCAAAGAAGAAAGCTATTTGGGTACCAAAGAGCTTAGTGAATAACCTTCAAGGACCCAAGCAAGTTTGGGTACCTAAAAAGAATTGATCTTGTTTTGTAGGTAAATTACAAAGCCGGAGGAAGGCATTGGGTTCTTGATAGTGGGTGTACTCAACACATGACCGGTGATGCAAGAATGTTCAACTCAATCAACACCAATGGCAATGATGGTTATGATAGTATCACATTTGGTGACAATGGCAAAGGCAAGGTCAAAGGACTTGGTAAGATTGCAATATCCAATGACATGAGCATTTCCAATGTGTTGCTAGTAGAGTGCTTGAACTTCAATTTGTTATCCGTGGCTCAATTGTGTGATCTTGGATTTAAATGCATATTTAGGGTAGATGATGTAGAGATCATAAGTGTAGATGGCTCTAACTTGATCTTCAAAGGCTTTAGATATGAGAATCTATACTTGGTTGATTTCAATGCTAGTGAAGCTAGATTATCAACATGCTTGTTCACTAAGTCTATCATCGGTTGGTTATGGCATAGAAGGCTTGGTCATGTTGGAATGAAACAATTGAATAGATTGGTTAAGCATGACTTGGTTAGAGGCTTGAAAGATGATGTGTTTGAAAAGGATAAGCTTTGTAGCTCTTGTCAAGCCAGAAAACAAGTTGAAAACACCCATCCCAAGAAAAGCATGATGAGCACTAGCAAAGCATTTGAGTTATTGCACATGGATTTGTTTGGGCCAACACAATACACTAGCATTGGTGGTAACAAATATGGCTTTATGATAGTGGATGATTATACTAGATACACTTGGGTATTCTTTCTAGTGGACAAAAGTGATGTTTTTGCAACATTCAAATCATTTGTCAAGAGCATTCACAATGAGTTTGAAACAACCATCAAGAGAGTTAGAAGTGACAATGGTAGTGAGTTTAAGAACACTAGAATTGATGAGTTGTGTGATGAATTTGAAATTAGACATCAATTCTCGGCCAGGTACACTCCACAATCAAATGGCCTTGTTGAGAGGAAGAATAGAACACTCATTGATATGGCAAGGTCTATGCTTAGTGAGTACAATGTGAGTCAATCTTTTTGGGCCGAAGCTATCAACATGGCTTGCTATTGTAGCAACCGCCTCTATTGTCATCCATTGAAAGAGAAGACACCATATGAGATCTTGAATGGTAGAAAGCCCAACATTGCATATTTTCGGGTCTTTGGTTGCAAATGCTATATCTTGAAGAAAGACACTAGATTGGACAAGTTTGATATGAAATGTGATGAAGGATTCCTACTTGGATACTCAACCACTAGCAAAGCATATAGAGTTTGGAATTTGGATAGTGGTAATCTTGAGGAAGTTCATGATGTTGAATTTGATGAAACCAAGGGTTCACAAGTAGAGAATGAGAACTTGGAAGATGTTAGAGGCATTCAACTTTCAAATGCCATGAAGAACATGGATGTTGGTGAATTGAGGCCTAGGCAAGTGAATGATGAAGAAGATGATCAAGTACAAGTGCTCTCTTACTCAAATGTGTAAGATGATACAAATCAAGCTAGTATAAGTGGCTCTCATGATAATGAACAAGATCAAGTGGCTAGTACATCATCTCAACCTAATGTTCAAGCAAGTGCAAGCAATAAAGTTACAATCCTCCAACCAACCAATGTTGGAAGGGATCATCCATTAGACACTATCATTGGTGATATTTCTAGAGGTGTACAAACAAGATCAAGATTAGCCTCATTTTGTGAGCATTTCTCATTTGTGTCATCCATTGAACCAAAGAAGATGGATGAAGCATTGAAGGATGTTGATTGGGTGAATGCTATGCATGAAGAATTGAATAACTTCGCCAGAAATCAAGTATGGGAATTAGAGGAGAGACCAAAGGGACACAATATGATTGGAACCAAATGGGTCTTTACAAACAAGCAAGATCAAGATGGGATAGTAGTAAGAAACAAAGCAAGATTGGTAGCACAAGGCTATACACAAGTTGAAGGTCTTGACTTTGGAGAAACATATGCCCCGGTTGCTAGATTGGAAGCAATTAGAATCTTGCTAGCCTATGCTTGTGCCCACAACATTAAGCTCTATCAAATGGATGTTAAGAGTACATTTCTCAATGGTTACATCAATGAAGAAGTATATGTTGAGCAACCTCCCGGTTTTGAAGATGACAAGAAGCCCGACCATGTGTACAAGTTGAAGAAGGCATTGTATGGCTTGAAGCAAGCACCTAGAGCATGGTATGAGAGATTGAGGAACTTCCTACTCTCTAAAGGGTTCATGATGGGCAAGGTTGACACCACTCTTTTCATCAAGAAGATTGGCAAAGATTTGTTTGTGTTGCAAATCTATGCTGATGACATAATATTTGGATCAACCAATCAAGACTTTTGTGATGAGTTTGGTAAGATGATGGCTAATGAGTTTGAGATGTCCATGATTGGAGAGTTAAGTTACTTCCTTGGTCTTCAAATCAAGCAATTGAAGAATGGTACTTTTGTGAGTCAAGGGAAGTATATCATGGACATGATCAAGAAGTTTGGCATGAGTGATAGTAAAGCCATTAGTACACCAATGGGAATGAATGGCAACTTGGATAGTGATGTAAGTGGCAATATGGTGGATCGAAAATTGTATTGGTCTATGATTGGAAGCCTACTCTATGTGACCGCATCAAGACCGGATGTCATGTTTAGTGTATGCATATGTGCAAGATTTCAAGCCTCACCAAGAGAAAGTTATTTGAAGGCTACAAAGAGAATATTGAGGTACTTGAAGCATACATCAAATGTTGGTTTGTGGTATCCCAAAGGAGCAAAGTTCGAGCTAGTTGGTTACTCCGACTTGGATTATGCCGGATGCAAGGTTGAAAGGAAGAGCACCTCGGGCACATGTCAATTGTTGGGAAGATCACTTGTTTCATGGTCATCACAGAAGCAAAATAGTGTTGCATTATCAACCGCCGAAGCCGAATACATATTCATCGGTAGTTGTTGTGCACAAATACTTTGGATAAAGGCCACTTTGAGTGATTTTGGAATCAAGTTCAAGAAAGTGCCATTGCTATGTGACAATGACAGTGCAATCAAATTGACCAACAATCCGGTTCAACGTGCAAGAACAAAGCATATTGATGTCCGCCACCATTTCATAAGAGATCACCAACAAAAAGGGGACATTTGCATTGAGAGTGTAGGCACCGAAGATCAACTTGCCGATATATTCACCAAGCCATTGGATGAGAAAAGGTTTTGCAAGCTAAGAAATGAGTTGAACATATTGGATTTCTCAAATATGTGTTGATGCACCCCCCCCCCACTTATATGACATGCCTCTCCTTCGAGCAATCCAAGGTAAAAGTTGATTGGCATGACATACATCCTTGCTAAGGACATGTTTAGTGCATCTAGACATCTTTCATATTTAATAGGCTCATTCATGAAAATCAAATGAATTTGATGATTGTATGGTACCACTATTGCTTCTATGCTTTATTTTGATCTAGTGGTAGCATATGACATGTTTGTGGGCTTGTAAACCTAGTGTTTAATCTAGAAAATAAGCTCTAAGTGTTTAACTCAACATGGTACAAGATAACCCTTATTTGGAGGTGTGAAGAAGCTTGTCCTTGGATCAAACCGAGTTAAATATCTTTGGCAGATGATCTAGATTGGACCAAATTTAGGAAAATGATCCTCACCCCATTGATTGACATTGATAATCTCAACCTATCTACTTTTTGAACCTTTGTGGTCATTGATGACAAAGGGGGAGAAAAACAAAGATATTAGTGATATTGGTAAATGGGGAGAAAATAAAGATATAAGTGATAGAGGGAGAATTTGACATAGGGGGAGAGATATGACAAAGGAAATGGATCAATTAAAATTTTGAGCACACAAGTAGGGGGAGCAAGCTCATGAACTTATATGGTGCATTTGAATGTGCATTTCATATGTTTGCTTGCATGGCACAAGTTCTAAATTTCAATATCCATGCTTGTTGTAGGTTTGAATGATGAAATGAAAATCTAGCATGAATAAGTTTATCTAGTGATTTCATTTCCAAGTGGTATCGAGCTAACCATGGTGCTAAGGATGGTATAATAGTGCACTCCGATTGGTATCACGCTTCAAAGGTCCATCTTTTATACCTTAGCATCATTTGGTAGACATTGTCTCCTATATTTCCTATCTAAGCATATGTGCAAGCTACAATCCAAACTCTTAGCACATATGTAGGGGGGGGCAATTGCTACCATTTGGGGTTCATGAAACTTGTCCATATCCTTTTACACATAGTAAATATGCTTAGACAAGCAACATGGATTCAATTGAATTTCAATTTATATCTTTGTGAAAGGGTTGTCATCAATTACCAAAAAGGGGAGATTGAAAGCTCTAGTTTGGTTTTGGTGAATTGATAAAACCCTAAAGTGCTAACCTAGTTTATCAAGTGATCATGAGATAGGTAGCACAATCCAAGTGGTGAAGCAAATGAAGATCATGACATGATGATGATAATGCCATGGTGATGATCAAGTGCTTGGACTTAAAAAGAAGAAAGAGAAAAACAAAAGGCTCAAGGCAAAGGTATAAATGGTAGGAGCCATTTTGTTTTGGTGATTGAGATACTTAACGAGTGTGATCACATTTAGGTTCGATAGCCATACTATTAAGAGGGGTGAAACTCGTATCGGAATGCGGTTATCAAAGTGCCACTAGATGTTCTAACTCATTGCATATGCATTTAGGATCTAGTGGAGTGCTAACACCCTTGAAAATGTTTGTGAAAATATGCTAACACATGTGCACAAGGTGACACACTTGGTGGTTGGCACATTTGAGCAAGGGTTATGAACTTCACCGGCGGAGTGTCCGCCTGTAGAGTGCGGACAGTCCAACGGTGCCACCGGTGCCCTATACAGAAAAGACAGAGGTCACTGTAAGTGACTGGACGCTGGTCTCGGTAGGATCGGTGCGTCCGGTCAGAAGAAGCACCGAAGACACTAGCGTCGGTCTCTGCCCGGACACTGGGTCACTTTGTGACTGGATGCTGGAGGGTTGCGTCCAATCCAGCTGACGTGGCAGCTCATAGGGGAGTCGCCGTGTGACCAGACGCTGGGTGTGTCTAGTCAAGCATGATCGGACGCGTCCGGTCATGAAAAGTCATCTCTGGATGCCTACTGGAAACGACCGGACGCTGGGGTTCAGCGTTCGGTCACTTTGAGCTACTGTGTCTGGTCGTCACTTGACCGTTGAGATCGGGCGATCAACATTTTAAGAGAGGGGACACATGACACGCGTCGCGTGACCGGACGCTGAGGTCCAGCGTCTGGTCAATCTGACCGGAGCGTCCAGTCGGCCCGTGTTCAGAGCAGTGAGGAGCCCAATGGCTCTATTTCATGGGGGCTTCTATTTAAGCCCCATGGACGGGTCAAGCTCACTCTCTTGGCCATTTGCATTGACATAGGAACCTTGTGAGCATAGCCAAAGCCCTCCCACTCATCTCCATCATTGATTCATCATCTTTATAAGATTGGGAGAGAATCCAAGTGCATTGCTTGAGTGTTTGCATCTAGAGGCACTTGGTGTTTGTGTTTCGCTGTGGGATTCGCTTGTTACTCTTGGTGGTTGCCGCCACCTAGATGGCTTGGAGCAGCGAGGATCGTCAAGCGAAGGTTGGTGATTGTCTTCGGCTCCGATCGTGGTGATTGTGAGGGGTTCTTGACCTTTCCTTGGCGGAGAGACAAAAGGTACTCTAATGAATTACTCGTGGCTTGTGTGATCCTCATCTTGTTTAGTTGTGCGGCATCCTGTTGAGGGTTTGGTGTGTGATGCCAATTAGCGCGTGAACCTCCAAGTGAGTGAATTGCCACAACGAGGAGTAGCTTGCCGGCAAGCAAGTGAATCTCGGTAAAAAATCATTGTGTTCATCATTTGATTCCGAGGTGATTGGTCTTCATTGATATTGATTCTTGTGATTGATTGGTTCACTCCTCGACACGCCGGTATAACTATCTTGCTCTCTCTCTCTCTTTATATTACCGCAAACTAGTTATCAAGCTCTTTAGTGTAGCTAGTTGTGAGAGCTTGTTAGTTTGGTTAGTGTGGCTCTTTAGTTAGTCTTTGAGAGCACACTAACTTAGTGTAGTGCTATAGCTATTGTGTGGTTAGAGACAATACAAACTAAAATTGTGGTAGGTGGCTTGCATAATTAGTAGGCTAGCGTAACACTTGCTTCGCCTCATAATTGTCTAACCGGTTTGTTAAGTGTTGTTGTAGAAATTTTTATTAGGCTATTCATGCCCCCTCTAGCCATTAGGACCTTTCACCCACGTAGATGGGGAGGTATTGAATGATGAAGTGGTCATCATCCACTCCTTTGGCTTGACAGGCGAGACAGAAGTCTTCGAGCCATATACCAGGATTCATTTCCCTAGTGTATTTGGCGATGTTGGTATGTGGTCGGAAGTGCTATGGGAACGGCGCTCTCTGGATGCGATGGCCGAAGGCTTGTGGTCCCGGGCCATCCGGGCAGGGACTCCAGTCGTTGGGTCAGCGACCATGCCTGGAGTGTGTTTCACCGCTCCCCTCGATGGTTCGACTGGGGCCCATGCTGCCTCCTCTCACCGCCCCTTGATGGACGTCGTCATCACACCGGGCTTGACGCCGATTGTTGATGATGCTGCGCACAGGCGGTCGGTGTGGAGCAGGTGTCGGGTCAGGCCGTGGTGCAGCTGCGTCCTCCTATTCTATGCCCAGTGTCTGTAGTGGTGAGCGGATGGAGCGATTCGACTGGTGCGCCCTCATTCCTCCGGTGGGGAGAGAGGCCACGAGTCGGTGTCGCGACGCGGAGTTCTCCGCCTATTGAACGGCAGTGGATTCCACTATCGCCCAAAGGTTCCTGTGGATCGCCTGCTCCTAGGGGTTGACCGGCTCTAGAAGGCCGTGCAGAAGCATTGTCGTAGCGGCGATGTTCTGGCCAGCCCGAGCGAACTGTGGGGATCGTTCCCCCTGTCCATGATGTTGCTCTGGACTTGGCGGGCGCGACCCCGAGCGCCGCTCACCGGGTTACGCGTGTGTGGCGCAACATGCTGTGCCGAGTGCACCAGCGTAGGTGGCAGCTAGCTCTGCCGACTTTGTCATAGCTCTTCGCCGTGCTCCTACGCACGCGCGAGGGCCTCCGCACGAGGGTCCAGAGGGGTGTGAGTCTGTAGAGACTCTGCTACCACTGGCGTCTATCCCGAGCATCCACCATAGCGCACTCCTGGGACAGAAGGTGGCTAGGTGCCATGACGTCGCCGAGGTTGGAGCCATCACTTTCAACCTCGTCATCCATGAGGTGGTGGAAAGAGGTGGGAGCGTAGCCTGCCATCCCCATGAATTCGGATGTGAGAGGGGGCAACGTCCGCATCTTTCGGAGCCCCCGTGCGTACGCGTCCACGGGGGACGCTAGGCCATAGGGGAATTGGTCGCATGGCGATTGCGGTGGGGACAGCGGGGTCCCTCCAGAGAGTCAGCCGAAGATATTAAAAAGCCAGTAAACAACGATATGTACGTTACTCATAGTGGGGTTTGAGCCTAGCGTGGGCTCGATGCGAAGCGCATGCGTCTCGTCATTGAGGTCGCCGGGTGGCCCAGAGCCAAGGGAGGGCACTCCTCCTCTGACGGGCACCGGGACAAGTGCCTCCTCGTGAAGGCGAAGCACGCCGAGCTGGTCGGCGACGAAGTCCAGGCTTCCGAAGAGGAAGGTCTGGGACGGCTCGAAGACAGAAGGAACCCACATCCCAATAGGTGGGAGCGTGGGAAACTCCAATGAGCCGAAGCGAGTGGTATTGCTTGATCCCATCATGACGAAGATGGCAGAAAGGTGGGCCATCCGATGACCAAAAGCATGAACGTAGGGCGTCTTCCCCACGGACGTCGCCAACTGTCGATGCGAAAAGTGACCAACACATAAATATTTATAGTTTTGCCATACGTTGTGATCGGATGTGGCCTAGCACTCAATGACATAGGGTTTATACTGGTTCAGGCAACGTGCCCTACGTCCAGTTTGAGTCGGTCGGTGACTTTATTCCTGAGCCCAGGTGCTCGAAGTTTACTATGGAGTTACAAACGAGTGGGAATAAGATGGGGGTGTTAGAGGTCCGGTCGGGCTCTGGACTGAAGGGCCGAGAGTGATGGGAGCTCCTACGTGCGTTAAGTATTGGAACGTACGCTCTGTGTAGCTTTACAGTTCTAGAGCAGTGAAGCTATTCTAGTGCTCAGAATGCCTAAAGCTAGCAGAGAGAGAGTCGGAATTGATTGTCCTTTTTAGGAGAGAGCACATCCCCTTTTATAGGTGTAGGGGATGGCCTTACAAGTGAGAGAGAGAGTATGAGAGAAAGAGAGCGTGTGTGCTACCTAGTCTTGTTGCCCATGCGGTCGAGTACAAGACGGTTTGTCGGCGCCCACAATACTGTTGACGCCCAGATGCATATGGTAGGCTTCACCGTGTTCTTCTGGTATGGCAAATGTCGGCGTCTACCATACTGTCGGACAAATGTCGACGCCCACAACACTATTCGTGTTCTGACATGTCTAGAAGGTTGTAAAGCACCCTTCTGACATGGACTGACAGTACTGTCCTACAGGTGTGCATGGTACGGTCCTCAGTATTACGGTTGACTTGAGTGCCTTGCCTTATCTGCTCCGCCTGATTCTTGGGTCCTTACCGAGCGGGCGTCCCTGTGCGGTCGTTTCCAGTCGGCTCTGACCGCGCCGGTCGGAGAAAGAGCTGTAAGCAAAGGTTCGGTATAATTCCGGTCGGAGAAGCGAGTCGGAGTCGAAAGCGAGCGTTGTCCCCTCCTTGGACAGGCCTTCCGGTCAGAGAAGCGGGTTGAAGTCGGAAGCGAGCGTCGTCCCCTCCTTGGCCAGGCCTTCTGGTCAGAGAAGCGGGTCGGAGTCGGAAGCGAGCGTCGTCCCCTCCTTGGCCAGGCCTTCTGGTCAGAGACTGGATCATTCTTCTGGCCTGTCGTTAGGTATCTGGGCCGGCCTAGGAGTCGCGCGTTGTTTGTAATGCTGTCTGCTGGACCGAGCTTTTACTGAGAAGCGGGCCCATCGAGGACCCTGGGTTTATGAACCCGACAACTATTTGGTTGTTTCCAAAGGTATGCCAAGCTAATACTAATTATCCCTCGAGAAATATTTTTGTATCTTGTTGAGAGTTGCGGTGACTACTCAAGGCCGATGTATAATCGAAGGCAAACTGCAAATTGGAAAAATCATACAATGAAAAATGAAACACAGTCATCATCCATGGGATTTGCATTTGTACCAATGAGATGGCCGCGGTTGATAGGAGCTGTTGGTTATCGGCCTGTTCGTTTGGCTGTGGCTTGTCGTAAACGATCGTAAATTTTCAGCCGGAACAGTATTTTTCGCTCACACAAACCAACCAACAGTACTTTTTCACGAACCAGCAACGAAACGAACGAGCCAACCGAATAGGCTATATATTTGAATTCGGGTGGAGTTTTAATTTCTTAACATTAAGGGCCGAATACCTAGTCACTCTATAAATGAAATAAAAATTGTAGGTAGCCTAAAACTTGAAGTGATTTGGCACGATTGCAGATTTGAATATGGTTTCTTCGTGTACCTACAACCTTGGAATTTGAAGTCCGGTCAAGCACGTCCAGACCTATATGATGAATAGACTAGAGGAAAGACACCAGTTACGTCATCGGCGGGATCACGAGGCGAAGAACATATTCACGATCAACTATAGCAACATCTACATCAATCAAAGAAACATTTACCCAAGAATCCAATGGAAGGTCACATGATAAGGGTCTGTTCATCAAGGGTGCACTTCGTGTACTGTATGAACGTATACATGAATCCATGACCAAGGGTGAAAATAAATCAGACTGACATCAAAGTTAAATTGGATGGGCAGGGTTCGCTCTACTGCACTAGCACGACGCCAAGTCTACGAGGCTCTTTGACGGGGCTCCTGTAGGGGCTTCAGCTCGTCTCCTACAGGAGTCGTGCCAAATGTCTGTTTTGGAAAGAGTTCCGTATGGAGAGCCGGAGCTATTTTTTGCCTGCGCAGGAGAAGCCACAAAAACGAACTTCGCGCGGCTCTTTACTGTGGGTTCACGTCGTCTAGTGCAAAGGAGCCGTTTTGTCAAACGTTTTTTAGAACGGCTTCAGCTCCTCCAGAGGAGCTACTCCTTCAGAGGAGTCAGAGCCGGAGCTATTTTCAAAGGAGCCAGAGCCCTGCCAAACAGACCCTATATATCTTTTGTGATGTTCTGCCGGTGCTTGCCGTCCTTCTCATGCAATACATTTTTCTTTCTAATAAATTAAAATTTGTAATATAGTGGTACAGACAACATCCCAAGGGTGTATATGTAGCCATTCCACCAAAGCCTCCAATTTCTGGAGATGAAGCAAACCAAATAGGTGCACCTCCTCTATGGTAGAAAACTAACACCAAAGTGGCACTGCTACATGGTGGAGTGGAGCTGGCTTTGGTGGGATTGACCGACCTAGAGAGGTGCTTCTGTTTTCTCATACTCAATTATCAGCCTATTCGTTTCGGCTGGATTGGCTTATAAGCCATGGGCTAAAGAACTGCTGGCTGGTTTGGTATGAGAGAAAAACACTGTTGACTGGCTGATAAGCCAAGCCAGATGCAGGCAGATATAGCCTGCCGAACAGGCTGTATATTTATAGTTACCTCTACAAATAGAGAGAAGTGCCCAAGATTTTTAACAACCTCAAAAAAATACATCTCTAGAGACCGACTCAGAGTTCCAAACCACCCATAGAAATATTTTTTGTTGCCTAATTTATTCTCCCACACCTATTCTCTCTCCTTTAATTATTCATCCACCTAACTCACCCTCTCTCGCCCTTGTCCCTCCCCTTCTCTGTAGCATGGCACACAACAATGCGCTGGAGGGGCACAGCGGTGGTGATCGATGAACACAAGTGATGTGATTAACGTGTGTTTTGTTGTAGTATGTCATTGGAATTAGTGTGATAAGTTCATTGGCCACACAACTCTCTTGGGCCTGAATACTTGGATTGACGATTGGATCGACGATTGGATCATGGTGCAAAGGAAATTCGTCAAAACTAAGGACATAATAGAGCGAATGTAAGCTTGGTGCTTGGAGACATTCATATATTGTGTAGTAGGGGTTTGTTGTTCCTTTGGCTATATAAGGAGGTCCAGGGCTTTCATCTTAACGGAGTCTAAGTGAGAGCATTAGGATGCACAAGAAGGCTAATGCTTAGTCAAGATCTTGGTGGTAAGTGGCCCAAATGAAGAAGTTTTTAAGTAAAAATCACAAAGAAGTTGAACTGGTCAAAACGGGACATAAAACAGACTTAGAAAAAGCACTATTGTATACGCCGGATGATAGGGTTGATTCCTGGCTGATCATCTAGGGATTTTATGCCCTTGTGGAAGCATTTAGGCCCATGTTTGGGTTTTGGTAATTAATGACAACACTTGTGGACTAACATTTCATGTAAGATGTGGAAATTAAAAAGCATAGTTCACATGGGGAGCTGTGAAGCAACTTGGATGTCATGGCTAAGATGACGAAAATGTTTTGAGAACGCTCAATGCAAAGGTATAAAATAGGGTTTGTTTTTCTAGTCATGAGGTGATTAGAGGATGTTAAATGAATGAGTTCAAAGGATAGATAGTTGTATTATCGAGAGGGGCAAATGTGTTTTTCTTTTTTGTTATCTAGTGCAACTTGTGAGGTCTAACAAATGTGTTGCATCTAGAATTGAGTGACGGTTTGAAAACTATGAGAAAACCATTGAATACTGCTTTAGAAATGCTAATTAGGCAGAAAGGTGTTGTTCATCTTGTGAGAGATCAACAAGTGTTAGAGGCTTTGACAAAGGTTGAGAAAAGGAAGAGATGTGTTGTTTTATAGAGCAACAGAGCTCTCCATTGACTTTAACAGAGCTTTGGAACAGTGGTTGATCAAGGGCTAATTTGGCACCAACACATATTCTTCTTTGCCCATAATGAAGAAAGCACCGGAGCTTTCACAAGTGACAGAGAAGCTGGTGCAAAAAATTCAAATGCTACACCAGATTTCTCTAGTGACCCCACCAGAGAATTGACTAGGGGTGATCTAGTGAGGGTGTTTTCTGACCAAAACATAGGTAGAACTTACCAGGTTTCTTTGTTGCACTAAGGCATTATCACCGTGAACGTGTTCGCAAGCCCTAGATTGATTTTGGCAATTGAGTGTCAACTAGTGCACTAATGCTTTCAGTATGTGGACATGATTGAGATAGGTCCACATGATGGAGTTGAGCAAGGGTAGGAGATGGTGGATATGTTAGTCACCACAAGTTGCATGTGCTCTACATTGGAGAAAATAGAGGAAGATGGAGTTAGGAGCAAGCCCGAAGGCAAAGGTGTGATGATAGCCACCATAAGGGTTGTATCCTGGCCACCGGGCTAGCATCTCAGGTCGTCATCTTGACTGACATGGTGCTCACCCCCAGGTCATGAAAAGGTCCTCAAAGTCACTACTCACAACCTCCACTCACATGAGTTGTATCCGCAGGATCAAGTTGTAATTCCACTCAGCAAAACCAACCATTAAGATCCACATAGCTTGATATCATACATTAAATTAATTAAAGAACATTTACATTGCCAGCAGTGTCATGAGATAAAATAGTTATTACAAGTTACAAGATAGGTATTAAAACAACTTTATCTATTATCCCACTATTCTAGTTTCACTTTTATGTATAATCACTTGCGTCATCAGAGTAACTACAGCTTTGCCTTCACCCAAGCTTGGCTCGGGTAATCACCAAGTCTAAAGTACCTGTAAAAGCTTAATAGTAGTATCGTGAGTATGATTGTACTAAAAGGCCATGAGTTGTACCAAATTAGTTGCATAATTAATCAATCTCCATGAGAGTTCAATGTCCAGAGATCCTATTGATCCTGGTTGACCTACATTGGATCCATGTCCATGAGATCATGTTGACCCTAGTCGACCTCCATTGGCAAACACCGCTACATCCTTGTCCACATCCATTGGTACACTATCATCTAGCTTATCATCAACATTTGCAACATCTACTTATACAAAGCACTGATTTCCTAAACCAATAAGGATAATAAGGCTCACTAGTTCAACTCCACAGAGATATAAAAGACCACAAACTCCAATAGAAGAAAACTCATTTTCATCTACAGATCGAAGAATAGTACTGTAGCTAAGATTGGGGGTATTCTAGATCCCACAAATATGGTCTGAATCGCTAAAAACTAAGATGGGATGGATTGCACTAACTGCAGCTTCGTAACAACGTCAACCATGCGCTACAGATATGTGCGTTGGTGAGTATGAAGATGATGGAGTAGAGAGCACAAGAGAGGTTGGCTTCCGTCCGCCAACAGCACGGTGGAGTAGAGAAGGGGAGCAGAGAGAGGAATGAGCGGGTGGGAGGTCAGCTAGGAGTGTAAATTAAACACAACAAACTAAGGCCCTAGGGAGGCAATGGACAATTCAGTCCGACACATTGATAGTTCAACAGGACAACCCTAAAGTAAATAACACTAATCCGGACACACTTGGAATTACTTCAGTGGACTCAGGAAGTGAACAATGAACATGTCAAGAACTAAGATAAGTAGAAAAGAGGTGAAAGGAGAACAACAAGGCATTTGTTTTCCATAGATACCAATTCTTCCTTCATCTTCGTTGGAACCCTGACCATTTCTTCAATATATGCCATCTCTTTGACCTCCTACATGTCCTTGTCGAATGCTACTGATTGAAACTCTTTGTTCTATGTAATATTTCTATTCGCCTTCAGCTCTCATGTCTTGTCACGTAAATTTTTTAGCAAAGTCTACAAAAATGTTTCAAGTGTAGGATCCAATAACTCATAGAACTCGCAATCTAACTGAATCTATGAGAAAACAAATAATCATAATTGCAGCATATTTTCAACACATTTCCATTCCCAACGCTAAACAAACAAGAAAAACATTATGTTACCCATGTAAAGCATGGGCGCACACAGCACGACTACCCGTAGACCGGCCGGCACGGATGTGGGATCAAGTTTTTTTTAAATCGATTTGCAGCGGCAATTCTTGTTTTCAATCAACTGTAAATGTAGTGTTAATCATCCACATATATTCTATCCAAAATAGAGGTCGTAACACTTTTGAGGTACTTCTAAATCATGCTCTTCCCCACTATTTCTTCACATATTTGTCACAAGTTGCATCTACTCTAATTGCTCGAGAATCGTTAATTGATGGGTAACCATCGCTATACACTCTTGGTTCTTGTACTTAATAAGTCTCATTACTAGAAAAATAACTTTTATAAAGGCTTTCTAAAATTTTCAAGGTTACAATCCACTTAGCAAACATTTTTAACTAGGTGGACCAATGTGGCTTATGAATTGCTCCTCTAAAAATACATTTTCAGAGGTGGTTCTGTTAAGTAAACCACTCCTCCAAATATATCCATTTTCAGGGACGATTGGCTTAAGATAATAGTCTTTGAAAATATGATTTCTAGAGGTAGTTGTTTATGTCAACTACCCTAAAATTTGGTGATTTCTAAGGGTCTAGAAATCGATTTTTCAGAAGTGGTCAACAAAGTCAACCTCACTAGAAAATAGCTACAGAACAAATAAATTTGTAACTTTTTCATATAAAGTTAGATGAAGATAAAATTCATGAGAAAATTGTAGACGTCGACGAGATCTAAAACTTTATAATTGACAACTTTTTATTTGAGGTCAGTTAGGGACACAAATATATATATATATATATATATATATATATATATTAAGTTACTAAATTTTGAAATGGCCTTGTAGAGGACATGTTGTATATCAATGTTGTAGTGCTCGACAAGCTCTAAAATTTTGTAGTTAAAAATTTTTCATTGAGATTATTTTTATAATTCTTAAAAATCTAAAAATTATTTTTTAGTCAATTATATCATTTATGGAAATCATTTTTAGAGGTGGTTAACTTAACAATACCATCCATGAAAATTGATTTTCAAGGGCAATTGACTTAACAAAACTGTAAAATTGATTTTTTTAGCCACGGTTTTAAGCCGTCCCTGAAAATACCTCATTTCTACTATGGATGCATGAAGGAAAACTGGCCCTAAAAATCAATTTTGATCATTTCTGAAATCTTTTGTGGGCTAGTGTCTAAAGAAAACATAGACCGTTCACGGTGCTAAGATTCATTGTGTTATTTCTAAGAATTAGGATGGGTGATCACTACATAAAAAACAATTTTCAGCAACGGTTCGAATTTTTTGTAGGGGCGGCTGGTGATAGAGCCACCCCTACAGTGGCGTGCTCGGGTGCCCAGACACCAGCCGCCTCTACAAATAGAACAGCAGGGGCGGCTGGTGATACGAGCCGCCCCTACAAATGGGGTCTGATTTGTAGGCGGCTCAATCACCAGCCGCCCCTGTAGTTGCTATTTGTAGGGGCGGCTAGTGATTGAGCCGCCCCTACAAATGCCTCACGTATAAATACCTATGATTTGTAGAGACGGCTTAATCAACAGCCGCCCCTACAAATGACCCACATATAAAACAGTTGCAGCACCTTCTTCCTTCTTGGGTCACTCACTCCAACCCGTGAAAGAAAGGTGGGGAGGTCTTGGGCACCTCCCAAAAATTGCTCTACTAAGGGGGAAGATTTTGGTCTCAAATCCTTTGGTGGAGATGTTGTAGAAGGTAAGAAAATGTTATTCCATACTTTTTTTGAAGTTTTAATGGTTGGTTAGTGAGTAATTAGAGTTTTATTTTTCTCTCTCTTCTATGGTGCTTGAGCTACTTATGAAGCAAATTAGACCCAAGTTTTAAATATACTAGGGTAAATTAGGGAGGGGAACAAGATCATACTCTTATTTGGTCTATGTTTCTTGATTTTAGTGAACAATTATTTAGTTTTATGGATGTTTTATGTGCATGTGGATCTAGATCTAGGGTTTGGTTTTTTTATTAATTTCGTTTTTGTAAATTTATGTTTGATGAAATTGGACTAGGATTTATATGAAAGATATTGGGTAAAGTATAATTGTTGCTAATTGTTGTCTTTGAAATTGTTTATTATAATCAATAAATATGTATTTTAATTATTTATGGATAAATGGGCCATTAATTAATTTTCCTCTACCATGGTGTGTTTGTATGCTTCATGTAATTATATTAGATTTATATTCATATATATCTAAAGTATATACAATTATTCTCAAGTAATTATTAATTTGATTCATTTTTATATATATTTGAATAAGTAGTCCTTTAATGTTTGTTTTGTTGTTGTAAAAGATGGAGTACAGGAACTCTTGGATGTATGGTTCGTTAAGGTTCAAGACAGGTTTCCGTGAAGAGGTGGATAAATTTATTGAAGCCGCAAAGAAGCATACAACGACATTGAAAGAGAATAAGGATACAATTATTTGCCCCTGTAAAGATTGCAAGAACCATATGGTATGGACAAATGTAACTATCATCAGATCACATTTGATTATGCGAGGATTTGTTGAGGACTACACAGTGTGGATTCATCATGGTGAAACAGTTATTGTTAACGACGAGGATGAAGAGGAATACGACGACTAAACCATAGAATCCCTGTCCCAATATTCAGCAGAGCTTGATGCACGAATGGATTTTGAGTTTGGCAATGAACAAGGCGGTGATGCTGGTGGTTGGGATAGTAACGACGAAGGTGGTGCTAATAATGATGGTAGATCACGTGTCTGGGATGAAGATGATTTGGAGGACATGATTCGAGCCCATGGACCAGAGATTTTACTAAATAGCCCGAAAGGTCTAGAAAATTTGGAAAGGGTGACAAAAGCATCAAAAGAGACTGTGTATGGTGTTGAAAAGGGTTATCCGACAAATTGGACATTGCTATGTTTTGTGCTTGAGCTGCTCATCCTGAAGGCTAAGTACGGCTGGTCAGATTGTAGTTTCAATGATCTATTGCATCTCCTATCATGGGTGCTGCCACAACCAAACTCAGTTCCCGCCAACACATACCAAGCGAAGGTCATAAGTCCATTGACAATGGGGGTTGAAAAAATCCATGCATGCCCCAACCACTGTATACTTTTTTGTGGCAAAACGTTCAAGTCACTGGATAAATGTCCCCGGTGTGGGGCCAGCCGGTACAAGAACAATGACCTTTACGGTGGGGACGAACCCTCCACTGGAAAAAAGAGGAATAAGAAGAGTACAAAAAAGGTGGTACAAGAATCTCAGCACCTAGAGGACACTCCATTAGGCAACGATGCAAAGCAGAGAAGAATTCCTGCCTTGGTAATGTGATACCTGCTAGTGACCGACCGCTTGAGACATATCTTCCTAAACCCTAAAGAAGCCGCACTCATGACATGGTGGGATGATGAACGCAAGGTGGATGATGATAAGATTGCACACCCGGCTGATTGTAGTCAGTGGCAAAGGTTTGATGAGAAGCACAAAGAATTCAGCGATGACCCAAGGAATGTACGGTTTGGCTTGAGCACCGATGGAATGAATCCCTTTAATGAGAGGATGAGCGACCACAGCACATGGCCAGTGATCTTGACCATGTACAACATCCCAACATGGTTGTGTCAGAAGAGAAAGTACCTTCTCCTCACTATTCTTATTTCTGGCCCTAAACAACCAGGCATTGATATAGACGTGTTCCTCGAGCCTTTGATGCAATAAATGGAGAGGCTATGGAGGCATGGAGAGCAGATGTACGATGCGTTCCAAAAGGAGGACTTTATATGTGGAGCAATAATATTTGTTACCACCAATGATTATCCCGCGTTGTTTGCTTTGTTTGGACAGATCAAAGGAAAGACGGGATGCTTGGTTTGCTTGGATGGTACTACATGGGTGTACCTGGATGCATCTAAGAAGATAGTTTACCTAAGGAACCGACGCTTCTTAAAGACAAGTCACAAGTACCACAGCAAATTGTTCTTTAGATTTTTATAACAACGCCCCGGAGATTGAACCTCCTCCGGAGAGACGTCATAATGGAGAACACATGTACATAATGGTGAAAAACATACGCGTCATCTATGGAAAGAAGAATCCGGATGGGACGAATAGAGATAGAAGCACACCTCCTGTCGAAGGCGTACCTTTCAAGAAACAGTCGTTCTTCTTTCAGTATCTGCCTTATTGGCCAGACTTGGAGGTCCCCCATGCCATTGATGCTATGCACGTGCAGAAAAATGTCTTTGAGAGTCTCATTGCTACCTTGATGGACACAGGCAAGTCAAAGGATAAACGTGATGCCACAGCTTCACCCGATACCTGAGGCTAATGGAAAATACACTCTGCCCACGGCGTGCTTCAACCTAACACCAGACGAGAAGAGAGCTATATGCACTTTCCTGAGGAGGAGCAAAGTCCCGACTGGGTTTTCAGCAAATGTGAAGAAGCTAGTATAGATGAAGGACTTGTCAATAACACACTGCAAGGCTCATGATTGCCATGTGATGCTGACAGTGTTTCTACCTATTGCAATCATGGCTATAAAGCCAGAGTTTTTGAAAATGGTCATCACCCGCATGTGCTACTTGTTTTCGAAGATCTCACAGAAGACGATTGGCAAGCAAGACCAGAGTGACCTACATGACTTTGTGGTGGAGACACAAAACCAAATGGAGATGTGTTTACCTCCTACTTTTTTTGATATAATGCCACATCTCATGATTCACATGGTTCATCAGATACAGGCGCTGGGCCCTTGCTGCTTGCATGAAATGTGGTCCTATGAGCGATTCATGTCGGTTCTAAGTCGATACGTGCATAATCGAGCATACCCAGAGGGCTCCATGATAGAGGTTTACAATACTGAAGAAGTCATCGAGTGCTATCAAGAGTACCTAAAAGTATAGAAAGGGATTGGTAAACCCGATTCTCATCACAAGGGTAGGCTGGCTGGGAAGGGCACCAGTGGTAGAAAAGTGTTCATCAACCATGATTACAAAGAGGTGAGTCGGGCGCATTATAGTGTCTTGCAGAGTACACAACTGATGCAACCGTACATTGATGAACACTTGGCTATCATTATGGCGGAGAGAAATGTCCGTTCGGATGATTAGGTCATGAAACAACACAAGCAACAACTAACTACATGGTTGAAAGACCAAAACATACCGCCTAGAGAAACCATAGACTCTATTACCATCAGTAGGTTGGCGGAGGGGCCATCGAGACAAGTGACATCTTGGAATGCTTATGACATCATTGGGTATACGTACTATACCCACGCAAAGGATAGTAAATATGTGAACCAAAATAGCAGCGTTCGAATAGAGGCTCTCGATGGATTGGGGTGAAAGATCCAATACTTTGGCATCATTGAAGAGATATGGGAACTTGACTATGGAAGGGATATAACGGTGGCCCTGTTTCGATGCCGCTGGATCAAACAACACCAACTGGACGAGATCAGATTGAGAGTCCTAGACCTCGAGAATCTAGGCTACCAAGATGACCCTTGGGTGCTCGCTTCATGTGTCGCACAAGTTTTCTATATATCTGACCCATAAAGTAACCTCCCCCAAAGAAGAAGACAAAGTACGTGGTTGCCTCCAGGAAACAGCACATTATTGGAGTTGATGGCGTGGACGATGTTGAAGCTTACAATAACTACGATGATATGCCGCTATTCACAGACTTTCTAAGAAGATCAGTGTTGTGGAAAAGAACCTCCCCAAAGACATAATGCCATGGAAACAAGGTGTCAAGGGGAAAGTCGTTACAGCGGGCTAGCTAGTTGTTGAACGTAGAGTGTTTGTGTAAGTGTGTGTTTATAAGACTTTATTTATGCATGCGTGTGAGACTATATATTTATGTACGTGTGTAAGACTACATATTTTTATATGTGTGTGAGACTACATTTATGCATGTGTGTGAGACTACCCTTTGCAACATCTAGATGACTCTATTTGAACATCCACTCTATTACTACTAAAACTTTATGAAATCACTTAACACTTTATGAAATTAAGAAATGACCAAAATAAAAGTAGGAGATCTTGACGAGTTATACAACTTTTATATTCATCACCTTTACACCTGAAATTATTTAGTGTTTGAAAATTAGGTTTGAAGCTGTCATTTTCTGAAATTTAAAATTTCAATTGTTCAAAATTAGTGACAAAGATAGACGACTAGACTAAAATGATAGAGCATGATTTTACAAAATTTTAGGAAAAAAAACCATCACATTTGGAGTTAGTATGAGGGAGAAAAACTAGTCACAAGTTTCAGCCACACATTAAAAAGAGAAATCACACTTGTTCATCATTGATCATCATGAATAGTTGTGATTTTTCTTTTTAATCTCTGGGTAAAATTTGTAACTAGTCTTTCTCCCTCATACTAACTCCAAATGTGATGATTTTTTTCCTAAAATTTTCTAAAATCTTACTCTATCAAGTTAGTGTGTTGATTTGGTCATTCTTTTCATTTGACAAAGTTTGAGCACTTTAAATTTTCAAATTTAAAAAATGACAAGTTTGAACGAGATTTTCAACCATTAAATGATTTCAGCTGAAAAAGTGATGAATACCAAAGTTGTATAACTCATCAAGTTCTATAACTTTTATTTTCATCATTTCTTCATCTGACAAAATGATAGTAAATATTGTTCATAAATCAACATGTTTCTCATATAGTTCATGAAACTATGAGTCATACGTGAATTTATGAACAATGTTTACTAATACTTTGTCACATAAAGAAGTGACCAAAATAAAAGTTGTAGGTAGTGATGAGTTCAACAACTTTTATGTTCACGACTTTTATTGTTGAAATCATTTAAGGCTTCAAAATCTTGTTTGAAGTTGCTATTTATTGAAATTCAAAATTTCAACTGTTCAAATTTGGTCAAATGAAAATATGAACAAAATAAAAGTTGTACATATCGATGAGTTCTACAACTTTGGTATTCATGAGTTTTTCATCTGAAATCATTTACTCTTTCAAAATATTGTTTAAAGTTGAAATTGTTTGAATTTCAAAATTTGAATCATTCAAATAAAGTCACATGACAAGATGACCAAAATAAAAGTTGTACATGTTGATGAGTTATACAACTTTTATGTTTACAACATTTTCATTTTATTTCATTTAATGTCATAAAATTGTAGTCGAAGTTTTAAAATTCAATTTTTAATTTTTTTTTGTTTCTATATTGTTTTGACTACAATTGTTTATATGTATATTTCTTCATATATAGCATAATACAAAATATTATATTTGTGCATATACACAATTTTTTTATATTACTTTGTGTTTTTATGATATAAAAAATATAGAATTTATAATTTTAAAGAATAGAAAATATTTGTAGGGGCGGTTGGATCTGGAACCGCCTCTACAAATGCAATTGTAGGGGCGGCTGGATGAGGAACCGCCCCTATAAATAGTCCCAAGTATAAATACAAGGGCGCACGGGAGTCAACCTATTGGGCACTGTCTTCTTCCTCCAACGCCGTCAGGCTGCCTCGCCGACACCGCCTCCCGGATGGACCTGTCCCGACGCCGGCCCGCGCCCCCTCCCCGCACCCACTTCGCCACCTCTTCACCGGCGATGATCACCCACCAGGTA
The DNA here is from genome assembly GCA_904845875.1 of Miscanthus lutarioriparius. Lineage (NCBI taxonomy): Eukaryota > Viridiplantae > Streptophyta > Magnoliopsida > Poales > Poaceae > Miscanthus > Miscanthus lutarioriparius. The sequence goes on from CAJGYO010000012.1 coordinate 60,060,134, forward strand.
TGCCCGCTCCCTTCTCTCCCCTTCCCTCTTCACTGTTTGGCTTGCCTGATCACGAATCATTGCTATGATCTACATCGGTTTATGTATTCATGCTAATTTAGTGCTACTTTTGATTGGGTCCTATCATACCTTATCCTTTGGCCATCAATTTGTATTGGAATCTAGAAATTTCATGGTCCTGTTGTAGTATTTCTAATGTTGCCTACTTGTGTTGATTGCCACTCTTTCGATTTTACGTAATGGGATTGTCCAAAACATTGTCTTACATGTGCAGTCACTTACTCACTTGTGATGATTGCGATTTTGGACCTGTGAGCCAATCGATCTGTTCAATTGTCCAGCGGTTCCATTGGGTTGTGAATTATGCACTAAATTTACTTATCAAATGGATGGGGCTAGCCCTATCATAGTTAGTAATTAGTATCATAGCTAAATTCACATTTCACACTAAATCTGTATGGATGGTTTTTGAATTTCTTCTTTTGGTCCCATGACACTGTTACTAATAATTTGATTCATAGAAGAACCATTACTAGTAATTTGTTCCTTTTAGAGCATTTTGCTGATAAGCAGAGTCTTTCATATACTTGAATTGGCTAATGGCCATCACATCTTTCAGTTTTTCTCAAAAGTTTTTTGTGTGTCAAGGTTACCAACTTACCATGAACAGTATCCCATATCTTCCTCCATTTTCAATATTAATCATGTCTTCGTGCAGTTTTAGTTTTCATCTAAGCTCAATTCACATTCTACATACTTGCATTGAAACACCGTTTGGTAAAAGCTATATGCTATTATATAGGAGTATTGTTTTAACTTCATAATTTGTACATGGAGAAGGCAGCATTCTGATAATAAGATTTGGTCCTCATTCACCTTCAGTTACAAGTTAAAACCAGGCCTAGGTGTCTGTGTTGTTGATTCATATAATGTCACTTTACTTTCTTATTATCATTAATTAATATGCCCTGGATAATCTATGTTGTTACATTGATCTAGACAATGTTAGTTTACCAATGGAGAAATAATATATGATGTTTTACATGCTCTCCCAAGGTTAGGGTAGTCTTTTATTGCAAATACCTTGTTGTTAGGGTTTCCCCGTGCTCAACATAATTGAACAAAAAGCTTTTAGATATCATCAGAAAGCCTTTGCACCTTCACTAAGGTTACCATGAACCCTCTTTGTATCACTGTAGTCAAATAGGCCTAATAGTTGAGTTTCCCTTTGCTCAGCAATGTTGAAAGAAATATTTTAGATATTACGTAAAAGCTTGTGCATTCTTTTAACAGTAATCTTGAACAACCTCAGTGATCTTAGCTAAAAGATAGTTTGTTTTCAGTTTCTGCTGAAAAGCTATGCACTTAAATTGGTCTGTCTATCCTAAAACTAGATTATGCTTGAAGCTGTGGGATATTTAGTTTTGTTGCTGGCTGCTGGCTGCTGGCCAGCTGCTCCTACTACTACTTGCTACTCCTACTACTACTCTCTCTACTTACTACTATTGCTACTTATTATCTTCTGTCTTCTATCAACTCTTACTATTAGTGGCTGCTGGTTGGTCTCCTACAACTTCTATTACTACTACTTGCTACTCCTACTACTACTCTACTACTATACTGTCCTCCTGCTATTCTCCTACTACTCTACCACTCCTCTTCTACTACTACTCTCCTCTACTCCACTCTACTCCTCTCCTCTCCTAAGCAGCTGTTGCTTTTTTTGCTACTTCTACTACTACTCTCCTCTACTCCACTCTACTCCTCCCATCTCCTCTATTTTTGCCATCTTTCCTATCCTCTATGTTTGGGAAGCAGCAGCTGCTTTTTTTACACCTTTTCCTCTCTATGTTTGTTAAGCAGCTGTTGCTTTTTTTTGCCAAATCTCCCCTCTCCTCTTCTCTCCTTTGTTTTGCCGATGATGAAATTATCCAAGTCCATACATTATATTGAATATGAGCTGATGATCAAGAACTTATGAGGAACTTGGCATCATTAGCAGCCGCCCCTACATTACCTTCTCCTTTCTTCTCTGTTATGATGCCTTGATGCTCCAAGTTCATGATCAAATGATGATTGACATGTTTCTGAGGCTTCTACTACTGCTACTACTCATTTTTTTGATATATTGTTGTTTTATAGGACTACTTTGGTTTATAGACCTTTTTATTTTTTATACCTTATCGCGTACCTAAAGCACACTTTCTTGCATCTATTAGAACAAAGCACGAAATAATGTCGCGGATACCAGACAGTCAGCCTGATGCCCCAAGCATGATGAGCAGCCAACCTATGAGGAGCAAGCACTAGAGGACCAGCTAACTCTCATTTCAATAACGAGTTAGAAAAGGATCTAGATGTGATGCTTACTCAGGAGCAGTGTGACGAGGAGGAAGGGGGAGCAGAAGGAAGAGCAGGAGAGGCTGCTGAAGGCGAAGAAGAAGAGGATGATGATGATGATGACTCAGAAGAGGGATATGAAAGTCCCGATGATCCTTTCCCACGTGAAGCCAGAAGGAGGCCAATGGAGGAAGATTTGGACAAGGATTTTGACCCGAACGAGGAGGTAGGGAAAAAGCCTTAGCTTGTAAATTTTGCTAAAGCTTTGGTTGTGTTACCTCTGCTAACACTTTGACCTATCATATATACAGGTCCCTCTAGAAACTCAGAAAAGACAACGTCGACGTCCGCGACATCTCGCTGGACAAGACGGAGTAGAGGAAAGGAGAGTAGATGCAACAGCCACAGAGACGGATCATGATGCCTCTGCTCCACAACCTCAAGACACAACCACGACTACCAAGCCTAAGAGGAAACGAGGGGATAGAAAAGGAAATCTATATCCAGATAAGGCATGCTATGTGATAACGGAGGTCGGGCCAGCAGGGGAGATCCTTGAGCCGAAGGAATTAAGAGGACGATTCCGTAATGTGATCGGGGCCCTAGTAAGAGATAAATTGAACCCAGCAAACCCTAACTGGAAAGAGGTACCAGAGACCACAAAGAATGCACTATGGGATAGGCAGCTGAAGCTCAATTTTAGATTTTCGGAGGGTAAACACGAACTGGTAAAAATGCTTTTAGGATGATGGGAAAGTCATTCCGACGTTGGAGGTCGGAGCTCAACACGAAGTATATCCAAAAGGGGTTAACTCCCTTCAACGAGTTCGGCAAAATAACTCCTAGTCAATGGGAGGAGCTCGTGGCTCAAAAGACTTCACCGGAGGCATTGGAGCTCAGTGCCCGTAACACCGAGCTGGCGAAGAGGAACAAACACCACCATCATCTAGGCTCGGTGGCTACTATGCCAAGGAAGAGCAGTTTAGGAAGATGGACGAAGAGGCCGCAGCTGCTGGGAATATCGATGTGACGAATTTGAAGGTACGCTCAAGGAATTGGATATATGCGAGGAGTACAGAATCATCCGATGATAATCTTAAGTTTGATAAGCCAAAGACCCAAGAGGTAGTATCAAGAATACTGAAATATACTGCAGACAAGGAGAAGGGCTCATTCAATCATTCTAGAGAGAGGGACGAGCTTAGCCTTGGCTTGGGAAACAAGGAGCACACAGGCCGCACCAGGGGGCTAGGAAAAAGGATGACATGGAAGCAAGGATTCAAAGAGGACAGGCACATGTACAAGAAACATGGCAAAGACCGGGAGACTAGTCTTGAGCTCCAAGTGAAGGCTCTAGTTGCGAAGGCGCTGGAGGAGCAAGGACTATCTACGGAGCCACGGATATTAGTGATGCCGCTGGAAGAACTGGCATTAGTTGGCAACCCTCCAAAAGTTCCTAGCAGCCAAGGTTCCACTGCAGCCACAACCCTCGTCGATCGCATACGGGAACCAACTAGTTGCACCTTGGTGTTTCTCAGCGGCCGGCAGAACACTGTGATGGAGGTGGCAACGGGTGTGGCACATCCTCCCAGTGGCTTACACCACAATAATAAGATACCGCCAGACTACACTAGGGTCGAGGTGCATACAGTGAAGCCCGAGTTCATGCAGTGGAGGACAGACTACGCAACTCCCGAGGGACTGGTGTTACTCGAAGAGGTTATGGGGCAGTTCATCCTCTAGCACAAATAGGACATTATATTGACTGCTTCTTCACCGCCTCCCCCTCTCCCAAATTTGGAGCGAGTTGTTAAGGTCAGGGAAATATTTTTACCGTCTCGTGACCACCACATTCCTGAGATGCCACATTCTTCCCCGCCTCCTAGCGAGCATGTGCCTGATGAGATGCCACAACCTTCTCTAGCTCGTACCGAGCAAGTGCATCATGAGATACCACAGTCTTCTCAACAAGCACAGCCGATACATGAACAACAAGTGCCTCCTAAAGAAGGTGATGCACAAGAAGATGAGGACGTGCTTGAATGGGAACTTCGAAAGAAGCATCCAATCACCATAAGGCCAGTTTATGGTCCGATCAAAGACGTCTCGTCGGTGTCCAAGTGGTTTTTCCATGACCAGTTCAAGCCTGAGAACCAAGTTAAAAAAGTTCCATCACGGGGTTCTAAGGAGGCCGTCACTAGCAAACTCCACCAAATTGCAAAGTAGTATCTAAATGTTGATGTCATCAAATAGTCAAAGAATTGCCCGAAAACATATGAAAGAGGCAAGCCCTTCCTACCAAACCAGGACATCCAGCGCCTACCACTTGGAATGAGAAGGTTCCATGATTGGTACTTGCGTGTTCTCCCAACGAGCATAGATCTCATACAAGCATGCTTCCCCACCGGCACATTTGGAAGCCTAGCCGGGAAAATTGTCTTTGACTTCAATGACATACACACATGCTTTCACCTGGGAGAAATGAAGATGAATCTAATTCGCACATGGTGCCTGTAAGTCCTTGTCCTCCCGATATGATATGAATGTAATCTTTGAATTTTGTTGTAACTAACCCACGCCATGATTTGTAGAATGCAAGTGCACATTGTCAAACAAATGCCAAGTGTGAAAGCCGGGTATGTAGACCCTCAAGCTATAGCCCAAACAAATTTTAATTACCCTAAACGGTGGACACTGGATGCCAAAGAGCTAGCTGCTGCAAAGACTCTTTGGGAGAAAGAGCGCATCCGTACGGCGAAACTAAGGGAAGAGTCCCTTAAGGTTGCGGCATACATTGCCCTGTCTTTTAAAAATCTCCAACAACACTCTACTATATGGCTACCATACAACTTCGAGTAAGTTCAACTCTATACTTAAAGCTTTGTTCGATATATTTTATTCGATGCAAAAGAGCTTATCTAGTTCTATGATTAAATCCATGCAACAACCACTGAATTTGTATAGTCGTCGATGTCGGAAAGAGCATGACATGGGTCTTTGATTCATTAGATAGGGAGACGGTGACATACAAAGACTTCATATCGATTCTCAAGACGTATACATATCGACAATCCTCTTTAGCTTATATGTTTGTATACATACTTGTAACGTTCACTTTTGGATACTAACAAGTTGTATTTGCTAAAATAATTCAAACAGGACATTTAGGTTCTATGTCACTAATCATCATGGAAGGCATGATCCAGCAAGAAAGGAAAAGCTAGCTATAAAAACACTATGTGCGGTAAGTGTAACTTACTTCTTCAGTACTCCGTTACATGGCTGTCAAAAGCATTACTTAACATTTTCATATACAAAACACACAGTGCCCCAAGCAGAAGCCTGAGAGTGTACATTGTGGATACTATATATGTTCTATGAGGAGTAACACCAGTGCCTACAGGAGACACCCCTTAATGGTAAGTTTGAACCTCTTCATCCGTAGTATAAAAACTTTATATATGGTATGAAATACTAAACCGAAACTTGTTCTCTTGTAGTGGAGAGAAGAGAAAGGAATGAAAAGAGACTCATACAAGGATGATCAACTCTTAGAGCTCGTCGGCGACCTTTGCAACTTCATATTGGACCAGATTGTACACGTCAGAGGCGCCTACCATGACCGATAGTCTGAGTTAGGTACAAATCCTCAGTACCAACACCTTCGTGAGACTGAAAGGCTAGCTCTAGGACGTTGATAACAATGTGTATGGAATTTGTATATTTAATGATGGATTGTATATATTTTTGTGAATTGGACTTGTAATTGTAGTTTATATAATACTCTTGTGCTTGTAGTCGGGGTCGCGGGGCGTTCGGCAACGCGAACGCGGTTCGGAACGTTGGTCGCGGGGCGTTCGGCAACGCGAACGCGGTTCGCAACGTTGGTCGCGGGACGTTCGGCAACGCGATTTTGAATTGTAAATTTAAAAATTTTTTGCGGGAAAACGTACTGTAGGGGCGGTTCTAGATTGAACCGCCCCTATAAACAGGTATTTGTAGGGGCGGCTGGTAATACGAGCCGCCCCTACAAATCGATTTGGAACAGTCTGGGAACCGCCCCTACAAATACATGATTTGTAGAGACGGTTCGGTAGGGGCGGCTGACCAAACGGCCCCTACAAAGGTTTACCAGCCGCCCCTATAAATGCTTTTTGTAGTAGTGGATGAAATGAAATAATTAAGAGCCAGAATGCATAGTTAATTTTAAAGTTTTATAGGAGTTGATTAAACTTGACTTACTTCAACAATGATGCATATCTAACCACGGCATGCACATGCATCTTCCATACTTGTCTTGCTTTCTTTCCATGCACACACCATTGATTTAGTCCCGTGCATGCAGCATTGATGCACCACATCCATGCATCACACCAACAATTCTCCTCCTGGACGACGTCACCGAAGTTTTTAGTCTCAACCAATGATTGTCTTTCCTTCATGCACGTATTCAAGTAGGCATACGCCATATACCTGTTGACCGGTCATGTGACTTCCAACGCTTCTCCGTATGCTTGTACACAGCACTACAGCAGACAATAGTCGAATCCGAGGACGCTGGAAACTGCGGACAAGTTTGCTATGACGACAAACACATGTCTTTGTACGCAATGCTCTTCGGTATTCTCTCAAAACAACAGACTCCATATATGCCTGGGCCCTGGGACAACAGAGGTCTGCGAGCATCTCTCGCTGCGCGTTCCCACAAAATTATCGTTCGCCCTCTTCATTTGCTTAGCCGCCAATGCAAATTAATCAATATACAAATCACCAGCTCGAACAATTAATCGGCCAAACAATTGTTTACATCATTATTTACTAGGGCCACTTTATCCTCATCCAATGTTCATTGGCCTGTCTCTTCAATATTTACTAGGGCCACTTTATCGGAATTAAAGATGGGAGTGGCAGTGACATCCATGATCAACCAGAGCCTCAAGGGGGCTGAGGCCAGTTTTAATGGAGTGTTTCATTACGTTGTTTCTAAGACTACCATGTCATGTGAAATAAAATGAAGCTTGAATTGAACACCAACTCTCAATGGAGAGTTTTATTCCATGGTTTCATAGACATTTAATTTCAAGACTCATAGATAGTTGGTAATCGTGCCAAGAGAGTTTCATCTAGATGAAACTCATTTCTTCTCTCTCTTTTTAAATAATATGCCATGTCATCCATAATGCCTATATGGTATCTATTTAATACAAATAAAACTCACATAAAACTCCCACCGAAACTGGCCTAATAACTTCTCATCAAGCGACTGAGAAGCTTCTGATTGTCACTTCAGTTGACAAGGACACGGACAGCTGCCAACAGGTCCAGGGTCGACGATAATCTGCAAACTACATGAGACATAACACCTTTTTTTTCCCGTTTAGTAGCTTTGAGCATACACAAGTGAAGTAGAGAGAGATACAGATGTTCTCAGGGAAAAGGCTGCAGACTGAAAATCTCACAATTACAAGTGGGTTCCAGCAATATTGGTCATTTTGGAAAGAAGGGTAAAGGGGTAGCAATTGATGAGACTTTCACTGCTTTTTAAGAAAAAGGAACTGGTCAAAAAAGCCAGCCAGCAGCAAAGATGCTACACAAAGAGAGGGGAAAGGGGGGACAGGGAATGAAAAGCATGACTGATGCCATAGTGCTTGGAAGATTCATGATTTCAGGGTTGGTTTGCATCTTATTGCTAGCCCATCTGTAGTACTGTCCTGGGCTCCTATCTGCTAGTAGCATGCATGGACATGTAGGTCTTGCATATCTGACTGCTATTATGCTGGAATGATGGAATGGATTGCTGCTGAAAAGACAGATTACTACATAATAACCACATATAATTCATTTGTGCATAGTATGTGTTGCAACACTCTTTTTGACCATGCCTAATGATGGGCATGATGCCCTAGGTATCAATGGCAGAGCGAAATGGCTGTGAATACCTATACCTATCAAGTACTTCGACAGTAAGCTAATAGAGTTACATATATTATTGTTAATTCTTTTATTGTGCAGCTTTAATAATTACTTACACTCTTTTTGATGAGTGTATTGATGGTCAAAACATATGCTACTAGAAAACCTGTTTGCAAATGGAACAATATTTTATTTTCACTTATCATTGGATGCAGCAATTCTTTTAGAACGAATGATTCAACAATAGTGGCTGGCATTTATTTTATTAGAAAGAAGTAAAAACAGGAAGAAACGAAAGGGACAATGCTAGTCTTACCTAACATGGGAGGTTTGGAAGGAAACAAACGCCCACAATTTTGAGCGAACGCAGAAAGTTTGGTACTGAGTTTTTGTTTAATGCATAAAAGATGAGGCAAGAACCTTGGGCAAATTCCTTGGCGGCTCTTCTGCCTAGCTCTCAATTCCATGTTAGGCCTCTGCACAAATTTTCTTGTACAAAAATCTTTTCTTGTTTGTCTATTGCCTGTTTGTTACCTTCCACGTCTGCTTACATGCTTAATAGAAATGGTGTACAAACGATCTCGTGTCGTTCAAAAAGGAAAATAGTCTCACCTTAGCTAGAGTATGTCCAATTCTAGTGGGCCGCGCATGTCAATCGCTCTGCAGGTGAGCAAGTACTGTGTAGTGACTGTAGCCGTATGGATACACACTTTTGCTTGCAGGTATGCACAGCCTTCGCCAAAAAAGAATGATCACAGGAGCTGCACTTTTTCCGCGAGAAAGAAACGTTGCTTCCCCTGGTTTGGACTCAAGCACCTCCACCTTTCCTCCCATGCATTGATGTGTACAGTTTGGGTGTTATTTGTGGCCACCTGCATATACTGTGTCATCTGTTTACTCAGAGTCTCACTTTCACATTGACATATTTATGACTAATAGATTTGAACACATCAGTACAAGCTGCATGTTTTCTTAAACTAATAATTCCATGCTTATCATGATTATTAGGTGAGTCTTTACATAGCCAGTGTGTCAGTCACACTCACACCAAAGTGAAAAAAAAGGAAAGGTATAGGCAGTCGCAGTGACAAACGAGGGATTTATATTCGTTGCTTCTGCTCTTGGGAAGGGAGTTTGGAGAAAAAGGCAAGGGGTGGCTTCAACACCGGAAGACCCTTTTCCTTTTGCCCCATTCGATCCGCTAGAAAGGCACACGGGCGCTCAGACCTAGATACTTTTTCATGCCTTTTCTACGCCATCTGGCTTGGATATTGGCACTCAAAACCGTTTGGAACTTTTGTTTCTACTACCGCGCAAAAACCATGTGCCAACCATCCCCTCAAACAAGTTTTAAAGAACTTTAAGAGATAGTAGTAGTATCATCCATTGTAAGAAGGTGGAAAACTGCAATTTCGACAACTTTACATGATTAAGGTCCCCTTTCTAATACATGATTGAAAAAAATGCAGAAATAAAAAACACAAAAAAAATGGAAAAGGAATGCATATACAGAACACAAAATTGAAAAACATAGGAATTTTTTAGGAATAGGTGTTTGGATCAACGGCCAAAAACAATACATGAAACAAGAAACATGGTTTGAGTGGATGTTTTTTTTCTATGTTTTTCCGGTAAGCGATTCCTAGGAACCAGGGGCTATAACAATTCAATCCCTTGGAATGAAAATCCTATATGTTTCTTTTGTTTTTCCTACAATCCAAAGGGGCCTAAAACTGATTCAACATCTAAGATATAGAACTATAGAAAGTTGTTAATTAGATTCTCAAACAAGAATGTGTTCACTATTCGGCATAGATTTGGCTTGTTAGAATCACTTATTTTATTAATACATTTTGTGTTTTTGCTCGCTCATAGACTCTACAGAACGCAAGAGTTCTTACTACTACAGAAATATTTTTACCGGTTCATAACCCCAGTCACCGCTAGTTTTGCACTTCAATGCTGAAACTGGAGAGTGACAATTAGGTTCATCATTACATGTTGCAAACTGGCAGTGAACAAAGTTGTCGTCAGCGGCTCGTTATACAGATTGGTGGTCAGCCTGTTCGGGAGGCCGTATCGTATCGTGGATTATTTACTGCTGGCTGGTTTGGTGTGAGAGAAAAACACTGTTCCCGGCTGGAAATTTACGATCGTTTACGAGCAAGCGAACAGGCTTGGTGATAATAAACTTTTCACTGTCGGACTGTGCAATGAGCCGGCGGAGATAAAATTATCACCACTGGTTTGTTTAACCAACCGATGGCGCTGCATATTTTCATAAGTTTTTTTTAAAACGAATCAAGAGCTGCCGAATATCTATCTACACCTAAAAAGTATCCAGTGTTATCGTCGGATCAACTAATGGATCGCCTCGCCTGCCATAATCGATCGCCCCACCTGCGGAGTCTGTCTCGGGTGCAGCCACGGAGTTCGGGTCGGATGCACATATAAGCTCGGAAGCACGTACCAGGCTCAGGTGCCACCTCGCCGTTTTATTTATAATCCAAAAAAACACGTACAGGCTCGAGGAAAAAGCACGTACGAGCTCACAAGCATGTACAGGGCCAGTTTAACTTGGAAGCACGTAATCTGAAAAAAAAAATTAAAGCTGCTCCATGCTGTCTGATCTCGTACTGCTCTCCAAAGGCGTCTTCGGAGGTCGCCGTGAGCTCCCCCAAGCCACCGTCGGAGATCACCTGCTGCTGGCGCTTTGCGTGCTATCCGGCCACTCAGCGAACAACATTTGCTTTCATCAACTACACCGGTCTGTCAACTCGAATTTGCTATTTTTTGTATTTTGCTAAATATGTTTTTCTTTGATAATGATTTTTTTACTATGGTCTCAAGGCTATTACTGAGAGAAAAGACTAACACCACCAATGCATATAAAAAACGAGGAACATCCTTTTACTATATTTAATTGGACGCATTGTGTATATATTTTTCTTTCGTGCAACCGCATGGGTATTTATCTAGTATTAAAAAGTAGATGAAGTCCAGACTCGGCAAAATAAAAATAATACAACTATAGTCGATTAGATTGGGTCATCAACACGCACCGAACTCAAACTCAAGAGAAGAAGAAAAATACAACTCTGGCCGGTCGAATGAGACATTGACATGAGCCACACAGGTCGAAGCTCAGCATAGAATACACGCTTGACCGCCTCCAAACCACCACAAGCTGGTCACCACACTACACTGCCAACAGCCGTACGACAGAGTCTTCACGACGAGAATGCCATCGTCACCGCTTGCGACATCGTTGCCGATGCTATCCCACACCAAGGTAGTCGTTGCCGAGCAGGGCTAACCGCCGTAGTCCACTACAAGCCATAGCTGCCTCTGGCGCTCGCCAAGCCGACCCGGTCCACCGAAATCTAAGCGCGCACACCATAGCTTCCAGGACCATGTCACCTCATTGAAGGTAGAAGTGCGACACACATCCTCCAACTATCAGTCAGAACACCCCCTTGTGCCAAAAACAGCTGCCGAGCACGACCACCCGTCGCCACACCACGCAGGTCACCTCAGCAACGCAAATTTGTTGGCCACCACCTCCCATGCTGGCATCATTGCCAACTTCGTGGGCGCCTCCCACACCGTCCTCCTCGCCAACTTTGTTGTCGCAACTGGCGTACGGTCCCACCAAACCGTCACCCTCCACTGCCAAGCAAATGCGAGTCCCTCCAATCGCCACGCCAACACCCTCCTCCTGACCGCCTTCCTCCACCGTGGACACTTCAAACTTGAATCCTCGACAAGGTCCCCACCTTCCTCACCACAGTGCTGGCCGCCGCCGCAGACTGACCGAGCACGAGCTTCCAAAATGACACCTCTAAGAAGGGACGTGATGCCAATGGCGCCACCATTGCTTGACCAGAAGGTCAAGGTTTTAACCTAGGGAAGACACGCCGTGCAAACAGGAGAGGACCGTTCGATGGATGCTTCCAAGGAAGAAAAAGGTGCCCGATGACGTCACTGTCATCGGCCCAAGTGGGACAAAGCTTTCGCCATGGTGCCTCAACCCCGTGTACGGCAATGGTCATGGCCCGGTTCGTCAGCTGCGTCGGCCGCCGCCGTCACTGCAGCCTAGCAAGTTGCCACAGGCCCGCGCTACCAGTCGTCTGCCAGAACAGCTGCCGGCTATCGGGAGCGCTGCCAACTCATAGGGCCACCATCCGGCCACCAGCCTATGTGCATGCGCGAGCCATGGCATCACCTACACGCTACGCCTCCATTGCATGCACTCTGGCCTCCCTGCTGCCGTCGTGCCTCCTGCGCGGGGCAACAGCCCCCATGGCACCTATACCACCGACGAATCCACCGCCGGATCCACCTTCGGAGGAGGTGGATATGCGGCCTCCACCCCAGGCAGCGCCCCCAGCCACCATGCATGATCGCTGCCACCACGCTACACAAGGGCCACCACCTGATGCAACCACAAAGCTCGACCAACGCCCGCACACGAGCTGTAGCCGCTGCAACTAGGCCAAATCCGGACGCTGACTTGTCGAATCTGTCTTCCCCGGTAAGGATCTGAGCCACCACACAGCTGTCTTGATTCTTCCTGGACAGCATGAACTAAAGCACAGCAGAGGGGACCAGTGCTCCCCAAAGGGAGACCAGCCATGAGGGCCCGCCGTCACCATCCTTGTGGGCCTCCAATGGTTCACTCAGGCTATGGCGAGGTGGGAGAGCGGGAGGACGATGTAAGGGACCATGACGCCTAAGAGGGGGGGGGGTGAATTACGTAACTTAAAACTCTAACTCTAAACTATGACCTCTTTTTCTACCTAGTCAAAACCTATGCAAGAAAGTAATCTAAATGTGCAACTATGGTTTTGCTAGTGTGTTGCTATCTCTACCACAAAAAGGAGTTATGCAATCTAGGTTCCAAACCTATCGACTAGCCTATCACTAAGCTAGGAAAGTAAAGCACAAACCAAGATTGCAATGTAAATGCGGAAGCTAAAGAGTAAGGTAGAGATATGCAAACACCCGTCGATGACTCCGGTATTTTTACCGAGGTATCGAGAAGCGCGCAAGCTTCCCCCTAGTCCTCGTTGGATCCCCTCACAAGGAATCCCTTGCAAAGGCCAAGCTCCTGGTCGAGTAACTTAGTGGATAGCTCCGGGCCTTCCCCACGCGCAAGTGGGTCTTCGGTGTGCCTTCCGGCAAGCGTCTCCCGGACCGCTCCCTGCCGTCTTCACTATCAAGCTTCTAGCCGAACCATCGTGGGCCTTGTTCCCTTCGGTACACAGTGACGGCCACACCACAAACATGGTTGGTGTGATCTCCCAAGACTACAAGCCCCTCCAATATACAATAATTGGTGCGCGCAAGCACCGAGAGATAAGAGGTATTCTAACCTCACTAAACACTATGCATAAACCTAAAGCAAGCGCATAAGCGGTGGTCAAACTAACCTAAGCACTTCGCAAAGCACCTACGCTAATCACCTAATGAATCACTAAGCACTATGTAAGTGGAGATCACTAAAATGGTGTATCAACACCCTTGGTATGTTTTCTCAGCTCTCCACATCTCAAATGGTCGGTTGGGGGTCTATTTATAAGCCCCACCGAGAAAGTAGCCGTTGGGGGCAAAATCCAGCAATCACCGGACGCTGCTGTCGTCCTGACCGGACGCGTTCGATCATCCCGACTGTTAGAGCGCGCACGTTGATCGGACTTTGGGCCGAGTCCGGTCTCGATCGGACGCGTCCGGTCGTGCTGGCGCCACTCTGGAACCACTCTGGACTTGATCGGACGTTGTACTTTGTGCGTTCGGTCGTCCAGTGCTGCTGTTTTCGGTCATGCTAAAAACATAGCCGTGACAAAGAATAGTGTCATCGGTGCGTCCGGTCACTGCTTTGCTCAGTGTCCGGTCACAGCTGCTGACGCCTGCTATTGCCGAGCAACTGATCGGACGCGTCTAGTCCCTATAAGGTCCGCGTCCGATCACCTCTACCGAGCTCATTTCTTCGCGATCTTCCATCCGGCTTGATTCCTATCTTTGTGCTTGGACTTTGTTTGATATCTTGGGTCTTCTCTTATGCTTGTAGGGTCTTGCTTATGGTGTTGATCATGAGATCATCATATCGCCTTCGTCCAAGTCACGTCTTGCACCCTATTGAACTACAAAACAATTACTTGCAAATTCATTAGTCTAATTTGGTTGTGGTGGTCATCAAACACCAAAATCCAAAGTAAATGGGCCTAGGGTCCATTTTCCTTACAATCTCCCCCTTTTTGGTGATTGATGACAACATGACCAAAACAAGCAAATAATAAAAATTTTGTAATTTAAAAACTATCTACTTGCTAGGATGCAATGCAAAGAGCAAGGTTATATGATGCTAAAAGATACCACATGTAAACATCTTTGGAAACTTATCTTGCCCTTGCAAATGTCCCCATTTGACATTATGGATTTAAGCCTCCCCCTAACTCCATAATCTACTATTCTCCCTTTCTCAGACCATTACCACTTGTAAATTATTATGATCGGGCTTTCTTTTGGTCCTACAAATTCTCCCCTTTTGGAATCAAATACCAAAAAGGAAGACATTAGTAGCACAAGAGAGGGTCAAACTTTGTGATCCTTTGTATGTGGAGTGGAATAGGTCACAAAATTTGACTCTCACATTACATAGACTAAGCTCCCCCTAAATATATACATACATATGATGGAGAATGTAGTTTATGCATAATTGGCAAATTAATGCTCAAGGGAGTTTAATCTATATAATGCATGGAGAAAGCATATAAATACCAAAGTGAAATCAACATGATGATATTGGTTTAGAAATACCATATGTAGAAACCAATTTGATTTATACCACTTGCAATAGGTGGTGGATATTTGAAGTATGACGCTTAACTCCGGGTACTCTATTTTCCTTGCAAACACATATGATAAGCTTGAAAAGGTGTTAGTCTCAAAGCATCCAACTTGTAGAGTAACCTCCCCCTAAATTTGTGCACACGAGTATGGAATACTTGTAGGAGACATGCACATTGATTTTAGAATCAAAAATACCACTTGAAAGATGATATCACATGAATGTGAGAATCATTTTCGAAAGTGATATTCGGGAGAAATTATCTACAATTTGGACTTTGGCACATATTAGATGAATAATTGTAAAACAAGCTATGTGCCGTGCTCCTAAACAATTTACACCTTGTAGGTTTGCTCCAAGGGTTAAGAGTGAAACTGAGCAAGCCTACCATAAGATATACCTAGTGTATGCAAGACAAAAGATTAAACATGCAAATGCAAACCTAGGCATGAAAAGGAACTAGATGCTAATTGAAATTGCAAGAAATTAAATCTAGTTACATAACATGGGAAGGGGAATTTGGGTCCATAGTATTCACTAACCCACTTGCCAATTACCTTGTCCATAATGATGCACCCCATGAAATACACCCATACTTTGTCAAGTCTCTAAATTTCCCAAAGTCCATCGGACTTCTCACTTCCCTTTTGGGATCCAAACCTTCTTGGTGCTCTTCATGTTGGAAATGATCTCCTTTGGCACCCAAATGCATTTGGCCCCATTGTTGGCTTGCTTGTTCACCTTGATGGCCACCACCTTGTCATTTTTCTTCTTCAAGAGAGATAAGGTGTGGAGGCCTTTTTGTCCACCTTGTTGGTCTAGGTGTTGGAGAGCTTGCTTGTTTCCTTTTTGTTTTTCTTTTTCTTCTTAGCTCCTCCCCCATTCTTCACCTTGTACTCATAGGACTTGTGGCCTTCCTTGTGGCACACGTAGCAAACCACGGTTTGTCCTTCATCAAGCTTCTTCACTCCCTTAACGGTGTTATCTTGATGATGATGGGCTTGCTCCGTTTTGCCTTTTACTTGAGTCAAATCCTTGGTAAGGCGAGCCACTTCTTGCTTGAGTTGCTCATTCTCCATTGCGACATCTTGTGTGCATATATCTACAACAACTTTCTCACCACAAACTTGGTTGCACAAGGGTGAGTCTAAACATAAATCATTATAAGAAGTAGAAGCATCCTTTTAGGCATGTCAAAGATAGAATTTTTCTTTTTAGGTGCCTTGGTGAGGGTTGTGCCGATGGCTTCAAGATTAGCAACTTTATTAGTTAGCTCATCACAATGTTTGCACATAGTTTCTATTTTAGCAAGCAAACTTTTATAAGCATCTTGTGAGCTAGCTAACTTTTCTTTTAATTTTTTATTTTTCTTTACAAGTTGTTCATCATTGATTGTGCATACATTTGTTGTTGCACTAGCCTCAAGTTGCTCCATTTTAGTAGATAGTTCAATATTGAGATTAACAAATGTCTCATATTGTTTAAGCAAGATTTTATATGCTTCTTGTGAACTATCTAGCTTTTCTTGCAACATTTTTAGCTTTTTTTGTTGGCTAGTGCAAGCCTTAGCATATTTAAGATTTTCTTGCACAAGTTCATTAAGAGAAGACATTTCATCATCACTATCACTCTCACTAGAGGATGAGCTTTCATTACCTCGTGCCATAAGGCACACACGAGAAGAGCTTGAGGATGAGTGCTTGTGGTCTCGCCTCTTGTGATGATCTTCTTCTTCACTTGAAGAATTATCCTATGACCTGATTGATGTGAGGGCTTTGTTCTGCACGCCTTCTTCTTTGTCTTGGGTGTGGGCTTGTTTGGACAAACTTCCACAAAGTGCCCCAACTTGCCACATCCATAGCATCCTTTATTTCTTTGCTCATTTCTTTAATTAGTGAAGATAAAATCTTGAATTTGGATGGACACACCCTTGAGATTGAGCCTTTGGATCATCTTCTCCACCTTGTTGATAAGTTTGATTGATTTTTCATCAAGGTTGGAGGTGGAGGAGGAAGATTGATCATCATCACTTGAATCTTCATCATCATCATCATCCTCATCCTCATCTTCTTCTTCATCTTCACTTGAGGAGCTTGAGCTTGTCTCAACTTGCTTGCCCTTCATCTTCTTTTTCTCACTACATGCGAGAGCTTTGCCTTTGCTTGATGACGAGGCTTCTTCTTGACCCATCTTCTGTGACATTTCAAATGCCACTATCTTGCCAATGACTATGGTCGGGGTCATGGTGCTCATGTCCTCCATGTTGTGAAGGATGATGATGATGCTTGCATATTTCTTTTATGGTAGCACGGAGATGATCTTCCTCACGATGTTTGCATCATCTAGCTTCGTTAATCCTATTGAATGGAGCTCATTGATAATTAGATTCAAACGAGAATACATATCACGAACAAGCTCATCATCATTCATTTTAAAGGAATCATAATTTTGTTTAGCTAGACAATGTTTTTGCTCACGGGCATTAGTTGTGCCGTCATGGAGCTCTTGGAGTTTTAACCAAATTTCATGTGCCGTATTTAAAGTGAACACTTGGTTAAACATATCCATGCTAAAAGATTCAAACAAGCATTTTTTAGCTCTAGCATTGAAATGAATTTTTTTTTCTTCACTCTTTGTGGGTTTATCGGGATTCTTAATAGGTTTCATTCTGTCACGAGTGACTCTCCAAACACCCAAATCTACCACCTCAAGGTGATAAGCCATTCTAGCTTTATAGTAGGGGAAGTTAGTGTCCTCAAAGTGCGGAGGCCTAGAGGTATCCATCCCAACCACTCTAAATAATGTCGGCTCAACGACGGTACAGCCAAAGGTCCAAATTGAGCCAACCGTCTCTGATACCACTTGTAAGGGACCATGATGCCTAAGAGGGGGGTTGAATTAGACAACTTAAAACTCTAACTCTAAACTATGGCCTCTTTTTCTACCTAGTCAAAACCTATGCAAGAAAGTAATCTAAATATGCAACTACGGTTTTGCTAGTGTGTTGCTATCTCTACCGTAAAAAAGAGTTATGCAACCTAGGTTCCAAACCTATCAACTAGCCTATCACTAAACTAGGAAACTAAAAGCACAAACCAAGATTCGAATATAAATGCGGAAGCTAAAGAGTAAGGTAGAGATATGCAAACTCCCATCGATGACTCTGGTATTTTTACCGAGGTATCGAGAACCGCGCAGGCTTCCCCATAGTCCTCGTTGGAGCCCCTCGCAAGGAATCCCTCGCAAAGGCCAAGCTCCCGGTCGGGATAGCTCCGGGCCTTTGCCATGTGCAAGTGGGTCTCTGGTGTGCCTTCCGGCAAGCCTCTCCCAGACCGCTCCCCGCCGTCTTCACTATCAAGCTTCTGGCCGAACCGTCGCGGGCCTTGTACCCTTCGGTACACGATGGCGGCCACACCACAAACACGGTTGTTGTGATCTCGCAAGACTACAAGCCCCTTCGATGTACAACAATTGGTGCACACAAGCACCGAGAGATAAGAGGTATTCTAACCTCACTAAACACTAGGCATAAACCTAGAGCAAGCGTATAAGTGGTGGTCTAACTAACGTAAGCACTTTGCAAAGCATCTACGCTAATCACCTAATGAATCACTAAGCACTATGCAAGTAGAGATCACTAAAATAGTGTATCAACACCCTTGGTATGTTTTCTCAACTCTCCACATCTCAAATGGCCGGCTGGGGGGTCTATTTATAAGCCCCACAGAGAAAGTAAGCGTTGGGGGTGAAACCCAACTTTCTGCTACTGACGGGTCATTGCTATCATCCTGACCGGACGCATCCGGTCGTCCCGACTGTTAGAGCGCGCGCGTTGATCGGACTCTGGACCGAGTTTGGTCTCACTCAATCGGACGCGTCCGGTCATGCTGGCGCCGCTCTAGAACCTCTCTAGACTTGATCGGACGTTGTACTTTGTGCGTCCGGTCGTCCAGTGCCGCTGCGTCTGGTCATGCTAAAAACATTGCCGTGACGAAGAACAGTG
Organism: Miscanthus lutarioriparius; assembly: GCA_904845875.1. Taxonomy (NCBI): domain Eukaryota; kingdom Viridiplantae; phylum Streptophyta; class Magnoliopsida; order Poales; family Poaceae; genus Miscanthus; species Miscanthus lutarioriparius. The sequence goes on from CAJGYO010000012.1 coordinate 60,079,240, forward strand.
TCATCGGTGCGTCCGGTCACTGCTTCGCTCAGCGTCCGGTCACAGCTGTTGACGCCTGCTGTTGCTGAGCAACTGATCGGACGCATCCGGTCCCTATAAGGGCCGTGTCTGGTCACCTCTGCCGAGCTCGTTTCTTCGCGATCTTGCGTCCGGCTTGGTTTCTATCTTCGTGCTTGGACTTTGCTTGATATCTTGGTTCTTCTCTTGGGATCATCATGTCGCCTTTGCCCAAGTCCCATCTTGCACCCTATTGAACTATAAAACAATTACTTACAAATTTATTAGTCTAATTTGGTTGTGTTGGTCATCAAACACCAAAATCCAAAGTAAATGGGCCTAGGGTCTATTTTCCTTACAGACGACAGGGTGGTTGCGATGCCTGGGTGGCCGCTCGTGTCGCCCAGGACCGAGCGACGCGGGGGGGAGACTTTTTTTTATAGTAGTATGATTAAACCTCCAGTTTAATTTAAATATAGCATATTTTTACAACACAATAATCTATCATTGTGATTTACACATCAACTAAAATATATCATGTACCTGTAGCTTGAAAGCAGCAGCGAGTATCATCACTTAACATTGTTTTTGAGTCAACTAATAGAGCCGTAGCCATCATTCACTAAATGTGCTACATCAACCAAACGAGCACAGATAAACAAAAATAATCTTTTATATCTTACAAATTAAAAGGGGTTGTTTGTTGTGCATCAGTATAGAGCTAAAACCAAAATATGAAGGAAGCATGCAGCGAAGTCACACCTATAATACACTAGCAAATATGCCGGTGCGACACGCACTTGTTTATAAAACTATTTTAAATGCAATAAAAAAATTAATTGAATTGTCGGATATAGAATCCAGATGACTAAACTCCTTAAATTTAGATTAGTATGTATACATGAAGAAATTTGCTTGAGCTACTTATAAGAAGTATGAAGAGGTACACTAATATGCAAAGAAAGTATCAAGTAATACCATATTCTTGAAGGTGTGACCTTCGTCATATATACCAACCAGAAAGAGAGTATGAACCACCAATTATTGGAGGTTAAACAGAAACACAAAATGGTAATACATATACAGATCTAGACTTGAAGCTTATGCATCAGCAGAATGATAGATAATAGATTAATCTAGGTTACTTATGGAGTAAGCAAGAATATAATAACCTGCTGTACATGTACAACTGGCACCCTCATAGATTGATGCCACCAAACATCGATCTGTGATAATAGAACCATATATTAAATATAGGATATGTACATAGACAAATCAATAATCTACGACCTTCTAGGTTAACTCATTTACGTCACTTATGTGCATGTCAAGCAAGCTAGAAAATGGCACATAAAAACAACAAATGTTTTCTAGACATGTACGCGCCACACGTGCATATTATAGAGGGAGAGCCCTAAAAAAACTTGCCCTTGGTGATTGTTAGGCCGCCGCCAAGTTATAATTCACACATCTCCAGCAGTGCCGCAGCTTCCTCGTCATGCTCGCCAAAAAAAAAAGAAAAAATATGAAAGATTGATCATCAGGGAGAAAATGATGGCAGCCCCGTCATACACGTGCGGACATGACTCCGGGCTGCGGATAAGGGCACGAGGCTACGATCACTACGTCAGATATGGACATCACTGTCGGCATCATCACTGCTGGATTTCTGAGAACCGGCGGTGATGTACCTTCATTGCCGGTTATGAGCTTCAAAATGAGAAAATGATTGGGGCTGGGCTAAAACCGGCAGTGAAGCACCACATCACTGTCGGTTTGTGGCTTGAACCGACAGTGTTTTGGTGGCCACTTATCACTGCCGGTTCAAGCCACAAACCGGCAGTGATTTGGCCCTATCACTGTCGGTTCTACCCAAGAACCGACGGTGATAAGCCTATAGCACAAAAAGGCTACAGCCGTCCTCTTCTTCCACCTCTCTTCCATCCCGAGAACAAAGGTGCGCGTTTGGGCCCTTCCCTCCATTGTTGCGGCTGCTCTTCACCATGAAGCTAGCGCTTGGATTTTGAATAATGGCTTGATCTTTTTTCTTTAAGGTTAGTAACAAACATCCACTCCTTTGATTTTGTTGCTTAATTAGCTTCGTTTTGATGGCTACATTGCTTAATTCTGATTCTAGTTCTTTCTCCATTCTAGAGAGCACTTTTCTAATTGGACATTTGTGCAAGGCTCAAATTATGGTGAATCCATCATCCAAACGGTTGGTGTCTATGAACACATTTAAATTCCTAGCTAATTATTCCATGGTGGTCAAGATCATCATTGTTAGTATGTAATGCTATAATTAGTTCTTAGAAGTAGAGTAGAATAGATGTTCTTCATTATTGTGCAATAATTGTTTTTTACAACGATTTTCAATTTACAGGGCCGGGGCTACCAATTTTAATTTTCCAATAATTAGTGTACAATAATGTTTTCCAAAAATGGTACTTTTGAGCTACAATTGTTGTTCATGAAGCTCGATTTCTTATTAATTCTTTGTAATTACTATCTCAGCATTTTTTGTGCAGAGATGGATCGAGAGTGGATGCATCTGTCCCGAACGAACAAGCGGTACATGCATGGCGTCAGCCAGTTTATCACTGATGCCAAAGCCCAGGCTGGGAATGGGAACCCTGTCTCCTGCCCATGCAAAGATTGCAAGAATCAAAGGAACTTTCGTCAAATTGAGTCTATACGATCGTACTTGATTACCAAGGGGTTCATGCCAAACTATACGATATGGACTATGCATGGTGAGGTTGGTGTAAATGTTCTGCAGGAAAATGATGATGATGTGGACATGCCTGACGTAGCCATCCACGATGCTGACGAGGAACCCGGTGTCAATACGGAACCTATGGCCACAGTTAATAATGTGTTTAGGAACACGCTAGCTGGCGACACTGAGGATAACGATGGCATTTCTCAGCTGCTACGTAATATAGAGACCGGATGTCTTAGTGAAAGATAGCTGAGAAAGCTAGAGAAAATGAGACAAGATGGCAAAACATCATTGTATAGGAATTGTCCAATGAGCAAACTGGAAGCCGACATCATGCTGTTAGAGTTCAAATCGACAAACGGATTGAGCAATAAAGGCTTCGATCAGTTGTTAGGTATAATAAGGAAAATGCTCCCAGAAAAAAATGAGTTACCAGAAAAAACATACTTGGCCAAGCAAATGATCGGCCTCATCGGCCTCGAGGTTGAAAAAATCCATGTGTGTTCCAAAGATTGCATATTATACCGTGGAGAAAAATACAAAGATTTGGACAAGTGCCCCAAGTGTGAAGCTCCACGGTACAAGGAAGGGTCTTCAGATGAGGGTACCAAGACCAGAGGAGGTCCCGTGAAGGTCGTTTGGTATTTCCCTATAGCTCCCCGGGTGCATAGGTTGTTTGCATGTGCAAAGTCAGCCAAGCTGTTGCGCTGGCATGGCGAAGAGTGTAAGAAAGATATAATGATGAGGCACTCCACCAATGGGCATGACTGGAGGACTATCAATACTATGTTCTATAAGGACATCGGTGGAGAGGTAAGGCACCTTTGGTTTGCTTTGAGCATAGATGGGATGAATCCTTTCGACCAGGTTAGGAGCAATCATAGCACCTGGCCAGTGACGCTCTGTATATACAACCTTTCACCTTGGGTCTGTATGAAGCGGTCGTACATCCAGATGCCACTACTGATCCAAGGGCCAAGACAACCAAGGAATGACATCGATGTGTTTCTGGAACCAGTGATCGATGAACTAGTGGAGATGTTTGAAAAGGGTGTGCCGGATGTTTAGGACGAGTACAAAAAGGAACATGTCATGATCAAGGAAGTACTTATTGCTACAATCATCGACCTGTCAGGTCGAGGTTCGTAGTCCGGTGAGAAGACAAAAGGCAGTAGCAGCGCCTGATGGGAGCGTTTGGACCAGAAAAGATTTCAACGGTACTATTGAGAAACGCTTAGCTCCAAAATATCAAGATAGGCCTGTGATACTTCGAGAACTCAACAAACTGGAGGTTGTCCTTAGGAAGGGGGACAATGCAGTAGCAGTGCCTGATGGGAGCGTTTGGAAGAAAAAATTGGTTTTCTAGAAACTACCTTACTGGCCATTTCTGAGTGTACGCCACTGTCTTGATCCCATGCACATCACTAAAAATGTGCGCGCTAACACTCTTAACACCTTGATGGACACTGAGGGACATCGAAGGATTCATTAGCCACACGCCTGGACATGCAACACTTGGGAATCAGGAAGGAGCTGCATCCCGTGGAGCTAGAGAATGGCCAGTTCAAACTTCCAATTGCATCATGGACATTGAAGAAGGAAGAAAAGCGTGCGCTTATTTCTTTCTTCAATGAACTCAAAGTCCCGACGGGCTATTGTGTGAACCCGAAGAGGCTAGTAAACATGAGAGAACTCAAGTTCAACTATGGCCCTATGAAGGCCCATGACTATCATGTCATTATGACTCAGCTACTCCCTATTGCCCTGCATGGTATCCTCCCCCCAAAGGTCCGTGCCCCAATCATAAAGCCTTGCTCGTTCTTCAACGTGATCTCTAAAAAGGTCATTGATGTGTCCACGCTAGATCAACTGCAGCGGGACATAGCCGAAACTCTTATTAGGCTTGAGATGCATTTCCCGCCAACTTACTTTGATATCTCATTGCATCTGCTCATTCATCTTGTTGACCAAATTAGAGCCCTTGGCCCAATGTACCTGCATCAGATGTTCCCTTTCGAAAGATTGATGAAAGTTTTTTGGAGGTATGTTAGGAACATATTTAGGCTAGAAGGGGGCATGGTTGAAGGATGGTTAATGGAGGAGGCCATTGAGTTCTACACATATTATCTGGACATCAAAAGGGTCGGAGTTCTAGAATCTTGTTCCGAGGGAAGACTACGTGGCAAAGGAACGATCGGGGAGAAATCTGTTAGAGTAGACGACCCTGTTTCTTTCAGACAAGCACAATTCACTGTTCTCCAGCAAGCCGAGGGTGTGATGCCATACATTGACGAGCACAGGCAATCGCTGCAAACTGCATATCCGAGCAGGTCACAGTTTTGGCTGGATAAAAAACATAAGGAGGAATTTGTTAACTGGTTGCGATGTCGCTTGCTTGGAATAAAGTTGGGTAATCAACTGGATGCCTTAGCCAAGGGACCTTCGAGTACATATCATAAGTACCAAGGGTGTGAGATCAATGGATTCACATTTTACACAAAAAAGCAAGATGGAAAGAGCACATACCAAAATTGTGGTGTTCATTTTGATGCTCACGATGAAAACGACAACATGCAGGTGACATACTATGGTTTCATAGAGGAGATATGGGAGCTAGCCTATGGTGCATTGAAGGCAGATCTTTTTCACTGCCAGTGGGTCTGGCTCGAGGAAATCAACACTGACAGCGAAGGGTTTACTACCATTGATCTCACTAAGACCGCATACAGAGACGACCCCTTCGTCCTTGAAAGAGATGTTGTGCAAGTCTTCTATGCAAGGGACAACAAGACAAAAGGAAGGCTAAAAGTAATCCTAGAAGAGAAAAGGAAGATTGTCGGTGTCGATAGAGTGATGGACGAAGAAGACTATAGGGGCTATCAGGAAATGCCTCCATTCGGGGCGAACGTACCCTACCTATCCTTCAAGAGGGTGACGAACCAGTTTACGTACGGCTTGATCACAATGAGGTCCTCATTGTTGATGCACCTAAAGATAGTTAGATTATTGTTAACAATGTAATCATTATGCAGACGTTGTATCAGTAATTCGCACTGAATATCTAATTTATATTTTGTGCGCATCTCTATAATTTAATTGTTGACTATGTAATCAAATGTTGAGATGATGTTCACAAACACTATTATTTGATAATTATAGACCATTAATTAATTATCATAGAATTAAATAATCAAGACACAAATTTTTGTGTTATTTTAGAATATAAACTAACAGCATTATTTCTATTAATAAATAAATAAAGAAAAGCAAACTAACTGAACTCCATATCCTAGCTCAGCGGTTAAGGCCGTGCACTCTGTACTCTGAGACCCACGCTCGAATCCCAAGCGAGCCAAACTTTTTGATTTTGCATTTATTATTTAGTAGTGCATTACGACGGGATAAAAGAAAAAGAACTAATTCTAACGTAATCCGTATTCTATCATAGTGGTTAAGGCTCCAAACTAAGAACCCCGAGACCTAGGTTCGAATCCTAGGCTCGAGAATTTTTTATATTTTTTATAAAAAGGCCGTGAGACAGTGATTTTTTTATATTTTTTTACTAAAGGGCTACGATGGCGGCAGGGCCCTTCACTGCCAGTTTTTGTTTTTAAACCGACAGTGATAGCGCTGCGATGGTAGGCTCCAAATCGATAGTCTTTTTTTATATTTTTTTACTAAAAGGCTGCGATGGCGGCACCTTCACTGCTGGTTTTGGTTTTAAAACCGACAGTGATAGGTTCTATCACAGTCGGTTGCTCGAACCGACACAAAAGACCCCATTCATTGTCGTTTTTAAGCTAAAATCGACAGTGATGTGTAGATGCTACTCACATGCCAACAGTGCTCCCACTAACCACAACAGTAGGAAAACTGCTCCCACCTACCCCGACAACTTTAGTTCAGAAACAAAATTGTACCACGAATGCTTGCCCCTATAAAATGGCCCTTGGCTAGGAGCTAGCCTCTCCATGCATGTTGGTTTTGGCCAGGCCTTATCAGCCATGATACAATGTTTTTCTCTCACAACAAACCACAGATATCGTTATGCGTTGTAGTCCTCCAAAATGGTGCACACAAGAGGTACTAGAAGAATGCTACTGAAGATAGAGCAACACCAAAGATTGGAGATGCCATGAGGTTCACAGAGGCATCCGCTGTGGTGCGCATCTGGAAAAAGGCCATGTACAGATAAGGCGGATTCATCGATGCCACCTTGTCATCTCCCACCGATATAGCTCGTAGCCAACCTCGGTGCTGCTGTTTGCCCCTAGTTGGTGCTATAAGAATGCTACTGAGGTGGTTACATTATAATGTGATGATACACATTGATTGTAACATTGACCTATACGCAAATAGGTCTTTGTTATTGTACATGTAATTTTAGTGTAAGGTCTTTGTTATCGTATATGTAATTTATTTCTAATATTTTTATTATTTTTTGATGTATTTCATTACTATCTAAATGAATATATCATTGTTGTTAAAACTTTCCCACTGTACTATCTAAATAAATATATCCTTTACATATATGCACCTTCACTATCGGTTCTACTTACAAACAGGCAGTGATATTAACTTTCACTGTCGGTTCTATTTAAAAACCGGTAGTGATATTAACTTTCACTGTCGGTTCTACTTAAACCGACAGTGATGTCCATGCCCCCCTATATAAAACAAACCGCTGGCTACATACATCGATCCCACCCACCCACGAACTCTCACAGTCTTATTTCTCATGTTTCACTCTCACTTCTCAAGAAATCTACTCTCTCTCTACATGATTTGGTCATGGCTCCTGTATTTTTCAATGGTATTGATATGTTGTCTTCTCTAATATTCTATCTATATTCATTTGATCTATATTTATATTCATGTTTCTTTGCAATCTACACTTTTTATATATTCTTATTCCTTGCATTCGATCTATATTTAATTATGTTGCCACATTTTACTTGGAAGAATTTTTTGTGCATATATTTTATGTTCATATTTTTTTGGCATTTTATCGATCAGGTGGTATGAACAACGGACCTCCCCCACCACAAGAACTAGGTTTTCACCCTGACAATGAGCCATTCGCTCCTAATGTGGCCATTCCACGGTTTCCTGTTCCAGCTATTGTATGAAATATTTTCTAACATCTTTTGTTTTTTGATGTTAACAAATAAGTGTAATTAGTTTAATATCATTGTTGCATATATATATGTCGCAGACTATATCCCCAATAGATTGGCTGCGAACAGCACTTAGCTGGTTCTTTATCTCGAACATCGTCGAGAACACGGTATCTAATGCAAGTGGTCGGCTATAGACGTGTGAACTCAGTTTTTCTATCCCTTTGAGGGGTGTAAATCATCGGAACCATATCCACGAGACGGGAAGACAGAGCCCGGATGTGATAAGCGCCCAATTCAGTGCCGTGCGCATCTGTTTAGAGGCACTTCGATGTGTTTGCTATGATGTGCCTGATTTCTCGTATTTTAAGGCACTTGCTTTGAATACTGGTGATATCCACGTCCCACAAGCAAGCGAATGGTTTGCGAGCTACAACCGTGCGGATATGGTAAAACGGTCACTTATACCTGAGTCATGGTTATTTGTTGTTTATTATTGTAATACCATTCTCTAATTTTTTTTTCTCCCCATGCAGATTGCGCTCTAGGGCCTTACCTATGCTGCATGTGGCTTGTGGGCCGTTCTAGACCAAGCTACGGAGCAACTCGGGTACGATTGGGAATTCAGCAATGGTAACCTCGGCCAGCTCACTATAGAAGGACGTTAGTACTGCATAAGGATTACTAACAGGGGCAGTGGTCGTTCAGTAGGTTACATCTATGGCCGACCATTCTTTTGGTATTGTGAGGCACGAGAGAGTGCACTCATACGGGCATTGACCTTCATCGATACAAGCGGATACAAAATCCGTGACATCAATTACCACATATGGCTATAGAGGCATGTTAGTGTGCGTGGCCTGATCGATCCCGACAGTGATTCCGATAGTAATTAATGTTTATTTAGCTAGGTTTTCAAGGTCGTAGTTTAATTGGGTTCTAATTTTAATTTGTACGGCTTGTGTGTTTAATTATTGTCATGCATGTAATTCGTGTAACATTTGTTGGTTTGTTGGGCAACTAGAAATATACATTTCAGTATCGTATTCTTCTCAAAATTATGCTTGCCAAAAAAAATTCAAGCCATTTCGACATAGGTGGAGTATACATGCTTCACAGAGGTACATGTGCCTTTTCATCAAACCATGACTATACACATAAGTTATCAAGGTTTCTGTGGTTCTTAGGCATTCCGGTGTCATATTGGTCTCAAACTTTTTCTCAGGCTTGCACGTGCCACATGTGAAGGAAACAAAAAGTTTGAGATTTTTCGGAGATGGTTTGCTACTTTCTAAGGTTTAATTGAATTTTCACGCGACGACGCCGTTTAATTATAGGTTGAACTGAGTCTACCCACGAAAAGATCTAGAATGGTGTCAAACTTTTACATAGGCTCTAATGTGCCCTAGGGATAAAAATTTTATGGAGGTTAATGAAAAAATCTATTGGGTCCAAGATCAAATTCACCCTCTTTTGTCTCATTCGGCACAGAGAAAAATATAATAAATAAAAAAACTGATCAGAAAAACCTTAGATCATGTGTGGGGTCTTGATTTGGGTGTACATGCTTGCCAAAAAAATTTGAAGCCATTTCGACAAAGGCGGAGTATACATGCTTCACAGAGGTACATGTACCTTTTCATCGAACCATGACTATACACATAGGTTATCAAGGTTTCTGTGGTTCATAGGCATTCCGATGTTGTATTTTTCTCAAACTTTTTCTCAGGCTTACACATGCCACGTGTGAAGGAAACAGCAAGTTTGGGATTTTCCGGAGATGGTTTGCTACTTTCTGAGGTTTTATTGAATTTCCGCGCGACGACATCGTTTAATTATAGGTTGAACTGAGTCTACCCACGAAAAGATCCGAAATGGTGCCAAACTTTTACATAGGCTCTAATGTGCCCTAGGGATAAGAATTTTATGGAGGTCGATGAAAAAATCTATTGGATCCAAGATGGGATTCATCCTCTTTTGTCTCATTCGGCATAGAGAAAAATATAATAAATAAAAAAACTGATCAGAAAAACCTCAGATCCTGTGTGGGGTCTTAATTTGGGTGTACATGCTTGCCAAAAAAATTTCAAGCGATTTCAACATAGACGGAGTATACATGCTTCACATAGGTACATGTGCCTCTTTATCGAACCATGACTATACATATATGTTATCAAGGTTTCTGTGGTTCATAGGCATTTCGGTGTCGTATTCATCTCAAACTTTTTCTTAGGCTTGCATGTTCCACGTATGAAGGAAACACCAAGTTCGGGATTTTCCAGAGATGGTTTGCTACTATCTGAGGTTTAATTGAATTTCCGCGCGACGACACCGTTTAATTATAGGTTGAACTGAGTCTATCCACGAAAGGACCCAGAATGGTGCCAAACTTTTACACAGGCACTAATGTGCCCTAAGGATAAGAATTTTGTGGAGGTGGATGAAAAAATCTATTGGGTCCAAGATAAAATTCACCCTCTTTTTGTCTCATTCGATACAGAGAAAAATATAATAAATAAAAAAATTGATCAGAAAAACCTAAGATCCTATGTGGGGTCTTTAATTTGGGAGTTCATGCTTGCCAAAAAAATTTCAAGCCATTTCGACATAGGCGGAGTATACATGCTTCACAGAGGTATATGTGTCTTTTCATCGAACCATGACTATACACTTAGGTTATCATGGTTTCTGTGGTTCATAGGCATTCCGGTGTCATATTTATCTCAAACTTTTTCTTAGGCTTGCACGTTCCATGTGTGAAGGAAACACCAAGTTTGGGATTTTCCGGAGATGGTTTGCTACTTTCTGAGGTTTAATTGAATTTTCGCGCGACGACACCATTTAATTATAGGTTGAACTGAGTCTATCCACAAAAAGACCCAGAATGGTACCAAACTTTTACACAAGCTCTAATGTGCCCTAGGGATAAGAATTTTGTGGAGGTGGATGAAAAAATCTATTGGGTCCAGGATGAAATTCACCCTCTTTTGTCTCATTCGATACAGAGAAAAATATAATAAATAAAAAAACTGATCAGAAAAACCTAAGATCCTATGTGGAGTCTTTAATTTGGGTGTCTGCCAAAAAAAATTCACGCCATTTCGACATAGGCAGAGTATACATGCTTCGCAGAGGTACATGTGCCTTTTCATCGAACCATGACTATACACATAGGTTATCATGGTTTCTGTGGTTCATAGGCATTCCGTTGTCGTATTCATCTCAAACTTTTTCTCAAGCTTGCACGTGCCACGTGTGAAGGAAACACTAAGTTTGGGATTTTCCAGAGATGGTTTGCTACTTTCTGAGGTTTAATAAATTTCCACGCGACGACACCGTTTGATTATAGGTTGAACTAAGTCTACCCACGAAAAGATCCGGAATTGTGCCAAACTTTTACACAGGCTCTAATGTGCCCTAGTGATAAGAATTTTATGGAGGTTGATGAAAAAATCTATTGAGTCCAAGAAATTCACCCTCTTTTGTCTCATTTGGCATAGAGAAAAATATAATAAATAAAAAAACTGATCAGAAAAACCTTAGATCATGTGTGGGGTCTTAATTTGGGTGTACATGCTTGCCAAAAAAATTTTAAGCCATTTCTACATAGGCGTATACATGCTTCAAAGAGGTACATGTGCCTTTTCATCGAACCATGACTATACACATAAGTTATCAAGGTTTCTGTGGTTCATAGGCATTTCGATGTCGTATTCATCTCAAACTTTTTCTTAGGCTTGCACGTGCCACGTGTGAAGGAAACACCAAGTTTAGGATTTTCCGGATGTGGTTTGCTACTTTCTGAGGTTTTATTGAATTTTCGTGCGACGACACCGTTTAATTATACGTTGAACTGAGTCTACCTACGAAAAGATCCAGAATGGTGTCAAACTTTTACACAGGCTCTAATGTGCCCTAGGGATAAGAATTTTATGAAGGTCGATGAAAAAATCTATTGAATCCAAGATGAAATTCACCCTCTTTTGTCTCATTCGGCACAGAGAAAAATATAATAAATAAAAAACCTGATCAGAAAAACCTCAGATCCTGTGTGGGGTCTTAATTTAGGTGTACATGCTTGCGAAAAAAATTTCAAGCCATTTCAACATAGACAGAGTATACATGCTTCATATAGGTACATGTGCCTTTTTATCGAACCATGACTATACACATAGGTTATCAAGGTTTCTATGGTTCATAGGCATTTCGGTGTCGTATTCATCTCAAACTTTTCTCAGGCTTGCATGTTCCACGTGTGAAGGAAACACCAAGTTTGGGATTTTTCGGAGATGGTTTGCTATTTTCTAAGGTTTAATTGACTTTCCGCGCGACAACAACGTTTAATTATAGGTTGAACTGAGTCTATCCACGAAAAGATCCAAAATGGTGCCAAACTTTTACACAGGCTCTAATGTGCCCTATGGATAAGAATTTTGTGGAGGTGGATAAAAAAATCTATTGGGTCCAAGATGAAATTCACCCTCTTTTGTCTCATTCGGCACAGAGAAAAATATAATAAATAAAAAAACTGATTAGAAAAATCTAAGATCCTATGTGGGGTCTTTAATTTGGGTGTTCATGCTTACCAAAAAAATTTAAAGCCATTTCGACATAGGCGGAGTATACAAGCTTCACAGAGGTATAGTTCATAGGCATTCTGGTGTTGTATTCGTCTCAAACTTTTTCTCAGGCTTGCACGTGCCACGTCTGAAGGAAACACCAAGTTTGGGATTTTCCGGAGATGATTTGCTACTTTCTGAGGTTTAATGAATTTCCGCGCGACGACACCGTTTAATTATAGGTTGAACTGAGTCTACCCACGAAAAGATCTGAAATGGTGCCAAACTTTTACACAGACTCTAATGTGTCCTAGGGATAAAATTTTTGTGGAGGTGGATGAAAAAATCTATTAGGTCCAAGATGAAATTCACCCTCTTTTGTCTCATTTGGCACAGAGAGAAATATAATAAATAAAAAAAAATTGATCATAAAAGCTAAGATTCTGTGTGGGATCTTAATTTGGGTGTACAAGCTTGTCAAAAAAATTTCAAGCCATTTCGACATAGGAATACATATGCTTCTATTTATTCAGTATATAAAAGAAAATTTTTAATATATATTAACATCACTGTCGGTTTAAAAAAACTAGCATTGATGAGAAGAAACCGACAGTGATGCTGGTTATCACTTTCGGTTTATTTTAAAAACTGGCAGTGATATATAAAAAAATAAAAAAAATATGCCAGCCCACGGGTTTGAGCTCGGCTCTCGGGCTGTAGAGTTCAAAGACTTAACCGCTACGCTAGTATAGGATGTATGTCAGTGTTTATTTATTTTTTATTTTTGACCTAGGACTCGAACACGGGTCTCAGGGGCTAAGTTGAGGGGTGTTAACCATTGAGCCAGTCATAGGAATTCGAAAGAAAATGAAAAGTTATCCTAGTTCACACATAACTACTATACCACATCGCTGCCGGTTTGGGAAATGACCCAGCAGTAATGTACACCAATCACTGTCGGTTTAGACTTACAACCTGCAGTGATCAGCCATTTCCCAAAGTCATTAAAAAATTTATAAAATTGACCAAAAAATTTTGGGTCTCCTAGGATTCGAACACGGATCTCGGGGGCTAAGTTGAGGGGTGTTAACCGTTGAGTCAGTCGTAGGAATTCGAAAGAAAATGAAAAGTTATTCTACCCAACACATAACTGCGACATCACATCACTACCGGTTTGGGAATGACCCGGCAGTGATGTACACCCACCACTGTCGGTTTGGGGAGTGACCCGGCAGTGATGTACCCCCATCGCTGTCGGTTTAGACTTACAACCGACAGTGATCAGGCATTTCCTGAAGTCATTAAAAAATTTATAAAATTGACCAAAAAAATTTGGGTCGCCTGGGACTCAAACACGGGTCTCGGGGCCTAAGTTAAGGGGTGTTAACCATTGAGCCAGTCATAGGAATTCAAAAGAAAATGAAAAGTTATTCTACTTAACACATAACTGCTACACCACATCACTGTCGGTTTGGGGAATGACCCGGTAGTGATGTACACCCATCACTGTCGGTTTGGGGAGTGACCCAGCAATGATGTACCCCCATCACTGTTAGTTTAGACTTACAACCAACAGTGATCAGGCATTTCCTAAAGTCATTAAAAAATTTATAAAATTGACCAAAAAATCTGGCCACCTGGGACTCGAACACGAGTCTCGGGGGCTAAGTTGAGGGGTGTTAACTGTTGAGCCAGTCGTAGGAATTCGAAAGAAAATGAAAAGTTATACTACTTAACACATAACTGCTACACCACATCACTACCGGTTTGGGGAATGACCCGGCAGTGATGTACACCCATCACTATCGGTTTGGGGAGTGACCCAGCAGTGATGTACCCCCATCACTATCAGTTTTGACTTACAACCGGCAGTGATGAGATACTGGTATAAAAGAGGCACGGGTTGAAATTATTCAATTTCATTTCAACCCCATGCCAACCCCTCCCCCCGCGCTACCGGAGCACCATCCCACGCCAGAGCACCACGCCGATCATGCCCTCACGCCATCGGAGCACCACCCCGCGCTGGAGCACCGCCCCATGCCGGAGCACCGCCCCAAGCCGGAGCACCGCGCCATCCGTGCCCTCGTTCCTCATCCACGACACCGGCTATGCCCCTCCTCCTCCATGCCTGCACTCCCACCGTTGAGGCCTCCATGAGCGCGCGGACAACTGCTTTCCCACCCCCACGGTGAGTGCGTGGCTCACTACCCGCTATGTGTCTGATGAAATGTCCTACGGTGTTGCTGCTTACTTGAATCAGTAGAGTTGTTGCTGTGAATCAGTAGAGGTGTTGCTGCTTACTTGAATCCAGTAATACTTATTTTGGGGTAACATCTGTGTAACACATTTTTACCAATTCACTTCTAAGAAGAAAAAAGTTGACTTATGTCTACATTAAGTGACAGTATGTGATTATGTTTCTTGGCTATTCGTGTACTACTGGTTATGGAGAAGGGTTTGCCTCCCTATTGTTAGAAATCTAAAGAAGTAAATTTTGAAAGGAGGTTGTGTGCTATGTTTGTCAACACAACAATTCAGACCTAAACAGGGACGCATATGAGGTTATAGTTATTCAAATATGTTTCAATTTATCTAGAGGATTTGTTCATGTTGAACACACATTAAATTATCTCACGCTTGCTGAGGATCTGGTCTAATAGAAGAAATTGTGCTTTAGCAACCAACCTAATGTGAAGTTTGTGAATACTAAGGCAAAATCAATGGTTCTAATTTGTAAACAAGGAACAAGAGTAGTGTAGATTCGAATTAAG